>LR738710.1:521877731-521922493 GCA_902687465.1 Secale cereale
ATGTTGGATGTGAACCCATGTTCCATCTGTTATTCCTTATACTTCAACCGATTACAAAGCTGAGCTAACCACCTCCCGGCCGGGCTGCCTTGATCCCTATCTGTTGCTACATCCAGCGACTGGATCACAAAACGACCGGGAGGAAAATACGCTAAGGAGAGGTGCGTGCAAGGGCAGCACCCCACTACGTGCGTGCATGCGTAGGTCACATCCGCCCCATGCATACGCATTATTTTAAACAGAAAGGAAACTCTACGCTACATGCATGAGATTAGCTAGGACTAACAATGCGCACACCATGCAATGTTGGATGTGAACCCATGTTCCATCCGGCCCATAAGGCCCAGGCACGGTCCAGTGACCTAGGAGAGGAGCCAGACCATGTCTGGTTAGATGCGCCGCTCCACACCAGAAACAACAGCACCATGTGCGTTCCTCTCTCTCGCAACATGGTATTAGACAAGGCTGCAGAGACGGTGGCAGCACCGGTGGTGTAGTCCGGCCAGAAGACAGGGCGGTCGGCTGGAGGCGGAGTGCAGCGAGGCGGCGCGGCCGGCTCAGGCGAGAAGTTGCGGGAGCTTGCAGCAAGGAGGCGGCGGGTCTGGGCGCAGAGCTGATGCTGTGTGGTGCGTGCTACTCTGCTGCTTGGTGGAGTTGCTGCTGTGTACGTGCGTGTGCGCTGATTGTAGAAGAAAAATAGTGGAGAAGTGCTGCTGTCTGAGGAGAAGGAGGCTGCCACTGCTTGCTGCTGCTGCTGAGCTGCTGGAGTTGGTGCTAGTTGAGACGATGGAGTGTGACTGGAGCAGCATGCTGCTGCTGGGCTGCTGGAGTTGGTAGCTAGCTTCATGGTGCTAGTGCGCGTAGAAGAAAAGTTCTCACAGCTGAGTGGCGCTGATTGCAGAGGAAGGAGACACGGCACTGGAGGTGGCACAGCTAGGAGATGAAGAGGTGGAGGCAGTCATGGGGACTGAACTTACTGCTGCTATAGAGAAACTTGCGCAACTCATGGCTGTGAAGGCTGCCGAGGGGCCAACTCCTCCAGGTAGCAGAATTGTTGTGCCTCAAGCAGATCAGGGATTCAAGCTTGAGCTCATGCAAAATGATGTCAAGCTGAACGGTGTGAGCAGCTACCTGTCGAGGCAGGCCTTGTTGATCTTGAAGACAAGGGGGCTGACGGGGTATGTTCTTGGAACAGGTGAAGAACTGGCTGACAAGGAGAGCTCAGAATGAAAGAAGTGGAGTGTTACTGACTCCCTGATATTAGCCTGAATGTTAAACTCCCTGATCCCAGTGATTACAGTGTCTGTTGAGGCATTGCCGAATGCTTCTGCTGTGTGGAGCCTGCTGTCCATGAGGTATTCATTCCAGTAAGAGCAATTAGCTGCTCATGTCTCAAATTGAAGACAAGATCCACGCTGTTCGTCAAGGTGACAGAAGCATGATAGTGTATGTGAACGAGCTTCCACATGCAGAGTCCAAGAAGAGGTGACAGAAGCATGATAGTGTATGTGAACGAGCTTCCACATGCAGAGTCCACGAGCTTCCACATCAGTGTGATCCCCTTGAGCTTCCACATGCAGAGTCCATGGAAATTGCCAGGAATAGGGTTGAGCGTAGGCGTGTGATGCAATTTCTCAAAGGTCTAGATCAAGGTTTTGAGAGCAAACAGGTGCTGCTACAACAGCCGAGGCTTGTGTCCCTTGATGAGGCCACTGCTGCGACATCCCAAGGGGTACCTGCAGTCGATAAGAGATGTCAATGAATCTGGGAAGTGTTATAATTGTGGTCAAACAGGGCATATCAGCCGTTTCTGGACTGGCCAAAAGAGGCGTTTCTGGACTGGCCAAAAGAGGCAGAGGACGAGGATACAGTGGTGGCGGTAGCAGCGAGGTGGTCGGAATGGGAGTCGTGGTTGGAATGGGAGTGGCGATTCTTGTGCTCCCAAGGCAAATGCAGCTGCTTCAGGTGAAGGGAAGCAGCATGCAGGACTGCTACCAACTATGCCATCTTTGCCGATACAAATGAAGGTAACATTGAACACGCATCAATAGAGACCATAAAATAAACTCGGAGTGGGTGCTTGATTCTGGAGCATCACATCATGTTGCTGGAGACTTAAATGAGTTTAAATCTTATGTTCCACACTCTCTCGCACATCAGAAAAACATTCACACAGCAGATGGCACAGCCCATCCCATCGCAGGGTGTTGCACGTGCCAACTTTTCTCATGAACTTAGAATCCTTGAGTGCTTTGGTTGACCAAATTGATTGTCGAATAATAGTTGAAAACTTTGTGTTCGTGATCCCTGACAGGTAAGCTTCATGAGCTAGTTTATGCAACGGTGAGGAGAGGTGTTGATATCCTCTGCGTCCAAGAAACCAAATGGAGGGGCCAGAAGGAGAAGGAGGTGGAGGATACAGCTTCAAGCTGTGGTACATGAGGACGACTATAAACGGAAAAGGAGTAGGCATCTTGATCAACAAGAGCCTCAAGTATGGAGTTGTAGACGTCAAGAGTCGGATTATCTTGGTCAGGCTGATAGTTGGGGACTTAGTTCTCAATGTTATCAGCGCGTATGCCCTCAAGTATGGAGTGGTAGACGTCAAGAGTCGGATTATCTTGGTCAAGCTGGTAGTTGAGGACTTGGTTATCAATGTTATCAGCACGTATCCCCCACAGGTAGGCCACAATGAGAACACCAAGAGGGAGTTCTGGGAAGGCCTGGAGAACATGGTTAGGAGTGTACCTATTGGCGAGAAGCTCTTCATAGGAGGAGACCTCAATGCCACTTGGGTACATCTAACACAGGTTGAAGGAGTGCATGGGGCCTTTGGCAATGGTATCAGGAATCAAGGAGATGATGTCTTAAGCTTTGCTCTAGCCTACGACATGATCGTAGGTAACACCCTCTTTAGAATGGGGGAATCACATCTAGTGACTTTTAGTAGTGGTCAACACTCTAGCAAGATTGATTTCACCATCTTGAGAAGAGGAGACAGGCGTGCTTGCCTAGATTGTAAAGTGATAACTGGAGAGTGTTGTCCCTCAGCATACGCTTGTTGTGGCTGACTTCTGCTTTCGGTTTCGTATCCAGCGGGCCAAAGTCGCTAGAACGAAGTGGTGGAAGCTCAAGGGGGAGGTAGCTTAGGCGTTCAAGGAGAGGGTCATTAAGGAGTGCCCTTCGGAGGAAGGAGGTGATGCAGACAAATATGTGGATGAAGATGGCGACTTGCATTCGTAAGGTGGCCTCAAAGGAGTTTGGAGTGTCCGGGGGGAGTAGAAGCGAAGCTAAAGATACAAGGTGGTGGAACAATGATGTCCAGAGGGCTATTAAGGTGAAGAAAGATTTTTTCATACGCCTTTATCCAGATAGGAGTGTAGACAACATAGAGAAGTACAAGGTGGCAAAAAAGGCCGCAAAGCAAGCTGTGAGTGAAGCAAGGGCTCGGGCGTATGAGGACCTCTACCAGCGCTTAGACACGAAGGAAGGCGAACGGGACATCTATAAGATGGCCAAGATCCGAGAGAGGAAGACAAGGGATGTTGACCAAGTCAAATGCATCAAGGACGGAGCAGACCAACTCCTGGTAAAGGACGAGGAGATTAAGCATAGATGGCGGGAGTACTTCGACAAGTTGTTCAATGGGAGAATGAGAGCTCCAACATTGAACTAGGACTCCTTTGATGACAGCATGCGTTTTGTGCGGCGGATTCAGGAGTCTGAAATCAAGGAGGCTTTAAAAAGGATGAAATGAGGCAAGGCGATGGCCCTCATTGTATCCCCATTGAGGTGTGGAGACTGGAGAGGCCTCGAAAACACAGTGATAGTATGGCTAACTAAGCTATTCAACCTCATTTTTTGGGGCAAACAAGAACAAGATGCCAGAAGAATGGAGGCGGAGTATATTAGTACCAAATACCAATATTCAAGAACAAGGGAGATGTTCAAAGTTGTACTAATTACCATGGAAATAAGCTGATGAGCCATACAATGAAGCTATGAGAGAGAGAGATTGAGCACCGCTTAAGAAGAATGACAGGCATGAACAAAAGAAAGTTTGGTTTCATGCCTGGGAGGTCGACCATGGAAGCCATTTTCTTGGTACGACAACTTATGGAGAGATACAAGGAGCAAAAGAAGGACCTGCATACGGCGTTCATTGACTTTTGGAGAAGGCCTACGATAAGATACCGCATAATGCCATGTGTTAGGCCTTGGAGAAACACAAAGCCCCAACAAAGTACATTACCCTCATCAAGGACACGTACGATAATGTTGTGACAAATGTTCAAACAAGTGATGGTAACATTGATGACTTTCCAATTAAAATACGACTTTGAGCCCTTATCTTTTTACTTCGGCGACGGATGAGCTCACAAGGGATATACAAGGAGATATCCCATGGTGTATGCTCTTTGCGAATGATGTGGTGCTAGTCGATGATAGTGGGACGAGGGTTCATAGAAAGTTAGAGCTATGGAGACAAACCTCGAAATCAAAAGGTTTTAGTCTTAGTAGAACTAAAACGGAGTACGTGTTGTGCGGTTTCAGTACTACTAGGCACGACGAGGAAGTTAGCCTTGATGGGAAGGTGGTGCCTCAAAAGGACACCTTTCGGTACTGGGGTCAATGTTGCAGAAGGATGGGGATATCGATGAAGATGTGAATCATTGAATCAAAGCCGGATGGATGAAGTGGTGCCAAGCTTCTGGCGTTCTATGTGACAAGAGAGTGCCACAAAAGCTAAAAGGCAGGTTCTATTCGACCCGCAATGTTGTATGGCACTTAGGCCCTGTTTGGTTCGGCTGTGGATTTCTAAAAGCAGCTGTGAAAAATCTGCTGTGGAAAAACAGTTGCGGAAAATCTGATGTGAAAAAGATGTAGGTCATTTGGCAAACCAGTTGATACAGCTTTTTCAGATTTTGGCCCGCAGCAGAATCAGATTTTGGGAAGCACGTCCTGGGCTGCTTCTGCTTTTGGTTCAGATTTTGGCAGCAGATTTCTGGAATCAGATTCTGCTGGGTTCGCCCTTTGGTTCAGATTCTGCTGCGCGGCAGCGGAATCCGTCGATAAAAGCTGAACCAAACAGGGCCTTAGTGATGGTCGACTAAAAGGCGACATGTTCAACGGTTAGGTCTAGCAGAGATGCGCATGTTGAGATGGATGTGTGGCCACACAAGGAAGAACAGGGCCTGGAATGATGATATACTGGATAGAGTTGGGGTAGCACCGATTGAAGAGAAGCTTGTCCAACATCGTCTAAGATGGTTTGGGCATATTCAGCGCCAGCCTCCAGAAGCTCTGTTGCATAGCGGACGGCTAAAGCGTGCTGATGATGTCAAGAGAGGTTGGGGTAGACCGAACTTGACATGGGAGGAGTCCGTAAAGAGAGATTTGAAGGACTGGAGTATCACCAAAGAACTAGCCATGGATAGGGGTGCGTGAAAGCTTGTTATCCATGTGGCAGAACCATGAGTTGGTTGCGAGATCTTATGGGTTTCAGCTCTAGCCTACCCCAACTTGTTTGGGACTAAAGGCTTTGTTGTTGTTGTTGTTGTTGTTGTGTTCTTGATCCAAGAGAGATCGACGGGCAGGAGTCTTGGAAATGGAATGAGGTGTAGGGGGTTGTGGTACATGGACCGCAACATGATGGACTAGGAGGGAATGCACATGCTAGCTGCAGTTGCTGGGGATAAGGAAACTAGAGCCCTAATCTATCATTGTAGGATGGGACGTCTTTTGACAAAATGTATCAAGTATTTCCTGATGTAATGAGTGGTGTGGACAAGAGCAAGTTGCATTGTGATCCGTGTGAGTTTGTTAAACATACCAGAAACACATATGTGAGTAAGGAGGTCAGGAGGAGCATATCTCCTTATGTGTTAATCCACTCTGATGTATGGACATGTCCAGTGTTATCTGTCAGTGGTATGAAGTATATATGAAGTATATCGTTACATTCATTGGTTGCCATTCTCAGATGACTTGGGTCTATCTTTCTGAAACATAAAGATGAAGTGCTTCAGTGTTTCAAAGTTTTTTATGCACTTGTTCCAACTCAAAATGTGAAAATTCAAGCACCCAGATTTGACAATGGCACTGGGTATGTTAACAAGGACATTGGTGCCTTCATGCCGGACAAGGGCATCCTGCATCAAACATCTTGTCAGGACACACTTCAGAATGGGGTGGCAGAGAGGAAAATCGCCACCTGTTGGAGGTGGCCCAAGCATTGATGTTCACCATGAATGTGCTCAAGTTCCTGTGGAGAGAAGCTGTCATGATGGTCACCTTCTTGATCAACCGCACACCATCCCGGGTGATAGGTATGAAATCACCGTGTGGGTTGATTTTCACCGACAATAAATTCCCTATTCCTACCAAGGTATGTTTGGTTGCACTTTCTTTGTTCGTGATCATAGGCCATCAGTCAACAAATTGGCAATCAAGTGTATCTTTATTGGGTATTCTTCAGGACAAAGAGAATGTTGGAGTTCGTCTGAGAGGTGAGCCTTTGTGAGCAAAGATGTTACGTTTCATGAATCGGAATCCTTTTATGATGATAAAAATTATCTCAGCGTCATGTTTGAAAAACTTGACCAATGTCTCCCTCCGGAGATTGGTCAGAGGGGGAGAGTGTAGAACACAGATGCAGTTGCAACATTCATCTTTAGTAACTCATGTGGCTCATGTGATACAAGCATCGACTTCCATCTGTGATGTGCAGGTTGGCACAACGGCAAAGAATGGTAGTGTGCCAAGGTGTACAGTGAAGCAAGAGGAGTACTAAAGGTGTATTTACGAAAGCGTGCACCAGCTCAGATTGGTAGTGTGCCAACGTGGACACCAGAGCAACAGGAGCAGCTAAAGGTGTATTCACGGAAGCGAAGGTGATGGTGTTGCACATCAAGGGGAGCAACTAGATCAGACACTAACAGAACAGGGTAGTACTGATGTTCCTCTGACGGAGATCAGGCTGAAAGGCCAACTAAAGGGAAAATTGCTTTGAGGAGAACTACTCGAGCAACAGCAAGGATACCAGACAATGATATTGGAAATTATGTTTCCTATGAAGCATTATCTCCAGCCCACAAAGCATTTGTTGCTTCTTTCCAATCTGTGTCAATTCCGGCTGACTGGAAGAAAGCAAAGGAGGACTCAAAGTCGTGGGTGGCCATGGTGGAAGAGCTGGAGGCTGTGTGTAAGAACACGACATGGGTACCAACACCCCTTCCAACAGGAAAGAAGGCAGTCAGCTGCAAGTGGGTATACACTGTGAAGCAGAATGCAAAAGGAAATGTTGAAAGGTACAAAGCAAGGCTTGTGGCGAGGGGGTACAGGCAGACATACGGCATTGACTACGATGAGACCGCTCCAGTAGCAAAGATGAACATTGTGGGGGTTCTGATCTCTTGTGCAGCAAATTTCTGGTGGCATTTACACCAGCTTGATGTGAATAATGCGTTCTTACATGGATATTACACCTAGGTTCTCGACTTTTGAGACTGTTGGCAAGGTATGCAGGCTGAAGAAAGCCCTTTACGGACTGAAGCAGCCTCCCAAGAGCTTTGTTTGACAAGTTGAGACGTTTGACAAGTTAAGATGGGTGGTGTGTGATAGTATGGCCAATGCATAGGTGACCATACATTGTTTTATAGACACTCTAAAGGGAAAATAACCATCCTTACAGTTTATGTTGATGATATCATTATCACTGGTGATGATAACGTAGAGATAGCAAGGTTAAAGGGGTGTCTGAGCAAGCCCTTTGAAGTTAAAGATGGTCGACTCAAGTACTTCCTTGGTATAGAAGTGTCCAGGTCTGGAAAAGAAATAGCTCTTTCTCAAAGAAAGTATACCCTAAAACTCCTCTGTGATGTTGGCATGTTGGGTTGTCGAGCTGCCTCAACCCCAATTAATCAAAGCCATAAAGTGACTGCCCAATCAGGTGATCTGCTGGATAATGAAAAATATCAACGTTTGGTGGGAAGATTGTTGTACTTGTGTCATACACAACCAGACATTGCATTGGAAATAAGTGTTGTAAGTAGATATATGCATGAGCGTAGAAGTGAACATCTTGAGGCAGTACATAGAATCTTGAGATACTTGAAGGGTTCTCCCACGAAAGGACTGATATACAAGAGTCATGGACACCTTGTCACGGATGGTTATTGCCATGCTGATTGGGCTAGCTGCCTGGATGGCAAGAGATCAACTTCAAACCATTGTGTTTCTGTAGGAGGAAATCTAGCATCTTGGAGGAGCAAGAAACAACCGATTATTTCCAAATCAACTACAGAGGCTGAATACAGAGCCATGCCTCAAGGATTGAGTGAGTTGTTATGGATAAGGAATCTATTTGAAGAGCTAAAGATTTTGAGGATCAGTTGTATGAACGTATGGTGCGACAAGAAGTCGGCAATTAACATAGCAAACAACCCAGTTCAACATGATAGAACCAAACATGCATAGATTGATGGATTCTTCATCAAGAAAAAACTGGATGCTGGGATTATCAACATAGAGAATGTGAGCTCAGGGCAACAGATTGCATATTACTTGACTAAAGGAGTGGGAACCAGAGAATGCAGCTTAGCGTGTGACAAGATGGGAATGATTGATATTTATCACCCCTCTTGAGGGGGAGTGTTGTATGTGAGCCCATGTTCCATCCGACCCATATGGCTCCGGACCGTTCAAGTGACCTAGAAGAGGAGCCAGCCCATGTCTGGTCAGATGCACTGCTCCACACCAGAAACAATGACACGAGATGTGTACCTCTCTCTCTGTCTCTCTGTCTCTCTGTCTCGCAGCATACAATATATTTCCTAACAACAAAGACAAAAAAAAAATAACATGGTAAGCTAGATCTGAGATAGGTTCAGAACTTCAGATACATATTGCTTACGGGATTCGGAATAGCATCATATTCTATAACATCACATGCACAAAGTGAACAATTAGATAGGTATCATCATGAGTGTTAGTTTAGACAGTAATTAGTAAATGCTAAGTAACATATATCAGTGCTTGCACCCTTTAAAGGAGTTTAAGATATTAGATTTAGGGAAATAGGCTATAGATGAAAGAGAAGACTTCTAGGGAGAGAAAACTGATTATATTTTCATTTCATAGGTTAAAGTGCGTAGGTTTCCCTAGGAGTGGCTTCACTTATCCCGTATGATTCAACTCTTTGTCTCACAATCCAATATGGACAAAGTAAGAAACCAACTTGAGATGAGATCCTGAACCTAACTGAAATCCTAAAAGATGCTTTTCTAAGCAACAAAATATTTCAAATGTGAAATGAACCAAGAGATAACAGGCATCCTGTGCTACGTAACTCTTTTGCGGGCCAATTGCTATGGCACTGTGAGGCATCAGCTTACATACGATAATCTAATGGTCTGAGGACTGATACATTAAAAGAAACATTTACATAGACAAGTCAAAACAAGTGTTCGGTGAAAATTGTTCAGAAAAAAAAAGGATATGGACTTCACCTCAGCAAAGTTTCTCTGGACAGCAAAGCCAGCAAAGAAACAACTTCTTGTGGCAGCCTACACACAAAAATGGTAGAAGCTGTTTATCAAAAGAGGGTTTCTAGAACTAAATTAATAGCATCGGCTTATTAGGAAATAACACATAGTATGTTATATAGTATATAACACTGCACAATAATTATTTATTTCACTTAATTTGACCACACAGATTAATGGCTAGGAAATGCTCCAATCGTATAATTTGATATGCAATTCGGCACTATTATAAACGTTAGTAACTTGTTCAGGATGCCAAGTTTGAGACATATGAATAGGAACAGTAGCAGTAATATTATGTAATGCTGGTTGCTTATTTTCTATACCATGTCCTTTGACTACCTCCAGTGCCACTTATGACTCTGGGAGGTAGAGCAACACACACCATTCAAGAGTAACAAGTGCGCTAATGAAGAGGGATAATGCAATCTCTTCTACATGTGTCCTGGTCCGAATGCAAATCAGGAATAGAGGAAATATTACTTTTTTTTAAACGTGAATATCACATTTCAGTATAGCAGAAGGCTAGAATTGACCCGCATACTATTGTAACAATTAGACTGTTTATGTAGTATGGGAAATATGAAATATAATGTATAAGTTGTCAGAGGAAATGCTTGTTCAAAGCATGTGAAATCAGTTGTTTATTTACATGTGTATACTGGATCCAAAAAAAGATAGTTGTGTAGTCTTAGTTTGTGATAAAAGTTAATAGAATATCTAGACTGTAAAATTTATAGTCACCACTTTTATAAGCAGTTGTGTTCACGGATCCAGATTGAATTGGATGGAAAAAATAGGGTGATGGTTTACCCAGTGCAATGCACAGGTTAGGAACGTTGTAACTATGATAATCCGATGACCCTTGCAAGTAACAGTCCTGACCTGTATCAGAGCAGCTGCCGATCGGCCAGCTCCAGCAGCTGCACCAATGGGAACAAACAAGTGAGGAAATACCGGAGTCAAAATCTCCAGCCCATAAGCTGTGTTCTCCAGAAGATCTGCAAACAGCCGCCATCCCTTCGGGTTCACATCAAAATGGCGCCCAAATTTTGACAACAGTATCTTGCTCAAGTAGCCAAGCCCATCTTTGAGCACCCAATTCACTGCAGCGGCCGTCGGGATCGCTCCTTTACCCAAACCAACTGCGTACAGCAACGCCTGCGGAGTACAGTTCACCCGATAGAAATGCTAAGTTTTACCTGGCAGACTGAGAATTGCACATGATTAACACACGCGTTTACGAACGATACCTGCGTAGAGAGCACGCCGCTGATCTGGCTAGCAACACCCTGCACACCACGCCACAGAGAGTAGTGCAGGTAGTCGCTGCTCACGCTGTGCGGGTATCCATCAGGCAGCAGCAACTGAAGAGCAACATCGGTGCACCGCCGCCATGACCGTTCGAGTTGCCTTCGCAGTGCGGCCAAATTAGCAGGGCCAGCCCCCGTCTTTTCCATCCCCTCTTCTTGCTTCCGCTTATCGTCTCCTGCAACAAGGTATGAGGTTCCGGTCGGGTTGGGTACGAGCAGCGTACGCGCACTGCCCCTCACCTCCCAGACGCCACCGCCGGTTGCTCCGAGGGCATCGGCGAGGGCAGATGGGATGGAAAGGAAGGCGTCGGACTGGAGGAGCAAGAACAAGAGGAGGAGCTCGGGGTGGAGGGACTGAAGCCACAGTCGCCACCCGTCTCCGGGCTTGTCGGGAGGGTCTCCTCTCCCGCCTTGCCACCAATCCCCTCCTCCGCCGCCACCCCCATCCCCACCGGGGAAACTGCCATCTCCGAATCCGCCGGAAGCGGAGGTCGCGAGCGGCGGAAGGCAGAGATTGGCGGTGAGGCGCGGGAGGTGGCGGAAGCGGCTAGCGGTGGTGGGGCGCGAGGATGGTGGGATGGCGGCGACGATACGAGGAGGAGGGGGGAGAGGGGAAGTGAGGAGGAGGATGAGAGAATGAGACGAGGACATCGAGGAATGGTTTGGTGAGAGGCGGGGTTGGGACGACGGGACGGAGGTCTCTAGGAGGGACCAGAGAGGCGGCCGGAGCCGGCGGCTTGGAGTTTTCAAGCATGGGAAGGGTATGAGGTTTAGCTACAGCGTTCAGGCAATATGGAAATTGGGCTGGACTACACAAGGGCCAAACAGGCCTATAGTATGTGGGAAACATGCCTTAAGAGTTGGTAGAAGTTAGAGATTGTCTTAAAAAAAAAGTAGAAGTTAGAGATTGTCTTAAAAAAAAGTACGGAGTAGAAGTTAGAGTTGCCTTCTCTCTTAAAAAAGCATCTCCAACTCTCACTCCCAAATTGGCTGGACACCCAACCGCATATACTAATGCGGGAGTATCATCCAACTCTGTCCGCATACATCCAGCTCCAAAAAAAAAATTAAACGCCCGCACGCTCAAATTGTCACGTATATAGTCTAGAATATTCAAAATGTTCAAATGTAGTAGTAGTTCTAATTTAACTAAGTTCAAATATTACACTTCAGGTGATTTACTCTGACATCTTTCATCTAGGAGTTGGGATGATTGGATTTAGATCAGCTGCTGTCAGAGACTTTCTTATCACTACTGGGCCGCATCCGATAGATGAAGATAGGACCTTCTACTTCGCCCGCCATGACGAAGGACCTAACATGCGCATTCCTATCTTTGAAGCTGTTGCATGGGTAGTGTTCCTGGGTTTCCCCCTTGATTACCAGAATGAATATTATGTGAACAAGGCGGTTAGTTGCTTTGGAAATTTTGAGATTTGGCATAACCCTGGGCAAGTCAAGACTAGAGTTCTTGTTCGTGTGCTTATCAACCAATTCTCCAATGTGCCGCATAGTCTGATCATCAAAAGGGCCAACGTGTTTGGAGGGTTGGGAAGATCTTGGACTATTCCGGTCTATATCCTGACCAACTGGCCAACCAACCCGCCTAACGCGGGCACAGAGGAGCCGCCGCCACCAATGAACGCCTCGCCGCACCCCAGAGAGCTGCCGTTCCTGACTGCCTCACAGCAAGTTTCCTTTGAAGCCATGGTTGCACAGCAGCAACAGGCGAATGCGGCCTGGGGGCAAGATCTTCAACCGCCTGTACAGCAGCCACTGGCCAATGGATGGCAACCCTGGCCGGAAGTTCCACCGCAGTACCAGGGGGAGAGTTGGCGTCAGATCACCGGATATACTGGTCCGTCCATGATGGACGGCGTCACACCTGAAGAGAATGTCCTTGATGATGGTCTAGAGGCCTGGAATGCGCATGTAGCGCAGGTCGAGATGGCGGCAGATGATATCGTTCTGGGCGTGCACCATAGCACCTTGACTTTTGTCAGAGGAACGGCGGAGGAGGCTAACCTCAGAGTCCTACCTTTCGCGCGTTTGATCTCTTTTCTCAGGACATACATATACAAGCCCATGTTCCCCATGCTCCTCCCTGCTGAAGAATCGCCGGAGAAGACTACCCAATTCTGTAGCTCGCTCCAGTACTTGTTTGTGGCATATGCAATCAGATCCTGGTATACCCCAATTGCCACAATATCAGACTCTCTCCTTGTGAAACTGGATAAGCGTAGCTGGGATGTAGCTTTTGCTCCGCTTCTTCGCCAGCAGACGGATGCCACCATGATCGCAGTGGAGGAGCCAAGGAATGGGCCCCGTGAGAACGCGGTGGTGATCACTGAAACTGGGGATAACTCACGGATGCCGGCACGCTCTGCCAAGAAGAACAAGCTGACAGGCGATTCAATGCCTCTCCGCCGCAGCACCAGAAACAACCGTTATGATGGCTTTAAGGCCCCTTCCATGGCTGAATCGCGCCCGTACAAGTCTAAGGTTAGACCACGGCAAGCACCCTCGGCTCCTCTCAGAGTTTCTTCAATTTATACAAAACCTGCTGCTGATGAGGTCCCGCCACCAACTCCTATTTCCCAAATGCAGCAGATCGGTACGATGCGTTGTGGAATTCCTGCAGCCGAGCTCGCCGAGTCCAAGCTCATGGCGCCGCTGGAGGTGGAGGAAGAGGAGCCCGCTGCCACCACCTCCACCAACTAATCTCCATGGTTAATCAAGTGAACTGGAAGGTGTTAGTGTGGAATATCCGTGGCATTAATTCGGAAGAAAAAACTTTAGCAGTTAAAAATGCGATTGCAGCTTCGGGTTGTAATATCGTGTGCCTTCAGGAGACTAAACGAACCTCTTTTGATCTCGCTTACATTAAGACGTTCTGTCCACGCCGCCTTGATCAATTTGTCTTCGTTCCTTCGCGTGGCGCCTCGGGGGGTATTCTTACAGTTTGGAATGGTTCTCTATTTGATGGGAACAGGCTTTTTTCGGATTTCTTTGCTTTAGGAGTAAAGCTAACTTCGAAGGTGTCCGATCACGCATGGACGCTATTCAATATATATGGGCCATGTAGGGGGGATGATCGAGTGATGTTCACTGATTGGCTCTACGAATTGGACATACCGGATACGGAAGATTGGCTTCTGGTAGGGGATTACAACTACATTCGATCTTCCAACAACAGGAATAAACCAGGGGGGATGCCAATGACATACTCACTTTTAATGACGTCATACGAGCACAAGCCTTGGTAGAAATCCCCCTAAAAGGACGTTCCTATACTTGGAGCAATATGCAGAATGATCCCTTATTGGAACAGCTAGACTGGTTTCTCTCTTCATGTCATTGGACCCAATCATACCCAAATACAATAGTCACCCCACTGGGAAAACCTGTGTCTGATCACATACCTTGTGTGGTCGAAATCAAGACCACCATACACAAGAGTAAAGTCTTTCGTTTTGAAAACTATTGGACTAACCACCCGGGGTTTTTTGAGGTGGTGCAGGGGTCTTGGGATAAATACTGTTATGCAAAAAATACCCCTGCTCTTATATGCAAAAAGATGAAGCGCCTAAGGTATGATCTTAAGAAATGGAGCAAAGGAATCTCCCGCCTCTCCATCCTCATTCAAAACTGCAATTGGGCCCTTGCGGAACTGGATGGGCTGGAAGACCGGCGGCCCCTCTCGGTGCCTGAAAAAAACTTCAGGAAAATTCTCAAAGCCCACCTGATAAAACTCTTACAATACCAGAACCGATATTGGAGAGAACGTTGCACGATTCGTTACATCAAATTTGGTGAAGAAAACACGAAACTCTTCCATGCTTTGGCAACCGAACGCTACAGAAAAAACTTCATTTCCTCACTCAAACGTCAAGATGGCTCTGTGGTTACAGACCATAATTCGAAGGAGCAGGTACTGTTTGATACATACAAGGGGCGACTTGGATCTTCTTCTACCCCGGCTATGAAGTTTGACTTAGCCTCAATCATCAAAAAAATAGAGGGCCTTGAAGTACTGTCAACTCCTTTTACACACACTGAGATTGATGAAGTGGTTAAGAACATGCCCGCTGACCGTGCCCCTGGTCCTGACGGCTTCAATGGACACTTTATCAAATCCTGTTGGCACATTGTCAAAAAGGACTTCTATCAACTGTGCGAGGATTTTTACAACGGTAACCTTGACCTCACCAGCATCAACACAGGATTCATCACGCTCATCCCCAAAACCAGCTCGCCTGAGTCGGCTAATGACTTCCGCCCAATTACTCTTCTAAACTGCTGTCTGAAAATTATTACAAAGCTACTTGCAAACAGGTTGCAGGCTGTTATCCTCAAGATCATACATAAAAATCAATACGGTTTTTTGAAGAACCGATCCATCCAAGATTGCCTGGCGTGGGCTTTTGAATATATTTATCAATGCCAGCGATCAAAAAAACCCATTGTCCTGCTTAAACTGGACTTTGCAAAAGCTTTTGACACCATCAACCATTCTGCTATGATGCAGATCATGCACCACATGGGATTCGATGATCGGTGGATGGGGTGGATCAAGAGCATTTTTGGATCAGGCAAATCATCGGTCCTTCTAAATGGAGTCCCCGGACGACAATTTGACTGTAACTGTGGAGTACGGCAGGGGGATCCGCTCTCTCCCCTCATATTCGTCCTCGCGGGTGATCTACTGCAGGCTGCCATCAATGACGCGTACCAGAATGGGCTTGTCGAACTACCGATACCCTCTCGTACTGGGATGGATTATCCGGTGATACAATATGCAGATGACACAATCCTGGTCATGCCAGCCGACCTAGCGCAAGCGCAGACTATGAAACAAATCCTGATGGACTACGCCGACTCGATTGGGCTCAAAATAAACTTTAGCAAATCCATTCTCGTGCCACTTAACGTGGATGATCGCCTTGTTGCGGAGCTAGCGGAAATCTGGCAGTGCTCGGTTGGGGGTATGCCGTTCACTTATTTGGGATTACCCATGGGAACGACCAAACCTACAGTGAATGAACTCATGCCAATGGTGGAAAGAGCAGAACGTAGGCTCTCTTCTTCCCTCTGCTTGATGAACTATGGGAGTAAGTTGACGCTGCTGAACTCCATGATTACCTCCCTCATGATTTACCCCATGTGCACTCTCAAGTTCCCGCTCAAATTGATTGAGCATCTGGACAAGATTCATCGCAGATGCCTGTGGCGCAAAAAAACGGAACAAGGGGAAACTTGCAGCTCCCTGGCCTCTTGGGATCTCGTGTGTAGGCCTAAGAAGCATGGGGGTCTGGGTGTTCTTGACATCAGAATCCAGAACGAAGGGCTGCTCCTCAAGTTCCTTCACTGCTTTTATAACAAAAAAGATACACCCTGGTGCTCGCTGATCTGGGACGCGTACTATGAACACCAAGTCCCGCATGCGACGGATGCTTGTGGCTCATTCTGGTGGCGGGACGTAATGAAGTTGAATGATAAATACAGAGGTATTACTAGGGTTGTGGTGGGTGATGGCTCGTCGGTGCTGTTCTAGAAGGACCTGTGGCTAGATGAAACCCTTGAGCTCTCGCATCCGCGAGCCTTCTCCTACACTACGATGGAAGATGCGTCGGTCAAGGACTTCCTGGCGATCACAGACATGCAGCAAGGGTTCTATTTGCCTCTCTCCCAACAGGCTAGGGGCGAAGTGATTGAATTGCAAAACCTCTCGAGAGACACCACCCCCGTAGATGACCTAAGTGATTCATGGACCTGCCTATGGGGGGACCGATATTCCTCTCGCAAATACTATGCAAACTGCTTCAAGGAAGTGATGGTGGATGAGGCTTTCAAATGGATCTGGAAAAGTAGATGCACAATGAAGATTAAGGTATTTGCGTGGCTGCTGATGATGGATCGGGTGAACACTAAAAACATGCTCAAACGACGACACTATAATGTTTCAGATGGGGTGGCGTGCGAGCTTTGTGCGAGTGGGGCAGAAGAAACCGTGGAGCACCTCTTCTTCAACTGCAACTTCAGCGGAACCTGTTGGGGGAAGCTAGGGATGACATGGACACACACTGGAGACCGCATGCAGATCGTACACTCTGGGCGACGGCGATGGACCAAACCCATGTTTATGGAGATTTTCCTCACGGCGGCCTGGAGCATATGGAAGGAACGTAACGACAAAGTGTTCAGGGCGACCCCCCCCCCCCCTCGATTGCCTCCTGGCAGGAGAGGTTTAAGAAAGATCTTGGCCTGCTTGTACACCGGGTTAAACCCGCCCTAGGACAGTTTGTGGGAGACTTTTTAAGACCTTTAGACTAAAGCTAGAAACTTTCTCTTAACAGTTGGGTCTGAGGGGTGATCGGCTTGATGGAAGGCCCCTGAACTGGGTCCCACATCCTGCCCTGAGACACCCTGACAATATGTAACCTATATTTGTATATGGAAAGTCAGTAGGATGCTCTCCTACTGTCATTAATGTTTCAAAAAAAAAATATTACACTTCAATATGATGTCCTCTTTAACCACTCACAGATGCTCAATCAGATCTTCATTTAGTTGCTCGATGCCGAATTTATTGATGCATTTGAACAAACTCTTCAAATATGACCGGATTTTGGTGAGGAAGTTCGATAGGATTACTCATGTTCTCAAATTCAAGACATGTGGCAGCATCCTCACCCTCATTCTCCACGATCATGTTGTGCATGATCACATAATACGTCTGTCGGCATTCTAGAAATCAAGGTACCCAGACTTGCCTGCCTGCGGCCCATGGGCATGGCTTCACCAACGGCCTGGTACGGCCCATCTGCAACACCAACAAAACAAGACCCTCGCGAGGGGCCAAGCCTCGCGAGGCAAACGATGCCAAGACCTCCTGAGGGAGCGGCCGCCCCTGGGCTGCTCTTGAGGAGCGGAGATTCCTATGCAAGCACCCAGCCTCATGAGGTTGCAGTGACGCAAGCCATGACGATTAAGGCCAGGCGGGCGCCATCGGGTGCAGAGGATCAAGTTTTCTCTTTGGTGCTGAGGAAGCAAGCGCAGGCGCGGGGTCCCAAGGAATCAGCCAAAGGTTTCCATTCCCGTGCAACAAGACCAAGACCGCCAGGACGGCAGGACGGATGTCATCGCCGAGCACACAGCAGCGTCACGACCAGAAGCTTTGCGGGCGAAGACTACCTTTTGTCACGATAAGGTGTACTACTTGTCCCTTTCAAATTGGTCATTGTGCAATCCCTTCCCGCCTACATTTCGGGGGAAGAGGACCAAAGCCACTATAAATATAGGATAGCCAACACCAAGCAAAGGGAGAGAGATCAGAACCACACCAGAGCAGACCTCCTGAGGTTATTCTTCCCTTGTACCAGTTCATCATCAGCCCCTCGTGAGGCAAATCCACGACAAAGCAAGTAGAGTCTTACACCGCAAGGTGGCCCGAACCTTGGTAAATTATCGTGTTCATCTTCTTCCTTGTTCATCAAGCTAGGTCGTAGGAGCGACGAACCAGTGAGCCACGGAGAATAAAATAAAATAAAGAATGAAAGAGTCAATCTATCTTAGTTAAGGCGCTCGCTCTGCCACAAAGGGAGGCACTGGCAAAATCTAAATAGAAAACAGATGTTTCCAATTAAACCATAGATGTCCACTTTATACTTATAGTATTCATACTAGAGGATAAGAATACAGATAGGTTGACTAAGAAGATCTTTAAATTGTCTTGCCTGAAAAGATGAGTTATTCAAAGGAATACCTGAAGCCAACAGTAGATCCTTTAGATTCAACCTCAACTATGTTACAGCCTCGGATAGTTGGCAACGAACATTATGAAACTGCGAGCGTCCAGATAAGAAGCACGGTAGTCGAAGATGTTGAGTTCTTCATACACGCCCTAGAGTTCGAACCTTTCTTGGGTCTACAGAGCCCTAAATTCGACATTTGGCGCGCCAGGTAGGGGCGTGTCGAATCCTCTTCTCCACCGTTCGCTCCGCTTCCGACCCGTCATTTCGATGGCCGACGCTCGTCGTGTTCGCACCGAGCACCGAGAAGCTCTCACCACTCGCATCGCTCAGATGGCGCCTACAGGCAACGACGCTCCTCGCCGTTCCCCTTCCCCTGCTGCCAACGCCGCCACCGGTCCCGCGGCCCATGAGCAGCAGGCCTCGTCGTTGCCGCCTTCTGTGTGGCGTGAAGGTCGCATTGCCACTTTGTCGCTCACCCCGGCCGTTGCTTTGTCTTCTCACGCGCGTCGCGGACCGGCGAACACGCACGCTGCGCTGCTCGTGGCGCGTGACCTTCTGCGCTACCGCTCAACCGATGACCTCTACGAAGATTGGCTGGACCGCATCGCCGAGCTCGTCAGCGCTGCCGGAGACGCCCCTGCGCCGTCTCATCCGCTGCCTCCCTTGTCTCAGGCGGACGAGGTGGCCCGCGGTGCGCCTCCTCCTCCTCCTCCTCGGTGTGATGTCATCCCCGAGCCCCGGCAAGACGTGCCCCAGCGCGACCCACCTCGCAGGGCGCCAGCGCGCGATGAGGAAAGCTGCTAGGTGGTGCAGCAACCCCAAGGAGAAGTGTGTGCGCTTCCGGCACCCCCACGTCAAGACCGTGTGCCGCCAGAGGCGGCGGCGCGCGAGTGTCAAGATAAGGCTCCTCCCCCACGGCCGACTCATGTGAGTGCGACAGGTTGCCATGATTTCACCCCGGAGTTGTGCAGCGTCGTCTGGCCCAGCAAGTTCAAGCCAGATCTGCCTCCGCTCTACGATGTTACTCCTGACCTCATCGAGTTCCTCCAGCTCTACGAGCTGGGCATCGAGGCGGCAAACGGCAACGACAAGGTCATGGCAAAATGGTTCCCCATGGCCCTCAAGGATGGCGCGTGTTCTTGGCTCCTGAACCTCCCAGCGGGCTCAATCTCTTCCTGGGACGAGCTGTGCAAGCGCTTCATCCCCAACTTCCAGGGCACTCGCGGTCGCGCCCCGACAGCAGGCGACATGTGGCGCATCAAGCAGCAACCAGGTGAAACCTTGCACAAATACATACAGCGCTTCACCAACATTCGCCTCAAGATCCCGAAGGTGTCGGACGAGGCCATCATCTCGGCATTTTCTGATGGTGTCCAGGATGTCAAGATGAAGGAGGAGCTCGCCATCCATGAGGACCTGTGTTCGTCAGTAGAGATGTTCAACATGGCTGCCAAATGCGCGAGGGTAGGGGAAGGACGCCTCTCTCTCCCGGGGCCTTCGGGGGTCGATCCCGAGGACAAGAAGGCTAGGGCTAAGGACATGAAGCGCAAGGGCCCCAACGTGCTCGTAGCCGAGCCTGAGATGAAACGCGGTTGCGACCACGCCGAATCCTCCAAGGGCAACCACCCGTTCTGCATCTTCCACAACGTCCACAGCCACAACACCAACGACTGCTAGGAGCTTAGAGCAATACGGTATGGGCGCATCGGCCACCGTCCTGACCGCATCGATCATGGCTACGGTCGCGGAGGAGGTCGTGGTGGTCGCCGCTGGGACAACCGCGACCACCGCCAGGACTGGCGAGATCAACCTCGTGAGGACCGCTGGTAGGGCCCGCCTCACGACGACCCCTGGCATGACCAACCTCGCGAGGACCGTCTACAGGGCAATGATGACCTCCCTCCGCTGCCGCTCCAAGGAGGAACGACGACCACCGTGCCAAGACGAGGGGGCTGGGGGCTTCCAAGAGCCCCATGCCATTTCCTACATCTTGGGTGGCGCTCAGGCTCCTACCTCTGATCGCGTCTTCAAGAAGTTCGCTCGTGAGGTGAATTCGACCCTTCCCAAGCTCGAGGCGTCGCGCCTCCTCAGGTGGTCCAAGTACGCCATCACATTCAACTCTTTGGACCAACTCAAGTGCGCGGCTGCCGTCGGCGCGCTCCTGATGCTCTGCTCACCAACCATCATCAACGTCCTCATCACCAAGACTCTCATTGACGATGGCGCGGGGCTCAACGTCCATTCCGTTGAGACATTCGAAACACTCCAGGTGCCATATGACCAGCTTCTGCCCACCAAGCCTTTCTCAGGGGTGACCGACGGCTCCACCGTCCCCATAGGGCAAATTCGTCTCCCTGTCACCTTCGGCAAGCGCGTCAACTACCACACCAAGCTCATCGATTCCGACGTCGCCCACATTCATCTTCCATACAATGTCATCCTCGGGTATCCGGCCCTCACCAAGTTCATGGCAGCGACCCACCACGGCTACAACGTCCTCAAGATGCTGGGAAGCGGTGGCATCATCCCGGTCGCCTGCCACGAGAGGGATGCGGTGTGCTCCCTCTGTTGGGGAACGTAGCATGCAATTTCAAAAAAAAAATCCTACGCTCATGCAAGATCTATCTAGGAGATGCATAGCAACGAGACGGGGAGAGTGTGTCCACGTACCCTCGTAGACCGAAAGCGGAAGCGTTATGTTAACGTGGTTGATGTAGTCGAACATCTTCACGATCCAACCGATCCAAGTACCGAACGTACGGCACCTCCGTGTTCAGCACACGTTCAGCTCGATGACGTCCCTCGAGCTCTTGATCCAGTAGAGGGTCGAGGGAGAGTTCCGTCAGCATGACAGCATGGTGACGGTGTTGGTGATGTGATCCGCGTAGGGCTTCGCCTAAGCACTACGACAATATGATCTGAGGTGTAATATGTGGAGGGGGGCACCGCAAACGGCTAAGAGAAACTTGTGTGTCTTTGGGGTGCCCCCTGCCCACGTATATAAAGGAGGAGGAGGAGGCCGGCCGGCCGGCCCTAGGGGGCGCACCAAGAGGGGAGTCCTACTAGGACTCCCTTAGTCCTAGTAGGATTCCTCTTCAAGGAATAGATGGGAAGGAAGGAGAGGGAGAGGGAGAAGGAAAGGGGGCGCCGCCCCTTCCCCTAGTCCAATTCGGACTGCGATGGGGGAGCATGCTGCCACCCCTTGCGGCCCTCCTCTCTCTCCACTAAGGCCCATGAAGGCCCATTAGTTCTCCCGGGGGGTTCCGATAACCCTCCGACACTCCGATAGTTACCCGGTACCTCTCGAAACTCATCCGGTGTCGGAATAACATCATTATTTATGTCTCGACCATTTCGAGACTCCTCGTCATGTCCATGATCTCATCCGGGACTCCGAACAATCTTCGGTCACCAAAAACTCATAACTCATAATACAAATCATCATCAAACGTTAAGCTTGCGGACCCTACGGGTTCGAGAACTATGTAGACATGACCGAGACACATCTCCGGTCAATAGCCAATAGCGGAACCTGGATGCTCATATTGGCTCCTATATATTCCATGAAGATCTTTATCGGTCAAACCGCATAACAACATACGTTGTTCCCTTTGTCGTCGGTATGTTACTTGTCCGAGATTCGATAGTCGGTATCATCATACCTAGTTCAATCTCATTACCGGCAAGTCTCTTTACTCATTCTATAATGCATCATCCCGTAACTAACTCATTCGTCTCATTGCTTGCAAGGCTTATAGTGATGTGCATTACCGAGAAGGCCCAGAGATACCTCTCCGACACTCGGAGTGACAAATCCTATTCTCGATCTATGCCAACCCAACAAGCACCTTCGGAGACACCTATAGAGCATCTTTATAATCCCAGTTACGTTGTGACGTTTGATAGCACACAAGGTGTTCCTCCGGTACTCGGGAGTTGCATAATCTCATAGTCAAAGGAACATGTATAAGTCATAAAGAAATCAATAGCAATAAAACTAAACAATCATAATGCTAAGCTAACAGATGGGTCTTGTCCATCACATCATTCTCTATTGATGTGATCTCGTTCATCAAATGACAACACATGTCTATGGTCAGGAAACATAACCATCTTTGATCAATGAGCTAGTCAAGTAGAGGCATACTAGGGACACTCTGTTTTGTCTATGTATTCACACATGTACCAAGTTTCCGGTTAATACAATTCTAGCATGAATAATAAACATTTATCATGATATAAGGAAATATAAATAACAACTTTATTATTGCCTCTAGGGCATATTTCCTTGAGTCTCCCACTTGCGCTAGAGTCAATAATCTAGTTCACATAACCATGTGATTTAACACCGATAGTTCACATTGTGATGTGATTAACACCCATAGTTCACATCGCCATGTGACCAACACCCAAAGGGTTTACTAGAGTCAATAATCTAGTTCACATCGTCATGTGATTAATACCCAAAGAGTACTGAGGTGTGATCTGTTTTGCTTTGTAAGAGAAGTTTAGTCAACGGGTATGTCACATTCAGATCCGTATGTATTTCGCAAATTTCTATGTCTACGATGCTCTACATGGAGCTGCTCTAGCTAATTGCTCCCACTTTCAATACGCATCCATACTGATACTTAGATTCATCTGGATTAGTGTCAAAGCTTGCATTGGTGTAACCCTTTACGACGAACTCTTTATCACCTCCATAATCGAGAAACATTTCCTTAGTCCTCCAGTTACTAAGGATAATTTTGACCGATGTCCAGTGATCTACTCCTGGATCACTATTGTACCTCCTTGCCAAACTCATGGCAAGGTACACAACATGTTTGTTACACATCATGGCATACTTTGTAGAACCTATGGCTAAGGCATAGGGAATGACTTTCATTCTCTCTCTATTTTTCTACTGTGGTCGGGCTTTGAGTCTTACTCAACTTCATACCTTACAACTCAGGCAAGAACTCCTTCTTTGACTAATCCATTTTGAACTACTTCAAAATCTTTATCAAGGTATGTATTCATCGAAAGTCCTATCAAGCGTCTTGATCTATCTCTATATATCTTGATGCCCAATATATAAGCACCTTCACTGAGGTCTTTCATTGAAAAATTCTTATTCAAGTATCCTTTTATGCTATCCAGAAATTCTACATCATTTCCAATCAACAATATGTCATCCACATATACTATCAGAAATGCTACAGAGCTCCCACTCACTTTCTTGTAAATATAGGCTCCTCCAAAAGTCTGTATAAAACCATATGCTTTGATCACCTCATCAAAGCGTATATTCCAACTCCGAGATGCTTGCACCAATACATTGATGGATCGCTAGAGTTTGCACACTTTGTTAGCACCTTTAGGATCGACAAAACCTTCTGGTTGCATCATATACAACTATTCTGTGAGAAATCCTATTAAGGAATGCAGTTTTGACATCTATTTGCCAGATTTCATAATCATAAAATGCGGCAATTGCTAACATGATTCGAACAGACTTAAGCATCGCTACGGGTGAGAAGGTCTCATCGTAGACAACTCCTTGAACTTGTCGAAAACCTTTCGCAACAAGTCGAGCTTTGTAGACAGTAACATTACCATCGATGTCAGTCTTCTTTTTAAAGATCCATTTATTTTCAATGGCTTTGTCGATCATCAGGCAAGTCAACCAAAGTCCACACTTTGTTCTCATACATGGATCCCATCTCAGATTCCATGGCCTCAAGCCATTTTGCGGAATCTGGGCTCATCATCGCTTCCTCATAGTTTGTAGGTTCGTCATGGTCTAGTAACATGACTTCCAGAACAGGGTTACCGTACCACTCTAGTGCGGAACGTACTCTGGTTGACCTACGAGGTTCGGTAGTAACTTGATCTGAAGTTTCATGATCATCATCATTAACCTCCTCACTAATTGGTGTAGGCATCACTGGAACTAATTTTTGTGATGAACTACTTTCCAATTCGGGAGAAGGTACAATTACCTCATCAAGTTCCACTTTCCTCCCACTCACTTCTTTTGAGAGAAACTCCTTCTCTAGAAAGGATCCATTCTTAGCAACAAAGATCTTGCCTTTGGATCTATGATAGAAGGTGTACCCAACTGTTTCTTTTGGGTATCCTATGAAGACGCATTTCTTCGATTTGGGTTCGAGCTTATCAGGCTGAAGTTTTTTCACATAAGCATCACGACCCCAAACTTTAAGAAACAACAGCTTAGGTTTCTTGCCAAACCACAGTTCATACGGTGTCGTCTCAACGGATTTAGAAGGTGCCCTATTTAGCGTGACTGCAGGTGTCTCTAATGCATAACCCCAAAACGATAGTGGTAAATAGGTAAGAGACATCATAGATCGCACCATATCTAATAAAGTACGGTTATGACGTTCGGACACACCATTACGTTGTGGTGTTCCAGGTGGCGTGAGTTGTGAAACTATTCCACATTGTTTTAAATGAAGATCGAACTCGTAACTCAAATATTCGCCTCTGCGATCAGATCGTAGAAACTTTATTTTCTTGTTACGATGATTCTCTACTTCACTCTGAAATTCTTTGAACTTTTGCAAATGTTTTGGAATTGTTTTTTATCAAGTATATGTACCCATATCTGCTCAAATCATCTGTGAAGGTCAGAAAATAACAATACCCGCCGTGAGCCTCAACACTCATCGGACCGCATACATCTGTATGTATTATTTCCAATAAGTCATTGGCTCGCTCCATTGTTCTGGAGAATGGAGTTTTAGTCATCTTGCTCATGAGGCATGGTTCGCGAGCATCAAATGATTCATAATCAAGTGATACCAAAAGTCCATCAGCGTGGAGTTTCTTCATGCGTTGTACACCAATATGACCTAAACGGTAGTGCCACAAGTATGTTGCACTATCATTATCAACTCTGCATCTTTTGGCTTCAATATTACGAATATGTGTATTACCACGATCGAGATTCGATAAACCATTCACATTGGGTGTATAACCATAGAAGGTTTTATTCATGTAAACGGAATAACAATTATTCTCTGACTTAAATGAAGATCATATTGCAATAAACACGATCCAATCTTGTTCATGCTTAACGCAAACACCAAATAACATTTATATAGGTTCAACACTAATCCCGAAAATACAGGGAGTGTGCGATGATGATCATAATAATATTGGAACTACTTCCAACACACATCGTCACCTCACCCTCAACTAGTCTCGGTTTATTCTGCAATTCCTGTTTCAAGTTACTAATCTTAGCAACTGAACAAGTATCAAATACCCAGGGGCTACTACGAGCACTAGTGAGGTACACATCAATAACATGTACGTCAAATATACCTTTGTTTACTTTGTCATCCTTCTTATCCGCCAAATATTTGGGGTAGTTCCGCTTCCAGTGACCATTTCCTTGTAGTAGAAGCACTCAGTTTCAGGCTTGGGTCTAGCTTTGGGCTTCTTCTTGGGAGTGACAACTTGCTTGCCATTCTTCTTGAAGTTCCCTTTCTTTCCCTTGCCCTTTTTCTTGAAACCAGTGGTCTTGTTAACCATCAACAGTTGATGCTCTTTCTTGATTCCCACCTTTGCTGATTTCAGCATCGGAAGAGCTCGGGAATTGTTTTCGCCATCCCTTGCATATTATAGTTCATCACAAAGTTCTAGTATCTTCGTGATAGTGACTATAGAACCTTGTCAATCACTATCTTATCTGGAAGATTAACTCCCACTTGATTCAAGTGATTGTAGTACCCAGACATTCTAAGCACATGCTCACTAGCTGAGCTATTCTCCTCCATCTTGTAGGCAAAATATTTGTTAGAGGTCTCATACCTCTCGACATGGGCATGAGTCTGAAATACCAATTTCAGATCTTGGAACATCTCATATGCTCCGTGGCATTCAAAACCTTTTTGAAGTCTCGGTTCTAAGCCCTAAAGCATGGTGCACTGAACTATTAAGTAGACATCATATTGAGCTTTGCCAAACGTTCATAACGTTTGCTTCTGTTCCTGCAATAGGTCTGTCACCTAGCGGTGCAGCAAGGACATAATACTTATGTGCAGCAATGAGGATAATCCTCAGATCACGGACCTAGTCCGCATCATTGCTACTAACATCTTTCAACTTAGTTTTCTCTAGGAACATATAAAAAACATAGGGGGGCTACAACACGAGCTATTGGTCTACACCATAATTGCAAATACTATCAGGACTAAGTACATGATAAATTAAAGTTCAATTAATCATATTACTTAAAAACTCCCACTTAGATAGACATCCCTCAAGTCATCTAAATTATCACGTGATCCAAATCAACTAAACCATGTCCGATCATCACGTGAGATGGCGTAGTTTTCAACGGTGAACATCTTATGTTGATCATATCTACTATATGATTCACGCTCGACCTTTCGGTCTCCAGTGTTCCGAGGCCATGTTTGTACATGCTAGGCTCATCAAGTTTAACCTGAGTATTCTGCATGTGCAAGACTGTCTTACACCCATTGTATGTGAACGTAGAGCTTATCACACCCAATCATCACGTGGTGTCTCGCCACGACGAACTGTCACAACGGTGCATACTCAGGGAGAACACTTGTACATTAAAATTTTGTAAGGGATCATCTTATAATGCTACCATCGTTCTAAGCAAATAAGATGTATAAAAAGATAAACATCACAAGCAATCAAAATATGTGACATGATATGGCCATCATCATCTTATGCTTTTGATCTCCATCTCCAAAGCATCATCATGATCTCCATCGTCACCGGCTTAACACCATGATCTTCATCGTAGCGTCGTGGTCGTCTCGCCAACTATTGCTTCTACTACTATCGCTAACTCATAGTGATAAAGTAAAGCAATTACATGGCGTTCACAATTCATATAATAAAGAGACAACCATAAGGCTCCTGCCGGTTGCCGATAATTTACAAAACATGATCATCTAATATAATAACGTGTAACTCATCACGTCTTGACCATATCACATCACAACATGCCCTGCAAAAACAAGTTAGACGCCCTCTACTTTGTTGTTGCAAGTTTTACGTGGCTGCTACGGGCTTAGCAAGAACTGTTATTACCTACGCATACAAAACCACAACTATTTTTCGTCAAGTGTGCTGTTTTAACCTTCACAAGGACCGGGCGTAGCCACACTCGATTCAACTAAAGTGAGAGATACAGACGCCCGCCAGCCACCTATGTGCAAAGCATGCCGGTAGAACCAGTCTCATGAACGCGGTCACGTAATGTCCGCCCGGGCTGCTACATCCAACAATACCGCCGAATCAAAGTAAGACGTCGGTGGTAAGTAGTATGATTATTATCGCCCACAACTCTTTGTGTTCTACTCGTGCATATCATCTACGCATAGACCTGGCGCATGATGCCACAGTTGGGGAATGTTGTTGGGGATCGTAGTATTTCAAAAAAAAATCCTACGATCACGCAAGATCTATCTAGGAGAAGCATAGCAACGAGCGGGGAGAGTGTGTCCACGTACCCTCGTAGACCGAAAGCGGAAGCGTCTAGTGACACGGTTGATGTAGTCGAACATCTTCACGATCCAACCGATCCAAGCACCCCCGCGTTCAGCACACGTTCAACTGGATGACGTCCCACAAACTCTTGTTCCAGTTGAGCGTCGCGGGAGAGTTTCGTCAGCACGACGACGTGGTGACGGTGATGATGAAGTTACCGGCGCAGGGCTTCGCCTAAGCACTGCAATGATATGACCTAGGTGTGTAACTTTGGAGGGGGGCACCGCACACGGCTTGCAAATCAACTTGTGTGCCTATGGGGTGCCCCCTCCTCTTGTATATAAAGGAGGGAGGGGAGGAGGAGGCGGCCAAGGAGGAGGAGGCGCGCCATGGGGGGGCAATCCTACTCCAAGTAGGTTTGGCCCCCTTTCCTATTCCTACTAGGAGAAGAGGGAAGGAGAGGGAGGAGAGAAGGAAAGGGGGGCCGCCCCCTAGTCCAAGTTGTTTTGGGCTAGGGGAGGCGCGCGCCCCACCTTGGCTTGCCTCCTCTCTTCCACATCTAGGCCCATGAGGCCCATTAACCCCCCGGGGGGTTCCGGTAACTCCTGGTACTCCGGTATTTATCCGGTGACCCCCAGAACCCTTTCGGTGTCCGAATATAACCTTCCCAATATTTCAATCTTTATGTCTCGACCATTTCGGGACTCCTCGTCATGTCCGTGATCACATCCGGGACTCCGAACTACCTTTGGTACATCAAAACACATAAACTCATAATACCGATCATCATCGAACGTTAAGCGTGCGGACCCTACGGGTTTGAGAACTATGTAGACATGACCGAGACTCGTCTCCGGTCAATAACCAATAGCGGAACCTCGATGATCATATTGGTTCCTACATATTCTACGAAGATCTTTATCGGTCAAACCGCACAACAACATACGTTGTTCCCTTTGTCATCGGTATGTTACTTGCATGAGATTCGATCGTCGGTATCATCATACCTAGTTCAATCTCGTCACCCGCAAGTCTCTTTACTCGTTCCGTAATACATCATCTCGTGACTAACTCATTAGTTGTTTGCTTGCAAGGCTTAATATGATGTGTATTACCGAGAGGGCCCAGAGATACCTCTCCGACACTCGGAGTGACAAATCCTATTCTCGATCTATGCCAACACCACAAACACCTTCGGAGACACATGTAGAGTATCTTTATAATCACATAGTTACGTTGTGACGTTTGATAGCACACAAGGTGTTCCTCTGGTATTCGGGAGTTGCATAATCTCATAGTCATAGGAACATGTATAAGTCATGAAGAAAGCAATAGCAGAAAAAACTAAACGATCATATTGCTAAGCTAACGGATGAGTCCATCACATCATTCTCCTAATGATGTGATCCCGTTCATTAAATGACAACACATGTTTATGGTTAGAAAACATAACCATCTTTGATTAACGAGCTAGTCAAGTAGAGGCATACTTGGGACACTTTGCTTTGTCTATGTATTCACACGTGTATTAAGTTTCCGGTTAATACAATTCTAGCATGAATAATAGACATTTATCATGATATAAGGAAATATAAATAACAACTTTATTATTCCCTATAGGGCATGTTTCCTTCAAACGTAGCATGAAATTTAAAATTATTTCCTACGCTCACGCAAGATCTATCTAGGAGATGCATAGCAACGAGACAGGGAGAGTGTGTCCACGTACCCTCGAGACTGATAGCGGAAGCATTATGTTAACGCGGTTGATGTAGTCGAACGTCTTCACGATCTAACCGATCCAAGGACCGAACGTAGACACCTCCGTGTTCAACACACATTCAGCTCGATGACATCCCTCGAGCTCTTGATCCAGTAGAGGGTCAAGGGAGAGTACCGTCAGCACGACGGCGTGGTGACGGTGTTGGTGATGTGATCTGCGCAGGGCTTCGCCTAAGCACTACGACAATATGATATGAGGTGTAATCTGTGGAGGGGGGCACCGCACACGGCTAAGAGAAACTTGCGTGTCTTTGGGGTGCCCCCCTGCCCACGTATATAAAGGAGGAGGAGGAGGAGGCCAGCTGGCCCTTGGGGGCGCACAAAGAGGGGGCACACCAAGAGGGGAGTCCTACTAGGACTCCCTTAGTCCTAGTAGGATTCCTCTTCAAGGAAGAGAGGGGGAAGGAAGGAGAGGGAGAGGGAGAAGGAAAGGGGGGTGCCGCCCCCTTCCCCTAGTCCAATTCGGACTGCCATGGGGGTGCACTACCACCACTTGCGGCCCTCCTCTCTCTCCACTAAGGCCCATGAAGGCCCATTAGTTCCCCCGAGGGGTTCCAATAACCCTCCGGCACTCCGATAGTTACCCGGTACCTCTCAGAACTCATCCGGTGTCCGAAGAACATCATCCAATATATCATTCTTTATGTCTCGACCATTTCGAGACACCTAGTCATGTCCGTGATCTCATTCGGGACTTCGAACAATCTTCGGTCACCAAAAACTCATAACACATAATACAAATCGTCATCAAACGTTAAGTGTGCGGACCCTACGGATTCGAGAACTATGTAGACATGACCGAGACACATCTCTGGTCAATAGCCAATAGCGGAACCTGGATTCTCATATTGGCTCCTACATATTCTACGAAGATCTTTATCAGTCAAACTGCATAACAATATACGTTGTTCCCTTTGTCATCGATATGTTACTTCTCGAGATTCAAACGTCGATATCATCATACCTAGTTCAATCTCGTTACCGGCAAGTCTCTTTACTCATTCTATAATGCGTCAACTTGTAACTAACTCATTAGTCACATTGCTTGCAAGGCTTATAGTGATGTGCATTACCGAGAGGGCCCAGAGATACCTCTCTGATATACGGAGTGTAAAATTCTAATCTCCATCTATGCCAACCCAACAAGCACCTTCGGAGACACATGTAGAGCATCTTTATAATCACCCAGTTACATTGTGATGTTTGATAGCACACAAGGTGTTCCTCCGGTACTCCAGAGTTGCATAATCTCATAGTCAGAGGAACATGTATAAGTCATGAAGAAAGCAATAGCAATAAAACTAAACAATCATAATGATAAGCTAACGGAAGGGTCTTGTCCATCACATCATTCTCTAATGATGTGATCTCGTTCATCAAATGACAACACATGTCTATGGTTAGGAAACATAACCATCTTTGATCAATGAGCTAGTCAAGTAGAGGCATACTAGGGACACTCTGTTTTGTCTATGTATTCACACATGTACCAAGTTTCCGGTTAATACAATTCTAGCATGAATAATAAACATTTATCATGATATAAGGAAATATAAATAACAACTTTATTATTGACTCTAGGGCATATTTCCTTCAGTCTCCCACTTGCACTAGAGTCAATAATCTAGTTCACATCGCCATGTGATTTAACACCGATAGTTCACATCGTGATGTGATTAACACCCACAGTTCATATCGCCATGTGACCAACACCCAAAGGGTTTACTAGAGTCAATAATCTAGTTCTCATCGCCATGTGATTAACACCCAAAGAGTACTAAGGTGTGATCATGTTTAGCTTTGTGAGAGAAGTTTAATCAACGGGTCCGTCACATTCAGATCCGTATGTATTTCGCAAGTTTCTTTGTCTACAATGCTCTGTATGGAGCTACTCTAGCTAATTGCTCCCACTTTCAATACGCATCCATATTGATACTTAGAGTCATCTGGATTAGTGTCAAAGCTTGCATCGGCGTAACCCTTTACGAAGAAATCTTTATCACCTCCATAATCGAGAAACATTTCCTTAGTCCTCCAGTTACTAAGGATAATTTTGACCGCTGTCTAGTGATCTACTCCTGGATCACTATTGTACCTCCTTGCCAAACTCATGGCAAGGTACGCAACATGTTTGGTACACAGCATGGCATACTTTATAGGACCTATGGCTGAGGCATATGGAATGACTTTCATGCTCTCTCTCTCTATTTTTCTGCTGTGGTCAGGCTTTGATTCTTACTCAACTTCATACCTTACAACTCAGGCAAGAACTCCTTCTTTGACTGATCCATTTTGAACTACTTCAAAATCTTTATCAAGGTATGTATTCATCGAAAGTCATATCAAGCGTCTTGATCTATCTCTATAGATCTTGATGCCCAATATATAAGCAGCTTCACCGAGGTCTTTCATTGAAAAATTCTTATTCAAGTAGCCCCCACGGGCAACTCGTACGTCACGGGGACCCCTGAGCATTGCAACTCAGGGGCCTCACTGGCCTCGTTGCCCCTCACCCCTTGGTCCTGTCCTGGCAATCCGGACGCCCCAACGGCGCGTGAGGTATGTGCGGGGTCGGGTCCTGCCGACGCAGAGCACCAGCGCCCTCACGACTATCTAACTTGCAGAACATTGAGCCTATTCGTACGTCAAGGGGGGCCTCTGACTATCATGACTTAGGGGCCACACTAGTCGCGTAGCCCCTCACCCCTTGGTCTCGTCCTGGTGATCCGGATGCCCCAACGACGGGTGAGGTACACGCGGGGCTGGGCCCTGCCGACGCAGAATGCCAAGCCATGCATAAAGAAAATTAAGCTCGAAAAGGAAATCACGGAGTTCTAGCCAGTTATTACAAAACATAATGTTCCACAAACTTAGACAAAAGTTCTCCCGCCTCCATGAGGCACGGTGAATATTGCAGGATCAAACTAAGAGGAAGCATCAACGTCACCTTGACCACCGCCATCTTTGTTGTTGGCCCCGGCCGCCGCAGCCGTGGGGTAGGGGACACATGGGAACTTCTCCAGCAGGGCCTCCACCGGTTTCTTCACAGCCTCGGCGGCAACATCACGGGACTCAGGAACCACCACTAGCTATCATTCAAATTTGAACTTTTCGAGCTCATCCTTACGTGAGCAAGGCATAATTGGAAAACCTTTAACAGCCACTGGTTCAATCAGGGCGCCGAGGTCGAAGCTAGGATCCCAGAGGTTGAGGTGGCTGAAGACACGCATCGCGGCTGCCGTGAAAAGCGTGCGACTCTCTCCCTCCACTAGGGAGTCCACTCCGGCGGCAACGCCTTCCAGCGCCTCAACAAGGTTGGGGAGGAGCCCGGCAAGGCCCTCCTCCGGAGCTGCCAGCGGCTCTTCGTACCCTCCCTCGTAGAAGGCGTGCAGCGCCTGGCGGGACCTCAGCTCGAGGGAGACGAAGGCTTCACGCCCCACTATTGCCGTCTTATCGGCAGCGGCGAGCCCCTTCTCCCTGACCTCCAGTCGGGCCGCCAACTAAGAGACAAGCTGGGAGTGGGATGCTCGGGCCTTGTCCATCTCCTCCTTCAGCTTCCCCAGGCAGTCCCGCTCCGCGGCTTGGTCGGCAACCTCTTGGACCAGCTTGGCATCATGGGCCTTGAGCTCCCCCTCCTGCTTCTGAAGCCGTCGGCTGCGGGCGGCCTGCTCGTCGCATAAGGTCTTCAGCTCCCCCTCCGCCGTGCTGCAACGCTCCATGGCAGTCGCCGCATCACGAGCCGTGGCGGCCTAGTCGGCCTCCTTCGTGCTCTCCGCGCCCCGGCCCGGCCCCAGGCCGACCTAATAGACGCGTCGGCCTGGAGCCACCCCGAGATAAGCCCTATGCGCCCCGTTGCCGCGCACCTGTCGGCGCCCTGGAGGTCGGTTCGAAGCTGATCTAGCATAGTGTAGGCTTCCTCCAGAGCCTCGGGCCTGATGAGAGGGCAGCCCGTTAGCGCAAGAGCCTGGGGAGAAGGTGGCGCCGACGCGTGGCCTGGTATTGCAGCAACAGCAACGGCAGCCGGGGGCTCTGGAGCCTCCGAATCCCTAGAAGGTGCGACAGAGATTGGTGGCTCCGGAGCCTGCTGGCCCATGGAGGGAGACTTCTCCTGAGGCCTCGCCGCCGCGCTTTGGGGAGCTCGCTCCATCCCGGTGGAGCGTGGGGCAATCTCCTTTGTCTGCGCCCGGGTCGCCACGGTCGTGGCTGGCGGTGGAGCCTTGTGCGTCCCAGATTCCTCCTCCTTCTTCTTCCCCGCGACCTCCATCCTGGTCATTAGGAGAAGAGACTTGTGGGCACGACATCAAGGGCGGCAAACAAAAATAGGGTAAGATGCTTACTCGTTGGAGGCAATGTACGCCCTCTTCCTAGGAGGGGCCGGGGTGCCCCCAATCTTCCCGTGCACAAACTTCGTCGCGGTCGAAGAATTGGCGGGGCACGCGACGACTGGCCTTGGCGCGGCGGTGAATGGCCTTGGCGCGGCGGCGACAGGCGGCAAGGTGGAAGCATCCCCGCGAGGAGGCAACGCTGCTCCACCCTTCTTTGGAGTTGCCCGACCTAGCCTCCGCTGGGCCGGGGGGTGGCCCTGGACCTTGTCACGACTCCGGTGGAGCGCGTGGGTTCCACTACCGGGGGTTCAGCGTCGTCATCATCGGCAAGGCCGCAAAGAAGCTCGCCCAGAGAGGGGGGGAGATCTCCACCACATCATCCATGGTCTCCTCCGAGTCGTCCTCTCCCTCTTTTCTGGAGTCGTCGCCGGAGGACACCGACACCGGCGAGTTGGGGAGCACTAGCGGCACGAGCCCCAACTCGTTGAAGCTGGCCATGGCGGCAACCAACACCGCCCTATCAGCCCGGCGGTACAACGGGACGTAGGCTGCCGAGAGACCGCCCAAATCCTTCTCGAGCAAGGTGTGCATCGCCTTGTGAAGCTCCTCGCCCGTCAAGCTACCTCGGCGCAGCCGGATGTCGTCCTCCTCGCCCTAGAATTCCCATATAGGACGTGAGTACACCTGGAGCAGAGCCAGACGTTGCGTCAGGAACTCCTCGACGAGCATAGCCCCCGTCAGCGTTCCGGCCTCCAGGTCCATCGTCATCTTCTTCACGACCGGCACCGCCCAGGGGTCGGTGAGTTTCTCATGACCCCACCGATCAAGCTTCTCCGGCAGCTCGGTTGGCAGCTCTAGTTGCGCATGGGGGCTCATGGCATCCATGTAGACCCAGTTGCGTCGGAAGTTCTCCACCTTTTGTGGGGACCCCGACTCATAAGTCGTGATCACCAAATGCACGTGTACAGTGATCCCAGAGATCAATGCTCACTAAACACACAGAAGCTGAATAACAAGAGTCTTACATCCACACATACCGTAGTACACAATTAGGACCATTATGGCCAAGTCTTGAATATATCATCGCTGCGGAAATCTTCATCCGCAACTTGGACCCATGCCATGTTCCTTAACCCTACATGCATTCTGACTGGGAAATCGCCCTAGCTCGCACGATCGTCACCAAAGAACTCTTCTTCGTATACTTGTTCTCTGAAGCCTGGCCAAGTAAATAGCCAGGGACAAGCCAGTGAGTATGTTTGAATGTACTCGCAAGCAACCCAATAGTGAAAACAAAATGATTATGCAAGTCTCTACTGTTAAATTGGCATTTTTGCAGAAAGCTAGTTTTTCTCATGCAAGTATGATCAACATTTATTAAGGACATGAATGCATCTGCAACAAGTATCAGGAGGTTATCAACATCAACATCGAGAAAGAGTTATAAACAACTCATGATCAAGCTCAACGCAAATCCTTACGAATCCCATCATCAATATTACCAAACTGTGTTGTTTGTCAGAAGCATATGGACATAGTCTAAGCAGCAGCACCGAACTGTCCTTGGCTGTGGACACGACTATTCAAATAGTTTGACACTCTGTAGAGGTTGCACACTTTACCCACAAGAGCCGGGAAGCTTTCGTGTCATCCACGACCCGCGGTACCTCAAGTACCAGGGGTAAGCTCCCGGTCACTACCTTTCCATAGCCGTGACTAACATAGAGTCCACTCGATTGGCAATAGGCCCCATCCCACAATCATGTTTTAGTTCAGTGGAGCCACTCTCCCAAATCTATCACATAACGCGGGCACGGGGGTACCGATGGTGTGTCTCGTGCCCTGTGAAAACAGTCATGGTCGCCTATCCAAGCACGACCCTGTCCCAAGAGTGACCACAACACTCCCGTCACTAGTAATGCGGGCATCCATGCGAGCACTAACTAGGTAATCAATAATGCCCCGTCCCATAAGGGCTAGCGTGGTTGTACATGTTTGCTTGGGACAGTAGATAATCTTAAATCTAATCCATCTACGGAAACAACACTTTCATCAAGCCTTGGTACACTACTTCTCCACCAAGTAGTGACCTTGTTCATCATTATGTCCCAAGGGCATTAGTGGCACCCATTGGGATTTCAAGAGATTTCTCTCACGGAATATATGCAAGTCCATGCAGGAACAACTATGGTTTCACTATCGTGTCTCTAAGCACAAAATAGAGCTACGAATTATGCAAGTATCAACGGACAATGCATCAATGCAACATGCATGGCAAGTTCATCATCAACACCATCATCATGCATACGGAATTTTATTGATGAACAAAAGGGGTATATAATGGTCAAAGGGTTGCTTGCCTGGTTCATCGGAGTCTTCAAATCTTCTGGTCCTTCTCCAAGTACTCTGTCTATTTCGTCAACTAACGTTGAAAACAATCACAATAAGCAATACAACAAGGCAAAAATAAAAGTTCTCTACAAATGTGACTTGGACTTTTCTAGGATCCCTTTGGTCATATGAGGAATGACCAAAGTAGTTTCATTGGAAGTGGGTCAATGGATTCTTTTGAACATTTCAATATGACGGAATCAAGAGAGTAGTGGATTTGCAAGAAGTGTATATAAGAATTATTTTGAAAAAAATGAGCACATACACCCATTGAACAAGGAATGATTTCAGAAGCATCCAGGAGTTGATTTCACTGGATTTGGAGTTCAAATTATTTTCCTATGAATTTGCAAAGTTGGTGATACATGGAGAAATGGACGAATATTTTATGTGTCATAGAAAGTATTGGGAAAAATGTTCAAAAACTAAGTTTTGAACTCATAAGTATCTAGGAATTTGAATCATGTCATTTGGATCAAAAATGGGCTCTCTGTGATTTTCTAAAGTTTATCATAGAAATGAAAAAAATGAGATTTCATAAATATTTGTGAAGGAAATGTTTCTTGAAAAATGTGCAAATAGCACCATGTGATAGAGCATGAATTCATGAACCCCTAGAAATTTGAATCATCAAATTTGGAGTTAATTTGATTTATTTATGGTTTTTGAATTTTTACTAGAAAAAGAAAAAAGAAAAGGAAAAAGGTTTTACCCTTATTACGCGCACTGGGCGCAGTTTAGCAATGGGCCGGCCCAACTGCATGGTCGGGCGCGAGCTATTGACGCAAGAGGCGTATTCGCATGAATACGCCTTCCTGAGCGAAGGCGGCAGCGGGCAGAGCCCGTCTCCCCTTAAACGAGGCTGGGCCCTCCCGTCAGTGGCTCAGCCCCGCTGGCCGGCCGATAGGCGGGGCTCGTCTGTCGTGTTCATCCCCCACCTCTCGCTCGAACAGAGCAGAGGCAGGGGCGGAGTCGACGGCGACTGCCGGAGCTATCGGCCACCGTTTCTGGTGATCCGGCCACCGGAGTGCTCAGGGAGACGAGCCGCATCCACCAAGGTGCGCCACGATCATGGGGGCGGCCAGACGCGAGCGCATCATCGGCCATGGCGGGCGATGCCGATGGTGGTGGAACTCGACGGACAGCCACGAGAGGAGAGGGAGAAACGCGGGAGGGGCCCGCAGTGATGTTGGAGTTGCTCTAGTGCGGTCCAGAGGGGATGAGAAGGAGTGGGGGCACGAATTTAGGCGGAGGCCGACGATAAGGCTCCATCCATGAAGGTGGTTGGAGGGCTCGGGAGGAAGAATGGGTTAGACTAGGTGGTGTACGGGAGAGAAAGGGAGAGAATGGAGCAGCGAGGAGGATCTGGAGCGGCCTTAAATAGCCGACTCGCGGCTCACCGTGGACGCGGCGCACGGGTGGCCACGACAATAGCTCGGGCGGCCAGGAGAGAGAGCGAGGGGTGGTCTACGACGTTCGTGGGACTGGAGTAGAGCGCCAGGGAGGGAGAGGATGAGCATGGCGAGGTCAGAGGCGGACCAACCGCGGGGCCAGAGAGTGGTCGAGCCGGGTGGTGCTCGGGCACGCGACGGTGAGCTCAAAGGAGAGAGTGGGAGGAGGGGGCCGACTGTGTTGCATGTTGTGGACGCGAGGCGACCTCGAGGGACACGCTCGCTCTTCCAATTGCCGTCTGGTTGCCCGGGGAGGGCCAAGCTACAGTGCCCTGGCACACTGTAGTGTGCTCGAGAGCGCGACTTTGGCCGGCATGGGCATGTCTTTTGCATCCTGGCCATGTCCTCCTGTGTCCAACAACCCTAGGGGGTAGTAAACTATATGAAAGTGGCATTGGATGCCTTAGTAAGCCACTGGATGAGAGGGGAGGTGAAGAGAGAGGTGAACATGGGTTGTCCAGAAGGGTAAAGTGAGGGTTTTATCCCCTCAATCATTGAGTTGGGGAGTAAAGAAAGTTGCTGGAGGTAGATGGTGACTAGGGGAGGCTCTGGTAAAAATTTGAGCTCATGGAGGATAGTGGAAGGGGTCAAAACATTAACTTTTGGAATTGTCTAGAAGGTGTTCGATGCAGTTTTGGGCAAGTAAAAAGACTCTACTTGACATGATATTTAACAGGATCAAATGTCACATAGAAATGGGGTTGATCACCAAGTTTGAGCTCATTTGAAGAAAGTTGCCAATGTAACTTTGGCAAACCCTAGAAATCAACAAAAATAGATTTTCCAAGATTTAGTCATGCAAAAATATTCTCCTTGATGCACCACTTGGTGTAGTGTCATCATTTGGATATGTGAGCATGTCCACAAAAATTGAGGTAAAAAGGAGAAAGTTGGCAATGTAGAGTTGTTTAAACTTGGATCTGGATAGAGAGGGTTTTGGGACACTTTGATCAATATATCCTTCTCTCCAACTTGTTCCATTTAGTCTAGATGCATAATTAGACCATTTTATAATGTGCACCAAGTTTCAGAGCATTTGGACATGTTTGGCAATGTAAAGTTGCTCAAACTTCAAAATGGACAGAAGTAGTTTTGAGGGGTTTTGGTGATGTTATCTTGTTCTCCAAGATATGAAACTTGGCAAGATAACCAAATAGGGAATTTTTCCCATGCTAGAATTTTCTTGGAATTTTCAGAGAATATTTCCTTTGTAAATATTTCAAAAGCTTGAAATATCTAGAAAGTGTTTTTGATGGATTTAACCAATATTTTGAACATGACCACGTGTTTAAACTCTTATATATGGACAATATATGCCCACTGAGCTTCCCTAAATTTTCTCAAATATTTTTGAAACATTAAAATAATTTTGACCTATTAAAGACAATTTCCGACCTAAAGAAAAAGTCTTTAAATAGAATAGCAAAATAACTTCTAAAATAATATTTTTGTGGTTTTGCGGAGTTCTATATCTAATAGGAGTGAAATACAATTTTTGAAAGATTTCTCACACCTTTTATTAAGTACTTGTAGTTCAAGTCTTAATTCAGAGGATTTTGGAAAACCTAATTTAGTAAATACTTTTTGGCCAAAAATATTTTTGTAAGAAAATTACTATTCTGTCCTATACACATGGCATGATCATTGGGAAAAGTTTTTGGATCAAGGAGAAGGAGTATAAGAGTTGGAGAATTTATTTGATTTTAGAGCACTTGCAAACAGCAAACAGAAATCCAATCAAACAAAGTTCAAAACACTCAAAAGTTTTTGACAAACCACATTTTATCATGATTTATTAGCTTAAGTGTTGTGGCATGAAAATCAGGGTGTGACACCTTCTTTCTGGCGCCTAGGAGTGCGTTGCCGGTGTGGACCACGGCGAAGGAGACACAACCGGAGCGTTGTGACGAATCATGTATCCGGAGATAGAAGAAGTGGCGGAGGAGCCCCATGGAAGGCATCATGCTCACAAACGCCTCGCAATAAAAGGCTAATATGGACATGAGAAGGATGGAGTTGGGCTGAAGGTGTAGAGCCTGAACCTGGTAGTGGTCGAGGACGGCGGTAAAGAAGCTGGAGAAAGGCAGGATGAGCCCCGTGAAGACGCTATGAAGGAAGAAGGGGTAGACCGTCGCTGCCAGGGTTCTCCGCTTGGTGGAGCCGACCAGGAGGATGGTCTCCCTCGACTCACTGTCGTTGCTCGCCGTTAGCAGGAGCGCGGTGGCAAGGTGCTTCTCCTTGGTGATGGAGGATGTGTCGAGGGCTGAAGCAGGTGAGGAGGAAGAGCTCGCTGCCGGTGCAGCAGGCTTCACCTTCCCGGACACCATTCGCGGGGTCTTGGAAGGAAGGATGCAGGGGGAGAAAGGAGCTCGACAAGGTCTGGAAGTGCTCTCGGCAGGAGAAAGGGGATCTGAGCAAGGGGAAGGGAAGGCAATGATGGCTTGCTACCGACGCCAGTCTTTTATCAGCCCGGGAAGTTGCCGAGGCGACACAAGGAAGTGGAGATACCCACGTCCCATCAGGCGCCACACGTCGACTCAGTCTGCAGGTGATTGGGGCCTGCAATGCTTCGCCCTTGCCCTTTGGCTTTGCCTCAAAGCCAAGTCAGAGCACGCCTTGGGCCTGTTGGCTACTGTCGGTGTTCTGGGAACCACGGTACCCTGACTTGCCTGCCTGCGGCCCATGGGCGTGGCCTCACCAGCGGCCTGGTACGGCCCATCTGCAGCACCAACAAGACATGACCCTCACGAGGCGTACAACGCCAAGACCTCCTGAGGGAGCGGCCGCCCCTGGGCTGCTCCTGAGGAGCAGAGATTCCTATGCAAGCACCCAGCCTCATGAGGTTGCGGTGACGCAAACCATGACGACCAAGGCCAGGCGGGCGCTAGCGGGCACAGAGGAGCAGGTTTCCTGTTTGGTGCTAAGGAAGCAAGCGCATGCGCGGGGTCCCGAGGAATCAGCCAAAGGTTTCCATTCCCGTGCAACAAGACCAAGACTGCGAGGACGGGATGACGAATGTCATTGCCGAGCCCATCGCAGCGTCATGACCAGAAGCTTTGCAGGCGAAGACTACCTTTTGTCAGGATAAGGTGTACTACTTGTCCCCTTTCAAATTGGTCGTTGTGGAATCCCTTCCTGCCTACATTTCGGGGGAAGAGGATCAAAGCCACTGTAAATATAGGATAGCCACCAGCAAGCAAAGGGAGAGAGATCAGAACCATACCAGAGCAGACCTCCTAAGGTCACTCTTCCCTTGTACTAGTTCATCCTCAGCCCCTCGTGAGGCAAATCCACCACAAAGCAGGAGTAGGGTATTACACCGCAAGGTGGCCTGAACCTTGGTAAACTGCCATGTTCATCAAGCTAGGCCGCAGGAGCGACGAACCAGTGAGCCAGGGAGTTGAGTTGTTTGTACACGCCCCAGAGTTCGAACCTTTCTTGGGTCCGCGGAGCCCTAAATCCGACAACGTCATCACCTCCCACAAGGTCTCCGAATCCCATTGTTTGGCACATACATGAACAATTGTAAAATGTGCATGCATAACTCAAAAGCCCCCTCAACTTCCTTTCTAGCTGATTCTTGTCTTCGGGCAAAGTGAGACCTTTTCTGGCTAACTAGGTTAGAGATGTTGTTCATAAAGGTAGCACGCGAAGGATAGATACCGTCAACCAGATAGTAACGCATGTTGTACTCATACCCATTGGTAGTATAATGGCAAGGAGAAGATTTTCCTTTAGTCAGCCTATCAAACAATGGTGATCCCTACAACACAATGATGTCACTGTAAGACCCGGGCATTGTTGGAAATATGCCCTGGAGGCAATAATAAAAGAGTTACTATCATTTTTCCTTGTTCATGATAAATGTTTGTCATTCATGCTAGAATTGTATTGACCGGAAACTTAAATACATGTGTGGATACATAAACAACACCGTGTCCCTGGTGAGCCTCTACTAGACTAGCTCGTTGATCAAAGATGGTTAAGGTTTCATAACCATAGACATGAGTTGTCATTTGATAATGGGATCACATCATTAGGAGAATGATGTGGTGGACATACCCAACCGTAAGCTTAGCATTTGGTCGTATCACTAAGTTCATTTTGCCGGAGCTTTGGTAATGTCAAATATCTATTCTTTAGACCAGGATATCATGCCACTCTTGGATACCAGAGGGACACTTTGTGTGCTATGAAACGTCGTTTCATAGCTGGGTGATCATAAAAGTGCTCTACAAGTATCTCCGAAGGTATTTGTTGGGTTGCATGGCTCGAGACTGGGATTTGTCACTCCGTGTGACACGAAGATATCTTTGGGTCTTCTCAGTAATACAACATCACAAGAAGCATGCAAGCAAGTGACTAATGAGTTTATTCACTGGGAACTTGTATTATAGATCGAGTAAAGGGACTTGCCAGTAACGAGATTGAACTAGGTATAGATATACCGATGATCGAATCCTCGACATCGTGGTTCAACCGATAAATATCTTTGTTGAATATGTGAGAATCAATATGGGCATCCAGGTCCCGCTATTGATTATTGTCAAAGAGGAGTCTCGGTCATGTCTGCAAGTTCCCGAACCCATAGGGCCGCACACTTAATGTTTGGTAGCGCTAGGGTAGTATCGAGATATTAATATGGTGAAGTCTGAAGGTTGTTTGGAGTCCCGGATGGGATCCGGGACATCACGATGAGCTCTGAAATGGTATGTAGGTAAAGATTTTGTTGGGAATATGCCCTGGAGGTAATATTATTATATTTTTGTATTAATAATTAAAAAGTTTATATTCTAGGGCCATTCGCATTTCTGTCCCTAACTCGAACCGCCTACTCAGATTTGCCCCTATTTTGAAGCCTGCTCAAATTTTCCCCTCTGTCATTACATGCCCTTACAGAAATGCCCTTCTGCGTCGTTACCGTTCGGTCAAAGGGCTTTGACCGTCACGAAAAAAATCAAAAAAATCTGAAATTTAGTGGGATCAAAGATACCGAGGTGTGTGATGACCCACAAGTGTAGGGGATCTATCGTAGTCCTTTCGATAAGTAAGAGTGTCAAACCCAACGAGGAGCAGAAGGAAATGATAGGCAGTTTTCAGTAAGGTATTTTCTGCAAGCACTAAAATTATAGGTAACAGATAGTTTTGTGATAAGGTAATTGGTAGCAAGTGACAAAAGGTAAAAGTAAATAAGGTGAAGCAAGGTGGCCCAATCCTTTTTGTAGAAAAGTACAAGCATGGACAAACTCTTATATAAAGGAAAGCGCTCCCGAGGACACATGGGAATTATCGTCAAGCTAGTTTTCATCACGATCATCTGATTCGCGTTCGGTACTTTGATAATTTGGTATGTGGGTGGACCGGTGCTTGGGTGCTGACCTTACTTGGACAAGCCTCCCACTTATGATTAACCTCTAATGCAAGCATCCGCAACTACAAAAGAAGTATTAAGGTAAACCTAACCATAGCATGAAACATATGGATCCAAATCAGCCCCTTACGAAGCAACACATAAACTAGGGTTTAAGCTTCTGTCACTCTAGCAACCCATCATCTACTTATTACTTCCCAATGACTTCCTCTAGGCCCAAATAATGGTGAAGTGTCATGCAGTCGACGTTCACATGACACCACTAGAGGAGAGACAACATACATCTCATCAAAATATCGAACGAAGACCAAATTCACATGACTACTTATAGCAAGACTTCTCCCATGTCCTCAGGAACAAAAGTAACTACTCACAAGACATAATATTGTTCATGATCAGAGGGGTATTAATATGCATAATGGATCTGAACATATGATCTTCCACCAAGTAAACCAACTAGCATCAACTACAAGGAGTAATCAACACTACTAGCAACCCACATGTACCAATCTCAGGTTTGGGTACAAAGATTGGATACGACAGATGAGCTAGGGTTTGAGAGGAGATGGTGCTGGTGAAGATGTTGATGAAGATAGCCCTCCCCAAGATGGGAGAGTTGTTGGTGATGATGGCGGTGATGATTTCCCCCTCCCAAAGGGAAGTATCCCCGGCAGAATAGCTCCGCCGGAGCCCTAGATTGGTTTCCGCCTCGGTTCCGCCTCGAGATGGCGGCGTCTGGTCCCGAAAGCCTCCTTCTGATTTTTTCCAGGTCAAAACACCTCATATAGGAGAAGATGGGCATCGGGGGGCCTTCAGGGGGCCCACGAGACAGGGCGCGCCTAGAGGGGGGGGCGCCCCCACCCTCGTGGACACTAGGTGGCCCCCCTCGTGATCTTCTTTCGCAAGATATTTTTTATATTTTCTGAAACGGAGTTCTGTGGAGTTTCGGGGCTTTTGGAGTTGTGCAGAATAGGTTTCCATAGTTTGCTCCTTTTCCAGCCCAGAATTCCAGCTGCCGGCTTTCTCCCTCTTCATGTAAACCTTGTAAAATAAGAGAGAAAATGCATAAGTATTGTGACATAACGTGTAATAATAGCCCATAATGCAATAAATATCAACATAAAAGCATGATGCAAAATGGACGTATCAACTCCCCCAAGCTTAGACCTCGCTTGTCCTCAAGCGAAAGCCGAAATCGGAAAATATGTCCACATGTTTAGAGATAGAGGTGTAGATAAAAACAAAATACGGACATGAGGGCATCATGATCATTCTCATAACAACAACAATATATATATATATATATATATATATATATATATATATATATATATATATATATATATATAT
>LR738710.1:521922503-522123582 GCA_902687465.1 Secale cereale
TAACAATTCATTCACCATATCAAGCATGAATCATAAACTTCATTGAAAACTAACAAACTTTGAACTCGGTCATTGAAGCAATTGCAATTTGTCGTAACATCGGAAAGAGTCAATGTAAGAGCTTTTCAGCAAGCCTACATACTCAACTATCATATAGTCTTTCACAATTGCTCACACTCACGCAATACTTATGTTTATGGAGTTTTAATCGGACACAGAGAAAGATAGGGGCTTATGGTGTTGCCTCCCAACCTTTTACCTCAAGGGTAATGTCAACAGTAATAGACCATGAAAACTTACATCCAAGTGGGTATATATGTCAGGATCTTTCCAACACAATGTGCTTGACAAAGGATAAAATGTAAAAAGGAAAGGTGAATTTCACCTTGACTCTTATAAGGCAAGAATAATAGATAGGCCCTTCGCAGAGGGAAGCAGAGGTTGTCATGTGTTTTTATGGTTGGATGCACAAAGTCTTAGCACAGAAGAACGTCACTTTATATTGCCACTTGTGATAAGGACCTTTATTATGCAGTCCGTCGCTTTTATTACTTCCATATCACAAGATCGTATAAAGCTTATTTCCTCCACACTAATAAATCATACATATTTTAGCGAGTTTGCAACATGACAACTTACTTGGAAGGATCTTTCTCAATCCATAGGTAGGTATGGTGGGCTCTCATGGCAAAACTGGGTTTAAGGATGTATGGAAGCACAAGTAGTATCTCTACTTGGTGCGAGGAGTTTTGGCTATCATGAGGGGGAAAGGCAAGCTCAACATGTTGGATGATCCATGACAATATACTTTATTTCGGATATAAGAAAACACAACCCATTATGTTGTCTTCCTTGTCCAACATCAACTCTTTGGCATGTCATATTTTAATGAGTGATCACAATCATAAAAGATGTCCAAGATAGTATATTTGTATGTGAAGCCTCTCTCTCTTTATTACTTCCTATATCCCCGGCAGAATAGCTCCGCCGGAGCCCTAGATTGGTTTCCGCCTCGGTTCCGCCTCGAGATGGCGGCGTCTGGTCCCGAAAGCCTCCTTCTGATTTTTTCCAGGTCAAAACACCTCATATAGGAGAAGATGGGCATCGGGGGGCCTTCAGGGGGCCCACGAGACAGGGCGCGCCTAGAGGGGGGGGGGCGCCCCTGTTGCGGAACGTAGTATTTTAAAATTTTCCTACGATCACGCAAGATCTATCTACCAGATGCATAGCAACGAGAGGGGAGAGTGTGTCTACGTACCCTCGTAGACCGGTAGCGGAAGCGTCAAGTGACGCGGTTGATGTTGTCGAACTTCTTCGCGATCCAACCGATCAAGCACCGAACGTACGACACCTCCGCGTTCAGCACACGTTCAGCTTGATGACGTCCCACGAGCTCTTGATCCAGTTGAGCTTCACGGGAGAGTTTCGTCAGCACGACGGCGTGGTGACGGATATGATGTGTTCACCGGTGCAGGGCTTCTCCTAAGCTCCGCGACGGTATGACCGAGGTGTGATTCTGTGGAGGAGGGCACCGCACACGGCTAAAACAATTCAACTTGTATGTCTTTGGGTGCCCCCCTGCCCCCGTATATAAAGGAGCAAGGGAGGAGGGGCCGGCCAACTCCTATGGTGCGGCTAGGGAGGGGACTCCTACTAGGAATAGGATTGCAATCCTATTCCTAGTAGGATTCACCGGAAGGAAGAAGGGGGAAAGGATTAGGAGAGGTGGCGCCCCCCCAATCCTAGTCCAACTAGGATTCCTAGGTGGGGCGCCGGCCAGCTCTATGGGCTGCCTCTCTCTCACCCTTTAGGCCCACTATGGACCATCCCCTCTCGTAGGGGGTTCCGGTAACCCCCTCCGGCATTCCCGATAAATTCGAAACTTTTCCGGTATACTTCCGGTGTCCGAATATAGCCGTCCAATATATCAATCTTTATGTCTCGGACATTCCGAGACTCCTCGTCATGTCCGTGATCTCATCCGGGACTCCGAACTACCTTCGGTACATCAATACTCAAAAAACTCATAATACCGATCGTCATCAAACGTTAAGCGTGCGGACCCTACGGGTTCGAGAACTATGTAGACATGACCGAGACTCATCTCTGGTCAATAACCAATAGCGGAACCTGGATGTTCATATTGGCTCCTACATATTCTACGAAGATCTTTTATCGGTCAGAACCGCATAACAACATACGTTGTTCCTTTTGTCAAACGGTATGTTACTTGCCCGAGATTCGATCGTCGGTATCTTTATACCTAGTTCAATCTCGTTGCCGGCAAGTCTCTTTACTCGTTCCGTAACACATCATATCGTGACTAACTCATTAGTCTTTTGCTTGCAAGGCTTATTGTGATGTGTGTTACCGAGAGGGCCCAGAGATACCTCTCCGACACTCGGAGTGACAAATCCTAATCTTGATCTATGCCAACACCACGAATACTTTCGGAGACACCTGTAGAGCATCTTTATGATCACCCAGTTACGTTGTGACGTTTGATAGCACACAAGGTGTTCCTACGGTATTCGGGAGTTGCATAATCTCATAGTCATAGGAACATGTATAAGTCATGAAGAAAGCAATAGCAGTTAAACTAAACGATCATAGTGCTATGCTAACAGATGGGTCTTGTCCATCACATCATTCTCCTAATGATGTGATCCCGTTGATCAAATGACAACTCATGTCTATGGCTAGGAAACATAACCATCTTTGATCAATGAGCTAGTCTAGTAGAGGCATACTAGGGACGTACTGTTTTGTCTATGTATCCACACATGTACTAAGTTTCCGGTTAATACAATTCTAGCATGAATAAAAGACATTTATCATGATATAAGGAAATACAAATAACATCTTTATTATTGCCTCTAGGGCATATTTCCTTCAGTCTCCCATGGAAGAGGCTTAGTCAACGGGTCTGCAACATTCAGATCCGTATGGATTTTGCAAATTTCTATGTCTCCCTCCTTGACTAGATCGCGGATGGAATTGAAGCGTCTTTTGATGTGCTTTGTTCTCTTGTGAAACCTGGATTCCTTCGCCAAGGCTATGGCTCCAGTGTTGTCACAAAAGATTTTCATTGGACCCGATGCACTAGGTACTACACCTAGATCGGATATGAACTCCTTCATCCAGACTCCTTCATTTGCTGCTTCCGAAGCAGCTATGTATTCTGCTTCACACGTAGATCCCGCCACGACGCTCTGCTTGGAACTGCACCAGATGACAGCTCCACCGTTCAAAAAATACATATCCGGTTTGTGACTTAGAGTCATCCGGATCAGTGTCAAAGCTAGAATCGACGTAACCGTTTACGACGAGCTCTGTGTCACCTCCATATACGAGAAACATATCCTTTGTTCTTTTCAGATACTTTAGGATGTTTTTGACCGCTGTCCAGTGATCCACTCCTGGATTACTTTGGTACCTCCCTGCTAGACTTATAGCAAGGCACACATCAGGTCTGGTACACAGCATTGCATACATGATAGATCCTATGGCTGAGGCATAGGGAATGACTTTCATTTTCTATCTATCTTCTGCAGTTGTCGGGCATTGAGTCTTACTCAACTTCATACCTTGTAAAACAGGCAAGAATCCTTTCTTTGACTGATCCATTTTGAACCTTTTCAAAATCTTATCAAGGTATGAGCTTTGTGAAAGTCCAATTAAGCGTCTTGATCTATCTCTATAGATCTTGATGCCTAATATGTAAGCAGCTTCTCCGAGGTCTTTCATTGAAAAACTTTTATTCAAGTATCCTTTTATGCTATTCAGAAATTCTATATCATTTCCAATTAACAATATGTCATCTACATATAATATTAGAAATGCTACAGAGCTCCCACTCACTTTCTTGTAAATACAAGCTTCTCCAAAAGTCTGTATAAAACCATATGCTTTGATCACCTCATCAAAGCGTATATTCCAACTCCGAGATGCTTGCACCAGTCCATAGATGGATCGCTGGAGTTTGCATACTTTGTTAGCACCTTTTGGATCGACAAAACCTTCTGGTTGCATCATATACAACTCTTCTTTGAGATATCCATTTAGGAATGCAGTTTTGACATCCATTTGCCAGATTTCATAATCATAAAATGCGGCAATTGCTAACATGATTCGGACAGACTTAAGCATCGCTACAGGTGAGAAAGTCTCATCGTAGTCAACCCCTTGAACTTGTCGAAAACCTTTTGCAACAAGTCGAGCTTTGTAAACAGTAATATTACCGTCTGCGTCGGTCTTCCTCTTGAAGATCCATTTATTTTCGATGGCCTGCCGATCATCGGGCAAGTCAACCAAAGTCCACACTTTGTTCTCATACATGGATCCCATCTCAGATTTCATGGCTTCAAGCCATTTTGCGGAATCTGGGCTCATCATCGCTTCCTCATAGTTCGTAGGTTCATCATGGTCTAGTAACATGATTTCCAGAACTGGGTTGCCGTACCACTCTGGTGCGGAATGTACTCTGGTTGATCTATGACGTTCAGTAGAAACTTGATCCGAAGTTTCATGATCATTATCATCAACTTCCTCACTAATTGGTGTAGGAATCACTGGAACAATTTCCTGTGATGTACTATTTTCCAATATGGGAGAAGGTACAATTACCTCATCAAGTTCTACTTTCCTCCCACTCACTTCTTTCGAGAGAAACTCTTTTTCTAGAAAGGATCCGTTCTTAGCAACGAATATTTTGCCTTCGGATCTGTGATAGAAGGTGTACCCAACAGTTTCTTTTGGGTATCCTATGAAGACACATTTTTCCGACTTGGGATCGAGCTTATCAGGTTGAAGTGTTTTCACATAAGCATCGCAGCCCCAAATTTTAAGAAACGACAACTTTGGTTTCTTGCCAAACCATAGTTCATAAGGCGTCGTATCAACGGATTTAGATGGTGCCCTATTTAACGTGAATGCAGCTGTCTCTAAAGCATAACCCCAAAATGATAGTGGTAAATCGGTAAGAGACATCATAGATCGCACCATATCTAATAAAGTACGGTTACGACGTTCGGACACACCATTACGTTGTGGTGTTCCAGGTGGCGTGAGTTGTGAAACTATTCCACATTGTTTCAAATGAAGACCAAACTCGTAACTCAAATATTCTCCTCCACGATCAGATCGTAGGAATTTTATTTTCTTGTTACGATGATTCTCTACTTCACTCTGAAATTCTTTGAACTTTTCAAATGTTTCAGACTTGTGTTTCATTAAGTAGATATACCCATATCTGCTCAAATCATCAGTGAAGGTCAGAAAATAACGATACCCGCCGCGAGCATCAATGCTCATTGGTCCACATACATCAGTATGTATGATTTCCAACAAATCTGTTGCTCGCTCCATAGTTCCGGAGAACGGAGTTTTAGTCATCTTGCCCATGAGGCACGGTTCGCAAGCACCAAGTGATTCATAATCAAGTGATTCCAAAAGTCCATCTTTATGGAGTTTCTTCATGCGTTTTACACCAATATGACCTAAACGGCAGTGCCACAAATAAGTTGCACTATCATTATTAACCTTGCATCTTTTGGTTTCAATATTATGAATATGTGTATCACTACAATCAAGATCAAGTAAGAATAGACCACTCTTTAAGGGTGCATGACCATAAAAGATATTATTCATCAAAATGGAACAACCATTATTCTCTGATTTAAATGAATAACCGTCTCGCAATAAACAAGATCCAGATATAATGTTCATGCTCAACGCTGGCACCAAATAACAATTATTTAGGTCTAAAACTAATCCCGAAGGTAGATGTAGAGGTAGCGTGCCGACGGCGATCACATCGACTTTGGAACCGTTTCCCACGCGCATCGTCACCTCGTCCTTAGCTAATCTTCATTTAATCCGTAGTCCCTGTTTCGAGTTACAAATATTAGCAACCGAACCGGTATCAAATACCCAGGTACTACTACGAGTATTAGTAAGGTACACATCAATAACATGTATATCACATATACCTTTGTTCATCTTGCCATCCTTCTTATCCGCCAAATACTTGGGGCAGTTCCGCTTCCAGTGTCCAGTCCCCTTGCAGTAGAAGCACTCAGTTTCAGGCTTGGCTCCAGATTTGGGTTTCTTCGTTGAAGTAGCAACTGACTTGCTATTCTTTTTGAAGTTCCCTTTCTTTCCCTTGCCCTTTTTCTTGAAACTAGTGGTCTTGTTAACCATCAACACTTGATGCTCCTTTTTGATTTCTACCTCCGCAGCTTTGAGCATAGCGAAGAGCTCGGGAATTGTCTTTTGCATCCCTTACATGTTATAGTTCATCACGAAGCCTTTATAGCTTGGTGGCAGTGATTGAAGAACTCTATCAATAACACTATCCTCGTCAACATTGCAACCAAGTTGAGTCATATGATTGTAGTACCCAGACATTCTGAGCAAGTGTTCACTGATAGAACTATTCTCCTCCATTTTGCAGCTGTAGAACTTATTGGAAATCTCATATTTCTCAATTCGGGCATTTGCTTGAAATATTAACTTCAACTCCTAGAACAATTCATATGCTCCATGACGTTCAAAACGTCGTTGAAGTCCCGGTTCTAAGCCGTAAAGCATGGCACACTGAACTATCGTGTAGTCATCAGACCGCGACTGCCAGACGTTCAAAGCGTCTGCATTAGCGGAAGGGGGCTTGTCACCTAGCGGTGCTTCAAGGACATAATTCTTCTGTGCAGCAATGAGGATAATCCTCAGGTTACGGACCCAGTCCGTGTAATTGCTACCATCATCTTTCAACTTAGCTTTCTCTAGGAATGCATTAAAATTCAAAGGAACGGTAGCACGGGCCATTGATCTACAACGACATAGATATGCAAAACTATCAGGACTAAGTTCATGATAAATTAAAGTTCAGTTTAATCATATTAATTTAAAGAACTCCCACTTAGATAGACATCCCTCTGGTCATCTAAATGATCACGTGATCCAAATCAACTAAACCATGTCCGATCATCACGTGAGATGGAGTAGTTTTCAATGGTGAACATCTTATGTTGATCATATCTACTATATGATTCACGCTCGACCTTTCGGTCTCCAGTGTTCCGAGGCCATATCTGTATATGCTAGGCTCGTCAAGTTTAACCCAAGTATTCTGCGTGTGCAAAACTGGCTTACACCCGTTGTATTTGAACGTAGAGCTTATCACACCCGATCATCACGTGGTGTCTCGGCAGGACGAACTTTCGCAACGGTGCATACTCAGGGAGAACACTTATACCTTGAAATTTAGTAAGGGATCATCTTATAATGCTACCGTCGTTCTAAGAAAAATAAGAAGCATAATAAGATAAACATCACATGCAATCAAAATATGTGACATGATATGGCCATCATCATCTTGTGCTTTTGATCTCCATCTCCAAAGCACCGTCATGATCACCTTCGTCACCGGCTTGACACCTTGATCTTCATCGTAGTATCGTTGTCGTCTCGCCAACTATTGCTTCCACGACTATCGCTACCTCTTAGTGATAAAGTAAAGCAATTACATGGCGATTGCATTTCATACAATAAAGCGACAACCATATGGCTCCTGCCAGTTGTCGATAACTTTACAAAACATGATCATCTCATACAAAACCGTATAACTCATCATGTCTTGACCATATCACATCACAACATGCCCTGCAAAAACAAGTTAGACGTCCTCTACTTTGTTTGTTGCAAGTTTTACGTGGCTGCTACGGGCTTAGCAAGAACCGTTCTTACCTACGCATACAAAACCACAACGATGTTTCGTCAAGTATGTGATGTTTTAACCTTCACAAGGACCGGGCGTAGCCACACTTGTTTCAGCTAAAGTGAGAGAGACAGACACCCGCCAGTCACCTTTAAGCAACGAGTGCTCGTAACGGTGAAACCAGTCTCGCGTAAGCGTACGCGTAATGTCGGTCCGGGCCGCTTCATCTCACAATACCGCCGAAGCAAAGTATGACATGCTGGTAAGCAGTATGACTAGTATCGTCCACAATCTCATTGTGTTCTACTCGTGCATATCATCTACACATAGACCTGGCTCTGATACCACTGTTGGGGAACGTAGTATTTTAAAATTTTCCTACGATCACGCAAGATCTATCTACCAGATGCATAGCAACGAGAGGGGAGAGTGTGTCTACGTACCCTCGTAGACCGGTAGCGGAAGCGTCAAGTGACGCGGTTGATGTTGTCGAACTTCTTCGCGATCCAACCGATCAAGCACCGAACGTACGGCACCTCCGCGTTCAGCACACGTTCAGCTTGATGACGTCCCACGAGCTCTTGATCCAGTTGAGCTTCACGGGAGAGTTTCGTCAGCACGACGGCGTGGTGACGGATATGATGTGTTCACCGGCGCAGGGCTTCGCCTAAGCTCCGCGACGGTATGACCGAGGTGTGATTCTGTGGAGGGGGGCACCGCACACGGCTAAAACAATTCAACTTGTATGTCTTTGGGTGCCCCCTGCCCCCGTATATAAAGGAGCAAGGGAGGAGGGGCCGGCCAACTCCTATGGTGCGGCTAGGGAGGGGACTCCTACTAGGAATAGGATTGCAATCCTATTCCTAGTAGGATTCACCGGAAGGAAGAAGGGGGAAAGGATTAGGAGAGGTGGCGCCCCCCAATCCTAGTCCAACTAGGATTCCTAGGTGGGGCTCCGGCCAGCTCTATGGGCTGCCTCTCTCTCACCCTTTAGGCCCACTATGGACCATCCCCTCTCGTAGGGGGTTCCGGTAACCCCCTCCGGCATTCCCGATAAATCCGAAACTTTTCCGGTATACTTCCGGTGTCCGAATATAGCCGTCCAATATATCAATCTTTATGTCTCGGACATTCCGAGACTCCTCGTCATGTCCGTGATCTCATCCGGGACTCCGAACTACCTTCGGTACATCAATACTCAAAAAACTCATAATACCGATCGTCATCAAACGTTAAGCGTGCGGACCCTACGGGTTCGAAAACTATGTAGACATGACCGAGACTCATCTCTGGTCAATAACCAATAGCAGAACCTGGATGTTCATATTGGCTCCTACATATTCTACGAAGATCTTTTATCGGTCAGAACCGCATAACAACATACGTTGTTCCTTTTGTCAAACGGTATGTTACTTGCCCGAGATTCGATCGTAGGTATCTTTATACCTAGTTCAATCTCGTTGCCGGAAAGTCTCTTTACTCGTTCCGTAACACATCATCTCGTGACTAACTCATTAGTCTTTTGCTTGCAAGGCTTATTGTGATGTGTGTTACCGAGAGGGCCTAGAGATACCTCTCCGACACTCGGAGTGACAAATCCTAATCTTGATCTATGCCAACACCACGAATACTTTCGGAGACACCTGTAGAGCATCTTTATGATCACCCAGTTACGTTGTGACGTTTGATAGCACACAAGGTGTTCCTACGGTATTCGGGAGTTGCATAATCTCATAGTCATAGGAACATGTATAAGTCATGAAGAAAGCAATAGCAGTTAAACTAAACGATCATAGTGCTATGCTAACGGATGGGTCTTGTCCATCACATCATTCTCCTAATGATGTGATCCCGTTGATCAAATGACAACTCATGTCTATGGCTAGGAAACATAACCATCTTTGATCAATAAGCTAGTCTAGTAGAGGCATACTAGGGACGTACTGTTTTGTCTATGTATCCACACATGTACTAAGTTTCCGGTTAATACAATTCTAGCATGAATAAAAGACATTTATCATGATATAAGGAAATACAAATAACATCTTTATTATTGCCTCTAGGGCATATTTCCTTCAGCCCCCACCCTCGTGGACAGTAGGTGGCCCCCCTCGTGCTCTTCTTTCGCAAGATATTTTTTATATTTTCTGAAACGGACTTCTGTGGAGTTTCGGGGCTTTTGGAGTTGTGCAGAATAGGTTTCCATAGTTTGCTCCTTTTCCAGCCCAGAATTCCAGCTGCCGGCTTTCTCCCTCTTCATGTAAACCTTGTAAAATAAGAGAGAAAATGCATAAGTATTGTGACATAACGTGTAATAATAGCCCATAATGCAATAAATATCAACATAAAAGCATGATGCAAAATGGACGTATCAACTCCCCCAAGCTTAGACCTCGCTTGTCCTCACGCGAAAGCCGAAATCGGAAAATATGTCCACATGTTTAGAGATAGAGGTGTAGATAAAAACAAAATACGGACATGAGGGCATCATGATCATTCTCATAACAACAACAACAACAATATATATATATATATATATATATATATATATATATATATATTGTCATATGATTCTTATGCTAAAGTAACAATTCATTCACCATATCAAGCATGAATCATAAACTTCATTGAAAACTAACAAACTTTGAACTCGGTCATTGAAGCAATTGCAATTTGTCGTAACATCGGAAAGAGTCAATGTAAGAGCTTTTCAGCAAGCCTACATACTCAACTATCATATAGTCTTTCACAATTGCTCACACTCACGCAATACTTATGTTTATGGAGTTTTAATCGGACACAGAGAAAGATAGGGGCTTATGGTGTTGCCTCCCAACCTTTTACCTCAAGGGTAATGTCAACAGTAATAGACCATGAAAACTTACATCCAAGTGGGTATATATGTCAGGATCTTTCCAACACAATGTGCTTGACAAAGGATAAAATGTAAAAAGGAAAGGTGAATTTCACCTTGACTCTTATAAGGCAAGAATAATAGATAGGCCCTTCGCAGAGGGAAGCAGAGGTTGTCATGTGTTTTTATGGTTGGATGCACAAAGTCTTAGCACAGAAGAACGTCACTTTATATTGCCACTTGTGATAAGGACCTTTATTATGCAGTCTGTCGCTTTTATTACTTCCATATCACAAGATCGTATAAAGCTTATTTCCTCCACACTAATAAATCATACATATTTTAGCGAGTTTGCAACATGACAACTTACTTGGAAGGATCTTTCTCAATCCATAGGTAGGTATGGTGGGCTCTCATGGCAAAACTGGGTTTAAGGATGTATGGAAGCACAAGTAGTATCTCTACTTGGTGCGAGGAGTTTTGGCTAGCATGAGGGGGAAAGGCAAGCTCAACATGTTGGATGATCCATGACAATATACTTTATTTTGGATATAAGAAAACACAACCCATTATGTTGTCTTCCTTGTCCAACATCAACTCTTTGGAATGTCATATTTTAATGAGTGATCACAATCATAAAAGATGTCCAAGATAGTATATTTGTATGTGAAGCCTCTCTCTCTTTATTACTTCGTATTAATTGCAACGATGACCAAAACTATGTTTGTCAACTCCCAACAACTTTTATTCATCATACTCTTTATATGTGAAGTCATTACTTCCCATAAGGTCAATATGATCTCTTGGATACTCTTTATGTTTTCTTTCTTTTTATCATGACCAAAGTGAGGAAATCAAGCCCTTGACTCAACACTAATCTTTATTATATAGCTCACAGACTCGATTACAAAGGGTAAAGATCATAGGCAAAAGCTGACAACTAGATCATGCTAACTTTATTCTACTAGATCAAGATACTACCAAAAGGGTCGAACTAAGAAAAAACGGTAAAGATAGGAGTGATGGTGATACGATACCGGGGTCATCCCCCAAGCTTGGCAGTTGCCAAGGGGAGTGCCCATACCCATATGATTATGTCTCCTTCTTCGGTGGTGGTGATGTAGGAGTTGTTGATGATGTAGGCTTGTCGTCCACCTTCCAAGGCATGGGCTCACCATCGTAGAAGGATGATCGAGTCTCCGGGATACTCAAATCTGCAACCAAACTCATCTTCTTGAATCTATATTCATACTCATAGTTTTGGTTTTGCAGGTCATAGATTTGGGCTTGGAGGTGATCGATCTTCTCTTGAAGATTGGAGATAGCTTCCCCGAAGATCCTTGAGTCTAGCTTGAGGTTGTTGGCGAGCTCCGAGATTATCATGTGGTTGGCATTGAGTCCTCGTTCCACCATACATTGGCACTTGAAAACTTTCTGCTCCATTGCTTCGAGTCTTGTCTCCACGCTTCTGGTCCTCCTCAGCCCCTCAACATCACGGATGTGCAGCACCCCTCATGCAACTCCATGGTTTTAGGGTGATGCAGCACCTCCGTGAGGTAGGGGTTGATAACCTTCTCGACGAACTTGTCCTTGGGGATGTTGGAGGATGCCACGATGATCTAGATTTGTCAAAAACAGCAGCTCGAAACGAAAACAGAGGATTTTTGCGTGATACAGAGGTCAAAACCTTCGGGAGTATATATAATGAATTTTTACTGACCAAAAGGAGTAACATACAAGAAATCGGAGTCCGGGAGGCACACGAGCTGCCCACGAGGCAGGGGGTGTGCCCAGGGAAGGGGGGCGCATCCTCCACCCTCGTGGACGGCTCGTGTCTCGCCTGGACTGCTGCTTATTTTTCTATTTTTCTAAATATTCCAAAATAGAGAAAAATTGCATTTAGAGCTGTTTTGGAGTCGGTTTACTTACCGTACCACATACCTCTACCTTTTCGGAGGATGAATCATTCTGGAAAGTGCCCCTTATGTATTCCTCCGGGGTTACGGTTTCAATAACATTGGTTTCAACATTTATAGGGTTACCTGAGATATAATGTTTGATTCTTTGACCGTTCACCACCTTCGGATTTGTGCCTTCGAAGTTGTTGATTCTTATGGCACCGGAACGATAGACCTCCTCATTAACGTAAGGTCCTTCTCACTTAGAGAGACGCTTTCCTGCAAAAAATCTTAAACAAGAGTTGTATAGCAAGACATAATCACCTACGTTAAACTCACGCTTTTGTATCCTTTTGTCATGCCATCTTTTAATTTTTTTCTTTAAACAGCTTGGCATTCTCATAAGCCTTGGTCCTCCATTCATCAAGAGAGCTAATGTCAAATAACCTCTTCTCACCGGCAAGTTTGAAATCGTAATTGAGTTATTTAATAGCCCAATATGCCTTATGTTCTAGCTCAAGAGGTAACTGACAAGCCTTTTCATAAACCATCTTATATGGATACATACCCATAGGATTTTTATATGCAGTTCTATAGGCCCATAATGCATCATCAAGTTTCTTGGACCAATTCTTTCTAGACCTATTAACTGTCTTTTGCCAAATTAATTTCAACTCTCTATTACTTAGTTCTACTTGACCACTAGTCTGTGGATGATAAGGGGATGCAATTCTATGATTGACATCATACTTTGCAAGCATTTTACGGAAAGCACCATGAATAAAGTGTGAACCACCATCAGTCATTAGATATCTAGGGACTCCAAACCTCGGGAAAATAACTTCTTTAAGCATCTTAATAGAGGTGTTATGATCAGCACTACTAGTTGGAATAGCTTCTACCCACTTAGTAACGTAATCAACAGCAACTAAAATATGTGTGTACCCATTAGAGGCAGGAAATGGTCCCATATAATCAAAGCCCCAAACATCAAATGGTTCAATAACAAGTGAATAATTCACAGGCATTTCTTGACGTCTACTGATATTACCAATTCTTTGACATTCATCACAAGATAAGACAAACTTACGGGCATCCTTGAAGAGAGTAGGCCAATAAAAACTGGATTGCAATACCTTATGTGCAGTTCAATCTCCAGCATGGTGTCCTCCATAAGCTTCGGAGGGTACTTGTGTAGGATCTGTTCCTGTTCATGCTCAGGAACACAACGTCTAATAATACCATCTACTCCTTCTTTATAAAGATGTGGGTCATCCCAGAAGTAATGTCTCAAATCATAGAAGAACTTTTTATTTTGCTGGTATGTGAAGTTAGGAGGTATAAACTTAGCAACAATATAGTTAGCATAATCAACATACCATGGAGCAGTACGAGAAGTATTTATGATAGCTAATTGTTCATCAAGAAAGCTATCATCAATAGGTTGTGGGTCATCAAGTATATTCTCTAACCTAGACAAGTTGTCTGCAACGGGGTTCTCAGCTCCCTTTCTATCAATAATATGCAAGTCAAATTCTTGCAGCAAGAGAACCCATCTAATAAGTCTAGGTTTAGCATCTTTCTTTTCCATAAGGTATTTGATAGCAGCATGATCAGTGTGAATAGTAACTTTAGAATCAACAATATAGGGTCTAAAGTTATCACAAGCAAATACAACTGCTAAAAATTCTTTCTTAGTAGTAGCATAATTTCTTTGGGCAATGTCTAGAGTTTTACTAGCATACTGGATAACATTCAATTTGTTATCAACTCTTTGCCCTAAGACAGCACCTACAGCATAATCGCTAGCATCGCACATAATCTCAAAGGGTAAATTCCAGTCAGGAGGCTGGACAATAGGTGCAGAGATCAATGCTTTCTTAAGTATTTCAAATGCCTCTAGATAATCATCATCAAAGACAAAAGGAATATTGTCAGGACCCCGATCCTAAGTCACACCGATCTAGCTGTAACACGTCATATCACTTTGCGGCCTCACGCACGGTAACCCCACGGGTGCCACCTTACCTGGCCCGGGACCGTTTGCGCATTTTGGCACACGTATATGATAGTGTCGCTAGCATCCATATGACAGAGAACCCGAGCTGACATGGCTAGTTGTAAACCAGAAGTGGCACTAAATTACAGAGACAGGCATCCATGACCCAGCAACGAATGTGTCGGTCATCAACGTATGAACCCAAGTCGTAGCAAGCTACATGGACTTAAAGGAACAACGCATGATATTTCCCCTAAGGGACAGACACAGGAACGAAGAAGGACACATGCCGGCCAGTCTACGTGTTCCGAGCAGTAGCAAGCTACCAAGGCTCATTGGAGACACTAGGAGGCATTTCCCTGTAAGATAGGCTACCAAAGGAAAACAACTAGGTGTCGAATCCCACACATACCAAGCATTTCAATCATACACGCAATATGCGCAATATGTGCAAATACAACATTGCATCACAATAGAACTCTATGACTCAAGGTACTTTATTTGAAAGGCTCCAAGAGCCATACATAACATATCCATACAGGTAGGGGTCACATGACCCAACACTCAAGTCATACAGTCATACAAACACAAGCGGAAGCTACATGTCTGAGTACAGACAACTTAGAAAATAAAACAGGCTTGGTGTAGCCTGACTATCTACAAGGCCCTTCACAAGCTCCAGATCTCCGTCTGGGTGTCAAGCTACTCGTCGACGTCAACGTCTATGTAGAACCCATCAGCAGGGGCAGGGTTCTCCTCTGCAACAGTTATTAAGCAAACATGAGTACAAAGGTACTCAGCAAGTCTTACCACAGAACCTATCATACATGCAACATTATCAAAGGGGGTAGTGGAGTTCATAGCAGAATGCCAGCTTTGACCTTGGCTAACCTATACTACAACTCTCAACAGACTGCAAGATGTTATTATGAACACGAGTCCTCTACTCACCACATCAATACACTACCGAGGATCCTCTTCCGTCATCCTACGGAAGGGCCATCCACGGCACTCACACTTATCTTGAGGCTTTTAGTAGTATCCATCAACTTGTCTATGAACTGTAAGAGCAACCAAGTAGTTCGTACCGCGAACAACGGCTATTCGAATAGTTTGATAACACTGCAGGGGTGTACCTCTTCACACACGCTTCCACCACTTATCGCCGTTTACTTGGCGTGTACTCGGCAACCTTCAAGCGGAAGCCCAGCGGGGGTGTCGGCCTCGACCTGACTAACTACTCAAGTCTCTCGTCCAGGTTTATCGCCTATTTGGGTTCCATCCGTGGGGAGATCCGTCCGGGGTGTCGCTCACGGCCCCAAACGATGTGTACAGGGTTCCCGAGTCACCAAACGGGTAACCGGTACACCGTTCCACGTACCTGTCGCATCACAACCCACCCCGAGGGTCAGCGTTGTGCACGACCTCCAGTAAGCTATAAACACCAGAAACTAGTTGCAACTCCTGGACAGAGATCAAGGGTAATTAATAAGCCGAGAGGGTCAATTAAGGATCCCAATGTGTGGTAGTAGCTGTAACTTGAACCACACATACAGATCTCGGGTCCTATGGACGATTCCAATGAAACAACCCACCATGTACTCCTACATGGCCTTTTATCGATACCTTTACCAAGCGTATTCCACACTTCCTTCTCTTTATTGGTATGATCATTTCACTATGATCCATCACCCAGATGAACCAGACCAGACACAACTCTAAGCATAGCAGGCAACATAAACAAATAGCATGGTGGATCACACATCACATGGCTCAATCAACTCCTACACATGCTAGTGGGTTTCAACTATTTACTGTGGCAATGACAGGTCATGCAAGGGACAGGGTTCAACTACCGCAGCAAGTAGCAGTTCACGCGCTGTTGCCTTAATGCAGTAAAAGAGAGCAGGAGCGAGAAGATTGGGTTTGTATCGGAATGATCAATGATTGCTTGCCTGACAAGGTAGTTGTCGGGTACTGCTCTTCAACTGGATACGCAGCAGTATCCTCGGGAGCAGGACCTAACACAGGGAATACCGGCGATACAATCATTAACAAACAAATGCAACAATATGATGCATGTTCATGACATGGCAAGATGCATGTGTGTTGGCTAATGCAACTAAAACCAGAAGGGTTTGAACCTATTTGAATCAAAGATTCAAATTGAAGTTCAAACTATTATTTAAATAAGTGCATTATCATGTTTTTGATGTATACAACAAGTTAACTTGTTCAAACATGCATGAAACCAGTGCCATTGGAAAGATTGGATTTTTCTGATCATTTTTCATATATAAATCTTTTCCATCTGAGCTATGGTTGATTTTATATGATTTTTAGAAGTTTTGGGTATTTTCTGGAATTTCCTGAATTATTTTTAAACCTAAAATCCCAGAAAACCTTTACTGCGTCAGCATGACATCATGCTGATGTCAGGCAGTCAACAGGGCCAGTCCAAGTCAAACCTGACCAGTGGGACCCACTGGTTAGTGTCACAGTTAACTAATTAACTGATTAGAATTAAATTAACACCTAAACTAGGTTTGACTTGCGGGCAGGGCCCACATGTCAGTGACCCAGGGGGGTCAAACCCGTGGTCAAACAGGTCCATCCCGCCGGCGTTTAGCCGCCGGCGAGGCCAAACACGGCGGCGTGCTTCGGAAATCGCCTACGGTGCACGGCTCGAGCTGCGGTTGGGTGCGTTGGAAAGCCCTTGCTGTTGCGCGTCGGATGGTGGTGGTCGCCGGACCTGGGGTGGCCGGAGACGACGGCAACGAGCTCGACGGCGGCGACCGGCATCGGGCTTGTGTGGAGATGCGGTTGCAGGGACCTAGGCGATGCGTGCGTAGCACCTTTCGCATCTACGTGCTGCGGTGAGTGTGATGGACGGTGCCAGTGACCAAATGGTCACCGGAGCATCACCGGCGGCGAGCACGGTGGCGGTGCGTGCGGGTGAGCTTTGTGCAGTGCGTTCCAGGGCAAAAGAGAGCCAACGGAGAGGGGGAGGATGAAGCTAGGCTCACAGGGGTTGCAGCAAGCGCCGGAGCAAGCTCGGAGGTGGTCGGAGCTGAGCGTGACGGCGAGAGGGATCTCCGCGGCTGGAGTTGGGGAAGAAGAGGTCGGGGGCGTCTCCAGGGCGGGCGAGCGCTCGGGGCTCGGCCTGTTCGAAGCAGTCGAGGACGGCGGAGATGATGGACACCAAGGCGGGGCTCAGAGACGACGGTGGGCGCGGCTTCTACGACGGTGCGAGCACGGCGGCGTCGGCCATGGCGCGGGGAGAGCGAGGGAGAGGAACTGGGGGGAGGTGGAGATGTGTGCGAGGTCGGGGACGACGTGAACGACCGAACCATCCCTCCAGAACGGCGATGGGATGAAGCAGGGCGGCGGGCAGCTGCGTGGCGCGCGGCGCGGTCGCCGTCGAGCACCTGCCTGCCCGCCTGGCCGAGCCAAGCAGCTCGCTGGAGCGGCAGCTGGGCTGGGCCGGCAGGTGGGCCGGGTGGGGCGCCAGGTAAGCTTTTCTCTCTCCCTTTTTTTCTATTTTCTTTTCTGTTTCATTTCGGCAGCTGGGCTGGGCCGGCAGGTGGGCCGGGTGGGGCGCCAGGTAAGCTTTTCTCTCTCCCTTTTTTTCTATTTTCTTTTCTGTTTCATTTCTTTTGCAGCTTTGTTCATTTAAATAAAATGCCAGAGCATTTTTGTAACTCATAACACTTGTCATACCTACTGTATATATTATGAACAGTAGGAAACATTATAGTTTATGATTATTTGAGCATTTAAAATATTTTATAGCATTTAAATGCCCAAATTCAAATACCATAAGATTTAATCCAAAGCCCTAGATTGTCCTAGAAAATTGTGCACCATTTTTGGCAGAGGTTTAAGACCAAGGCAGAAATGATGAACATTTTGAAGGGCATTTTGGGTACATTGGAAAATATTTTAGCAAACCCTAGTTGTTAGGGGAGGGGTGCTGGGGTTTCTGTTAATCCCATTTCAAGTTTCTTTGAAAGTAGACATGATGCACACTCTAGTTAGGCCCTAATGCAAGTGCTAGCTAGGGATGTGACAACTCACCCCCACTTAAAAGAATCGCGTCCCGAGATTCGGGTTCCTCCGGAAAGAGGGTGGGGTATTCAAGTCGAAGATGATCCTCCCTTTCCCAAGTAGCTTCACTCTCGGAATGATGTGACCATTGAACCTTGAGAAACTTGATATTGTGGCGTCGAGTGGTGCGCTCAGTTTGATCAAGAATACGAACGGGGTATTCTCGATATGTGAGATTGTCCTGGAGATCAAGCGTTTCGTGGTCCACTCCGCGGATAGGATCCGAGAAGCAACGCCTGAGTTGAGAAACGTGGAAAACATCATGAACTCTGGAGAGGTGCGGAGGTAGTTCCAGTTGGTAGGCAACTTCTCCTCGTTTGGCAAGAATGCGAAAAGGACCGATAAAACGAGGGGCCAATTTTCCTTTGATACCGAAGCGATGGGTTCCCTTAAGAGGAGTAACCCGAAGGTAAGCCTTATCGCCGACTTCAAAAGTCACAGCCTTATGATGACTATCATATTGGCTCTTTTGGCGAGACTGGGCTGTTTTCAATCTCTCACGAATGATGCGAACTTGCTCTTCTGCTTCCTGAATCATATCCGGGCCAAAGAATTTTCTTTCCCCGGTCTCCAACCAGTTAAGAGGTGTTCGACACCTTCGTCCATATAGAACTTTGAAGGGAGCTTTACCCAGGCTGGTTTGATAACTATTGTTATAAGCGAATTCGGCAAATGGAAGACATTTTTCCCATTCCATGCCGAAAGAAATGACAGAGGCTCGAAGCATGTCTTCTAGAATTTGATTGACTCGTTCCACTTGACCACTTGATTGCGGATGGAAGGCAGTACTGAAGGAGAGATGAGTTCCCATAGCATTCTGGAAACTTTCCCAAAATCGTGAAGTGAAAATACTTCCATGGTCTGAGTTAATCTCCAACGGCACACCATGAAGTGATACTATTCGAGAGACATACAAGTCTGCTAGCTGGCTAGCGGTAATACTCTCGCGAACAGGCAGGAAATGAGCTACTTTAGAGAGGCGGTCGATAACGACGAAGATAGCATTATTCCCTTTTCTGGACCTGGGAAACCCGGTGATGAAGTCCATACCGACTTTATCCCATTTCCATTCAGGAATAGCTAAAGGTTGAAGGGTGCCAGCAGGCCGTTGATGCTCTGCTTTGACTCGACGACAAACGTCGCAGTTAGCAATGAATTGAGCGATTTCTCTCTTCATCCTAGTCCACCAGAATCTCTGACGTAAGTCCTGATACATTTTGGTACTACCGGGATGAATCGTGAGAGGAGATTCATGAGCCTCCTTAAGAATCATTTGTCGTAGTTGTGGTTTCTTGGGTACCACCAAGCGGTTCTCGAAGTACACTACACCTCGATCATCCATAGAGAAACTTCCAGCAACTCCGCTAGCAATGTTCTCCTTGATCCGAGATATGCCTTTATCATACCGCTGGGCAACTATGATTTGATCCATAAGGGTAGGTTTCGCCACCAAGGTGGAAAGGAATCCTCGAGGAACAATGTGAAGGTTAAGCTTACGAAATTCCTCGTGGAGAAGTGGTTGACTTTGTTGTAACATTAAGTTGTTACAATATGACTTACGACTTAGTGCATCAGCCATGACATTGGCCTTTCCAGGGGTGTAAGTGATTCCTAAGTCGTAGTCTGTGAGCAACTCAACCCAACGTCTTTGCCTGAGATTCAAATCCGGTTGGGTGAAGATATACTTCAAACTTTGGTGATCAGTGAAGATTTCACAGCGATTACCAAGGAGGTAATGTCGCCATGTTTTGAGTGCATGGACTACAGCTGCAAGCTCTAAATCATGAGTAGGATAGTTATCCTCGTGTGGACGCAACTGTCGAGATGCGTAAGCAATCACTTGACGATCTTGCATGAGTATGCAACCTAGTCCTTGTCGCGAGGCGTCGCAATAGATTATAAAATCCTTGGAAAAGTCTGGTGGTACCAGTACAGGTGCAGATGTCAGGCGTCTTTTCAGTTCCTGAAAACTGGACTCGCACTGTGGGGTCCACTCAAACTTTTTATCTTTCTTGAGGAGTTCGGTTAGAGGTTTAGCAACCTTGGAGAAATTCTCGACGAAACGTCGGCAATAGCTCGCTAAGCCAAGAAAACTCCTAACTTGCTTGACCGATTCAGGGGGAGTCCAATCAAGTACGGCTTGAACTCGCTCGGGATTGACAGCAATACCCTTGCCAGAGATCACATGACCTAGATAGGTTACTTCTGGCAACCAAAATTCACATTTAGAGAATTTGGCATAAAGGCGGTGCTCTCGAAGTTTCGTCAATACCAGCCTTAAATGCTCGGCATGATCTTCCTTGTTCTTGGAGAAAATGAGTATATCATCGAGGTATACCACGACGAATTTATCCAAATACTCCATGAATATAGAATTCATTAACCGAGAAAAGGTAGCTGGGGCATTGGTTAATCCGAAGGACATAACGGTGTACTCATATTGGCCATAACGAGTAACGAAAGCCGTTTTAGGAATGTCCCCGTTCTTGATTTTGATTTGATGGTAGCCCAACCTCAAATCCATCTTAGAGAAGACTGAGGATCCAGCGAGCTGATCATACAGGTCGTTGATCCTAGGGAGCGGATACTTATTCTTTATGGTGACCAGATTGACAGGTCGGTAATCTACAACCATCCGCTCCGTTCCATCCTTCTTCTTGACGAAGAGGACGGGGCAAGCCCAAGGGGAAGAACTAGGACGGATGAAACCTTTTTGCAAGGACTCATCGAGTTGTTTCTTTAGCTCAGCTAATTCTAGTGGTGCCATCTTATAAGGTCTCCTAGAGATTGGGACAGTTCCCGGAATAAGATCTATCACGAACTCGACATCTCTGTCAGGTGGAATTCCTGGCAGTTCTTCTTGAAAAACATCCGGAAAGTCACGGACTACCGGGATATCTTCGAGTTCTGGTAGAGGGCTGGCATTAAGAGAGTAGAGCTGACGTTCAGCCATTCGGGCCAAGACATTAACTATCTTGCCGGATGGATGTGTAAGTTGAACGGTCCTAGTAAAACAATCAATCTTGGCGTAATGAGTTGTCATCCAATCCATACCCAAGATGATGTTTATGTCCGAGGACTTGAGAGCGATTAGAGATGCTAGGAAAACAAGTCTATCGACAAGGATTTCATTTCCATGGCTTACCCTAGAGGTTTGCCACTTTGAACCAGGAGTTTGAATAACCATGGAAGTAGGCATGTCGCAAAAAGTCATGTTGTGCAATCGAGCATAGCTCTCAGATATGAATGAATGGGATGCTCCAGTATCGAAAAGAGCAGATGCCGGATGGCAGTTTACGAGAAGCGTACCAAGGACGACGTTAGGATCCTCATAAGCTTCCTCGGCAGAGACATAGTTGACATGACCACGTGAAGTGGGGATTGGCTTGACATAATTCACCTTGCCGGTTGGTTTACCACGGCCAACGGGTTTTCCTGGCTGGTTCTGAGGACACTCACGCATGTAGTGCCCCGGTTCTCCACACTTGAAACATGTCACAGTGGTGGTGCATGGAGCAAAGTTGGAAGGTGGTCCTCCATAGGTCTTAGCAGGTGCAAACTGTTGAGTTGGGCGAGGCGCCTCATAGGATGGCCTCGGTGTGTACTTGGGTGGCAGAGCGGTGTTAGGAACCCACACACGGCGCTTGTGAGAGCCAGAGCCGGATGAGGAACCAAAGTCTCGAGTATGCTTGCGGGTGGCCTCGAAGTCGGTCTGGCCTGTCTCAGCACTGATAGCCTTGTTAACCAACTTCTGGAAGGAAGTGCACTCGTGCAAACGTAGATCTTGACGGAGTTCAGGGCTGAGTCCCTTGCGGAACCTCGCCTGCTTCTTGGCATCGGTGGATACTTCCTCAGGTGCATAGCGTGCAAAGTTACCAAACTCACGACTATAGCCATCCACAGTTAAACGACCCTGGGTGAAATTGCAGAATTCCTCCCGCTTGCGATCCATGAGACCTTCCGGAATGTGGTGTTCACGGAATGCCTCACTGAACTCAACCCAGGTAGTGACTTGGCCAGCAGGACGCATAGCTTCAAAGTTTTCCCACCAAAGACTGGCAGGGCCCTCAAGATGGTAGGCGGCGTAGATAACCTTGTCAGCTTTGGCCACACGGGCAGAGTGTAGCTTGTGGGTGATACTACGTAGCCAGTCATCAGCATCCAGAGGTTCAGTGGAGTGATGGAACTTTGGTGGACACATCTTGATAAAATCGTGGATTGACACCACATCATTCCTCTGACGGAACCAAGTGTTCTGCTCTATGCGTTCCAGCAGACGGTTGGTCTCTCTCTTGTTCCGTTCTGCTTCAAGCATAACTTCTGCCAAGGAGGGTGGCTGGGGCAGATTCCCATCTCTAGCCCCACTAGCCTCACCCTGCTCCTGAGCAGCAGGAGTGCTGCGAGTGTTGACCATCCTAGAACAAAACAATGGTTTAGACCAGGATGGCAAAATTTAACATAGAAGTGCAGAATGTAATGGATGACACGGAATGCAAAGATGTTCATCCGTACGACATGGTAATATAGGAACTGCTATATATACACCAGTGGTCATACACACCATACAAAGTTTAGTACAAGCCAAGGCTAAAGTACAACTGTGGTGAAAGACGATACATCCCATCAGAGGCATTCCAAGCTCCTATACATTATTTAACTACACCTCCGGAACTCAGTACACTCTAAGTCATATTCCACAAGACGCGCAGGACTGTGGAAATACAACTACTACGACCACGGTCTAGCTCAGACATTCGCGTAGTAATCCTCGTAAAGATTACCACTGTAGCCTGGAAGTGGTACAGACGGATCTTGGAACTCGCGAGCACTCGAAGGCTGAGGACCATAAGGACATGGATGTGGTCTCGGTCCCGATGCTGGTGGTAACCGACGCCCACGTGGAGGTGTAATACCCCCAACGTCACGCCAATCCATGCGATCTGGCAGACGAGTCCGCACAGGGTACAAATCTCGCATGTCCAGATATCCGGTGTGCACAGCAGGTGCAAGCCGTGTCAAAGTAGTCCAATGAGCGGCTCAAGTGTTATATAGCTCCATTCGGAGGGCACGGACCTCACGGTCCCTATCCTCCAACATCTGAACAGTAGTCTGAAGCAGTGGCTCTTCATGAGCAGCATCAGTATACAGACCAGTGTAGTAGCCTTCCTCTCCGGGAAGTGAGGCTGGCATGTAACAGAACTCAGTGTTCAGCAACAGGGCATGCCTAGCACGAAGAATGGTCATCATCGAATAAGCGGCATCCTGCACTGCCATCTCGATGGTAATCCCGAGTCCATAAGACCAATGGATGGGATCATTAGCTCCGGGATATGAGGGGTATATCCGGACTGTGCAGAAATACTGACTCTGATTGAAATCCCGGTACTGTTCCTCCACAGTGTATTCAGGATACCAGCAATAACCGGTCTCAGTCATCACACGGACTAGCATGGCCGTGTGACCGGGCACATTAATGCACCGAGTCAAACGAACCACTTGGTGAGGGATGCAGCCAGACATCTGAAACACGAAATAATGCAAAGGCATTAGTGTTTCTGGAAGAAATCGGGCAGCATAACAACTGTAAATGCTCAAACAAAGATTTGAGACATCATACAAATGATAGCATAGCCACTCAACAATTCCATATCAAGGTTCCGGGTCCAACAATCATCATACTACAAGGATAGAAACTGAACCGAGGCTTGAAACCAACAATCCTAAGAGTCTACGGATTAGTAACACGTGAACCTACTAAGGATAAGAGGCCTAGTCCTAAATCCCCGTAGAAAGAATAGACTGACTCAGATCAGAAGGGCATAGGGTAAAGGAGTAAAAAGAGCCTTACGTTCCCTTCCACAATCAATTCCCCTACATATAACTAAGAGTTTTTCTAGACTCAACATCGACCAGTTTGGCTTGAGAAACCTACAGGCAGTCCAGCTCTGATGCCAACGCTGTCAGGACCCCGATCCTAAGTCACACAGATCTAGCTGTAACACGTCATATCACTTTGCGGCCTCACGCACGATAACCCCACGGGTGCCACCTTACCTGGCCCGGGACCGTTTGCGCATTTTGGCACACGTATATGACAGTGTCGCTAGCATCCATATGACAGAGAACCCGGGCCGACATGGCTAGTTGTAAACCAGAAGTGGCACTAAATTACAGAGACAGGCATCCATGACCCAGCAACGAACGTGTCGGTCATCAACGTATGAACCCAAGTTGTAGCAAGCTACATGGACTTAAAGGAACAACGCGTGACATTTCCCCTAAGGGACAGACACAGGAACGAAGAAGGACACATGCCGGCCAGCCTACGTGTTCCGAGCAGTAGCAAGCTACCAAGGCTCATTGGAGACACTAGGAGGCATTTCTCTTTAAGATAGGCTACCAAAGGAAAACAACTAGGTGTCGGATCCCACACATACCAAGCATTTCAATCATACACGCAATATGCTCAATATGTGCAAATACAACATTGCATCACAACAGAACTCTATGACTCAAGGTACTTTATTTGAAAGGCTCCAAGAGCCATACATAACATATCCATACAGGTAGGGGTCACATGACCCAACACTCAAGTCATACAGTCATACAAACACAAGCGGAAGCTACATGTCTGAGTACAGACAACTTAGAAAATAAAACAGGCTTGGTGTAGCCTGACTATCTACAAGGCCCTTCACAAGCTCCAGATCTCCGTCTGGGTGTCAAGCTACTCGTCGACGTCAACGTCTATGTAGAACCCATCAGCAGGGGCAGGGTTCTCCTCTGCAACAGTTATTAAGCAAACATGAGTACAAAGGTACTCAGCAAGTCTTACCACAGAACCTATCATACATGCAACATTATTAAAGGGGGTAGTGGAGTTCATAGCAGAATGCCAGCTTTGACCTTGGCTAACCTATACTACAACTCTCAACAGACTGCAAGATGTTATTACGAACACGAGTCCTCTACTCACCACATCAATACACTACCGAGGATCCTCTTCCGTCATCCTACGGAAGGGCCATCCACGGCACTCACACTTATCTTGAGGCTTTTAGTAGTATCCATCAACTTGTCTATGAACTGTAAGAGCAACCAAGTAGTTCGTACCACGAACAACGGCTATTCGAATAGTTTGATAACCCTGCAGGGGTGTACCTCTTCACACACGCTTCCACCACTTATCGCCGTTTACTCGGCATGTACTCGGCAACCTTCAAGCGGAAGCCCAGCGGGGGTGTCGGCCACGACCTGACTAACTACTCAAGTGTCTCATCCAGGTTTATCGCCTATTTGGGTTCCATCCGTGGGGAGATCCGGCCGGGGTGTCGCTCACGGCCCCAAACGATGTGTACAGGGTTCCCGAGTCACCAAACGGGTAACCGGTACACCGTGCCACGTACCTGTCGCATCACAACCCACCCCGAGGGTCAGCGTTGTGCACGACCTCCAGTAAGCTATAAACACCAGAAACTAGTTGCAACTCCTGGACAGAGATCAAGGGTAATTAATAAGCCGAGAGGGTCAATTAAGGATCCCAATGTGTGGTAGTAGCTGTAACTTGAACCACACATACAGATCTCGGGTCCTATGGACGATTCCAATGAAACAACCCACCATGTACTCCTACATGGCCTTTCATCGATACCTTTACCAAGCGTATTCCACACTTCCTTCTCTTTACCGGTATGATCATTTCACTCTGATCCATCACCCAGATGAACCAGACCAGACACAACTCTAAGCATAGCAGGCAACATAAACAAATAGCATGGTGGATCACACATCACATGGCTCAATCAACTCCTACACATGCTAGTGGGTTTCAACTATTTACTGTGGCAATGACAGGTCATGCAAGGGATAGGGTTCAACTACTGCAGCAAGTAGCAGTTCACGCGCTGTTGCCTTAATGCAGTAAAAGAGAGCAGGAGCGAGAAGATTGGGTTTGTATCGGAATGATCAATGATTGCTTGCCTGACAAGGTAGTTGTCGGGTACTGCTCTTCAACTGGATACGCAGCAGTATCCTCGGGAGCAGGACCTAACACAGGGAATACCGGCGATACAATAATTAACAAACAAATGCAACAATATGATGCATGTTCATGACATGGCAAGATGCATGTGTGTTGGCTAATGCAACTAAAACCAGAAGGGTTTGAACCTATTTGAATCAAAGATTCAAATTGAAGTTCAAACTATTATTTAAATAAGTGCATTATCATGTTTTTGATGTATACAGCAAGTTAACTTGTTCAAACATGCATGAAACCAGTGCCATAGGAAAGATTGGATTTTTCTGATCATTTTTCATATATAAATCTTTTCCATCTGAGCTATGGTTGATTTTATATGATTTTTTACAAGTTTTGGGTATTTTCTGGAATTTCCTGAATTATTTTTAAACCTAAAATCCCAGAAAACCTTTACTGCGTCAGCATGACATCATGCTGACGTCAGGCAGTCAACAGGGCCAGTCCAAGTCAAACCTGACCAGTGGGACCCACTGGTCAGTGTCACAGTTAACTAATTAACTGATTAGAATTAAATTAACACCTAAACTAGGTTTGACTTGCGGGCAGGGCCCACATGTCAGTGACCCAGGGGGGTCAAACCCGTGGTCAAACAGGTCCATCCCGCCGGCGTTTAGCCGCCAGCGAGGCCAAACACGGCGGCGTGCTTCGGAAATCGCCTACGGTGCACGGCTCGAGCTGCGGTTGGGTGCGTTGGAAAGCCCTTGCTGTTGCGCGTCGGATGGTGGTGGTCGCCGGACCTGGGGTGGCCAGAGACGACGGCAACGAGCTCGACGGCGGCGACCGGCGTCGGGCGTGTGTGGAGATGCGGCTGCAGGGACCTAGGTGATGCGTGCGTAGCACCTTTCGCATCTACGTGTTGCGGTGAGTGTGATGGACGGTGCCAGTGACCAAATGGTCACCGGAGCATCACCGGCGGCGAGCACGGCGGTGGTGCGTGCGGGTGAGCTTTGTGCAGTGCGTTCCAGGGCAAAAGAGAGCCAACAGAGAGGGGGAGGATGAAGCTAGGCTCACAGGGGTTGCAGCAAGCGCCGGAGCGAGCTCGGAGGTGGTCGGAGCTGAGCGTGACGGCGAGAGGGATCTCCGCGGCCGGAGTTGGGGAAGAAGAGGTCGGGGGCGTCTCCAGGGCGGGCGAGCGCTCGGGGCTCGGCCTGTTCGAAGCAGTCGAGGACGGCGGAGACGATGGACACCAAGGCGGGGCTCAGAGACGACGGTGGGCACGGCTTCTACGATGGTGCGAGCACGGCGGCGTTGGCCATGGCACGGGGAGAGCGAGGGAGAGGAACTGGGGGGAGGTGGAGATGTCTGCGAGGTCGGGAACGACGTGAACGACCGAACCATCCCTCCAGAACGGCGAGGGGATGAAGCAGGGCGGTGGGCAGCTGCATGGCGCGCGGTGCGGTCGCCGTCGAGCACCTGCCTGCCTGCCTCGCTGAGCCAAGCAGCTCGCTGGAGCGGCAGCTGGGCTGGGCCGGCAGGTGGGCCGGGTGGGGCGCCAGGTAAGCTTTTCTCTCTCCCTTTTTTTCTATTTTCTTTTCTGTTTCATTTCTTTTGCAGCTTTGTTCATTTGAATAAAATGCCAGAGCATTTTTGTAACTCATAACACTTGTCATACCTACTGTATATATTATGAACAGTAGGAAACATTATAGTTTATGATTATTTGAGCATTTAAAATATTTTATAGCATTTAAATGCCCAAATTCAAATACCATAAGATTTAATCCAAAGCCCTAGATTGTCCTAGAAAATTGTGCACCATTTTTGGCAGAGGTTTAAGACCAAGGCAAAAATGATGAACATTTTGAAGGGCATTTTGGGTACATTGGAAAATATTTTAGCAAACCCTAGTTGTTAGGGGACGGGTGCTGGGGTTTCTGTTAATCCCATTTCAAGTTTCTTTGAAAGTAGACATGATGCACACTCTAGTTAGGTCCTAATGCAAGTGCTAGCTTGGGATGTGACAAATATCTTTTTGTAAGAGATTAGTCAGAGGCCTGGAGATTTTGGAGAAGTCCTTTATGAACCTCCTGTAAAACCCGGCATGACCAAGGAAACTTCGTATACCTTTGATGTCCTTAGGGCATGGCATCTTTTCAATAGCATCAACTTTAACTTTGTCAACTTCAATACCTCTTTTAGAAATTTTATGTCCCAAGACAATGCCTTCATTAACCATAAAGTGGCACTTCTCCCAATTCAAGACAAGATTAGTGTCTTCACATTTCTGCAATACTCGATCAAGGTTGCTTAAGCAATCATCAAAAGAAGTTCCGTAAACGGAAAAATCATCCATGAACACCTCAACAATCTTTTCACAAAAATCAGAGAATATAGCCATCATGCATCTTTCAAAGGTAGCAGGTGCATTACATAAACCAAAAGGCATACGTCTATAAGCAAAGGTACCGAAAGGACAAGTAAAAGTGGTATTTTCTTGATCCCCTTTTGACACAGGTATTTGAGAGAAACCAGAATAACCATCTAGAAAGAAGAAGTGAGTATGTTTGGATAACCTTTCTAGCATTTGATCAATAAATGGCAAGGGGTAATGATCTTTCTTAGTAGCTTTATTTAACTTACGGAAATCAATTACTATCCTATAACCTGTAACTATTCTTTGCGGGATCAATTCATATTTATCATTAGGAACGACAATCATACCTCCCTTCTTAGGGACACAATGGACAAGACTTACCCACTGGCTATCAGCAACTTGATAGATAATACCTGCCTCTAGAAGCTTTAGTATTTCCTTCCTTACCACTTCTTTCATCTTAGGATTTAACCGTCGTTGATGACCAATAACCGGTTTATCATTTTCTTTCAATTTTATCTTGTGTTGGCACAAAGTGGGACTAATGCCCTTAAGATCATCCAGAGTATATCCAATAGCAGCATGGTGCTTCTTCAGAGTTTTCAATAATTTTTCTTCTTCCTGCTCTGAATGGTTAGCACTAATAATAACAGGATATATCTTCTTTTCATCAATATAAACATACTTAAGATTATCAGGTAAAGGTTTAAGTTCAAACACGGGATCACCCTTGGGTGGAAGAGGATCCCCTTGGATTTCAACAAGCAAGTTGTTTTTCAATACGAGTCCCTGATTAAAGAATATTTCATCTATTTCCCTTCTCTCATTCATATGCATATCATTTTCATGATCTAGCAAGTATTGTTCTAAAGGATCATTAGGAGGCACATCAATAGAAGCAATACCAATAACTTCGTCCTTACTAGGTAGTTCTTTATCAAGGGGTTGTCTACGGAATTTAGCAAAGTTAAAATCATGAGACATATTCCCTAAACCAACAGTAACAATATCTTTCACACAGTCTATCTTAGCATTAACAGTGTTCAAGAAGGGTCTACCAAATATAATGGGACAAAATTCATCTTGTGGGGAACTAAGAATAAGAAAATCAGCAGGGTATTTAACCTTCCCACACAAGACCTCAACATCTCTAACAATCCCAACTGGTGAAATAGTGTCTCTATTAGCCAGCTTAATAGTAACATCGATCCCTTCTAACTCAACAGGTGCAATATCATGCATAATTTCTTGATATAAGGTAAGAGGGATAATACTCGCGCTAGCACCCACGTCACATAAACCATGATAGCAATGATCTCCTATCATAACAGAGATAACAGGCAAGCCTACAATAGGTCTATGTTTATTCCTAGCATTGGGTTTGGCTATTCTAGTAGACTCTTCTTGGAGGTAAATAACATGTCCATCTAAATCTTCTACCAAGAGATCTTTAACCATAGAAACACTAGGTTCAACTTTAATTTGCTCAGAGGGTGTAGGTGTTCTAGTATTACTCTTACAAACTACAGTTGAAGCTTTAGCATGATCCTTTATCCTAATAGGGAAATGTGGTTTCTTAATATAAGCACTAGGAATAATAGGATCAACATTATAAGTGATAGTCTTTTCTTCAACTTTAATAGGTTCAACTACTTTTACTTCAATAGGGGGATGGTATTTAAACCACTTCTCCTTGGGGAGATCAACATGAGTAGAAAATGATTCACAGAAAGATTCTACTATCTCAGAGTCAAGTCCATATTTGCTAAACTCACGGAAAACATCGGTATCCATAAAAGCTTTAACACAATCAAACTTAGGGGTCATACCTGACTCCTTACCTTCGTTGAGATCCCAATCTTGAGAGTTGCGTTTAATTCTTTCCAATAAATCCCATTTGAATTCAACAGTCTTCATCATCAAAGAACCAGAACAAGAAGTATCGAGCATGGAGCGATTATTGAGAGAAAGCCGAGCATAATTTTTTTGAATGATCATTTATTTTGAGAGCTCATGATTGGGGCATGAATATAATATTGACTTAAGCCTCCCCCAAGCTTGAGCGATGCTTTGTCCTTCGTGAGGCCAAAAATTATAAATATAATTACGATCACGGTGAACCTGGTGCATAGGGTAGAACTCCTGATGAAATTCCAACTTCAGACGATTATAGTTCCATGATCCAATATCATCACATAGCCTAAACCATGTTAGTGCATCTCCCTTTAAAGATAAAGGGAAGACCTTTTTCTTGATAACATCCTCGGGCATACCTGCAAGCTTAAATAATCCACAAACTTCATCCACATAGATTAGGTGTAAATCGGGATGCAGTGTTCCATTTCCTGTAAAAGGATTTTCAAGCAGTTTCTCTATCATACCCGAAGGAATTTCAAAGCAAACATTTTCAGTAGGTGTGGTAGGTTGAGGAGCAACTCTTTGCTCTTCTGTTTGGGGTGAAGATACCCCGAACAAGCCCCTCAAAGGATTATGAGCCATAGTAACCAGTGACAATAAATTTCAGCACACTATATAAATTTTTCCTTACCAAATTCTGTTTACCAAAGGCACTTCAGTCCCCGACAACGGCGCCAGAAAAGAGTCTTGATGACCCACAAGTGTATTGGATCTATCGTAGTCCTTTCGATAAGTAAGAGTGTCGAACCCAACGAGGAGCAGAAGGAAATGATAGGCACTTTTCAGTACGGTATTTTCTGCAAGCACTGAAATTATAGGTAACAGATAGTTTTGTGATAAGGTAATTGGTAGCAAGTGACAAAAGGTAAAAGTAAATAAGGTGTTGCAAGGTGGCCCAATCCTTTTTGTAGCAAAGGACAAGCCTGGACAAACTCTTATATAAAGGAAAGCGCTCCCGAGGACACACGGGGATTATCGCAAAGCTAGTTTTCATCACGATCATCTAATTCGCGTTCGGCACTTTGATAATTTGGTATGTGGGTGGACCGGTGCTTGGGTGCTGTCCTTACTTGGACAAGCCTCCCACTTATAATTAACGTCTAATGCAAGCATCCACAACTACAAAAGAAGTATTAAGGTAAACCTAACCATAGCATGAAACATATGGATCCAAATCAGCCCCTTACGAAGCAACGCATAAACTAGGGCTTAAGCTTCTGTCACTCTAGCAACCCATCATCTACTTATTACTTCCCAATGCCTTCCTCTAGGCCCAAATAATGGTGAAGTGTCATGTAGTCGACGTTCACATGACACCACTAGAGGAGATACAATATACATCTCATCAAAATATCGAACGAAGACCAAATTCACGTGACTACTTATAGCAAGACTTCTCCCATGTCCTCAGGAACAAAAGTAACTACTCATAAGACATAATATTGTTCATGATCAGAGGGGTAATAATATGCATAATGGATCTGAACATATGATCTTCCACCAAGTAAACCAACTAGCATCAACCAAAAGGAGTAATCAACACTACTAGCAACCCACAGGTACCAATCTTAGGTTTGGGTACAAAGATTGGATACAAGAGATGAACTAGGGTTTGACAGGAGATGGTGCTGGTGAAGATGTTGATGAAGATAGCCCTCCCCAAGATGGGAGAGTTGTTGGTGATGACAACGGTGATGATTTCCCCCTCCCGGAGGGAAGTATCCCCGGCAGAAAAGCTCTGCCGGAGCCCTTGATTGGTTTCTGCGTCGGTTCCACCTCGAGACAGCGGCGTCTGGTCCCGAAAGCCTCCTTCTGCTTTTTTTTCAGGTCAAAACACCTCATATAGGAGAATATGGGCATCGGGGGGCCCACGAGACAGGGGGGCGCGCCCAGAGGGGGGGCACCCCCACCCTCGTGGACAGCAGGTGGCCCCCTCATGATTTTCTTTCGCCAGATATTTTTTATATTTTCTGAAACGGAGTTCCGTGGAGTTTCGGGGCTTTTGGAGTTGTGCAGAATAGGTTTCCAGAGTTTGCTCCTTTTCCAGCCCAGAATTCCAGCTGCCGGCTTTCTCCCTCTTCATGTAAACCTTGTAAAATAAGAGAGAAAAGGCATAAGTATTGTGACATAACGTGTAATAATAGCCCATAATGCAATAAATATCAACATAAAAACATGATGCAAAACGGACGTATCAGTGTGCAAGGTGCATGCAAATTTTCATGTTATTTAGACATACCAGGAGCTCGTGGCAAAGGAAAACAATAAATACGTACGCATGTGAATAGTAAATTAAAAAATAGCAAGAAAACTAAAAAATGAATTTTGTTGGCATCCAAGATGCTCGGCTGCGCAAGGTGCATGCATATTCATTTTTACCAAATGACATGCGAGGTGCTCTAGCGAAAAAAACCAAAATAGTGTATTTTTTCAAAGTTTTTCTCTGAGCCAAATTTTATTTTTTCTCCATGAGTTCATACAATGTCCAAACACGTCAAAATTTTGCGAACACCCTGCGCACCCAAGTATCGTGGGTGCCAAAACGATTCATACTTTTTTGAAATTTCTTCCTATTTTTTGAATTTACTGTTCACGGGTGTACAAAAATACTATTTTTCCTTTGCCACAAGCTCCTAGAATATCCAAACAACATGAAAATTTGCATGCACCTTGCACACATGAGTACCTTCGATCCCACAAAATTTCAGATTTTGTTTTTGATTTTTTTGCTATTTTTTTGAGTGGGTAAAAGGTCTTTGACCGAATGGTAACGGCGCCAAAGGGCATTTCTATAAGGGCAACTCACTATGGGGTAAATTTGGGCAGGCTTTGAAATTTGGGGCAAATCTGAGTAGTGGGTTCGAGTTAGGTATGCAAATGTAAAAGACTCTTTATTCTATGCTATAACTACTATGATCCTAGAATATGCGGCTCAATGGAAAACTCATATGCACGTGTGGAATGATAAACGGTAAAATAAAAGATTCCAATCTTGCCTCTAGGACTAGCTCAAGTGTTGTTGGTGATCACATTTTTTGGATCTTAGGATATCGTTAAGTGTAACGATAGTCCTAAAACTACATTGAGCTTATTACATTGGAAGAATGATCATATTGAATTGACCCAACCTTGTCTATTATGAATTAAGTTAATATCATCTATAATCAATTGTAATAACACCGAGTGTTAGCGTGCAATTTTGCTTCTTAGACCATGAGAGTATCGTAGTCACTTCTTACATCTGGGGTTGCTCAAACATCACCTGTAACACGATGATCATAACGACAACTTATAGGTTCATCAGAAAGTTTGACAATGGACTAGATATCTCAAGAGTGGGATTTGCTCCACTGACGATGGAGAGATATTCTTAGGGCCCTCTAGTTGTGATGACATCCATCATCGTCTGGCCAGACAAAGGTGACTTTGTCACGGGGATGTCGAAACAGGATAACGAGAAAGAAGAACAAACTCAGTAACAAGGATGAGCATGTGATGACTCGGGGTGGATACCTATGCAGCACAGGTTTTGTGAAGTATCATGAAGCGAAGGGAACATCACATGATAAAAAGGTTCATTCAAATATCATTTGTTTACTCATAGGGATTGATTTGGATGTCTACAGTTCCGCTAGCGGTCATTGAACGAAGGGGTTTCATTGATGTCTATGAGTGACCGAACCTACAGGGTCACAAGCTTAAGGCAATCACGATCTAATGAGTGTTAGTAGGACAGGAGTGGCGAGAATATCTTTGTGGAATTGTTTCATTAATATTCAGAATAGTTCCAAGAGGGTCCAGAAGGGTTTCAGAAAGTATCAGGTATTACCGACAAATATATATAGGTGGAAAATATTTCCAGGGATGTCAAATTATATATAAAAGGTCTGAAACTATTTAGAACAATTTTTATATTTATTTTGATATCAATGGGCCTAAAAGGCAAAGTGGTGGAAGGCAACTTGGGCCACCAAGACCCAAGTGGGGAGGCATCTCCATAGCCATGGAAGGAGTCCGAATTGGAGAGGGGGATGATTCCTCCTCCCCTCCCTTGGCCGACCCCCCAAGGAGGGACCTTCCCTCCTTGGTGGATGCCCTTTCCCTCCCCTCTAACCTATATATATATCAGGGTTTTTACTCTATTGAAACATACAAGTTTGGAGCCTCCTCTAGTTCCTCTAGTTCCAGTTCTAGTTGATCCTAGTTGATCTAATTAGAGCTAGACATATCCTATAATACTCATAATTAGCAGTACATTATGGTTCTAAACTTCTAATCTCCTCCATCTAAATTCCCCGGTGACGATTAGATTTGGATGGCGAAGCGCTTCGGGATTGTGAAGGTTGCACATTTGCAACCAAGTAGAGAGGTCGTGCTTTCGGTCTTCAGTTCGAGGGATTGTTCATGGGTAGATCACATGGTTGTTCATAGATGGTTCGAGGGACTCCAAGTATGATCTACACCGACGCGTTTTTCTTTCGCGGCAACTCGGTGATGGTAACGATTGTGATCCCAACCTATTATGAATCTTCATATTGATCTTGGGTGTGCATAGGTGCGAATTTTTTGTTTTATACTACTTTTTCTAACAGTGGCATCATGAGCAGTTTTATGAGTACGTGCAGGTTGTGATCTAGATCACATGTGTATGTGAGTGCTGCTGTTCTTACTATGCTTCCTTTGAGTGTTGCTTTGGTTCAGTTTATTGACGGCATGGTGTCGTTTTTCACAAGGTTCTGACAATCGCTCGGCTGTGGCTGTCGATGATCTGCTAAGAGTTCCTAGGGATTCACCATTGTCAAGAATAATGAACCATCACATACGCAAGAGGGTGATGAAGATGAACGATCTTCTAGGGAGTCACACTTATTTGACGATGTTTAGTGTGGGGACGAGATTTTTTTAAAGTCTCTTCTTTCACATAGTCCAAAACTTAATCTAGCATCAAGAATTATCATCTATGTTGTGGACTTAGGTAGCTAGTATTATTTGTTAAAGCTAGCTAAGTGCATAATAAAAAAATATCTAAAATCGATTAGAGGACGTCTAACTTGGTAGAGTATGCATATGATGTGGTATAGCCTTTGTCATGATAATGAGTTTATGTATGAGTCAGTTATATGTTGTAATGTTAAGTGGCAAGCACATCACGACATGATGGCTGGAGCCACGAGATTTCCACGTTAATGTAAATGTCGTAGATATAGCGTACAAGTTACATGTGACAATGGCAAATGTACACGTAGGACCCCAACGTGGAGAAGGTGTACTAGGCGGGGGCGAGGAGCTATAATTTCGTGCCATGGCAACGTTTTCTGAAATTGCTGCCATGGCAACATTTTTGAAGCGGTTGCCACAACAACGTTTTTGAAACGATTGCCACGATAATGATATATTGGCCGCGAGGACGCTTCAATAGAAGATTGAAGATAGTCACAGAGGATTCCCGCCACGTAGTGCTATACCGTATCATGCTTTTATGAATTGCTTGAGATGTTTATCCATTTGTTGTTTGCATCCTTTGATTGCGCAGTACTCAATTATTAGGGTTATCTCTCACAGATAAAATCAAGATTAAAGGGTGCTCTTCATAGTGTTTCAACCATCTACGACATTCTAGCATCTCGGAGTACGTCATGTCCACATGAGTAGAAATGAGGTGAGAGGTGGCATACATAGATGGTCAGACCATGTATGCAGATAACACTCAGTTATCTTGAAGTTCTGGCGGAATCGTTCTGAGCTCGAAGCATGAAGCATCAAAAGATGAGAAAGAGTCATATGGTGATATGATCGGCAACAGTTTGCCGATCGGTCAAAATTTTCGTCATGAGTGATGTCCACGTCAATGACCGAAAACTAGATCATGATCTTGAATCACTCACCATTAATTATAAGAGATATTAATTTGAGTGAGAGTGCACTTTATATTAAAAAATTTAATCACTAGTACAACATTAATTATGAATGAGTGTCTAAATGAATTTTGTGTTTGTCGTTGTAGATCAATGACTCGCAATATGTTCAACTTAGCCCCTATGTTAGAGAAAGAAAAGTTGGCTGCTAATGGTGGAAACTGTGTGGATTGGATCCGGAACCTGAGATTCGTTCTCAGGAGTGCTAAGAAGGTACGTGCTGGATCAGCCACTGGATGATCCTCCTGCAAAGGATACACCACCGAAAGAAGTTGTTGCTTATGCTGCTGATAGGTCCATTTTGCGTCATGTTTACCTACTGTTATTTATAATGTTTGGTCATTATTTCACTTTATAATGCAATTCTAATGCATTTTCTCTCTTAATTTGCAACATCTGCATGGAGAGGGAATTTACCGGCACCTGGAATTCTGGACCTAAAAGAGGTACACCAGAGATAGTCATTCTACACAGCTCCAAATGACCTGGAACTTTACGGAGATTTTTTTGAATATATAAGAAATAGGGATTTCTATTTTTATGCCGCTCCTTCCTTAGCTACTCAGTTTCCCCCCGCCCATCTAATTTTGCTCACTTTTGCCCTCCTCCACTCATCTGCGCCTCACCAAAGGCTAAACCGTGCCTTGCCGTCCAGTTAAAGCCTTTGACTGTTAGTTCACCCGGTACTATCAAGTGGGGCCCTTGAAATGCTGACATGTGGGACCAGGTGAGTAGACAGTTTGGTAATTTGTCTCTAAAACAAGATGAAATATCCGTCTCTCATTTCGCATGCCCCATAGCTCGAGTGCAGCCCATCCCACCTCCCCACCCACAAATCATGAAGTCGCCATCGGCGATGACGACGCCGTTGGAGATGTTCTAGACCGGTGATGCCATCTTACTGTAGAAGTACAAGGAGATATGCTCGTTGTTTCCAAGAACCAAGGCTCTGGCACAACATGTTGTTGACACCATATTTAGGCACGGTTGTCGGCGTCCTGGGAACAAGGGTACCCAGACTTGCCTGTCTTCCGGCCGCAGCGCGCTCCTACCACGGCCTGGTACGGCCCAGCTGATCGACCTACTGCTCAGGACCCTCGCGAGGGAGCTAGACCTCGCGAGGATAACAACATCAAGACCCCCTCAGGAGCGGCCCCGGCTAGGCTGCTCCGGAGGGGCGGAGAATCCAAGGCCAAGCCTGCCTCAGGAGGAAGCAGTGATGCACCACGCCAGCGGGTGCCAGCGCGTGCCAGCGGCGCAGTTGCCGTTTTGGTGCAAAGGAGACAACACATGCGCAGGTTTCCGAGGAGCAGGACAAAGGTTTCTCCATTGGTGCAACAAGACCGAAGACCGCAAGGACGACAGGGAGGATGTCACCACCAAGCCCACCACCGCGTCATCGCCGGATCCCTTTGCAGGCGAAGACCGCTTTTGTCAGGGTAGGAACGTCCTTGTGTTCCCGCTCAAAATGGCCGTTGTGGGATCCCTTCCCGCCTAAACATTTCGAGGGAAGAGGACACTGGCCGCCTATATAAGTAGCTAGGATCTCCACTATGGAGAGGGATCAGATCCAGAAACTCTGCCCTCGCACAAAGGAGCAGGAACCCTTGCCTCCCGACCCTCCTGAGCTCAGGAGCCACTGTACTCATTCATACTCGAGCCCTCCCAAGGCCAATCCACCAAAGCAGGAAGTAGGATTTTACACCGCAAGGTGGCCTGAACTTGGGTAAATTCTTATGTGCTTTACTTGTTGTTCACTAGAATCTCTTCACTGGACGAGGGGGGACGTGAGTGGGAGAGATCTTCGTTCACGCCCCTGTGTTCGAACTTCTTGGGTTTGCGGAGCCCGTAATCCGACATTTGGCACGCCAGGTAGGGGGCGCGTCGAAATCCCGCCTTTCCGACGACCTCGCCTCCCCTCTCCTGCTCTACGCCGCCACGATGACCACGGCCCGCCACATCCGCGTGGAGGCTGGCGCTTTCCCGTCGTCCGAGTAGCATCGGTGGACCGCATCACCCATGGGCGCTCCGCCTCCTCCCCCGATGACGTTTCCGCCGGTCGGGCCACTGGGGAGCGGCCTGCTCCGCCACCTCCGCTCCCCGTGGCCTCGTCGGCGGCACTTTTGGTGGCACGACGGTTGCCCCGGCACCGGCCACCCACAAAGGAGCTCGGTGCTCGAAAGGCCCGCGTCGGCGAGCTGCGGGGCGCTGCCGGCGGGGGGCCGCCCTGCCGCAGGGTCGCCTGCATCCTCGGAGGATCCCAAGCGCCGGCGTCGGCCCGACACGTCAAATCGCACTTTCGGCAGGTCGGGGCCGCCGCCTAGCCGCAAGAGGCCTCGCGGGCGCAGAGCGCGCGGGGGCACGTCGTCACCTTCGGACCTGGTGACTGCGCCGCAGTTGCAGCTGGCACAAACGTCCTCCCCACGGTATGCACGCCCACCATCTGCGGGGTGGCCGTCACGAGGACCCTCATTGACGGTGGCGCCGGGCTCTACATCCTCTCCCCCGAGGCCTTCGGTCATCTGCACGTGTCCTACAGGCAGCTCCTCCCCACCAAGCCCTTCTCAGGGGTCGCGGGCTCGGCCGTCCCGCTCGGCCAGATCCGCCTCCCGGTCACCTTCGGCACACCCGCTAACTACCGGACTGAGCTCATCGACTTTGACGTTGCGCCCATCCACCTGCCCTACAACGCCGTCCTCGGCTTCCCAGCCTTGGCGAAATTCATGGCGGCGACTCACCCGGGCTACAACACCGTCAAGATGCCCGGGAGCAACGGCGTCATCACCATCAAAGGGGACCCCCAGGCCGCCCTTCAGGTCCTCGGGTGCGCTTACAGGGCTGCTGCCGCAACTCATTTAGGTGCGAAAGGGGCTCCGGAGACGCCGGAAGCCGCGCCTACCAAGAAGAAGCAGCTCTTCTCTCAGGACCCAGCCGAGACGAAGCAGGTGCCCGCTAATGAGGAGGGCTCAGGAGCCACCTTCACCATTGGCACGGGCATGGACCCTAAGCAAGAGGCAGCGCTGGTTAGCTTCCTCAGGGCTAACAAGGATGTGTTCGCTTGGAAAGCCGCTGACTTGGTCGGGGTGCCTAGGTACGTCATCGAGCATCACCTCACGGTGTGCCCCAACACGCGCCCTATCAAGCAAAAAGCACGCAGACAAGCCCCGGAGAAGCAGGCCTTCATCGTTCAGGAGGTTCGGAAGCTAGAGGAAGCAGGCGTCGTACGGGAGGTACGGCACCCGGAGTGGCTGGCCAACCCCGTCATAGTCCCGAAGAAAGGAGGCAAGGAGCGCATGTGCGTCGACTTCACGAGCCTCAACAAGTTCTGCCCTCAGGACTCGTTCCCTCTCCCGCGCATCGACCAGATCGTGGATTCGATGGCTGAGTGCGACCTGCTCTGCTTTCTCGATGCCTTCTCGAGCTACCACCAAATTAAGATGGCGGTGGAGGATGTGGAGAAAACGGCGTTCCTGACCCCATGTGGGGTCTACTGCTACACCTGCATGCCTTTCGGGCTGAGAAACGCGGGCGCCACCTTCCAGCGCCTAATGCACATCACCCTCAACCCTCAGCTCAGGAGGAACGCGGAGGCCTACGCCGACGACATCGTGGTCAAAACCAGAGAGGCCAGGACTCTCATCCGGGACCTAGAAGAAACGTTCGCCAACCTGCGCAAGGTGAAGCTGTGCCTCAACCCGGAGAAGTGCATGTTTGGTGTACCCTCTGGCAAGTTGCTAGGGTTCCTGGTTTCACACCGGGGCATTGAAGCTAATCCGGAGAAGATCAAGGCCATCGAAAGAATGAAGCCGCCCACAAACCTGTAGGAGATGCAGAAGCTTGTGAGATGCATAACGTCCCTGAGGCGCTTCATCTCTAAGATTGGTGAACGTTCCCTCCCATTCTTCAAGCTCATGACGAAGAAGGGGCCCTTTGAGTGGACCCCGGAGGCCGATGCCGCCTTCCGGGATCTCAAGGAATACCTCACCAGCCCGCCGGTTATGGTAGCACCGCGACCCCTTGAACCCATGACTCTCTATCTCGCCGCTACGCCTCACTCCACCAGTGCAGCGCTAGTGGTGGAGCGCGAGGAGAGGCCCCAAAGCGCGAGGCCACCAAGAAATTTGGCATCCTCAGGACCCCCGTCGCCCCCTGACGTGGTTCTGGAGGTAGATTCGATCACGGTTACTGGCGGCCCCGCAATCCAGCAAGAGGCACCCAAGATTCCTGAAGCGCCTGAGGATCCTGCAGCACCGACCCTCGTGGAGCACCCAGTGTACTTTGTCAGCACCGTACTGCGCGACGCGCGCTCACGCTACCCGATGCCTCAAAAGCTGCTCCTGGCGCTCCTTGTCGCCTCCAGGAAGCCGCGCCATTACTTCCAGGGCCACCCTATCAAGGTTGTCTCGTCATACCCTCTCGAGAAAGTACTCCGGGGCCCGAATGTCGTCGGGAGGGTCGCCGAGTGGAACATCGAGCTCCAAGCGTTCCAGTTGGAGTTTAGCACCACGCGAGCGATCAAGGGAGCGGCTCTGGCAGATTTTGTGGTGGAATGGACCGACACGCCAGAGCAGGGGGCTGGCGAGGACCGCTCGCTGGCCCCCGGTGATGAAGCCCCGGATGGATGGGCGGTATACTTCGACAGCGCCTTCTCGCGCCTTGGCGCGGGAGCTGTGTGTTAGTATCTCCCGCTCAGGACAAGTTGTACTATGTCGTGCAGCTTTGCTTCCAGCAAGGTGAGAAGGTCTCCAACAACATCACAGAGTATGAGGGCCTAATTGCTGGGCTCAAGGCCGCCGCTGCACTGGGGGTCAAGCGTCTCACCATCAGAGGCTATTTGCAGCTCCTCGTCAACTTCTCCAACAAGAAATACAAGCCCAAGGACGAGCACATGGAGGCATATCTGGAGGAGGTGCGCAAGATGGAAAAGCGATTCCGAGGGCTGGAGGTGCAGCACATACCAAGAGGCACCAACAAGGAAGCGGATGACATCGCCAAACGATCCTCCATGCGGGAGCCTCAGAGGCCGGGCATCTTTGAGGAGCAGCTTCTCAAGCCGTCGGCAACACCGCCTGTTCCTGAGCCGGCGTGCCCTCAGCAGGGGCTACCTGCGGCGCCTGCGGACGGAGCCCCACCTTGCGGACCGGCCGCCGGAGCCCGCCTGCTACTCGCCACGGAGCCTGAGGAGGGTTGCTGGACCCAAGAGCTCAAGATGTACCTGCAACACGACACCTTGCCATACAAGGAGGAAGACGCAGAGCGCGTGGCCCGACAGGCCTCGGCTTACCACGTCCAAGACGGCTAACTCTACAGGAGGCGCCCCAATAACATCTCACTAAAGTGCATCTCGAGGAAACAAGGACGCGAGCTGTTGGCTGACATCCACGATGGGGACTGCGGTCACCATTCGTCGCCCCGCACCCTCGTGGGCAAGGCCTTCCGCAGCGGCTTCTACTGGCCCACGACGCTCAACGACGCCACAGAGCTTGTGCAAGCTTGCAAGGCGTGCCAGTTTCACGCCAAGCAGATCCACCAGGCAGCACAGGGCCTCCAGACGATCCCGCTCTCCTGGCCCTTTGCGGTCTGGGGATTGGACATCCTGTGTCCATTTCCCTGGGCAGCGGGGTGCTACCGCTTCTTGTATGTCGCCATCGACAAATTCACCAAGTGGGCAGAGGTGGAGCCTGTTCGCGCGATCCCAGCCGGGTCGGCCATCAAGTTCATCCAGGGCCTCGTGAGGCGATTCGGGGTCCCCAGCCGCATCATCCCGGATAACGGTTCGCAGTTCACAAGCAATCTCTTCAGGTCATATTGTGCTAACCTTGGAACACAGATCTGCTACGCCTCGGTGGCTCACCCTAGGAGCAACGGTCAAGCTGAATGCACCAACGCGGAAGTCTTGCGTGGCCTCAAGACACGCAGCTTTAAGAAGCTTGAGGCTTGTGGCAGGGGCTGGATCGACGAGCTCCAGTCTGTGCTGTGGTCGATCCGAACCACCGCTACCAAACCCATGGAAGAAACTCCTTTCTTTCTCGTCTACGGGGCGGAGGCGGTCCTCCCTCACGAGGTCAAGCATCGCTCCCCACGGGTCTTGGCTTTCAACGAGGAATGCCAGGACGCCGCCTGGCGGATGAACCTCGTGCTCGGCGAGGAGGGCCGCCGCCGAGCTGCCCTCAGGGCGGCGCGATATGATCAGACGCTGCGGCGGTACCACTGCCGCAGCATCCGCGCAAGAACACTTGAAGTTGGTGACTTGGTCCTGAGGCGGGTCCTCTCCAGGGAGGGGTTACACAAGCTCTCTCCCATGTGGGAGGGCCCGTTCAGAATCGCCCGTGTCTCTAGGCCTGGTGCTGTGCGCCTGGAGACGCAGGATGGGATACCTATCCAGAATTCATGGAACATTGAGCACCTCAGGAAGTTCTATCCGTAATCAAGGCTCTGTGCCCGTAAAGGTCTCCGCTCGTGACACTCTCACGTAATAATGAGTTGGGGTTGTACACGCCTCGGAGTCTCCTGAGCGTTGCCTACGCGCCATCAAACGGGGCTCCCACCCACGTCCCAGTGGCAGTCCTTAGCTCCGCGCTGGGAAGAAGACGTAGTGTATGGGTCGAACGCGACCTTTTTCCTTTTTTGGCTTGGTGTTTGGCTGTCAGCCTTTTCTACTTCCTTGGCTATCAGCCCTTCCTACCCCATGCTATGAAGTTCTCGTGTTTCTTGCATTTGGTTGGAAGTCTTGCTTGGGATTTTCTCTCGCCGGTTTTAAGTTCAGATTGTCAAGTAGGGGCTGCGCCGCTGGCTCTCCTTCGCGTGACTCGCGCATGGGGGCTGGGACACGGTCGGTCCCGGCTCTCGTATGCCACGGTCTCGTGACCTCGCCTCGCCAAGCCTGCTCAGGCTTCGGCTCAGGCCTTGGCGCCTTAATCCACGCTCGGCACTCTGAGCAGCTCTCAGCGGCTCACCCATACTCGGGGGCTGCGCAGGTTCTCCGAACTCAGCCGTCCTCATGGCCCGTCGGGGGCTCATGACACCAATGAGTCGGGAACACTTCGCCTCAAGACATCGCAACACATAAGCTAAGTAATCTCGCCCAGACCAAAAACATGATAGCAAGTTCTCGCTTCATACATATGTCATAGTCCATTACACGCCTTCTCGAGGCAACTTAAATTTTTGACACAGGAACGAAATGAAGAAAAAAAAGAAGAAGCAGAGGCCGCTCCCACTCAGTCGGAGTACCCCAACTCCTCCCGCTTCACCGAGCCACAGTGGCGCAACGACCCCCCCCTCGCTGAGCCGAGCTAGGCGGCACGATGGCTCGTTGTAGCCACCGCTGCTGGAGGAGATGCTGCTGCCATAGAGGGGGGACCCACGGCGCCCTCCAGGGCCAAGCTCGTCTCCAGAGGAGGAACTGCTCCTCCGGACGCCCTCCCCGCCATCCTCTTCATCCTTAGCTTTAGGACAGCACCCAAGGCGCCTCCCTTCCTCCGAGAAGACCCTGACGAACAGCGTTGAGGCGCCATCATACCTGAAGTAGAGCGTACACCTCCCCTGCAGCCAGCGCGTGCGCGCAAACGATTGCCAACCGCGCTCCAGGAACACATTGCCCGAGAGAGCCACATCGACCTCCACCCAAGACGCACCACTGCAGCAACCGTCGGTCTGCAGCCAGAGGCCACTGGGGCCTCCGGCTGGTAGCACGTTGCCGAACGAGCGGGGAAGCTGGAGCCACAAGCCGCCAGACTTCTCCGCCCACACCACGAACTCCGACGACACGTCGAAGGAGTGGAGCTGCGGGCGCAGAGGACGCAAGACCGCCAAACACCGCCTCGCGCCTCCTCTCCCACCACGGCCGCGACCACCTTCGCCGTGGGAAGAGGCATCACGCCTCTCACCGGCGACCGCGTCGGGACCCGGAAGGCCGCGTCCGCTCCCTCGAGGAGTCGCCGCGGGGGCAGCGGCATGCTTGCGGGGATGGCCGCGGCCCCTCTTTGACGGCGGCGAAGCCAAATCCTTCGGGGCCTTCCCTTTCTCTGCGGCAGACGGCTTCTTCGGCGGCGCCATGGGGACCTCGCGGCAAGAAGGAGAGCGGGAAGCGAACAGGGAGGCAGACGACCCTGGCTTGAAGATGGCTTGGGGGCTCCCTCCAGTCCCATTTATAGGGCGGAGGAGCCCAACCGCCAGTCACTGGCGTCACAGCCATAACAACCCCGTCGTCTGCGCCAGGGAATTGTCAAGTCACACGATTACCAAGAATGCATCAAGAACGGAGTCACCACGTCCCATCCAACCGTCACGCGCCAGCCTAGCCCGCAGCCTTTTGGGGCCCGCGGCGCTTCATCCTCGGCTAAGGCTTCGCCCCGAAGCCAACTCCGTGCGCGCCTTGTGCCCGAGGGCTACTGTCGGCATCCTGAGAACCAGGGAACCCAGACTTGCCTGACCGCGGGCTGCAGCGCGCTCCTACCACAGCCTGGTACGGCCCAGCTGATCGACCAGGTGCTCAAGACCCTCGCGAGGGGGCTAGACCTCGTGAGGAGAACGACGTCAAGACCCCCTCAGGAGCGGCCTCGGCTAGGCTGCTCCAGAGGGGCGGAGAATCCAAGGCCAAGCCTGCCTCAGGAGAAAGCAGTGATGCACTGCGCCAGCGGGTGCCAGCGCATGCAAGCGGCGCAGTTGCCGTTTTGGTGCAAAGGAGACAGCACAGGCGCGGGTTTTCGAGGAGCAGGACAAAGGTTTCCCCATTGGTGCAACAAGACCGAAGACCACAAGGACGACAGGGAGGATGTCACCACCGAGCCCACCACCGCGTCATCGCCAGATCCCTTTGCAGGCGAAGACCGCTTTTGTCAGGGTAGGAACGTTCTTGTGTTCCCGCTCAAAATGGCCGTTGTGGGATCCCTTCCTGCCTAAACATTTCGGGGGAAGAGGACCCTGGCCGCCTATATAAGTAGCTAGGATCTCCACTTTGGAGAGGGATCAGATCCAGAAACTCTGCCCTCGCACAAAGGAGTAGGAACCCTTGCCTCCTGACCCTCCTGAGCTTCCCTCCTGAGCTCAGGAACCAATGTACTCATTCATACTCGAGCCCTCCCGAGGCCAATCCACCAAAGCAGGAAGTAGGGTTTTACACTGCAAGGTGGCCTGAACCTGGGTAAATTCTTATGTGCTTTACTTGTTGTTCACTAGAATCTCTTCACTGGACGAGGGCGAGACGCTAGGTAGACATGAGTGGGAGAGATCTTCGTTCACGCCCCTGTGTTCGAACTTCTTGGGTTTGCGGAGCCCGTAATCCGACAACGGTCCAAAACATAATTAAGATGGTCTCAAATGGAAAAGTGATCTAGATGAAAAAGTTCCATCTTGTCGACATGAACATCTTTGAAGTTTGGGCCATCGCCTTGCGATCTCATATCGAAGCCTGAAGTTGTGTCCGAAATACTGAGATTTTGTATCTAGAGCACTGTTCGGCTAATTACGCCCCAAGGACAACATCAAATGAGAAAACTTTCTACACGAATTGTCTTCGTCTCGTCGAAGCGGTTGCTTTTGATATAAAAATCGTCTCAGTGCGAGATCGTATGTAAAAGTTATAGCCACCTGAGTGCTGCCCTGTCACAAACCAAAAATGACGCGCCCCATCAGACATCATGTATGATGGGTAATAGTCCGTCTTGCGGGAGCGATTCAGCCCTAAAGATGGCCTCTAATAGAAAAACGTTCGACATGATTGTTCTTCTCGTCGAAACAAATAGATTTGCTTTTGGGCGCATCTTCATCCGAGGTCGTTTGTGGCGTGTGAGGGTAAAAAACTGAGCCGATGTCTCGGACTTGCCTAAATCCGAGTTCGATCAATTTTGAAAAGATTTGATGGGATGTGGAGTCCTTTTCTTGTACGGGAATTCCAGCCGCCTCATAAATAGATGAGAGCTGACGGCCGATTGAACAACACACAATCGAACAAACACATTTATTATCTTTTCGTATTCATATATCCCCTACCCTTGTATCTTTCTTCTCGTTTTTCGTCATTCTTTGGCAATGGAGGGTTGCAAATCCATGAGGCTCTAGGGGCGGTTAGGTTGACCTAGGGCAGCCCATAGCGGCCGCGCCCCCAGACGCGGTCCTCCTGGGCTTGTGGGGTTTTGGGTCTACAAAGGCGTCCACCGGATTGTTGCATACTGCGCTTCGAGCTGGGTCTCCTTCGACGTGAGCTACGGTGCATCACCCTCGGCATCGAGGGTACACGGTGACGTGTTCGTGTGCGAACACATGCCATGAGGTTGTTGATATGCGCTAGGATGGATGAGATCTGGCGGATAATTCTAGATCGAGTCAAGGGGGTGACTTGTATCAATGTTTTCGTTTGGTCGATGAGCTAGGCAATAGAGTCACCAGATCCTTGATAGCGAGCTCACTGATATTCATATCATTCTCAACGCGGCCCGCCGGATCTAGCGGTCAAAAAAGAACGCGCTGGTATTCCGAGGGTGATCTACGTGCAGCCTCCCCTGGTATGTTTGTAGATATCATTATGCTTGATAATGTGGAGGAGTTTTTGAGGACCATCGAAAGGCCCCCGCCCAACAAAGAGCAGCATGTGGACAAGGATGAGGATGAATGTGAGCATGAGAATTGGTTGTCTAAGTCTGCTCCGATCTCCAACGAGCTGACAGTGGAGTGGTCGTTCATCACAAAGCCTGTGACGGAAGCCGGCGACGTTTTAGCGGTTCTCACCTACAAAATGAAGTTGGGGGATAGGTGGTCATTCATAGTTGTGTAATTGCAGGTGTCACATACTGAAATCTCTTATGTTTACCGTCGATTGTTGCAATGTTTTGGATCCGATATGTGGATGCTACCTCATTTCTAATGTTTTCCTTTTGTTTACCATCGATTGTTTCAATGTTGTGGATCCGATGTGTGGATGCGACCTCGTGTACTGAAATTCACACGGGATTGTGCAAAACAACACTCTGAAATTCCCGCATTTTCTTCACATAAATGGTCATGTTGGGCACTATAAAAAAAAGGAAAAATAACTATAGCACACTTGTACTAAATTACTTGGGCACCAATATCACACTTGTATTGAATTACTTCTTCACAACATAAGTCATATTTGGCACTAGAAATATGAAAAAATAACTTTATATTTGAGATATAGTCAGTTTATCATTTTTCCCACAAGATATTGCACATAAAAGGCCTTTATGCAAAAGGATTTCAATTCTTGAGCGTTTTACATTTTCTACAATTTCTTTCAATTTGTTGTCAAAATTGCATGCATGATTAATCATATAGAATGGTTGGGGATTTGACCTTTCTTTGTGGATACTACCTACATTCCTAATGTGGAAGTTGAAAATGTTTTTTTTTCAGAATTTATAGGACCAAACTAGAGCATACTTGAAGTTCAAATTCGAATTAATTGGTGTAAACTGTCAGAAATTCAATAAATCAATGGAATATGGCAAGATCACTTTGAAATTAATGAAAAATTCGTTGGTGGAATCCCATATGGTTTACTTTAGGTGAATATTTAAAGGGCACAATTTAGAATATTATTTATGGCACTTGCTTCACAAAAAAAATCATCTTCAACACTAGAAAAATAGATAACAACTTTTTAATCAAATCTTCAATTCTATTGTGGAATTATTGATCACAATGGCCACACCCTTATTAGCTAAAAAATGGTCATGTTATCATGTACTATGCCATGAATAAGCCCATGGGCATGGTCGTCTTGGTTGAAAGTCGTTGATCTTCATATGAGATAGATCGGTTTGAGAAGGTTTTTCCTAGTTTGTGGTATTGTCAGTTTATCTTTTTTCCCACAAGCTATTGCACATAAAAGGCCTATATGCAAAATGATTTCAATTTTTGAGCATTTTTTCATTTTCCAAAATTTCAGATTGTTATCAAAATTGCATCGATGACTAATCATATAAAATGGTTGGGAATTTGAGTTTTCTTTGTGGACACTACCTACATTCCTAATGTGGATGGTGAAAATGGTTTTTTTATAATTTATTGGACCAAACTAGAGCACACTTGCAGTTCAAATTTGAATTACTTATTGTAAATCACCAGGAATACAATAATTCTAACAATCATGGAGATTTTGCAGTTGGAATCCCATGTGGTATACTTCAGGTGAAAATTGAAAGGCACAGTTTAGGATATTATTTATGGCACTTGCTTAAAAAAATCATCTTGGGCACTATACAAATGGAAAAATAACTTCTTTTAACCAGATCTTCAATCTTATATTGGGATTATTGATCACGATGGTGACACCCTTATTAGTTCAAAAATGGTCATGTTATTGTGTACTATTCCATGAAGATGTCCATGGGCATGGTCATCTTGGTTGAAAGTCATTGATCTTCATATGAGATAGGTCGGTTTGTGAAGTTTTTTCTCTTCTAATTTGTGGTATTGTCAGTTTGTCATTTTCCCACAAGCTATTGCACATAAAAGGCCTATATGCAAAAAGATTTCACCTTTTTAGACTTTTTTCATTTTCTATAATTTCTTTTAGATTGCTGTCAAAATTGCATGGATGACTAATTGTATAAAATCGTTGGGAATTTGAATTTATTTATGGATACTACCTATAGTATTAATGTGTAAGGTGAAAATGATTTTCCAGAATTTAGTGGACCAAACTAGAGTACACTTCTAGTTCAAATTTGAATTACTTGGTGTAAGTCGCCAGAAATTCAATAAATCAATGAAATATGGAAATATCACTCCGAAATTCATGAAAATTTGGCAGTTGGAATCCCATGTGGTATATTTTAGGTGAAAATTGAAAGGGAAGAAATTACAATATTTTTCTGGCAGTTGCTTGAAAAAAGTCATGTACGAAACTAGAAAAATGAAAAATTAAATTTTAATTTGTGGTATTGTCAGTTTATCGTTTTCCCGACGAGCCATTGAACATAAAAGCCCTCCATACGAAAGGATTTATATTTTTGAGCCATTTTTTTTCATTTTTCTATAGTGTCTTCCAGATTGTTGTCAAAATTGCATGGATGACTAATCATATAAAATGGTTGGGAATTTGAGTTATATTTGTGGATACTACCGACAATTATAATGTGGAAGGTGAAAATTGATTTTTCAGAATTTATTGGACCAAACTAGAGCACACTTGTAGTTCATATTTTAATTACTTGGTCTAATTCACCAGAAATTCAATAAATTAATGAAATATGGCAATTTCACTATGAAATTCATGAAAAAATTGCCGTTGGAATCCATGTGGTATACTTATGTGAAAATTGAAATGGCACAATTTACAATATTTTTATGGCACCTGTTTCACAAAAAGTCATGTATGGCACTAGAAAAATGGGAAAACTTTTAATTCATGGTATTGTCAGTGTATCGTTTTCCCCACAGGCCATAAGGCCTCCATGCAAAGGGATTTATATTTTTGAGTCTTTTTTCATTGTCTATAATTTCTTTGAAATTGTTGTCAAAATTGCATGGATGACTAATCGTATTAAATGGTTGATAATTCGAGTTTTATTTGTGGATATGCCTACATTCCTAATGTGGAAGGTGAAAATGATTTTTTAGAATTTATCGCACCAAACTAGAGCACACTTGCAGTTCCAATTTGAATTAATTGATGTAAATCGCCAGAAATCCAATAAATTAATGAAATATGACAATATCACTCTATAATTCATGGAAAATGCAGTTGGAATCCCATGTGCATACTTTCCATGAAAAATGCAAGGGCACAATTTACAATATTTTTATGGCGCTTGCTTCACAAAAGAGTCATGTATGGCACTAGAAAAATGTAAAAAGTAACTTTTTATTTGGGTATTGTCAGTTTATCATTTTCCCCATAAGCTATTGAACACAAAAGGCCTCCATGCAAAATGATTTATACTTTTGAGCCTTTTTCATTTTTTATATGTTTTCTCATATTGATGTTAAAATTCCATGGAAAATCATAGAAGTTTGCACCCAATATATGATTTGTGCACAAATTCAAAAGAAATTCATACAAATCATGACTCATTCCAATTACAGGCAAACAACTCAAAATACAATCTAGTTTTAGCATTTGAATTCATACATATTTTATTCAAATAAAACGACAAGTCCGGCGCGGCCCTACTCCCAAATATGGAACTAATCTTCTTTGTCAAACTACGAGCATCACGCGACAATGATGTCATGGAAGTTAAGGCCTTCCCAGAAGGCACGTCGTTTGGCGATGTTCAAGTGCGGCATCGGGTTGAGGTCGCCGAAGTGCTGGATCTGAGCGGCCCGGTGCCGGTCGAGGACGTGCCACCATAATGGGTTATTAGGCTTGAAGCCTGGATGCGCCCACTCCTCCAGCGCCAGACCTGCCCGAAACCTAAGGATGGCGCACGCAAAGGCGACCGTACCGATGGCGGGACATGCACCACCAGAAGACCACCAGCACTCAGAATCCATCCCACTCGCAGACGCGTGTCCGGCAGCACCGGAATGCCATAGATTGTGAGGAGCTCAGCTTCACGGAGAGTGATGCTACGCGGCCACACTATGGTTGCGGAAGGGGAGGAGGGAGAGGAAAGCTACAGTATGTGTTGCAGTTTCGTCGACGGTGGATAAGGTTGTGGAGGCGAGCGGCGAAATGGGATGGGGGCTGCTTATATGGCATATGAGTGGTGGGTTGCGACGCTAAGCCACCATTAATGGGTGTAATGATGTGACTCCTCGTGTGTGAAAACGCGAGCACTCTCTTATGTGGAAACATCATGCGATGATGATTTAGTTTTGCATACCGGTGGGTCCCACATGTCAGCCGCAGACTGTGTAGGATCAACCGATGACACAAAATCAAGCAAAATGTGGACCCCACGCGACTTTCTGCAGGAAAGAGCCGATGATGCGAATGCATGCGAATGCATGCGGCCTTACACGTCGATCCCATGCATTAGCGCAAGGGTAGTGATGGTTAAAGGCTTTGACCGGACGACAAGGCTCAGTTTGGCCTTTGGTGAGGCGCGGGCTAGTTTAGGAGGGCAAAAGTGAGCAAGGTTAGATGAGCGGGGGAAGACTGAGTAGAACTAAGGAAGGATGAACATGAAAATAGAATTCCCTAAAAATACTAGAATGAAGATCCACCGGAGGGGGGCCTGAAAAGCACTGGTTTACTCCAGGGGGGGTGAATGGGAGATTTTTAGAAATTTGTCGAACTATGTAGAATTTGAGGAAGATCAGAGTGAAGAAATAGGGATGAGAGGGAACTAAATCATCACAGAAACTAAAATCATGCATACAAGATACATACAGATGAAGAACATGCAATCATACAGTCATACAAGCATGGGGAAGGTGAACTGAAGAAATATAATACGACATGATGAAAGTCTTCAATTCAAGTTCTTTAGAAAGTAGATCACAAATTCTCCAGCAGTGTAATGAAGTAAAGGAAGGGTGAGGAATTTGAAACCAGGTTAGCTCGGTGAAGACATAACGATTTGGTAGACCAGTTCTAGTTGTTGTATCAATTGTACGCATGCTTGAGGAAGCTGAGACAAACTCGAAGGACACACAGTCCGCACTGTATTCCTCTTAAGTTAAGATCACTTAGACCTCTCCCAATCACTCGTGGTAGGTCTTCAAGGTAGACTTCAGAGACCTTCACAAATTTGTTCACCGGTACACCATAATGACTCTTGGTCTTCTCAGAACTTGACGCCTAACCGTTTGGAAGAATGACAATCTTCAAAGGTAAAAAGCGTCAGATCACATAGATCAATCTCTTCAGTAATGCTCAATCACTATGGCCCTGGGTTTTTTCTCACTAAGGATTCTCTCAAAGTAGTCAGAGGATGGGTTGCTCTCAAATGACAAGTGGCAAGTTCTCTCGGAGCAGCTAACCAACAAGTGGTTGTGTGTGTGGGGGGGTGGGGGGGGGCTATTTATAGCTAGGATCAAACCGACATCAATTCTCATAAACGCACTTCTTTGATTTGACCTTTGCCAGGATAAGGATCCACTCGACAGCTGGCCCATGATGCAACAATGATGCTACTTTCCCGAGGTGCGTTGGTGTTTTCCCTTGAAGAGGAAAGGGGATGCAACAAGAGTGAAGTAAGTATTTCCCTTAGTTTTGAGAACCAAGGTATCAATCCATTAGGAGATCAGACACAAGTCGCCAAATAGCCGCACAAAACAATCAAATAACTTGCACCCAACACTATAAAGGGGTTGTCAGTCCCTTCTAGGTTATTTGCAAAAAGTGAGATCTGATAGAGATAGATAGACAAGTAAATTAAATATTTTTAGGTTTTTGTTTTATAGATTGAAAAGTAAAAGATTGCTGAATAGTAGATCAGAAACTTATAAGATGTAAAAGAGACCCGAAGGCCATAGGTTTCACTAGAGGCTTCTCTCACGATAGCAAGTATTACGGCGGGTGAACAAATTACTGTCAAGCAATAGATAGAAAAGCGAATAATTATAAAAATATCTATGGCAATGATCATGAATATAGGAATCACGCCCGTGACAAGTAGACCGACTCCTGCCTGCATCTACTACTATTACTCCACACATCGACTGCTATCCATCATGCATCTAGTGTATTAAGTTCATAAAAACAGAGTAACGCATTAAGTAAGATGACATGATGTAGAGGAATTAACTCAAGCAATATGATGAAAACCCCATCTTTTTATGCTCGATGGCAACAATACAATATGTGTCATGTCCCTTTCTGTCACTGGGATTGAGCACCGCAAGACTGAACCCAAAGCAAATCACTTCTCCCATTGCAAGAAAAACCAATCTAGTTGGCCAAACCAAATCGATAGTTCGAAGAGAATTACTAAGATATCAAATCATGCATATAAGAATTCAGAGAAGACTCAAATATTATTCATAGACAATCTCATCATAAACCCAAAATTCATTGGATCTTAACAAACACACCGCAAAAGAAGATTACATCGGATAGATCTCCAAGAACAACGAGGAGAACATGGTACTGAAGAACAAAGAGAGAGAATAAGCCATCTAGCTACTAGCTATGGACCCGTAGGTCTGTGGTAAACTACTCACACTTCATCGGAAGGGCAATGGTGTTGATGTAGATGCCCTCCATGGTTGATTCCCCCTCCGGCAGAGTACTGGAAAAGGCCTCCAGATGGGATCTCGTGAGAACAGAGGGTTGCGGCGGCGGAAAAGTGGTTTTGATTGAACATTAGGGTTTCTGGAATATTTAGGAATTTATAGGTGAAGGAGGTAGGTCAGAGGAAGCTCGAGGGGCCCACAAGGTAGGGGGCGCACCCTACCCCCCTGGGCGCGCCCTCCACCCTTGTGGGTCCCTCGTAGACCCCCTGGCGTGTACTCCAAGTCCATCTGATGTCTTCTGGTCCAAGAAAAATCTCCGTAAAGTTTCGTTCCATTTGGACTCTGTTTGATATTCCTTTTCTGCGAAACTCAAAAACAAGGAAAAAACAAAAACTGGCACTGGGCTCTAGGTTAATAGGTTAGTCCCAAAAAATCATATAAAATAGCATATTAATGCATATAAAACATCCAAGTCAGGTAAATAATAGCATGAAACAATCAAAAATTATAGATACGTTGGAGACGTATCAAGCATCCCCAAGCTTAATTCCTGCTCGTCCTCGAGTAGGTAAATGACAAAAACATATTTTTTGATGTGGAATGCTACCCAACATATTTATCAATGCAATTCTTCTTTAAAGTGGTATAAAAGTTCATATCCATAAGTTTCAAGCAAAAGTTTATGTTGACATGAGAACAATAATATTTTAAGCATACTAGATAGTGAATAATCAAGCTTCAAAAATAACATGGCTAAAGAAAGTTATCTCTACAAAATCATATAGCCTTATTATGCTCCCTCTTTTCAACACAAGGTGATCATGCCCACCCTGGTGTCAGCCAAGCATTTGGTTCATACTTTTTAAGGCTCTTCAACCTCTTCAATATTTCACGCAATATATAAGCGTGAGCCATGGATGCAGCACTATGGGTGGAATAGAAGGTGGTAATAGACAAAAGTGGGGAGAAAGTCTCACATCAACTCGGCAAATCAATGGACTATGGATATGTCCATCAATTGATATTAATGTGAGTGAGTAGGGATTGCCATGTAATGGACGCACTAGAGCTATAAGTGTATGAAAGCTCAAAAACGACAACTAGTGGGCGTGCATCAGCTTGCTTGCTCATGAAGACCTAGGGCATTTTAGGAAGCCCATCGTCGGAATATACAAGGCAAGTTCTATAACGGAAATTCCCACTAGTAATATATGAAGGTGACAACATAGTAGACTCTCTATCATGAAGAACATGGTCCTACTTTGAAGCACAAGTGCGGAAAAAGATAGTAACATTGTCCCTTCTCTCTTTTTCTCTCATTTTTTTTATTTTTTTTATTTTGGGCTCTTTGGCCTCTCTTTTTTTGGTGGGCTTCTTTGGCCTTTTTTATTTGGGCTTCTTTGACCTCTTTTATTTTTTGATAGCCTCACATGGGACAATGTTCTAATAATGGTGATCATCACACTTTTATTTACTTACAACTCGATGCTAGAACAAAATATGACTCTATACGAATGCCTCTGGCGATGTAATGGGATGTGCAATGATCAAGAGTGACATGTATGAAAAGTATGAACGGTGGCTTTGCCACAAATACTATGTCAACTACATGTTCATGCAAAGCAATATGACAATGATGAAGCGTGTCATAGCAAACAGAACGGTGGAGTTACATGGCAATATATCTCAGAATGGCTATGGAAATGCCATGATAGGTAGGTACGATGGCTGTTTTGAGGAAGGTATAAGCAGGGTTTATGCACCGGCGAAAGTTGCGCGGTACTAGATTGGCTAGCAAGGTGGAAGGGTGAGAGTGTGTATAATCCATGGACTCAACATTAGTCATATAGAACTCACATACTTATTGCAAAATATTTATTAGCCCACGAAGCAAGTTACTACTATGCATGCTCCTAGGGGGGAGGTTGGTTGGTGTTAACCATCGCGCGCCCCCAACCTTCACACAAAGGTGAACAATCAAGACACAAGCATCTCATTTTGGTTGCACTTTTTATAGACCATACGTCCATGCTTCGGGAATATGAACCTTAACACAGTTATTTTCTCTACCCTACTATTTACTACTAGCATGATTCTAATATTACCATCCTCACATCTCAAAACAATCACAATTGTCATATGAAGGTTTTTATTATACCTACTTTGGATGTCTATCATATTATGAATAAATTCATAAGCAAAGCTAATTATCATGCTGTTTTAGAGACTCTCAAAATAATATAACTGAAGCAAGAGAGTTCAACAGTTTCTAAAAAAATAAAACCACCGCCGTGCTCTAAAAAGATATAAGTGAAGCACTAGAGCAAAATTGCCTAGCTCAAAAGATATGCACATAGAGTATTCTAATAAATCATAATTGAAGTGTGTCTCTCATAAAGATGTATTCAGCGAGGATGATTGTCGTAAACTAAAAAGCAAAGACTCATATGAAACACGACGCTCCAAGCTAAACACATATCATGTAGTGAATAAAAATATAGCCTCAAGTAAAGTTACCGATGGATAAAGACGAAAGAGGGGATGGGCATACCCAAGCTTAGGCTCTTGGTTGTCCTTTAATTTTACCTCGGGGTGCCTTGGGCATCCCCAAGCTTCGGCTTTTGCCACTCTTTATTCCATTGTCCATCAAATCCTTACCCAAAACTTGAAAACTTCACAACACAAAACTCAACAGAAAATCTCGTGAGCTCCATTAGTAAAACAAAGCAAATAACCACTCAAGTTACTGTTGTGATCTTATTATAATTTCATATTGGCGTAATATCTACTGTATTCCAACTTTTCCATGGTTCACACCCCCCCCAGATACTAGCCATAGATGCATCAAAATAAGCAAGCAACACATAAAAACAGAATCTGTCAAAAACAGAACAATCTGTAGCAATCTGAAAACTTAGCATACTTTTGTAACTCTAAAAATTCTGAAAAAATTGGAAAACGTGGGAATTTGTGTATAAATTTGGTGTAAAAATTTCAGAAGGTTTCAATGTTCGAGTGATTTATTGAATTTTCTACACTGGGCGCAAAAGTTACTATTTTTCAGTAAAATCAAATCAACGATCACCGTAAGCCATCCCAAAGGTCTTACTTGGCTCAAACACTAATTAAAACACCAAAAAAAATTACTACAGAATTAATAATGTGTAAAACTTGGAAAACAGAACCAAAAAGTAAAAAGCAAAAATAAAATTGGATTGCCTCCCAACAAGCGCTATTGTTAACGCCCGTAGCTAGGCATTGATAATTTTAATGATGCTCATATGAAAGAAAAACTTAAAGCACAAAAAGAGCATCATATAGTATGTGAAAATCACATCTAAGTCTAACATACTTCCTATGCATAGGCATTTTATAGGAAAACGAATCAGTAATACAAGCAAGATCTAGCATATGGAAGGAAGAAGAAAGAGCCAATATCAATCTCAGCATAATGAGAGGTAATTCAGTAACATGAAAATTCCTACAACCATATTTTCCTCTCTCATAATAATTACATGTAGGATCATAAACAAATTCAACAATACAGCTATCACATAATATATTCTCAACACGATCCACATGGATGCGAAGTTGACACTCTTCCAAATAGTGGGATTAACATTAACTAAAGTCATGACCTCTCCAAACCCACTTTCAATATTATTGCAAACATTATTATCAATCTTATATTCATCATGGGGATTATATAAATTTTCAAGATCATAAGAAGAATCACCCCAATCATGATCATTGCAACAAGTAGTGGGCATAGCAAAATAAGCACCCTCAAGTTTAGGGTTTTGCATATCATTAACACAATTGACATTAATAGAATTTATAATAACATCATTGCAATCATGATTTCCATTCAAAGAGCTATCGTGAATCACTTCATAAATTTCTTCTTTCAACACTTCATCACAAATTTCAAGCAAAACCTCATAAAGATAATCTAGTTCACTCAACTTACTAGCAATTGGTTCATCATAATTGGATCTTTTAAAAAGATTAGCAAGTGGATGAGGATCCATAAACAGATTTTTTAGCAAGCGAAGATGCAAGCAAATAGAAGCCACATGGTAACACGAGCAAACATAAGATCGAACGAGAAAAAGGCAAATGAAAAGAAGGCAAATATTTTTGTGTTTTTCTAAAAACGTTTTAGGAGTGGGGGAGAGGAAAATGAGAGGCGAATGGAAAATAATGTAAATGCGAGAGATGAGAGTTTAATGAAGGGTACGTGGTAGGTCTTGACTTGGCGTATATCTCCCCGGCAACGGCGCCAGAAATCTTTTGCTTCCTCGCTACTTTCCCGAGGTGCATTGGTGTTTTCCCTTAAAGAGGAAAGGGGATGCAGCAAGAGTGAAGTAAGTATTTCCCTCAGTTTTGAGAACCAAGGTATCAATCCAGTAGGAGATCACACACAAGTCGCCAAATACCTGCACAAAACAATCAAACAACTTGCACCCAACGCTATAAAGGGGTTGTCAATCCCTTCTAGGTTATTTGTAAAAAGTGAGATCTGATAGAGATAGATAAATAAGTAAAGAAAATATTTTTAGTTTTTTGTTTTATAGATTGAAAAGTAAAAGATTGCTGAATAGTAGATCGGAAACTTATAAGATGTAAAAGAGACCCGGGGGCATAGGTTTCACTAGAGGCTTCTCTCATGATAGCAAGTATTACAGTGGGTGAACAAATTACTGTCAAGCAATTGATAGAAAAGAGAATGGCAATGATCATGAATATAGGCATCACGTCCGTGACAAGTAGACCGACTCCTACCTGCATCTACTACTATTACTCCACACATCGACCGCTATCCAGCATGCATCTAGTGTATTAAGTTCATAAAAACAGAGTAACACATTAAGTAAGATGACATGATGTAGAGGAATTAACTCAAGCAATATGACGAAAACCCCATCTTTTTAGCCTCGATGGCAACAATACAATACGTGTCATGTCCCTTTCTGTCACTGGGATTGAGCACCGCAGGATTGAACCCAAAGAAAAGCACTTCTCCCATTGCAAGAAAAACCAATCTAGTTGGCCAAACCAAATCGATAGTTCGAAGAGAAAAACCAATCACTGGGAAGACAGGACTGAAGAAACACGATAGACTGTAAAATCATCAGGAGTACTTAATAACCTTAACTGAAACCAGCAGGGGCACTTAACAACCATAGCTGAAAGCAGTATCAGTACTTATACAGGTTCAACCGTACAAAGCAAGCCTCTAATAGTGCTACTTTGCCTACAGTTAACCAAGGGTGAGGCAACCAAGCCCCAAGACTAGCCCAGGCGCCATCCCGCGCATCCATAACCTTTTGAAATGGTTTCATCTCGCAATGTAGTCAATAAACATGATATTCACTTCAGAGCCATGGAAAAGCATGAGCATAACCTTCTGTCCTATTCTCCAAGATGGATGGGCCTTAATTATTTGAGACCACCCACGATTAAGTATATTTTCACCTCCAAGGGAAATTGAGTAGGTCGACATAAATATTATGTTGTGACCAAGCGCAAGTCTGACCCGACCATGGTCAGGCATGTGTATAGGAACAATAGAACTGGACAGTTTCTGTTTCAAGAAGATCACAACTGTAAAACTGTGTATAAGCAAGAGTTTATGAACAACATATATAACAAAAAATAGCTCGTACCATAAGTTTCTTGACACAGTTGGACCCGTTGAATGTGTGCAGCAGTGGCACACATATTCCATGTGTCCTTCCACCATTAAATGCCCCACAAGGACCTCAAGATTATTAATAAAGTGTAGGAACTAGTGGATGTCATCCCAGTCAACTTCAGTGCCATGAGTAACAGTTGAATTCTTATAGAATAACAAACAAGTAGTGTGCTTAACTTTGAAATAACCTACACGTGCCACCAATTATTAGAAATATTGGTTAGAAGTAGCATCTTCATGAGAGAAGGGAATCACAAATCGTTGCTACTTCTAAAGTTAAATTGGGATTAGTTAGACAGAATAACTGGATTAAGAAGTAATCGAGGCAACATGGAAGAACCAGATAACATGGATGAACTACTGGAAAGACATCGGGGTGGAAGATCACAGTGAAGATGAGACCAGCTTCTGCTATTTCCATCAACATTCGTGCGCCAACTTTCAGTTCGTAACACTTGAGAAAGTTTATCCAAGTTCAGACATAAAAAAACAGCGATCTTCTTGGTTCATGAACCCAATTCAGAACTTATATCCATGGCTTGTCTTCAATGTGACAATTAAACTGTTGCATTCACTTATGGCAAGGCCGACCATCTTGAGTACATGTGTTCTCGCAGAGCAAGGAATGCACTGCAGGAAAAGTAATATGAGAACACAATGTATTCGCTATCCAAATCAAGAAATAATTTCCTCCTTCACGTTACTGTTGACCATGCTACTAGTACCGTTTATCCAAATATAGCAATCCAAATGTCCAAATTAGTTGACAACATGTTCGGAAACCCCCACTCTCCCAGATAAAGAAGAGGATTCTAGGAACATAATGTGCGCGTTTTAAAATCATGTGTTAGGATGACAAGGAACAAGCATGGCGTCTCGCCGAGGGCGCAGTAACCTGTAGGATGCTCGCACTTTGGGCACTGCAAATGAAACACACAAGATTCAATAGGAAGAAAAATGCATCAACGGTGGTGGCTGCCATCCTAGGATTAACCGCGACTAAGGGACTTGGATTTATCAGGGATGGATGAAGAATTCGTACCTAGTTTACTGCCTGGAGGGGTTTTCTCTGAACAAGCAGATGAGGGAGAAGGGGACTCAAGACCAGTGAAATATTGCTGCTTCGTTCATCCAGCTTTCTGCCTGGAAAGGTGGGTTTTTTGTGATTTGACGGCTCACTGGGCATTACTGCGGCGCTACGACCGGGGTGAGTCTACCATGCAGTTGTGCACTCTAATTTGGTGCATGGCACGTGGACTCCGTTGTCGGATGCCGCACATATCAGTGAAAGGAAGTAGAAAGGCAGGAGTAACTAGTTACACATAAATATTTTTTTGACAGAGAGATACTCCCTCTGTAAAGAAATATAAAAATATTTTATATCACAGCTTTATACTTACATATGAAAAATCAAGGGGAAATATGGAGGTTCAGCTGAGAAAATAATACTCAGACGGGCTCACATTTCTGGACTTTGGGCCACAGGCCGAAGGGCCTGCATGTTTGGGGGCCCATGTGTTGTAACTCCACGCATTTCATATTGCAAGGGATCAGTACGGCGCTGGTTTTAGATGCTGTCCCAAGGAGAATACAAAAAATAAATAAAGCACGACAACTGTTAGAATGAAATCGAACGACAATGCCTAACCAGCAATCAGAGTTGCAATTCTTTCACAATATCCTACGTGATAAATAATACTGTCGTACTACTTATACACAGATGACACTTGTTTCACCATGCCATATAATTACATCAAAAGCTCTAGGAGGATAGATCAGTTCGGCAGTTGCGTGCTGCTACTGAAGAATTTCAAAGTTGACTAGGACCAGCTCCCCTTGCCGAGAAAGTTTGATTTTCACATAATCCCCAACTGCAAGATTTGATAGAGTTTTGAACCTTGACCATCCTTTAGCATCAATCATCATGCGACCATACTTTGTACTTACGGTATATTGAGCAGGTTCATTCACACCAAGGCTGCGCATGGTAACAGAAACTAGGCCACGGTCGCCCGGATTATTGAACGACTCCCTTGTTGCTCTAGGAATCCTATGTTTGCAAACAAGAAGACATACACAAACAGTTAGATCAACATAGTGAAAATTGTGAAACAACATGGAAACAAAAAAAGAACAAAGCACTTGGGCCGCCAATGCTTACTAAGGAGGTGAAGATGTCGGCATTTGTAAGGACTTTGGTATACGCAGTGCAAACTACAGCCCAGTCTGTTGCCGATGCAAGTGCTCATTCCGTTGGCACTGCACATGTCAGAGCAGATGCAAGTGCAACTTTAAGTGTTGGTGCGGGTGCCGGAGCCATTGCTGGTGCCCGTGCTGGTGCGACTGGTAGTGCCGCTGCTACTGCCGGAGATGGTGCTCCTTGTGGAGCTGGTGCCGGTGTCGGAGAAGGTGCCCGCGTCGGTGCCCGATCCTTCGGTAGATCATCCTAATCCGCTGACGCGGCCGGTGCCCAATCCTCTGGTGGATCAGACTGAGCTGCTGCCATTGTCAATTCTAGAGCCAGTGCCGTCGGAGTAGGTGCCGGTGCTTGATCCGATGCTAAAGGTGGTATCGATGTGAGAGACAACAACGATCGTCTCTGGTCTGCTTTGATTCATAATTTAGTTTTCTAACTTTGCTAGACTCCGAAACCTAGATCCAGTCTTTTACTTCACTTATTTTAATCGCAAGAAGGACTAATTGTTGCATGTTTTTTAAAACAAACTGTAGTTCATCACATGGCTTTAGATTGTACTCAGACAACATACTGACCCAATTGTGTCCAGTAATATAAGTGATGGACAGTGCCTTCGTTGCTGACACGTCATAAGAAGTGGAACCTGTTAAAATAACCATCACAGAGCAAATCAAACGGTTTATTCTGTAATGCATGTGACATGGCAAAACCTGCATCGCAAAATTGCAGCAAAAATAAGAACACATGACAGTAAATCAATAAGATTGACTTGATGTGACACGAGTCAATCCTTACCAGGATATCATTATGTTCAAGTTCTAAATAGAAGGTTGATTGTCCAATTAGGGGTGGAATGCAGGGCCCTGATAACCCACAAGTATAGGGGATCTCAACAGTTTTCGAGGGTAGAGTATTCAATCCAAATTTATTGATTCAACACAAGGGGAGCCAAAGAATATTCTCAAGTATTAGCAACTGAGTTGTCAATTCAACCACACCTGGAAAACTTAATATCTGCAGCAAAATATTTAGTAGCAAAGTAGTATGGAAGTAACGGTAACAGTGGCAAAAGTAATAGTAGCAATTTTGTAGCAATGGTGACAGCAACAGTAACGAAAGTAACTAAGCAAGTATAAATATGGAACAAACTCGTAGGCAATGGATTGGCAATGATAGGTGTCGGAGAATATTCATCATGTAGCAGTTATAACCTAGGGTGACATAGAACTAGCTCCAATACATCAATGTAATGTAGGCATGTATTCCGAATATAGTCATACGTGTTTATGGAAAAGAACTTGCATGCCATGTTTTGTCCTACCCTCTCGTGGCAGCGGGGTTCTAATGGAAACTAATATGATAAAGTGGTATCTTGCTAGCCCTTTCTGAGACCGCAAAACATAAATGCAGAGCACCTAAGAAGATCAAGGAATGATTAAACATTGTAATTTATGGTCAAAGAGATCCAGTCATACTCATACTCAACATCAGTTAATAGTAAAGCATATAAATGATAGAGGTGCTCTCAGACTGGTGCTTTTCATAAGAGGATGATGACTCAGCAAGTAAAAGTAAATAGATAGGCCCTTCGCAGAGGGAAACAGGGATTTGTAGAGGTGTTAGAGCTCAAGTTTTTAAATCAGAGATGAATATAATTTTGAGTGATATGCTTTCTTTGTCAACGCTACGACCAAGAGTTCTCAATATCTTCCATGCTACATACATTATAGGCGGTTCCCAAACAGAATGGTAAAGTTTTACTCCCATCCACCATCAAACACACTCCACGGCTTACCTGAAACAACGGGTACTGTCCAAACCAACAACAATCCAGGGGGAGCTTTGTTTAATTATATTTTTATTTGATTTTTGATCATTTGATCATGGGACTGGGTATCTCGGTTACCAGCCATTTTCTCGTGAATGACAAGCGGAGTCCACTCATTGTGAGAATAACCCACCTAGCATGGAAGATATTGACAGCCCCCAGTCGCCACATGAGTAATTTGGGCATACAAAACAGAATTTTATTTGAAGGTTTAGAGTTTGGCACATGCAAATTTACTTGGAACGACAGGTAAATACCGCATATAGGTAGGTATGGTGGACTCTTATGGAGCACTTTGAGTTTATGGAAGTTGATGCACAAGCGGTATTCCCGCTTAGTACATGTGAAGGCTAGAAAGAGACTGGGAAGCGACCAACTAAAGAGCAACAACAGTCATAAACATCCCTTGAGATTAACCAACATTGAGTGCAAGCATGAGTTGGATATAAACAACCATGAACATAAATATCGTGGAGGCTATGTTGATTTTGTTTTAACTACATGTGTGAACATGTGCCAAGTCGAGTCACTTAAATCATTCAGAGGAGGATACCGTCTTATCATACCGCATCACAAACATTTTAAAAGCATGTTGGCATGCAAGGTAAACCATTATAAGCTCCTAGCTAATTAAGCATGGCATGAGTAACTATAATCTCTAATCGTCATTGCAAACATGCTTCATTCATAATAGGCTGAATCAAGAATGACAAGCTAATCATATTTACAAAAGTAAGATAGGTCGAGTTCATACCAGGTTTTCTCCATCTCAATCATTTCATCATATATTGTCATTATTGCCTTTCACTTGCATGACCGAACATTGTGAATAATAATAATGGTGCACATGCATTGGACTAAGCCGGAACCTGCAAACATTTATTCAAAGGAGAAGACAAGGTAATATGGGCTCTTTGTCAGTTCAACAATAATGCATATGAGAGCCACTCATCAATTTCATCGTGGTCTTCTCCTCTAGACCCCCAAAGAAAATAATTTCAGAGAAACACGCTGAAATATTTTTGGAGTTTTTGTTTTTCTGAAGAGAGCAAATCAAGAATGAGAAAAACTATTTACACGGGAAAGCTCTCAACAAGCAAAAGAAGAACAAGAAATCTTTTTGGATTTTCTTTTAATACTATAAACTACTAAGAAACTAACTAGAAAGAAAAAACAAAAAGAAACATGAAATATTTTTGGGTCTTCTAAAATTTTCAAACACACAAGAAGAAAGTGACAAAAATAAACTAGCATGGATAATACAATGAAAAAGTATGAACACCGACAACTGGAATGAATGTGTGAACATGAATGTAATGTCAGTGGGAAATACATACTCCCCCAAGCTTAGGCTTTTGCCTAACTTGGTCTATGGCCATGGCTCAAAGTATCCCTCTCCTGGGTACTGAGGTGGATATTGAGGGTTCCACTGGTTTGCGAGCTCCCGCGGCTCCCACTGAAAGATAGACTCGCTATAAGGATCAAGGGCTGGTGCTGGCTCTGGCACTGCAGGTTGTGGAAGCCCCCGGAATCTGTAGATGTCCTCGGGCCAAATAGTGTACTTATCTGAATGAATGTTAAAAAAAGAAGGAGCAGACAATATAATAGTCTGAAAAGTGTTCTGACTGAATATCAAATTATAAATAAGCTTCTTTTCCTCATCAAAAGAATGAATTTATGCACTACGACGATGTCATAATCTAAATAAACAGCGGGTAGCAATTTATCTTCTTTTTCATAATGCGTAATAGGTATTTCAAAATGTGCAGCCAGACGTGAGGCAAAGATGTCTAAAAAAATAGGACCCTTAGTATGATTTAAACTCAATCGTTTAGCTACCATAGGACCTAGACTGAAAGTTCTATCATGAAGCAAAGCACGGCGCAAAATGGCAAGGTCAGGAGCACTAAGGCCTCCACTCTCCCCACGACCAATCAAACATCTCCCGGCAAATAATGAATAATATCGTAAAACTGGAAAATATATACTGGCAACTCTTGCTTCCAACACCCTTCTCCTTTCACCTACGGTAATTTCATCAATGAAATCTTCCACATCTCTAGGACGTGGTTCATCAACGCTTCCTTCATAAGGTAATTTGCATACCCCACAAAAGTCATAAAGCGTCATCTCCTTATTCACATCATATAAATCAAATTCTACCATAGGTGGTGATCTCCTAGCGTGAAAATTAAAATTTTGCATGAAAGTATTAATTAGGAGGAGATACTGATCACACTGGTCGCGGAGGAAGTCGGTGATGCCGACATTCTCGGCCAAATAATAGAAATCTTCATAAATTCCGGCCGCCTGTAAGAATGCATCGCATGGCCATTCACATGCCCGAATCTCCGCGGTACGAGGAAGATTATACTTGGGCTTCTCCTTCCCCTCATTCCCCTTTTCCTTTGAACCCCGGCTCGAAGAGCCTCTCAACAGTCTCCTCATCATTTTCTTCCTCCAAAAAATTCTGAAATTTTTAGTGACTCAAAATAAAAGTGAATCAAACTCAACAAAATTGATAGCAACTACTCCTACAAGTGTCTAGAGGCTATATCATGCATCAAACCTACTTTGGACCTTATAAATTTGACATGCAAGCTCAAGAACAAGGTCACCACAACATCAAAAATTTGCAATAAATGAAGCACTAGAACAAAAACTAATTGGACCATTGGAGGAGTCACATACCAAAGAACCCCCAAAATAGTTTTGCAAACGATGGATTGAGTAAGGAGATCGAAAATGGCAGCAAGATGAGCTAGAACGCGGGTTTCAGATGGTGAATGATTTTTTCTGGAGGAAGAAGGAGAGGATGGATGCTGGAATAAGTCGAGGGGGCCACGTGGGATCCACAAGGACAGGGGCGCGCCCTCCACCCTTGTGGCCCACTGGTGCAGCCCCTGGTGCTTTCTCAGTGCCAAAAATATTAAACTATTCTAGAAAAAATCATATTGATTTTTCAGGGCATTTGGAGAACTTTTATTTTCGGGACATCTTTTTATTGCTCGGATAAATCTGAAAATAGACAGATAATACTATTTTTGCTTCATTTAATCTAAATAACAGAAAGTAAAAGTTGGGTACAGCGGGTAGTGTTCTCTGAATTCATCCGTCTCATGCTCATCAAAAGGAATCCGTCAATTAGGTTGATCAAGTCTCATTAACAAACTTCTTTCGAATAACATAAAACCGGAGAATTTTCAAATAACACTAGGTTACCTCAATGGGGATATGCATGTCCCCAACAATAAGTATATCATATTTCTTCTTAACAGTAGGAAGAGGGAATTCAAAACCTCCAACAACGATAGTTGAATTTTTTCCAATAGAATTGATGTGTAGCGACCACGATCCGAATGGAACGAAGTCTCTGTGTTCTGTGTCATTCCTGGATCGGTATGCTGAGACACACAGTACTCGAGGATTTATAACAGAGGTAAATCACATGTATTAAGTAACGTAAATACTATTACCTCAATCGATCATAGCGGAAGCAAAAAGGTTGTGGATTCCCATCAACACCAACGTCAAAGTTGAGTGTAGAAATCGTAACCCCTAGCGTATCACTTACTCGTCGTAAGATAATCCTGCAACATGAGACGTTGCAGCCACAGAGGGTCAGTACATTGAATGTACTGGCAAATTCACACGGTAATGATAGTGATGAACAAAGCCTACAACTACATGCATATTTGGCTGGTGGAGGCTATACAGCTGTTTTTGCGTAAAGCTGATTTTCCCTACCACAAAGGAATGCATTTTATTTAACTACTTTGTTAAAATTTAAATCATGAACAGTTGAGAATGGTACCCCCATCTCAATCCCAAATTAAAGTCATCATTAACCCAACAAATTAAATTAGAGAGTGATGAGATCAGCAAATAATCCACTTCTAGATACTCAAAGATGTCCATAACCGGGGACACGGCTACTCATGAATAGTTTGTACACTCTGTAGAGGTTTGTGCACTTTCCCCACAAGACTCGATCGCCTCCGTTGGATTTCTCACACTGCATGATGTTTGAGAAACGGGTGACCGAGACACAGTCTTTCCGAAGAGGTCCCCTTAACCAGATAGATAGGCCGGTACACCTACAATCCCCCCTACATCTGCTAGCCCATCATGGAAAGGTTTCCCGCAACTTACTCAACTATGCCAGAGCCCATATTGGCATGTGGTTGCACATGGAAGTTTCTAGGCATGAAATATTATATGATCCCTTTGAGCCTAGGTGGCATTCCAATAGGACAATCACACGGAAACCCCGGGATTTCCTAGGACAACACTGGCATCACCAGGTGTCCGAGCAATCCACTGGTTCACTCCCAGGGTGCCCCAAACCAATCCACCCAGATGTGTATTCAAGTAGCCACCTTAAGTTGAACCATTAATTAACAACTCACATCTGTCATGGATTTCACTCAAACCCAAACCACGTCTACGAGCATAGCAATGACAACCTAAGCAAACGTAGAAGTAACTCCCAGGGGTTTGAAAATAATGCGGGTAATAGGTTCTACCTCAATCTACTTCCCAGTCCCACAAGTTAAAAGATCCTACTAATGCAATGTGTTTGAGGATATAACTAATGCAATGAACACTGGGTATTGGAAAATATGATCAAAGTGTGAACTTGCCTGCAATGTTGATGAATATGATTCACACTCAAAACTCTGCATAGGTCTACTCGTCACACTCCGGTCAATCTATCGTAAGCAAGCAATGGTAACCACACATAAGCAATCACTCAGAAAGATCGGACAGAACGAAAGAACACTTCGGAAAACTTCGAAAACAAACGGATAACTCTTGAAACATAAAACAATTTCCAAGAGTACCAAAATTATGTGAATTTGGCCTTATCAGAAAGTTTAGGTTAAGAGCTTCGATTTGCAAAAAGAATCAACTAAAACGGAGTTACGAAACTCAAGTTATGATCGAACGAAGTTCAAATCTAGATCTAGTTGAATTCAAATTTTAAAACTTTCAAAAACATTTTGAGTTATATTACTGGAAAGAGGGGATCGTAACGAAGACGTGGGCGTTGGTTTCGTTGGATTTAGACCAACGAGCAAAAAGTTAGGGGCGTTTGAAGTGTAGGGACTATTTTGTAAAGAAAAGAAAACTACAAACAGGTCCCTGCCACATGTGAGAAAACTAGTGGCTGGAAACTGTCCGCTGTGTGGACTATACAGTGCACGGCCACTAAATAAGAAATACCGATTCGAAAAAAAAACAAAACTCGATCTAATCGGGGCCGTTGGTCCTAGATCTAACGGGTACGGGGACCCGGGGCTTACCGCGGCGGCGGCGGTCGTCAGCGTCGGAGAAGACGGTGGCGGGCGGCTCGGGTGCGAGGGGGGCGGCGGCTCCGGTCGTCGAGGAGGTCAACGGAGAGGTCGAGAAGAAGCGGCGCGATGAGGCGGATCCAGCGGTGGGGTCGGTGGCGCTCGGAGCAGCAGCAGCAGCAAGCGGCGGCGGCGGTGGCAGAAACGCGCGGCGGCGGAGGGAGCGAGATGCGGTGCGGCGGCGAAGCGAGGCGAGGACGAGAGGGGGTCGGGCGCTTTTATAAGAGGATGAGGCCGGGGTTATCCTGCGCGAGGGGCAAGCGAGGGGAGAGTCCTGCCCGGACACGGCATCGCCGGCGAGGCGTGCTGGAGCGTGACTCCGGCGACGGGTAGGGGAAAGTCCCGACAGGTGGGGTCCACCTGACGGCGGCTCAGACGAAGCGGGGCGCGGGTGCGGGCGAGCGGGTCAGGCGCGGCCCGCGACTGCGAGTGCGGCTGGGCCGGTGCGGTGTGGATGGTGTTGGGCTTCGGCCTGGCACTTTAGGACCCTTTTTTTAAACAGACAAAGAACAAAAGAAAAAGAAATAAAATCAATATATAATATAGGCATATTATATATCAAAATTTGCAGCAAAATAAATCCTACAACCTGAACATTTTACGACTGTCAAATAAAATGTCCACAGAATCTAATAAATCAAAAGGTCCTACTGCTGCAATAAAATCCAATAAAAATCATATTTAAAATACCAAAATGAATTCAAATTTATTTCTCTCCAATTTTCTGCTGTAGGGAATCATGTTACCCTATTTTCCATGTATTTTATTTTTGGAGAAAAATAATTTGAATAAAACCCAAATAACTCAATATTTGAAATTGAGTTCCAGAAAATTTCAGAAAAACTTCCAACTCATATTTCCTATAATTTGAAGAAGTCATTTTATCTTCTCTCGGGAAAATCATTGAGTTGCTTAAAGTTTCTGAATTGAGAATATTTCAAGGATGAAATTCAAAATCCTTTCAAAGCCCTTTATCATTTAAAATAAATGGAAGAAGTCATATTATCTTCACTCTAGGGTTTTGTGTTGAAAAGAATTTTGAATTCCCTCGGAGATCAAAATGCAAAGTTAAAGTTTTGGGAATGTCATTTTATTCCCTCTCATTTAACTTTCAAAAGTTTCAAATTCACTCAATTTCACTCAGCAAAATCAGCAAGCAATCAATTCTATCTATTTGTTATAACATTCCAAAATTTAGAATTTTGGGATGTTACAAACCTACCACACTTAAAATGAATCTCGTCCTCGAGATTCGGAGAGGCTAGCAAGAAATAGGGTAGGGTTTGGGGGTCTCCTAACAAATCCACTGATTGATGTGGCCTAGTGTGCTACCACACTTAGGAACATGGATATGGTTCCATCAAAACTCAGGTACTCCATCCTTTGGGTTGACGGCGTCGGTCTTCTCAAATCTTCAGGGTATTTCCTTCTCTGGCTTTTTTCGGAAGTGGCATAACCTTTGTCCTCAATTCTTGGGTCCTTTCACCTTGGCAAGGTTCCTCTGAGACTAGTTCTCCTTAGCTGACAGGTCTGGCGCCAATTCTATATAATATCGATATCTCATGGGGGTCATCAAACAATTTGTTGGGTCCCTGCAGAAAACGGGTCTGGGCTTCATCCTCACCGTATATCCTACGGTTGGCAACAACATGTCGTGTACAAGGGAAAAATTTCTATACCATTCTAAGGTTTAAACAAAGTTTTGACATCGTCGTCTCTCTACTATAGGTAAGTCACTCAGATTTACCATCCTGTATAACAAGGCGAATAATAAGAGTAAGTCGGTATGGTGATCAATCCATCCCGCACCCTAATCATTACCTTGTATATGGTTTAGTGAATCTCGAATTCTAACACTCGGTCATCCTCACAGGCATTTGCAGAATTTTCTCTTTTCGACGAACTAAGATCGGATAAATCCATTGATTCTGCAAGCCAAACAACCATCTAGCGTTTCACAACCCTCGGGTTTAACGTAACCACCTATAAGATCGTCTATTGACAAAGGTCGTAACTTCTACCAGGGGTTTTTCCTTTAGCAAGAGTGTGCATTGCTTTCCTGACAGGTCCTGGGCCTGTGGGTTATGGCCCATCTCACCACTAGCAACACTTGGTCTCATCATTGGGCTGCAACTGGTCATACTTCCAACATCCCACTTCATTGGCTCTCTTAAATCCATCCAAGTATCCTTTACTTCTCTTGGGTAAAACTACGATGTAATTACTCAGACTCATCCTTAGGCAATCCACTCCAAGTCTGACGTATCTAACCACTAGCTAGTGTATTCGGGTAATGGTGTTGGATTCTACCACACTTAAAATGAATAACACTAGTTCCTTCAAAATCTCCTTCCATGCATCATGTCTTCACTCATCACTATAGAGTAACAACTCATAAAATCCAAAATCTATACCAAGCTGCTAACTTCACCGATTCTCAACTTGCTACAGTCTACTGCATTTCCACTTTCTTGCTTCCACTCCAATACTTAGCACAAAACTCCTTCTCCTTGGTACAATCTATAGCAAAATGCACTACTTTACTACAACAGATACACATAACTATAGACAAGTCTCGTGGTTCCCTTGTGATTACGTAGCCTCCTTAGGTCCTCGGCTAAGGGGTCCACGTCAGAACTTGTATATCCATAACTCAATCCTTGGGGTCACTGTAGTTCCATACTCCAGCCTTACACCCTCTTAAAAATTCAATTGTACTTCTTTCCTTCATACTCTTGGGGTAAGCTTCATAGATAAACTCCAACTTATTTGTGCAAACTCTACTCCTTGGAGCAACACTTTCCTTTCTATTTGGTCCAGAGTTCACTCAGTAAGGTTTAACTAAACAAGATGCACTGGTTTATCCAAAATCCATATTCTCCTCATATCAATCTTGTATTACTACTTGAACCAATTTTCAATACTCCAATTTCCAAGGGTGCATCACTACAATTGCTACTATCCTGATGGTCTGGTAGGGTCAAGGATTCCTTCCATCTATATCCATTCGTCCTAGCTAAGGGTGCTTCAATCCCACTGGAATTGTTCAATGTGATTCTTATATCCATCAATCTTTTGCTTCATCCTATTGGTCGTGTGCTTCATCTCCACCATCTCTGCATGCATCATATTCAGGCATCCCTGGGTAAAACGAAGTCTTGCTTCGAGCATTTCTCCAATCTAACGTATGGCCTCCATAGCAGCTTCACGAACAGAATCGAAGAATGTTGTTCGCGGTACTCGAGAGATGAAAAAGTATTGACCCATAGTCTTTGGGCAAACTCCTTTCAGACAGTGGAGGTGTACCTCCACGTACCAAAGTTCAAATCCATTCTCCATGAAGGGATAACCCTTGTAAACTACATCTCCTTCCAGGTGAATATGCTTCATCATGTCCTTCAGGATCTTTGGGTAATCCTGGTTGCTAGTCAGGGTCATGATTGTTTCCAGGCCTTTGAGAAAAGACTCGTATAGGGTTGTCATCTGTGGGTATAAGACAAAAGGGGTTCTCAGGACAACATACGGACATCCTTGGGTAAAACGGGGTCTTTTGTCCGAGAAAGGTTTGGGGTCAACTGGTCCATGGGTTCTAGGTCTAGGTCTGGGTGAGATAGAAAGAGGGGCACTAATATTCATCCAACAACTCATAATATCTCCTTCTTAGACTCCAAAAATATCAACTTCTATTGCTTCACGAACTATTACAATGTTCTTTCCATAGCTCAACTCAACATTGTAAAAGGGGTGTTCCACTTTTAGCTACATGCTTCATTCTAATATCAAAATCTCAACTACTCTTCTCAATATTTCCTCCGGTCTGAACCTTCTCCTGGCAAAATACTCTACTTCCTTGTAGTGTAAACTAATGTCATAAGACCAATCTAAGGACTTCCTGGTGGCTGTCCTGGTTCACTGGATTCTCCGCTTCCTGGTTGGGCAGTTGCTAGCATAATGTCCTAAATCCTTGCACCGATAACATGTGATGTAACTCATATTCTTTTCCACAGAAATTGGGTTGTTCTTGGGACACATGTTCTTCCTCTTATTTGACTTCTTCGTTCCTATCAATTCTTCTATCTTTTGTGGATCAAACTCCACTTCTTCTGTCGGGAAGTCTCCCAGATTCTCATGGCTTTCCTTTGTGCAATATTGTGAAAGGTGTCCTTCTTTTCCAAATGAGTAGCAGGCACGGGAGTAATATCTGTTTATGCCTTCTCCATCAGGGTCGTTAATATCTTCCTCCATCGCGGATTCCTTTAGGGTTTCCTCGAGAACTTCTTTCATTGCTTCTTTCTTCTGCTGGACAGTTCGTTGCACCATGGGGTAAATGTGACACTGAGCAGGGTAGTGGGTAGTACCTTCACACAAGAAACAAGTAATCTGCCTAGTTGGACATTCTTCAGCTAGGTGACTTCCTTCACAATTAGGGCATTCATCCTTATGCTCCTCCTGGGTGTGTCCTATTTCTCTACAAATCCTACAGGCACAACGTTTCTTCTTCTGGTTGTCACCATGTTCTCGGATGAGACGGGATCCTAACGGAGTCTTCTTGAATTCCACCCAACTTTCTGCTCCATTACATGCTTGTATGGCTTGATGCATCTTCCACCATGTTGCAGCACTTTTTGTAAAGTACTGGAGAACGTATTGAACTTCATACTTCCTTGCAACCAAATTTTTCCTAAAGTGATCCTCCATGTTTTGTATCCATAACTCTGCCTCCGGTTGGGTCATTGGTCCGAAACTTCAAGTCTATCTTCAGTCATCCCCTATTGGGTCCAAGGGTTTTGGGGTGAGATTCAGAAGAGATAGAGAGAGATACACTCAATGCAAACAAAAGTTTTGAAAAGACGGGGTTTGTTTGTGGCCGTCGGAAAACATCAAACAAATGATGGCTCACAATCGTCGCATCTAACGTAAGTACATAACAGGGGTTTGGTCTTCTAAATATCATCATCTCCTCAAAGTTGTCAACTCTTAAAACTTTCGGAGTATCCATTGTTGTAGCTTCAACACTTCCAATGTATGGTAAAATCCTCTTTACTCCGAAGTGGTCCAAATGGTAAAGGGTATTGTCTAACTATTTAAGGTCAAGGGAAGATTTGACAAAGCTCAGAAAAGAAGAGAGATAAGATATTTTTTGAAAAAGATAGTTTTGGAGAAATCCTTTCCTATGGTCTGGCTAGTTTCTAGGGTCATGTCCTATAGTCAACATGTGCTCTGATACCATCTTGTAGCGACCACGATCCGAATGGACCGAAGTCTCTGTGTTCTATGTCATCCCTGGATCGGTATGTTGACACACACAGTACTCGAGGATTTATAACAAAGGTAAATCACATGTATTAAGTAACGTAAATACTATTACCTCAATCGATCATAGCGGAAGCAACAAGGTTGTGGATTCCCATCAACACCAACGTCAAAGTTGAGTGTAGAAATCGTAACCCCTAACGTATCACTTACTCGTCGTAAGATAATCCTGCAACATGAGACGTTGCAGCCATAGAGGGTCAGTACATTGAATGTACTGGCAAATTCACACGGTAATGATAGTGATGAACAAAGCCTACAACTACATGCATATTTGGCTGGTGGAGGCTGTATGGCTGTTTTTGCGTAAAGTTGATTTTTCCCTACCACAAAGGAATCCATTTTATTTAACTACTTTGTTAAATTTAAATCATGAACAGTTGAGAAGGGTACCCCCATCTCAATCCCAAATTAAAGTCATCATTAACCCAACAAATTAAATTAGAGAGTGATGAGATCAGCAAATAATCCACTTCTAGATACTCAAAGATGTCCATAACCGGGGACACGGCTACTCATGAATAGTTTGTACACTCTGCAGAGGTTTGTGCACTTTCCCCACAAGACTCGATCGCCTCCGTTGGATTTCTCGCACTACATGATGTTTGAGAAACGGATGACCGAGACACAGTCTTTCCGAAGAGGTCCCCTTAACCAGATAGATAGGCCGGTACACCTACAATCCCCCTACATCTGCTAGCCCATCATGGAAAGGTTTCCCGCAACTTACTCAACTATGCCAGAGCCCATATTGTCATGTGGTTGCACATGGAAGTTTCTAGGCATGAAATATTATATGATCCCTTTGAGCCTGGGTGGCATTCCAATAGGACAATCACACGGAAACCCCGGGATTTCCTAGGACAACACTGGCATCACCAGGTGTTCGGGCAATCCACTAGTTCACTCCCAGGGTGCCCCAAACCAATCCACCCAGATGTGTATTCAAGTAGCCACCTTAAGTTGAACCATTAATTAACAACTCACATCTGTCATGGATTTCACTCAAACCCAAACCATGTCTACGAGCATAGCAATGGCAACCTAAGCAAACGTAGAAGTAACTCCCAGGGGTTTGAAAATAATGCAGGTAATAGGTTCTACCTCAATCTACTTCCCAGTCCCACAAGTTAAAAGATTCTACTGATGCAATGTGTTTGAGGATATAACTAATGCAATGAAAAATGGGTATTGGAAAATATGATCAAAGTGTGAACTTGCCTGCAATGTTGATGAAGATGATTCGCACTCAAAACTCTGCATAGATCTACTCGTCACACTCCGGTCAATCTATCGTAAGCAAGCAATGGTAACCACACATAAGCAATCACTCAGAAAGATCGGACAGAACGAAGGAACACTTCGAAAAACTTCGAAAACAAACGAATAACTCTTGAAACATAAAACAATTTCCAACAGTACCAAAATTATGTGAATTTGGCCTTATCAGAAAGTTTAGGTCAAGAGCTTCGTTTTGCAAAAAGAATCAACTAAAACGGAGTTACGAAACTCAAGTTATGATCAAACGAAGTTCAAATTTAGATCTAGATGAATTCAAATTTTAAAACTTTCAAAAACATGTTTGAGTTATACTACTGGAAAGATGGGATCGTAACGAAGACGTGGGCGTTGGTTTCGTTGGATTTGGACCAACGAGCAAAAAGTTAGGGGCGTTTGAAGTGTAGGGACTATTTTGTAAAGAAAAGAAAACTGCAAACAGGTCCCTGCCACATGTCAGAAAACTAGTGGCTGGAAACTGTCCGCTGCGTAGACTATACAGCGAACGGCCGCTAAATAAGAAATACCGATTCGAAAGAAAAAAAAAACAAAACTCGATCTAATCGGGGCCGTTGGTCCTAGATCTAACAGATACGGGGACTCGGGCTTACCGCGGCGGCGGCGGTCGTCAGCGTCGCAGAAGACGGTGGCGGGCGGCTCGGGTGTGAGCGGGGCGGCGGCTCCGGTCGTCGAGGAGGTCAACGGAGAGGTCGGGAAGAAGCGGCGCGGCGAGGCGGATGCAACGGTGGGGTCGGTGGCGCTCAGAGCAGCAGCAGCAGCAAGCGGCGGCGGCGGTGGCAGAAACGCGCGGCGGCGGCGGGAGCGAGATGCGGTGCGGCGGCGAAGCGAGGCGAGGACGAGAGGGGGTCGGGCGCTTTTATAGGAGGAGGAGGCCGGGGTTATCTTGCGCGAGGGGCAAGCGAGGGGAGAGTCCTGCCCGAACACGGTATCGCCGGCGAGGCGTGCTGGAGCGTGACTCCGACGACGGGTAGGGGAAAGTCCCGACAGGTGGGGTCCATCTATCGACGGCTCAGGCGAAGCGGGGCGCGGGTGCGGGCGAGCGGGTCCGGCGCGGCCCGCGACTGCGAGTGCAGCTGGGCCGGAAGGCCAGTGGGCCGGTGCGGTGTGGAACAGTGCTGGGCTTCGGCCTGGCACTTTAGGACCCCCTTTATTTTTTAATACAGACAAAGAACAAAAGAAAAAGAAATAAAGTCAATATATAATATAGGCATATTATATATCAAAATTTGCAGCAAAATAAATCCTACAACCTGAACATTTTACTACTGTCAGATAAAATGTCCACAAAATCTAATTAATCAAAAGGTCCTACTGCTGCAATAAAATCCAATAAAAATCATATTTAAAATACCAAAATGAATTCAAATTTATTTCTCTCCAATTTTCTGCTGTAGGGAATCATGTTACCCTATTTTCCATGTATTTTATTTTTGGAGAAAAATAATTTGAATAAAACCCAAATAACTCAATATTTGAAATTGAGTTCCAGAAAATTTCAGAAAAACTTCCAACTCATATTTCCTATAATTTGAAGAAGTCATTTTATGTTCTCCTGGGAAAATCATTGAGTTGCTTAAAGTTTCTGAATTGAGAATATTTCGAGGATGAAATTCAAAATCCTTTCAAAGCCCTTTATCATTTAAAATAAATGGAAGAAGTCATATTATCTTCACTCTAGGGTTTTGTGTTGAAAAGAATTTTGAATTCCCTCGGAGATCAAAATGCAAAGTGAAAGTTTTGGGAAAGTCATTTTATTCCCTCTCATTTAACTTTCAAAAGTTTCAAATTCACTCAATTTCACTCAGCAAAATCAGCAAGCAATCAATTCTATCTATTTATTATAACATTCCAAAATTTAGAATTTTGGGATGTTACATGATGCTATTAACTTGAGGTTGTTTCTTCAGAAAGTGTACCGTATGCTCATTACCATTTGCATGAAAAGTGACATTGCTTTTGTTGTAATCAATAATAGCCCCTGCAGTATTCAAAAAGGGTCTACTAAGGATAATTGACATACTGTCGTCCTCGGGAATATCAAGAATAACAAAGTCCATTAAGATAGTAACGTTTGCAACCACAACAGGGACATCCTCACAAATACCGATAGGTAGAGTAGTTGATTTATCAGCCATTTGCAAAGAGATTTCAGTATGTGTCAAATTATTCAAATCAAGTCTACGGTACAAAGAGAAAGGCATAACACTAACACCGGCTCCAAGATCACATAAAGCAGTTTTAGCATAGTTTCCTTTAATGGAGCAAGGTATAGTAGGTATTCCTGGATCTCCAAGTTTCTTTGGTATTCCACCCTTACAAGTATAATTAGTAAGTGTCGGGGGGGTGAACCCCAGGCAGGCAAAGGAAGCTGGATCCTTTTCAAAAACAACAGGGCCAGCATCGCCCTGCAGTCCGCCTCGGACTTGGCTGGGTCGCTCAGTCCGGCCAAAGTCCGCGGTCCAGCAAGACTCTCCAGTCCAGCCAAGGCCCACAATCCGGCAAGACCCTCCAGTCTAGCCAAGGCCCGTAATCCGGCAAGACTCCCCAGTCCGGCGCACCAAGACTTTCTCAACAAGCGAGACCGGCCCGTGGCGTGTTCCCCAATCCGACCACGGGTCAGCTCCCGTCCCATCTCAACTGTACGATGGGACGAGACACACCTACCGACGACCTAGGCAACAGTGCCTCACCCATACCCCTAGTCAGCCGGGGCATGGCAACAGTGTAATCATCACAGCCCATGACGCCGGCAGACGGTGACATGACGGAGCACGCCGTACCCGACCCATCTCTGCCAATCCTTGCCGACCGACAAGACGGCACACAATGGCCCCCATGCCTGGCGGGCCCCGCGCCCGGAGAACACGGCGAGCCCTGTACCCGGCGAAACCCAGCACCGGCTTCCCGGACGATGACAATCCGGCCCCACGACCTTGTAACATTACCATTGTATCCCTGGGGGGTTGGCCTATATAAACCCCCTAGAGCCCTCATGCATGGAGGCGAGAGCAACGAGAACGAGAGAACATGATGGACACACACCTCAGGAGGAGAAGCCTAGGCTTGTCTTCCTCCTTCCTCCATACAGCTCAAGGAGCAACCCTGTACTGGTAAAACATCAACCACCTCGGTAGGATTAAGGGTATTATCTCCCCGGAGAGCCCTGAACCTGGGTATGTCTTTCGTCCCGCGCTCGCTCATGCCAACCCCGCTTCTGGAGTCCACCAGTGCCCTCGAGCCACCTCCTATCTTTAGCCATCCCTTGGCATCTACCGTGCGCCCACCACGATAGCAAGCATGGTGGAAATTTCAGCTTCTGGTATCTTTCTCTTATTAGTAACAATTTATTTCATATACTTGTCATAAGGAGGCATTTTAAGCATGTCAGTCAAATGCATACGCAAAAAGATAGGTCTAATCATATCACAAAAGTGTTCAAAATCCTCATCATCCTTTTTCTTAGATGGTTTAGGAGGAAAGGGCATGGGTTTCTGAACCCAGGGTTCCCTTTCTGTACCATGTTTCCTAGCAATGAAGTCTCTCATATCATAATGTTGATTCTTTGACTGTGGGTTATCAAGATCAATAGCAGGTTCAATCTCTACATCATTATCATTACTAGGTTGAGCATCGGTATGAACATCATTATTAACATTATCACTAGGTTCATGTTCATTACCAGATTGAGTCTCAGCATCAGAAATAGAAATATCATTGGGATTCTCAGGTGTGTCTACAACAGGTTCACTAGAAGCATGCAAAGTCCTATCAGTTTTCTTTTTCTTTTTATTACTAGGACTAGGTTTAACAATATTAATTCTCTGAGAATCTTGCTCAATTCTCTTAGGACGGCCCTCGGGATACAAAGGTTCCCGAGTTACTTTACCACCTCTAGTAGCAACCATAACAGCTTTATCATTATTTTTACTATTCAACTCATTAAGCAAATCATTTTGTGCCTTAAGTACTTGTTCTACTTGAGTGGTAACCATGGAAGAATTTTTACTAATAAGTTTCAGATCATTAGAAGTTCTAGTCACAAGATCACCCAAGCGGTCAAGCATATAAGCATTGCTTTTCAGCTGTCTACTAACATAAGCATTGAAATCTTCTTGTTTAACAATAAAATTATCAAACTCATATAAGCATTGGCTAGCAGACTTATTATGAGGAATATCACCTTCATCAAATTTATAAAGAGAATTTACCTTTATTACCTGTGTCGGGTTATCAAGGCCATGTATTTCTTCAACAGGCGGTAAATTCTTAACATCTTCAGCTTTAATACCTTTTTCTTCCATTGATTTCTTTCCCTCTTGCATATCTTCGGGACTGAGAAATAGAATACCTCTCTTCTTCGGAGTTGGCTTCAGAGTTGGTTCAGGAAGAGTCCAATCATTATCATTACTCAATATATTACCTGGACCGGCTTAACGTGGAATCCCAGAGAGGAGGGCTTGCACAGGGCGATGGCCTTGAGCTTGTCTGTGGTAGTCTCGGTAGGGTTCTTGCGCTTCTTCGTACCCTGAAGAAACTAAATATTTTATTACTACCTATGTTCAGATATATAAGATGATTTTCGATATTTGACTCCATATAAGACTACATATACACACATAAATGAGTGAAAAAATACACTAGAACATGTCTTAAAAGGCATGAGAGCAGAGGGATTACTTTCAATATTCATAACACAAGTTACTGAGGCTACTATACTCTCGTCAAAGGCATGGGAGCTAAGATCTTGCATTTCCTACAACTAGCATTGACGTTCATAAAGTAGTTGAAAGTAATCTATAAGAAATCAGTGTTATGTGCAAAAAACATATGTATGTCAACCTCTCGCATGTTATGGTCAAAAGAGTTGTTTAGAACCATGATTTGGCACACAAAAATCACATGCAAGATCACCCAGGAAGTTCTACTACTAGTACTAGTACTGCGTGTTAGATGAAAAAACACGATCAAGATCACCAAAAAGATCACCAAAAAGATCGTCAAGAAGAGATATTACATGGACCGGCTTGGACAGGCAATGGCCTTGAGCTTGTCTGCGGTAGTCTCGACAGGGTTTGTGCGCTTCTTCATACCCTGAGCCCCGACGGCTTTGGCCAGAACCGACATCACTTCGGCCGGTGCTCCAGGGTCCATCAAGAAACTGTCAAATAGAAATAAAAGTATAGAAACCATAATCACAAACCCAAAAGAAGAACATAGAGGGAGTTAGGATCAGTCGCGTGGTTGCAAGACCGGGCCTTGGCCAGAAGCAACACCATTTATGCACTCAACTTTCCTTCTTTGGGAGAGAAGAACAATGGCAGAAGCGCGTCGGAGTTTTCTTGATGAAATGAGGAACAAGATGAGGGAGTAGCGAGTTGGGGTTTTCTTCAAGAGACAAAGATGATGGAGAAGAGTGAAATGATGGTTGCTTTGTCCGTCCAACTTACTGCTGGAAAGGTCGGGGTTTATTGATTTGATGGCTCATTGAGCATTACTACGACGCTTCGACCGGTATAGTCTATCGTGCAGTTGTGCACTCTAGTACAGAGTAATTTAGTGCATGGCAAGTGGACCCCGATGCTGGCTGGCCCACATGTTGGCGCAAGTGAGTAGTAAGGTTCCCGATGACTGTCGAGGACGATTCGCACGGTAGAGCGTGCCCACTTTTTCTGGAAAAAAATGATTACATCAAGCATTTTAGTGCAGCCACTTGAACTTACACAGTACTCCTACTACTAGGCATGTGAAGTGGTTCATACGTCTGTACTATATCTTGTAGCTAGCGTAGGAAGATATGACGATAAAAAAATGTTGTGCGCAGGTCAACTATATGAACAATTATGTAACATGCCCCTTTTCTAAATGTCCAGTCGAGAAGAATGAACAGTGAGATCAATGTTAACACAGCTAGGACTACAACGCACAGAGAGTACGGTTGATTGTCCGACCGAGAAGAATGAACAGTGAGATGAATGTTAACACAACGAGGACTACAGCGCAGGGAGAGTACAGTGCTACAGAGCATGAAGGGTGCATGAGCCCACACTAGGTTAACACAAATACACTAGGAGCATGGATGAAGAGGGGTGCTGAGATGAGCATCCACAATTTTGCAAAAAAAGATGAGCATGCACGCCTAAACACCACCGAAGTCCCTCTGCTTCTCGAGGCGCACGACGGTGGTGATGCAGGGTGCCACCACCCGCAGAGCCCGCCCCCTGTCGACGAGAGCTAGCTCGTCAAAGATGGCGTCCAATGACACGAATGGATTCCGGTGACGAAGCCCTAAGAGGATTCACCTGGCAACGGCGATGGTCGCCCGCAACCCCTCCTTGTCCAGCTTCACACCCCCCACCACGCGGAGACGACTCAGCTCCTCGGAGATATAGGTGAAGAAGGAGACCAGGTCAGGAAGCCGCAGCTTGTTGAAGTCGATCGGGTGGTCGAACGGGTTTAGCCTGACGGCCAGCATGGTCGCGCTGGCACAACGGTAGGCATCGCGCAGCCCCAACACTTGCATGGCAACATGGTCTGTCAATGTTCATGCACGTGTTGACGAGCCACTCCCTCTATACTAGATGGAGTAGAGAGAGAGATGGCAGACATGGGACCCACAAGTAAGTCAGTCAACGTTCATGCACGTGTTGAAGAGCTACTCCCTCTGCACTCTACTCAATGTAATACTGTCTGAAATCAAGTTATGCAACAAAGCCAACAACCGTTGCGGTTTTAGGCTATCGACGTATGTGCGAGAAAACATTAGGTGCTCTCGCAGCTTGGATGCTACGATGATACAACCTTCGAGGTTGTTCAATCTGAGATCCAATGGCATCCGAGTAGTCTATGTGCTTGTGGGTTGTGTCCTAACTCTTTGGGGACTCTCTGCAAAAAACATTTGAGCCACCAAGTAGCCATTGGATTTGAGATCCAGCGGCTCTGAGGAACTTCTGTCACCACAACATCTAAGGTGTGGTAGCACGTGATATTCTTAAATACAAGACAATATGAGGTATTCTCTCATCTTAGATGCTACGATGATACGAGCTTCAGGACAATTGGATATGGGATCCAAGGGCATCTGAGTAGTTTTGGTTCTAATTATGTGCAATTCCCGCACTCATTAAGCTTTCTTGTAAAAATATTAAGACATCTTGGGAGCCGCTATATCTCAGATCTACACGCTCCAAGGAACTCGTATCACCATATAGCATCTAAGGTGTGGGGGCACATGATATTCTCCCCCCCGGGAGGGGGGGTGCACAACCCATCGGTGTCTGGGAGGGTGGGGGCGAATATAATGTTCAAAAAAATGTAAACAATCCTATGCAGAGCTTCACAATTTTGTCTAAGGTCGAGGGGTTACCCCCCAGCAATCTACATAGCTCCGCCTATGCAAGAGGTGTAGTAGGAGCGTTTCGGTGTGAGAGAGACGACATGAGAAAGCGGGGTCAATTGAGTCATTTATAAAGGGAGAGATCGAGTGAGTGTGGCCTAGCATACACTTGAATGTTAAAGAAGGTACACCAAGATATCGTGCGGTGAAGCTGCAGTGAGGACTGGAGGGAGATTGTTACCGAGGGAGTGTGGCCTAGATAGACTTTGTGTGTGCGCGCATGGTGAATGTGTTTTTCAAAGGCAACATATGTGTCTTGAGAGATAGAGGGCGGGTTTGTCATGGAGGGCACGGCGAGGTTGTGTGTGAGAAATACATTTGTTGAGAGTGTGAGGGTGGGTGTGACATAAATGGAGATCGAAACGTGAAGAGAAATAATGAGCACGCGTGTGTTGGATACCAATAACTCTATTAACAAATAAATGGAGATCGATCCATACATGAAGTATGGGGGGCTGGTTGTCGATGGAGAGACATAAACACAACATTTGCATGTGCATAATACTAGACTTAATATCCACGTTTCAATTTATTATGCATTTTAAATATTGAATTGAGAACCATGCATGGCTTACATTTTATTTTTGAATTCCTGTCATACATCCATATTGAGATCACTATATCACAAACTTACTCTAATTCAAGAACTCGTCATTAATCAATTACCGTGCCTTTTGGAATGACCAGTTACTTGCAAGGAAAATACGGGCATTGTAGACTTGTAATGATAGTAATACATATAGATTCGTTCGGTAATTTAAAAAAAAGATTTCTTTCGCATTCTCGAATGGTAGCACCCGACGGCGTACCAGCCAGACGCGGGCTCTTGTCCTGCTAGTGGTGTGCGTGGTACGCACATTATGCAAGCCCAACCAAAAGAACATCGATAGTATTTTAAAATTCATGCCTCCACTCGAGCCTTCGCGTTTCGAGTCGAAATATCTAGCGGCCAGAATTCTAGCCCTAGGAAATTCCCGTCATGTCCCCGTCCATGATGAGAACCAATGAACAATGGAGGGATGCTACTTCTTGAGCTTGCGTTGTATTCCGTCGAAGAGGAAAGGAGCAGCACAGTAGCGTAAGTATTTCCCCCAGTTTTTGAGAACCAAGACATCAATCCAGTAGGAGAGCACGCGCGAGTCCCTCGCACCTGCACAAATAAATAAGAACTTCGGAGCCAACGCGATAAGGGGTTGTCGATCCCTTTACGGTCACTTACGAGAGTGAGATCTGATAGAGATGACATTTTATATTTTTGGTATTTTTGGTTTAATAAAACAGCAAATAAAAGCGGTAAAAGTAAAGTAGATGTAGATTGATATGTTGCGAATAGATCCGGGGGCCATAGTTTTCTCTAGTAGCTTCTCTCATGATAGCGATATTCTACGACGGGTAAACAAATTACTGTCGAGCAATTGATAGAAAAGCGAATAATTATGAGACTATCTAGGCATGATCATTGTATATAGGCATCACGTCCGAGACAAGTAGACCGACTCCTGCCTGCATCTACTACTATTACTCCACACATCGACCGCTATCCAGCATGCATTTAGTGTATTGAGTTCATAAGAACAGAGTAATGCCTTAAGCAAGATGACATGATGTAGAGGGATAAACTCAAGAAATATGATGTAAACCCCATCTTTTTATCCTGGATGGCAACAATACAATACGTGCCTTGCTGCCCCTACTATCACTGGGAAAGGACACCGCAAGATTGAACCCAAAGCCAAGCACTTCTCCCATTGCAAGAACTATAGATCTAGTAGGCCAAACCAAACCAATAATTAGAAGAGACTTGCAAGGATATTATGAGCACACATAAAAAGTTCAGAGAAGAACCAAATATCTTTCATAGATAACCTTGATCATAAACTCACAATTCATCGGATCTCGACAAACACACCGCAAAAAGAGATTACATCGAATAGATCTCCTCGAAGACTGAGGAGAACTTTGTATTGAGATCCGGGGAGAGAGAAGAAGCCATCTAGATACTAGCTATGGACCCGAAGGTCTGTGGTAAACTATTCACAACTCATGGTGAGGGCGATGAAGATGATGATGAAGGCCTTCGTGATGGACCCCCCTTCGGTGGAGCTCCGGAACAGGCTCCAAGATGGGATCTCCACGGGAACAGAAGCTACGGCGGTGGAATTAGGGTTTTCTCTCTGTTCACAGAGTTTCTGGGGTACGTGGACTTATATAGGAAGAAGGAGGGCACCGGGGGACGCTCGAGTGGGCCCCGAGGCAGGGGGCGCGCCCTGGGAAGGGGGGCACGCCCCCACCCTCGAGGGCCACTCGAGGCTCCCCTGACGTGGTTCTGAAGTTCCTCTGGCGTGATTTTCTCCAAAAATATCTCTCACGAATGTTTCATTCCGTTTGGACTTCGTTTGATATTCTTTTTCATTTTTAGTTGATGCTAGTAAGGTACACACGCACTGCACGCTTGAGATTTGGCAATAATATCACACGATAGCATGTAAGCTTTGATTCATATATGCATGATGTAGATTTTCGTTTAATTCTTATAGTTCATCTCGTTTAATATCAATAAGTGTTATAAAAAGTTAATATATTTTAAGATTCATGGAATTGTGCATTGTAGAGCATAAAGTAAAAAACAAATAATGACAATTCATTTACAAAAAAGGCAATTATGATACAGAAGATTCTAGAACTAAGGATAAGTGCTTGTGTTTTGCAAAAATAGCATGGTGCGACGTGGAAGGTTAGAAAGGGCGTGTGAGAGAGCGGTGACCGAGCTAGAGGTTAAACAATTGGGGGAGGGGCGGGGGGTTGCAATGGTACATATATTGAAGGTTGTGGGGCGTATGCTACAAAAATATAATCTAAACCGATCGGAATAAATGCCTTCACAAATTAATCGAAGGTTGAAGTCCCCCTCGCAATGTAAATAGCTCCGGCCCTGCGAGGATTGGAGAGGTAGCTTTGATGTGTGGAAGAGACAACATGAGAAAGCGAGGTCAATCGAGACATAGGTAGAGAGACAAAGTGAGTGTGCCCCAACATTCGTTGAATACATATATATGTTGTGGATAGATATTGTCCGATTGAATAGGGTGAGGGTTGTGAGAGAGAGCTTGCAGATGATCCAGTCACAGATAGGTACATATATCGTTTGTGCGTGGGAGGAAGCAAGGTCAATCGATACATAGATAAAGAGCGAGAGATTGAGCGAGTGTGGGTCACCATGCGATCGAAAGAGTGAGACAGGTTGGAGAGAGTGACTTGGCTACGTACGTACATACGGGCGGGGTCTCGAACGCGTACGCCCGCATACATACGACCAAGGCTGGTGTCCATGGAGAGGCAGCGGACGGCAACAACAGCGTCATGTTCATCGGTAGCCAACCGACGGAGTCGGAATGGAGAAACAGTGTCGTGTTCATCAGCAGGCAACGGAACGTGTCGTGTTCTTTGGGAGCCAACCGGCATGGATGGAACAGCTGAAACAGGGTATGTCGTACCGCAAAACAGAGGGAAACGACCATCTGCTCAAGCCCGTATGGTTAAAATGGGGTCTTGTTCGGGAAGGGTCTAGCGTATCGCAAACCGGAGGAAACGACCTTCTGCTCGACCGGCTACGGTCGAAACGGGATCCTGTTCATCGGGAGGGGTCTGGCATACCACAAAACAGAGAAAACAGACTTGTGTTGGAGCGCTACGGTCGAAACGGGGGTCCTGTTCATCAGGAGGGGTGTGGCGTACAGCAAAACGGGACTCCACGGGCTACTGTTTACCCACCCTTGACTTTCTCCAGCCTCCACCTGCACGTTCATCCACCGCGTCTTCCTCCTGCCTCCACCAGCTAATGTTCATCCACGGCTACTGTTCATCTAGCCCTCCACTGGCTACTATTCATCCAGCCCTCCACGGGGTTCTGTTCATCCACCCCCAACCAGCTTGGCTGTGGTGGCCTCCTCTCGGGGTCCTGTTCATCCAATGGCAACCGCCTACTACCACATGGTCCTGTTTATCCACCCTTTAATGATCTGGACAACCACCATACTTCCGCAACTTTAAAAAATCTGAAAAATTAGGAAAACATAGGCAATTTGGATATCAATCATGTGTACAATTTAAGCTAATTATACCATTCCAGTGATTTATTGAATTTTCTGCACTGGACACAAAACTTTTTGTTTTTGCACATAATCAAGTCAACTATCAACCACACTATCCCAAAGGCTTTACTTAGCACTTTATTTAAAAAAAAGCTATAGAACATGATTACTACAGTAGCTTAATCATGTGGACACACAAAAACTGTGGGTATAAGTATTGGGTTGTCTGCCAACAAGAGCTTTTCTTTAACGCCTTTTTAGCTAGGCAAGATATTTGAATGATACTCTTCCAAGCCCAATTTCAAAGATAGTCTTATTCCTACTCCAAAATATATAAGTGAAGTTCATGGAGCATTCTACAATTAATATAGATTTACCAACATCCAAGCTCAAAATATATAAGTGAAGCACACAAAGCATTCCATAAAGCCATACTCAAAAGATTTAAGTGAAGCACGAAGTGCATTCTATAAAGGCATACTCAAAAGATTTAAGTGAAGCACAAAGAGCATTCTATAAAGCCATACTCAAAAGATTTAAGTGAAGCACAAAGATCATTCTATAAATCCATGAAGGACTATCTCATACTAGCATGGTGCATAAAGGAAAAATAAACTCAAAAGACATATATCATGTGAACAAAACAAAAACCGAGGTATACCGATAATTGTTGTGGAATAAAGATGGGATGCCAACCGGGGCATCCCCAAGCTTAGATGCTTTAGTATCCTTGAAATATTTACTTGGGGTGCCTTGGGCATCCCCAAGATTGAAATCTTGTCTCTCTGTATTCTTCTTATATCGATACCTCCTCGATCTTCAAACACTTCATCCACACAAAACTTAACACAAAACCTTGTGAGATCCGTTAGTATAATAAAGCAAATCACTACTTTTAGGTACTATTGTAAATTCATTCCAATTTCATATGCTCATTATATCTACTGTATTGCAACTTCACCATGGTTCATACCCCCCGATACAACCCATAGATTCATCAAAATAAGCGAACAACACAAAGAAAACATAATCTGTTAAAAAACAGGACAATCTGTAGCAATCTGTAACTCTAAAAATTCTGAAAAAATAGGAAAAAAATAAACAATTTGTACATCAGTATTGTGTAAAAATGTCAGAAGCTTTTGACGTTCCAGTAAAAAATGTAAATTCACGCACTACAACCAAAGTTTCTGTTTTTGCACTGCACATAGCAAACAAGCAATCTAAACATCCTAAAACCAAAACTTAGCACATTATTTTTATAATACAATGGATATATACAAGGGGATAATTATTTTTGTTGAAAAGTTTCTGTAATTCAAGATTTTCAAAGTTTCCATGGGCATGAACAAAGTTCAAGGAGCTCCCCCACTTCAACGGTGCTCATCCTTCTTATTTCACTTTTCTTTTCGAAAAAGTTTTTAGGCAAACGAGGCAAGTATATTTTTGGTATTTTCATTCTTTTAATTTTGTTTGTTCGTTTCACCCACAACTAAAGAAAACAAAAAGGGAAAACAAAATCTACTTAGTGAAGAAAGCAAACAAGCACACACGAGAATATCAACCCCACACTATTGCTCCCCGGTAACGGCGCCAGAAAAGAGCTTGATAATCCCCAAGTGCAAGGATTCATCATAGAAATTTCCAAAGGTGGAAGTGATAAGTATGGAGTGTCGAACCCATAAGGAGCTAAATGTAAGATCAATATTCTCTCAAGTCCTATCCGCCACTGATACAACTCTGCGTACACCGAATGTTTGCTTCCATCTAGAAACGAGAAATAAAACTATGTTGTGGGTATGAAGAGGATAACTTTGCATGATATTGGAGAACTAAAATATAAAAGTAGGTGTTGTTAATATAAAGTTAGAATATATTACTATATATTATAAATAGCGAGTGTGGAATAATGATGGATTGGTGCGCGGAATTGTCATAGGCAATTGTTAACAAGATCGGTAGTCGTCATTGCACTTTCATATGAGGGAGAGACATAAGCTAACATACTTTCTCTTCTTGGATCATTAAGGTAAACCCAACCATAGCATTAAAGTATCAAGTCCCCTTTATCCCATACGCAACAACCCTCTTACTCGGGTTTAAGCTTCTATCACTCTAGCAACCCACCATAAGCGAATCATGAACGTATTGCAACACCCTATAGAGGGAATCCTTCATATGTGCGCGGCATGGAAGGCACCATAGGATAGCACCAAAATAAAACATACAACTCAAACCAATCAAGATCATCAATCAACCCAAAAGACAAAGGAAATCTACTCAAAACATCATAGGATGGCAACACATCATTGGATCATAATATGTGGCATAAAGCACCATGTTCAAGTAGGGGGTTATAGCAGGGTGCGGGAGAGTGGACTGCGTAAAAGAGATGAGGATGGTGATGATGATGGTGATGTTGATGAAAACGATCACCGCGATGATGGTTCCCTCGATGGCACTCCGGCGCCACAGAGAGAGAGAGGGGGAGAGGTTCTTCCCCTTGTGCTTCCTCCTCCATGGCCTCCGCCCCTAGATGGGGAGAGGTTCTCCCTCTGGTCCTTGGCCTCCATGACGACGATGGCCCCCTCCGAGATCCTCCTCCATGGCCTCCGGGGATGATGGCCCCCTCCGGCAGGGTGCCAGAGAGGGCCTAGATTGGGTTTTCATGGCTACAGAGGCTTACAGTGGCGGAACTCTCGATATATGTTTCTTCTCGGTGGTTTATATATTTATAGGAATTTTTGGCATTGGTTTCACGTCAAGGGGGTCCACGAGGCAACGACAAGGTAGGAGCACCCTCCCGGGGGAAGGGGGGGTAGGGCGTGCCCCCTACCTTGTCGTCGCCTCGGGACTCTTCTGTCCCAACTCTTTTGCTTTGGGAGTCTCTATTGGTCCATAAAAATCATAGTAAATTTTCAGCCCATTCCAAGAACTTTTATTTCTGCACAAAAAATGACACCATGGTAGTTCTGCTGAAAACAACGTCAGTCCGGGTTAGTTGTAATCAAATCATATAAAATTGTTGTAAACATGGCATGCATACTTCATAAATTATAGATACGTTGGATACGTATCACCGCACGGCGAGACCATTGGAGCACCGCAGAGCGAGAGGCACGGCGCGCCGTAGATCAAGAGCGGATCCATAGGCGCTTGCTTGCTGTCGATAGGGCGTCGCAGCTGGGGATCCATCAGTACCCCCATTCCTCTCCAGGAGTGGGCAGAGGCCCTCTGCGCCGTACTTGCACTAGAGGCTGGCCGTGCCATACTTGCATCAGACGCCCACCGCGCCGTTCGCATGGGTCGTGCCATTCGCCTTGTCTGCGGCCCGCTCGATGCCAACACGCTGGTCGGTGGGCTCGACCGCCTCCTTGGCCCAGGTGACCACCTGGGCGCAGTAGAGGAACATGGCTGTCGCATCCTTGAGCTGGTGATCTCCGATGAAATAGACAACTTGGAGCTTGAGATCGCGCTCCAGATGTACCGCGAGCGTGTCGACCTCTTGGACGAACGCCTGCACGAGTTCAGGCAGAGCCAATAGCTACCATAGGCAAGGGCTGTTGGTCATGGTCTCATGGACGCATTTTATTTTGTTGAGTCGTTTCAACGTGGATAGCTATGTATTCACAGCAATCATAGTATTGCTCTGTTAATTGCTCTGTTTCAATGTGTGTACTCTGTTTTCCGTTCTTATATGTTTTGTTTCAATGTGTGTATATACGATTTCCATTATGTATATGTGGATGATAACAGCTAGATTCAAATTAGTATACAAAAACAGATAGAAAATGGAATTAATAATATATATATATATATATATATATATATATATATATATATATATATATATATATATATTAATTCTTCATTAGTTCATCACATAATAAATACAATATCATGACATATACGTCATGATACTTAACTACTAGGTACAATGCATAGAACTGAAAACAAACAATACTAAAACTAATAATCCCTCCTGGGCGTAGTATTCCTGCAACCCCTCGCCAGCAGCTCCCTGGTGCGCGGTGTCTTCCCAGTGCGGAGGCAGTACTCTGCCTCGCAGCGCTTGACGTACCGATCCGCCTCTTGCTGGCGGACGAGCGTGAATGATCTTGCCATTTCGTTGGGCGCCCATCGGAGCTCCTCGTCGGTGGCACACTAGAGCTTATCGGCGCACCTCCACGCAGTGATGAGGCGCCTAGCGCCTTTAACCTTCCTCGCGAAGTACCCATCTTCGTACACCTCCTCCGCACGATGATGCGCTCACCCCCAAAGCTCCACCGCCCCATTTTTCCGGGCGGCATCGCGAGCTTCACAGGCCGCCTGGTACCTGGCCTCCTCCTCTGCCATCTCCTTCTTGAACGCCACTTGCCTGGATTTCTCAGCCGGCGACAGCGACTTCCAAAGACAAAGATTGTACTGGCCCCAAAACCAATCCAAAGTTGGGGGGTCCGGCGCAACCTCGTTTGGCGGTGCGTAGGGGTCCTCATCGCTGCTCTCCGAGTGAGCATTCTCGGGGGGCGGTGATTCCTCGTCCGCGCGTGGGCAGACCGCGGCACCATGGCAGAGATTTGAGAGGGGGGGGGGGGCGAGCGAGGGGAGGATGTAGATGAGAATGCAGGCGGGATGACGTGAGCAAGGTAGTATTTATTGGCGGCCAGATTCTAGATCGATGGGAACAGTACACACGCCGGTCGCCGGAATTTATGAGTACTGTAGTTTGAATTACACACAATTCCCGCATTAAAATCCACGTGTGAACATAACAGCTGACGATTTCCAATACAAAACCGCGTCTGATTAATAACACCCGCCATTCACCTTCCAAAACTCGAGGCGCAAAATAGAGTGCCAATCGTGTGGGGCCGGTTCTCTTGCGAGATCTTATATTTTCTTTTTTGAACACCAGGTATTTACATCGTCGCACAAAAGTACACACAAATATGATTTTCAAACTGTTATGGTCAGCCATTACATGTAGATGTAGTTCGAATTTGAATTACGGTCATTAAATGGCTAGAAAATCACTTAAATGTCTTTAAAAGGTCAAATGACCCCTGAATTTTTTTGAATTTTCACATGACAATTGTATTAGTGCACGTTAAACGTAGAAAAAAATTGAAGGACGTAAGGGAAAGCTATCTCCCATTCGTCATCAAACATGCATTGTTCCCTATCGGAAGCACGAGCCTTCTAGTGAGTTGTTCCGGTTTGTGAGGGGTGTGTGTCCAAACTTTCGTCAAATAGGCCAATTTTTTTACCACATCATCTTGGTGGCATGACATTAGATCAAGCAAGGTTTCATGTTTTTTGATCATTTTTTTAATTTTTTGGAATAAAAATGCCATGGCACTCCATGCATGTACATGTGTCCATACCGAGAGACCAATATGTTTGAAAATTCCTTCTAATTTACTGCACATTGAATTAAACCACACACAAGTACACAAATATGATTTTTCAAACCGTTATGGTTAGCCGTTGCATGTAATGTAGTTCAAATTTGAATTACGGTCATTAAATGGCTATAAAATCATTTAAATGTCTTTAAAAGGTCAAATGACCCCTGAAATTTTCTGATTTTTCACATGACAGTTGTATTAGTGCACATTAAACGTAGAAAAAAAATTGAAGGCCTTAAGGGGTAGCTATCTCCCATTCGTCATCAAACATACATTGTTCCCTCTTGGAACCACGAGCCTTCTAGTGAGTTGCTCCGGTTTGTGAGAGGTGTGTGTCCAAACTTTCGTCAAACAGGCCAATTTTTTTACCACGTCATCTTAGCGGCATGACATTACATCAAGCAAGGTTTCATGTTTTTCTGATCATTTTTTATTTTTTTGGTATTAAAATGCCATGCCACTCCATGCATGTACACATGTCCGTGCCGTGCGACCAATATGTTCAAAAATTCCTTCTAATTTACTACACATGGAATTAACTCACACACAAGTACGCAAATAAGATTTTTCAAACCGTTATGGTTAGCCGTTGCATGTAGATGTAGTTAAAATTAGAATTACAGTCATTAAATGGCTAGAAAATCACTTAAATGTTTTTAAAAGGTCAAATGACCCCTAGAATTTTCTGAATTTTCACATGACAGTTGTATTAGTGCATGTTAAACATAGAAAAAATTTGAAGCCCGTAAGGGGAAGCTATCTCCCTTTCGTCATCAAACATGCATTGCTCCTTCTTGGAACCACGAGCCTTCTAGTGAGTTGCTCCAGTTTGTGAGGGGTGTGTGTCCAAACTTACGTGAAACAGGCCAATTTGTTACCACATCATCTTGCTGGCATGACATTACATCAAGCAAGGTTTCATGTTTTTCTGATTATTTTTTATTTTTTTGAAATTAAGGTGTCATGACACTCCATGCATGTATATGTGTCCATGCCGTGAGACCAATATGTTTGAAAATTCCTTCTAATTTACTGCACATGGAATTAAATCGCACACAAGTACACAAATATGATTTTTCTAACCATTATGGTTAGCCGTTGCATGTGGATGTAGTTTAAATTTGAATTACGATCATTAAATGGCTAGAAAATCATTTAAATGTCTTTAAAAGGTCAAATGACCCCTGGAATTTTCTGAATTTTCACATGACAGTTGAATTAGTGCACATTAAACATAGAAAAATTTTGAAGGCCGTAAGGGGTAGTTTTCTACCATTCATCATGAAACATGCATTGTTCCCTCTCGGAACCACGAGCCTTCTAGTGAGTTGCTCCGGTTTCTGAGGGGTGTGTGTCCAAACTTACATCAAACAAGGTTTCAGGTATTTCTGATCATTTTTTCATTTTTTGGAATTAAAATGTCATGACACACCATGCATTTACATGTGTCCATGCCGAGAGACCAATATGTTTGAAAATTCCTTCTAGTTTACTGCACATGGAATTAACTCGCACACAAGTACACAAAATATGATTTTTCAAACCGTTATGGTTAGCCGTTGCATGTAGATGTAGTCCAAATTGGAATTCTGGTCATTACATGGCTAGAGAATCACTTAAAATGTCTTTAAAACGTCAAATGACCCCTGAAATTTTCTGAATTTTCACATAGCAGTTTTATTAATGCACGTTAAACATAGGGAAAAAATAGAAGGCCGAAGGGGTAGCTATCCCCTGTTCGTCATCAAACATGCATTGTTCCCTCTCGGAACCACGAGCCTTCTAGTGAGTTGATTCGGTTTGTGAGGGGTGAGTGTCCAAACTTTCATAAAACATGCCAATTTTTTTACCACATCGTCCTAGTGGCATGACATTACATCAAGCAAGGCTTCATGTTTTTCTGATCATTTTTTCATTTTTTGTAATTAAAACGCCATGGCACTCCATGCATGTACATCTGTCCATGCTGTGAGACCAATATGTTTGAAAATTCCTTCTAATTTACTGCACATGGAATTAACTCGCACACAAGTATGCAAATATGAATTTTCAAACAGTTATGGTTAGCCGTTGCATGTGGATTTAGTTCAAATTTGAATTACAGTCATTAAATGGCTAGAAAATCACTTAAATGTCTTTAAAAGGTCAAATGACCCTTGGAATTTTCTGAATTTTCACATGATAGCTGTATTAGTGCATGTTAGACGTAGAGAAAATTTGAAGGCTGAAAGGGGAAGCTATCTCCCATTCGTCATCAAACATGCATTGTTCCCTCTCGGAACCACGAGCCTTCTAGTGAGTTGCTCCGGTTTGTGAGGGGTGTGTGTCCAAACTTTCGTCAACCAAGCCAATTTTTTTACCACATCATTTGGGGGCATGAAATTACATCAAGCAAGGTTTCATTTTTTCTGATTATTTTTTAATTTTTTGGAATTAAAATGCCATGGCACTCAATGCACGTACATGTGTCCATGACGAGAGACCAATATGTTTGAAAATTACTTCTGATTTACTGCACATGGAATCAACTCACACACAACTACACAAATATGATTTTTAAAACTGTTATGGTTAGCCGTTGCATGTAGATGTAGTTGAAATTTGAATTTCGATCATTAAATGGTTAGAAAATCACTTAAATATCTTTAAAATGTCAAATGACCCATGAGATTTTCCGAATTTTCACATGACAGTTCTATTAGTGCACGTTAAGCGTAGAAAAAAATTGAAGGCTGTACGGGGAAGCTATCTCCCGTTCATCGTGTACCATGCATTGTTCCCTTTCCGAACCACGAGCCTTCTAGTGAGTTGCTCCGGTTTGTGAGGGGTGTGTGTCCAAACTTTCGTCAAACAAGCCAATTTTTTTACCACATAATCTAGGTGGCATGAAATTACATCAAGCAAGGTTTCATGTTTTTCTGCTCATTTTTTTAATTTTTTGGAATTGAAATGCCATGGCACTCCATGCATGTACATGTGTCCATGTCGAGAGACAAATATGTTTGAAATTTACTTCTAATTTACTCCACATGAAATTAACTCGCACATAAGTACGCAAATATGACTTTTCAAATCGTTATGGTTAACCGTTGCATGTAGATGTAGTTCAAATTTGAATTACGGTCATTAAATGGCTAGAAAATCACTTAAATGTCTATAAAAGGTCAAATGACCCCTGAAATTCTGTGAATTTTCACATGACAGTTCTATTAGTGCATATTAAACATAGAAAAAAATTGAAGGCCGTAAGGGGAAGCTATCTCTCATTGATCATCAAGCATGCATTGTTCCCTCTCGGAACCACGAGCCTTCTAGTGAGTTGCTCCGGTTTGTGAGGGTTGTGTGTCCAAACTTTCGTGGAACAAGCCAATTTTTTTACCACATCATCTTGGTGGCATGACACTACATCAAGTAAGGTTTCATGTGTTTCTGATCAATTTTAATTTTTTTGGAATTAAAATGCCATGGCACTCCATGCATGTACATGTGTCTATACCGTCAGACCGATATGTTTGATATTTCCTTCTAATTTACTGCACATGGAATTAACTCGCACACAAGTAGGCAAATATGATTTTTCAAACCGTTATGGTTAGCCATTGCATGTAGATGTAGTTCAAATTCGAATTACAGTCATGAAATGGCTAGAAAATCACTTAAAGATCTTTAAAAGGTCAAATGACCCCTGATTGTTTTTTAAATTTTCACATGACAGTTGTATTAGTGCACATTAAACGTAGAAAAAAATTTGAAGGCCGTAAGGGGAAGCTATCTCCCGTTCCATCAAACATGCATTGTTCCCTCTCGGAACCACAGGCCTTTTGGTGAGTTGCTCCGGTTTGTGAGGGTTGTGTGTCCAAACTTTCTTCAAACAAGCCAATTTTTTTACCACATCATCTTGGTGGCATGACATTACATCGAGCAAGGTTTCATGTTTTGTGATCATTTTTTTTATTTTTTTGGAATTAAAATGCAACGGCACTCCATGCATGTACTTGTGTCCATGCCCAGAAACCAATATGTTTGAAAATTTCTTCTAATTTACTGCACATGGAATTAATTCGCACACAAGTCCGCCAATATGATATTTCAAACCGTTATGGTTAGCCGTTGCATGTAGATGTAGTTCAAATCTGAATTGCAATCATTAAATGGCTAGAAAATAAGTTAAATGTCTTTAAAAGGTCAAATGACCCCTGGAATTTTGCGGACTTTCACATTACAGTTGTATTAGTGCACGTCAAAAGTAGAAAAAAATTGAAGGTCGTAAGGGGAAGCTATCTCTTATTCGTCATCAAACATGCATTGTTCTCTGTCGGAACAACGAGCCTTCTAGTGACTTGCTCCGGTTTGTGAGGGGTGTGTGTCCAAACTTTCGTCAAACATGCAATTTTTTTTACCACATCATCTTGGTAGCATGACATTACATCAAGAAAGGTTTCATGTTTTTCTGATCATTTTTTATTGTTTTGGAATTAAAATGCATGGCACTCCATGCATGTACATGTGTCCATGCCGTGAGACCAATATGTTTGATTTTTTTTCTAATTTTCTACACATGGAATTAACTCGCACACAAGTACACAATTAAGATTTTCAAACCGTTATGGTTAGCAGTTGCATGTAGATATAGTTTAAATTTGAATTACGATCATTAAATGGCTAGAAAATCACTTAAATGTCTTTAAAAGGTTAAATGACCCCTCAAATTATCGGAATTTTCACATGACATCTGTATTAGTGCACGTTAAACGTAGAAATAATTTGAAGGTCGTAAGGAGAAGCTATATCCCGTTCATCATCGAACATGCATTGTTCCCTCTCGGAACCACGAGCTTTCTAGTGAGTTGCTCCGGTTTGTGAGGGGCGTGTGTCCAAACTTTTGTCAAACAGACCAATTTTTTAACCACATCATCTTGGTGCATGACATTATCTCAAGCAAGATTTCATGTTTTTCTGATCATTTTCTAATTTTTTGGAATTAAAATGCCATGGCGCTCCATGCATGTACATGTGTCCATGCCGAGAGACCAATACGTTTGAAAATTCCTTCTAATTTACTGCACATGGAATTAAATTGCACACAAGTACAAAAATATGATTTTTATAACCGTAATGGTTAGCCGTTGCATGTAGATGTAGTTAAAATTGGAATTACAGTCATTAAATGGCTATAAAATCACTTAAATGTCTTTAAAAGGTCAAATGACCCGTGAAATTTTCCGATTTTTCACAAGACAGTTGTATTAGTGCATGTTAAACATACAAAATATTTAAAGGCCGTAAGGGGAAGCTATCTCCCGTTCGTCATCAAACATGCATTGTTCCCTCTCGGAACCACGAGCCTTTTAGTGACTTGCTCCGGTTTGTGTGGGGTGTGTGTCCAAACTTACGTAAAACAGGCCAATTTGTTACCACATCATCTTGGTAGCATGACATTACATCAATCAAGGTTTCATGTTTTTTTTACCATTATTTATTTTTTTGAAATTAAAATGCATGACACTCCATGCATGTACATGTGTCCATGCCGAGAGACCAATATGTTTGAAAATTCCTACTAATTTAATACACATGGAATTATCTCGCACACAAGTACACAAATATGATTTTTCAAACCATTATGGTTAGCCGTTGCATGTAGATGTAGTTCAAATTTGAATTACGATCATCAAATGGCCAAAAAATCACTTAAATGTCTTTAAAAGGTCAATTGACCCCTGAAGTTTTCTGAATTTTCACATGACAGTTGTATTAGTGCACATTAAACGTAGAAAAAATTTGAAGGCCGTAATGGGTAGTTATCTACCATTCGTCATGAAACATGCATTGTTCCCTCTCGGAACCACGAGCCTTCTAGTGAGCTGCTCCGGTTTGTGAGGGGTGTGCGTTCAAACTTACATGAAACATGCCAATTTTTCACCACTTTATCTTGGTGGCATGACATTACATCAAGCAAGGTTTCATGTATTTCTGATCATTTTTCCATTTTTTGGAATTAAAATGTCATGACACTCCTTGCATTTACATGTGTCCATGCCGAGAGACCAATATGTTCGAAAATTCCTTCTAATTTCCTACACATGGAATTAACTCACACACAAGTACACAAATATGATTTTTCAAACCATTATGGTTAGCCGTTGCATGTGGATGTAGTTCAAATTTGAATTACGATCATTAAATGGCTAGAAAATCACTTAAATGTCTTTAAAAGGTCAAATGACTCGTGAAATTTTCTGAATTTTCACATGACAGTTGAATTAGTGCACATTAAACATAGAAATTTTTTGAAGGCCGTAAGGGGTAGTTATCTACCATTTGTCATGAAACATGCATTGTTCCCTCTCGGAACCACGATCCTTCTAGTGAGCTACTCCGGTTTGTGAGGGCTCTGTGTTCAAACTTACATCAAACATGCCAATTTTTCACCACATTATCTTGGTGGCATGACATTACATCAAGCAAGGTTTCATGTATTTCTGATAATTTTTCCATTTTTGGAATTAAAATGTCATGACACTCCATGCATTTACATGTGTCCATGCCGAGAGACCAATATGTTTGAAAATTCCTTCTAATTTACTGCACATGGAATTAACTCGCACACAAGTACACAAATATGATTTTTCAAACCATTATGGCTAGCCGTTGCATGTGGATGTAGTTCAAATTTGAATTACGATCATTAAATGGCTAGAAAATCACTTAAATGTCTTTAAAAGGTCAAATGACCCCTGCAATTTTCTGAGTTTTCACATGGCAGTTGAATTAGTGCACATTAAACGTAGAAATTTTTTGGAGGCCGTAAGGGGTAGTTATCTACCATTCGTCATGACACATGCATTGTTCCCTCTCGGAACCACGAGCCTTCTAGTGAGTTGCTCCAGTTTGCGAGGGGTGAGTGTCCAAACTTTCATCAAAATGCCAATTTTTTTACCACATCATCATGGTGGCATGACATTACATCAAGCAAGGCTTCATGTTTTTCTGATCATTTTTTAAATTTTTGAAATTAAAACGCCATGGCACTCCATGCATGTACATGTGTCCATGCCGTGAGACCAATATGTTTGAAAATTCCTTCTAATTTACTGCACATGGAATTAACTCGCACACAAGTATGCAAATATGATTTTTCAAACCGTTATGGTTAACCGTTGCATGTAGATGTAGTTCAAATTTGAATTACGGTCACTAAATGGCTAGAAAATTACTTAAATGTCTTTAAAAGGTCAAATGACCCTTGGAATTTTTTGAATTTTCACATGACAGCTCTATTAGTGCACGTTAAACGTAGCGAAAATTTGAAGGCTGAAAGGGGAAGCTATCTCCCATTCGTCATCAAACATGCATTGTTCCCTCTCGGAACCACGAGCCTTCTAGTGAGTTGCTCCGGCTTGTGAGGGGTGTGTGTCCAAACTTTCGTCAACCAAACCAATTTTTTTACCACATCATTTTGGTGGCTTGAAATTACATCAAGCAAGGTTTCATGTTTTTCTGATCATTTTTTATTTTTTTGGAATCAAAATGCCATGGCACTCAATGCATGTACATGTGTCCATGCCGAGAGACCAATATGTTTGAAAATTACTTCTAATTTACTGCACATGGAATTAACTCACACACAAGTACACAAATATGATTTTTCAATCCGTTATGGTTAGCCGTTGCATGTAGATGTAGTTAAAATTTGAATTACGATCATTAAATGGTTAGAAAATCACTTAAATATCTTTAAAATGTCAAATGACCCGTGAGATTTTCCGAATTTTCACATGGCAGTTCTATTAGTGCACGTTAAACGTAGAAAAAAAATTGAAGGCTGCAAGGGGAAGCTATCTCCCGTTCCTCGTGTACCATGCATTGTTCCCTCTCGGAACCACGAGCCTTCTAGTGAGTTGCTCCGGTTTGTGAGGGGTGTGTGTCCAAACTTTCATCAAACAAGCCAATTTTTTTACCACATAATCTAGGTGGCATGAAATTACATCAAGCAAGGTTTCATGTTTTTCTGCTCATTTTTTAATTTCTTGGAATTAAAATGCCATGGCACTCCATGCATGTACATGTGTCCATGCCGAGAGACCAATATGTTTGAAAGTTACTTCTAATTTACTCCACATGAAATTAACTCGCACATAAGTACACAAATATGACTTTTCATTTCGTTATGGTTAGCCGTTGCATGCAGATGTAGTTCAAATTTGAATTACGGTCATTAAATGGCTCGGAAATCACTTAAATGTCTTTAAAAGGTCAAATGACCCCTGAAATTCTCCGAATTTTCACATGGCAGTTCTATTAGTGCACATTAAACATAGAAAAATTTGAAGGCCGTAAGGGGAAGCTATCTCTCGTTGATCATCAAACATGCATTGTTCCCTCTTGGAACCACGAGCCTTCTAGTGAGTTGCTCCGATTTGTGAGGGTTGTGTGTCGAAACTTTCGTGGAACAAGCAAATTTTTTTTAGCACATCATCTTGGTGGCATGACACTACATCAAGTAAGGTTTCATGTGTTTCTGATCAATTTTCTTTTGGAATTAAAATACCATGGCACTCCATGCATGTACATGTGTCCATACCGTGAGACCAATATGTTTGATATTTCCTTCTAATTTACTGCACATGGAATTAATTCGCACACAAGTCCGCAAATATGATTTTTCAAACCGTTATGGTTAGCCGTTGCATGTAGATGTAGTTCAAATCTGAATTGCAATCATTAAATGGCTAGAAAATAAGTTAAATGTCTTTAAAAGGTCAAATGACCCCTGGAATTTTGCGGACTTTCACATGACAGTTGTATTAGTGCACGTCAAAAGTTGAAAAAAATTGAAGGTCGTAAGGGGAAGCTATCTCTTATTCGTCATCAAACATGCATTGTTCTCTGTCGGAACCACGAGCCTTCTATTGACTTGCTCCGGTTTGTGAGGGGTGTGTGTCCAAACTTTCGTCAAACATGCAATTTTTTTTACCACATCATCTTGGTAGCATGACATTACATCAAGAAAGGTTTCATGTTTTTCTGATCATTTTTTATTGTTTTGGAATTAAAATGCATGGCACTCCATGCATGTACATGTGTCCATGCCGTGAGACCAATATGTTTGATTTTTTTTCTAATTTTGTACACATGGAATTAACTCGCACACAAGTACACAATTAAGATTTTCAAACCGTTATGGTTAGCAGTTGCATGTAGATATAGTTTAAATTTGAATTACGATCATTAAATGGCTAGAAAATCACTTAAATGTCTTTAAAAGGTTAAATGACCCCTCAAATTATCGGAATTTTCACATGACATCTGTATTAGTGCACGTTAAACGTAGAAATAATTTGAAGGTCGTAAGGAGAAGCTATATCCCGTTTATCATCGAACATGCATTGTTCCCTCTCGGAACCACGAGCTTTCTAGTGAGTTGCTCCGGTTTGTGAGGGGCGTGTGTCCAAACTTTTGTCAAACAGACCAATTTTTTAACCACATCATCTTGGTGCATGACATTATATCAAGCAAGATTTCATGTTTTTCTGATCATTTTCTAATTTTTTGGAATTAAAATGCCATGGCGCTCCATGCATGTACATGTGTCCATGCCGAGAGACCAATACGTTTGAAAATTCCTTCTAATTTACTGCACATGGAATTAAATTGCACACAAGTACAAAAATATGATTTTTATAACCGTTATGGTTAGCCGTTGCATGTAGATGTAGTTAAAATTAGAATTACAGTCATTAAATGGCTATAAAATCACTTAAATGTCTTTAAAAGGTCAAATGACCCGTGAAATTTTCCGATTTTTCACATGACAATTGTATTAGTGCATGTTAAACATAGAAAAAATTTAAAGGCCGTAAGGGGAAGCTATCTCCCGTTCGTCATCAAACATGCATTGTTCCCTCTCGGAACCACGAGCCTTTTAGTGACTTGCTCCGGTTTGTGAGGGGTGTGTGTCCAAACTTATGTAAAACAGGCCAATTTGTTACCACATCATCTTGGTGGCATGACATTACGTCAAGCAAGGTATCATGTTTTTTTGATCATTATTTATTTTTTGAAATTAAAATGCATGACACTCCATGCATGTACATGTGTCCATGCCGAGAGACCAATATGTTTGAAAATTCCTTCTAATTTAATACACATGGAATTATCTCGCACACAAGTACACAAATATGATTTTTCAAACCATTATGGTTAGCCGTTGCATGTAGATGTAGTTCAAATTTGAATTACGATCATCAAATGGCAAAAAAATCACTTAAATGTCTTTAAAAGGTCAAATGACCCCTGAAGTTTTCTGAATTTTCACATGACAGTTGTATTAGTGCACATTAAACGTAGAAAAAATTTGAAGGCCGTAATGGGTAGTTATCTACCATTCGTCATGAAACATGCATTGTTCCCTCTCGGAACCACGAGCCTTCTAGTGAGCTGCTCCGGTTTGTGAGGGGTGTGCGTTCAAACTTACATGAAACATGCCAATGTTTCACCACTTTATCTTGGTGGCATGACATTACATCAAGCAAGGTTTCATGTATTTCTGATCATTTTTCCATTTTTTGGAATTAAAATGTCATGACACTCCATGCATTTACATGTGTCCATGCCGAGAGACCAATATGTTTGAAAATTCCTTCTAATTTCCTGCACATGGAATTAACTCGCACACAAGTACACAAATATGATTTTTCAAACCATTATGGTTAGTCGTTGCATGTGGATGTAGTTCAAATTTGAATTACGATCATTAAATGGCTAGAAAATCACTTAAATGTCTTTAAAAGGTCAAATGACCCGTGAAATTTTCTGAATTTTCACATGACACTTGAATTAGTGCACATTAAACATAGAAATTTTTTGAAGGCCGTAAGGGGTAGTTATCTACCATTTGTCACGAAACATGCATTGTTCCCTCTCGGAACCACGAGCCTTCTAGTGAGCTACTCCGGTTTGTGAGGGCTGTGCGTTCAAACTTACATCAAACATGCCAATTTTTCACCACATTATCTTGGTGGCATGACATTACATCAAGCAAGGTTTCATGTATTTCTGATAATTTTTCCATTTTTTGGAATTAAAATGTCATGACACTCCATGCATTTACATGTGTCCATGCCGAGAGACCGATATGTTTGAAAATTCCTTCTAATTTACTGCACATGGAATTAACTCGCACACAAGTACACAAATATGATTTTTCAAACCATTATGGCTAGCCGTTGCATGTGGATGTAGTTCAAATTTGAATTACGATCATTAAATGGCTAGAAAATCACTTAAATGTCTTTAAAAGGTCAAATGACCCCTGCAATTTTCTGAGTTTTCACATGGCAGTTGAATTAGTGCACATTAAACGTAGAAATTTTTTGGAGGCCGTAAGGGGTAGTTATCTACCATTCGTCATGACACATGCATTGTTCCCTCTCGGAACCACGAGCCTTCTAGTGAGTTGCTCCAGTTTGCGAGGGGTGAGTGTCCAAACTTTCATCAAAATGCCAATTTTTTTTACCACATCATCATGGTGGCATGACATTACATCAAGCAAGGCTTCATGTTTTTTTGATCATTTTTTAAATTTTTGAAATTAAAACGCCATGGCACTCCATGCATGTACATGTGTCCATGCCGTGAGACCAATATGTTTGAAAATTCCTTCTAATTTACTGCACATGGAATTAACTCGCACACAAGTATGCAAATATGATTTTTCAAACCGTTATGGTTAACCGTTGCATGTAGATGTAGTTCAAATTTGAATTACGGTCACTAAATGGCTAGAAAATTACTTAAATGTCTTTAAAAGGTCAAATGACCCTTGGAATTTTTTGAATTTTCACATGACAGCTCTATTAGTGCACGTTAAACTTAGCGAAAATTTGAAGGCTGAAAGGGGAAGCTATCTCCCATTCGTCATCAAACATGCATTGTTCCCTCTCGGAACCACGAGCCTTCTAGTGAGTTGCTCCGGCTTGTGAGGGGTGTGTGTCCAAACTTTCGTCAACCAAACCAATTTTTTTACCACATCATTTTGGTGGCATGAAATTACATCAAGCAAGGTTTCATGTTTTTCTGATCATTTTTTAATTTTTTGGAATCAAAATGCCATGGCACTCAATGCATGTACATGTGTCCATGCCGAGAGACCAATATGTTTGAAAATTACTTCTAATTTACTGCACATGGAATTAACTCACACACAAGTACACAAATATGATTTTTCAATCCGTTATGGTTAGCCGTTGCATGTAGATGTAGTTGAAATTTGAATTACGATCATTAAATGGTTAGAAAATCACTTAAATATCTTTAAAATGTCAAATGACCCGTGAGATTTTCCGAATTTTCACATGGCAGTTCTATTAGTGCACGTTAAACGTAGAAAAAAAATTGAAGGCTGCAAGGGGAAGCTATCTCCCGTTCCTCGTGTACCATGCATTGTTCCCTCTCGGAACCACGAGCCTTCTAGTGAGTTGCTCCGGTTTGTGAGGGGTGTGTGTCCAAACTTTCATCAAACAAGCCAATTTTTTTACCAAATAATCTAGGTGGCATGAAATTACATCAAGCAAGGTTTCATGTTTTTCTGCTCATTTTTTAATTTCTTGGAATTAAAATGCCATGGCACTCCATGCATGTACATGTGTCCATGCCGAGAGACCAATATGTTTGAAAGTTACTTCTAATTTACTCCACATGAAATTAACTCGCACATAAGTACACAAATATGACTTTTCATTTCGTTATGGTTAGCCGTTGCATGCAGATGTAGTTCAAATTTGAATTACGGTCATTAAATGGTTCGGAAATCACTTAAATGTCTTTAAAAGGTCAAATGACCCCTGAAATTCTCCGAATTTTCACATGGCAGTTCTATTAGTGCACATTAAACATAGAAAAATTTGAAGGCCGTAAGGGGAAGCTATCTCTCGTTGATCATCAAACATGTATTGTTCCCTCTTGGAACCACGAGCCTTCTAGTGAGTTGCTCCGATTTGTGAGGGTTGTGTGTCGAAACTTACGTGGAACAAGCAAATTTTTTTTAGCACATCATCTTGGTGGCATGACACTACATCAAGTAAGGTTGCATGTGTTTCTGATCAATTTTCTTTTGGAATTAAAATACCATGGCACTCAGTGCATGTACATGTGTCCATACCATGAGACCAATATGTTTGATATTTCCTTCTAATTTACTGCACATGGAATTAACTCGCACACAAGTAAGCAAATATGATTTTTCAAACCGTTATGGTTAGCCATTATATATAGATGTAGTTCAAATTTGAATTACAGTCATTAAATGGCTAGAAAATCACTTAAATGTCTATAAAAGGTCAAATGACCCCTGAATTTTTTTAAATTTTCACATCATAGTTGTATTAGTGCACGTTAAACGTAGAAAAAAATTTGAAGGCCGTAAGGGGAAGCTATCTCCCGTTCGTCATCAAACATGCATTGTTCCCTCTCGGAACCACGAGCCTTCTAGTGAGTTGCTCTGGTTTGTGAGGGGTGTGTGTCCAAACTTTCTTCAAACAGGCCAATTTTTTTTACCACGTCATCTTGGTGGCATGACATTACATCGAGCAAGGTTTCATGTTTGCTGATCATTTTTTTTATTTTTTTGGAATTAAAATGCAATGGCACTCCATGCATGTACTTGTGTCCATGCCGAGAGACCAATATGTTTGAAATTTTCTCTTAATTTACTGCACATAGAATTAATTCGCACACAAGTAGGCAAATACGATTTTTCAAACCGTTATGGCTAGCCCTTGCATGTAGATGTAGTTCAAATCTGAATTGCAGTCATTAAATGGCTAGAAAATAAGTTAAATATCTTTAAAAGGTCAAATGACCCCTGGAATTTCGCGAACTTTCACATGACAATTTTATTAGTGCACGTCAAAAGTAGAAAAAATTGGAAGGTCGTAAGGGGAAGCTATCTCTTGTTCGTCATCAAACATGCATTGTTCCCTCTCGGAACAACGAGCCTTCTAGTGACTTGCTCCAGTTTGTGAGGGGTGTGTGTCCAAACTATCGTCAAACATTCAATTTTTTTACCACATCATCTTGGTGGCATGGCATTACATCAAGCAAGGTTTCATGTTTTTCTGATCATTTTTATTGTTTTGGAATTAAAATGCATGGCACTCCATGCATGTACACGTGTCCATGCCGTGAGACCAATATGTTTGAAATTTTCTTCTAATTTACTACACATGGAATTAACTCTCACACAAGTACACAATTAAGATTTTCAAACCGTTATGGTTAGCAGTTGCATGTAGATATAGTTTAAATTTGAATTACGGTCATTAAATGGCTAGAAAATCACTCAAATGTCTTTAAAAGGTCAAATGACCCCTCAAATTATCTGAATTTTCACATGACATCTGTCTTTAAAAGGCCGTAAGGAGGAGCTATCTCCCGTTCATCATCAAACATGCATTGTTCCCCCTCGGAACCACGAGCTTTCTAGTGAGTTGCTCCGGTTTGTGAGGGGTGTGTGTCCAAACTTTTGTCAAACAGACCAATTTTTTAACCACATCATCTTGGTGCATGACATTATATCAAGCAAGGTTTCATGTTTTTCTGATCATTTTCTAATTTTTTGGAATTAAAATGCCATGGCGCTCCATGCATGTACATGTGTCCATGCCGAGAGACCAATACGTTTGAAAATTCCTTCTAATTTACTGCACATGGAATTAAATTGCACACAAGTACAAAAATATGATTTTTATAACCGTTCTGGTTAGCCGTTGCATGTAGATGTAGTTAAAATTAGAATTACAGTAGTTAAATGGCTAGAAAATCGCTTAAATGTCTTTAAAAGGTCAAATGACCCGTGAAATTTTCCGATTTTTCACATGACAGTTGTATTAGTGCATGTTAAACATAGAAAAAATTTAAAGGCCATAAGGGGAAGCTATCTCCCGTTCGTCATCAAACATGCATTGTTCCCTCTCGGAACCACGAGCCTTCTAGTGAGTTGCTCCGGTTTGTGAGGGGTGTGTGTGCAAACTAACGTAGAACAGGCCAATTTGTTACCACATCATCTTGGTGGCATGACATTACATCAAGCAAGCTTTCATGTTTTTCTGATCATTTTTTTTGAAATTAAAATGCATGACACTCCATGCATGTACATGTGTCCATGCCGAGAGACCAATATGTTTGAAAATTCCTTCTAATTTAATACACATGGAATTAACTCGCACACAAGTACACAAATATGATTTTTCAAACCATTATGGTTAGCCTTTGCATGTAGATGTAGTTCAAATTTGAATTACGTTCATTAAATGGCCAGAAAATCACTTAAATGTCTTCAAAAGGTCAAATGACCCGTGAAGTTTTCTGAATTTTCACATGACAGTTGTATTAGTCCACATTAAACGTGGAAAAATTTTGAAGGCTGTAATGGGTAGTTATCTGCCATTCGTCATGAAACATGCATTGTTCCCTCTCGGAACCACGAGCCTTCTAGTGAGCTGCTCCGGTTTGTGAGTGGTGTGCGTTCAAACTTATATCAAACATGCCAATTTTTCACCACATTATCTTGGTGGCATGACATTACTTCAAGCAAGGTTTCATGTATTTCTGATCATTTTTCCATTTTTTGGAATTAAAATGTCATGACACTCCATGCATTTACATGTGTGCATGCCAAGAGACCAATAGGTTTGAAAATTCCTTCTAATTTACTGCACATGGAATTAACTCGCACACAAGTACACAAATATGATTTTTCAAACCATTATGGTTAGCCGTTGCATGTGGATGTAGTTCAAATTTGAATTATGATCATTAAATGGCTACAAAATCACTTAAATGTCTTTCAAATGTCAAAAGACCCCTGAAATTTTCTGAATTTTCACATGACAGTTGAATTAGTGCACATTAAACGTAGAAAAAATTTGAAGGCCGTAAGGGGTAGTTATCTACCATTCGTCATGAAACATGCATTGTTCCCTCTCGGAACCACGAGCCTTCTAGTGAGTTGCTCCGGTTTGTGAGGGGCGTGTGTGTAACATCCCAAATTTTCAATTTGGAATGTTATATATAGATCATACCGCATTGCATGCTCTTTGCATTTTTTTGTGGCGTTCCTCGAAATTCTAAGCAACTCAAGGACCTACGGAGAGAGTTGGGAATTTTACCGTTTTCGTATTAGAGTTCGCTCGAATACCGGTACGAGGACAGTGTGATTTTATTTATTTTTCTCTCCTAAAAATATTTCTAAGTACAATATATGAGCGAAGATAATATGACTTCTTGAAAATAACAGAAACATAGGAGGAAAAATGTTAAAATCACTTTTGGTATTTTTCTGGATTTATTTGCGATTTTATTTGCATAGGAAAAAAATGCGCGTTTTTCAGAATTCCATTTAGGTCCGGAAAAATGTTCACCTTGTCCTAAATATTATTAGAGGACGATGAAAATTTATTTCGGGATTTTTGGAGTCCGTTTAGTATTTCTTTCGTTAGTTTTTCTGCGCGAGGACTCTTTTAGAAAAAAAAGACAACCCGACTTAGGGCCGTATTAGCCCAGGACTATGGGCTTTATATAGCGCCCCGCCGGCCCGCTTAGCACCCCAGCCGCCCCGCGAACCCTAGCCCGCCGCCTAGCGCCGCGCCACCGCCTGCGTGACCCGCCGCCGTCGCCAGCTGCCGCGCCGCCGCCGCCTCGCCGTCGCCGCCGCCGCTAGCTGCCGCCTTGCCGCCTTGCCGCCGCCGACCGCCGTCGCCCCGCCGGACCCGCCGCCCGCCGCCGCCGGACTTTGCCGGAGTCATCGTCTTCAAGGTAGCCATCGATTTTTTTTAAAACCGATCGTTTTTTCGTAAAACCGTAGATCCATTTTTTTTGTTTAGATCGGTTCGGTTTTTCTCCGGTTTAGCTATTTAGCGGACGTTCGTCCGTACATTCGTCCGTACGTTCGTTTTAACGAACGCTTTTCATTCGTTAGCCGCAGACAGCGAACGTTCGTTCGTTAGCCTGTTCGTCAGTTTTCTTTTTCGGGGTTTTTATCCGCGATTATTTCGATCGCGATTTCTGCCCTGATCTTGTTTTTCATTTTTCTTTTCGCTCGAGAGTCGGAATCAGGTGATTCAAAATCCCAGATCTTCGTCTCGACGCCCTCTTTCCGTTTAACCAACTTGAACAAAGTTTTGGATACTGTAAAATTTGACTTTAGACCAATTAGTAACCGGAGCTCGTTTCTTTCGCAGTTTGAGTTTCATTGCATCTTTCGAGTTGATTCTTGTTGCAAACCGAAGTTCTTAAGTTGAACTCTCTGGTTAGATCTATTATTTTGGAGTTTTTTTTGTGCATCATTGTTTGTTTGCTTATGTATGCTATTGTTTGCTTGCGATAGAATACCCAGACTAAGAAGCGTGCTACTACGAGTCTCTAGGTTTTGCGAATCGTCAGCAAGGCAAGTAACACTTTGATCATACCTTTTGTTACCCAGTTTTTATGCATTAGATCAAACCCTCACACATTGCATGAGTAGGATCTCTTAACTTGTGGGACTGGGAAGTAGATTGTGGTAGAACCTATTACCTGCATTATTTTCAAACCCTTGGGAGTTACTTCTACGTTTGCTTAGGTTGCTATGCTATGCTCGTAGACGTGGTTTGGGTTTGAGTGAAATCCATGACAGATGTGAGTTTTAATTAAGGATTCAACTTAAGGTGGCTACTTGAATACACATCTGGGTGGATTGGTTGCAGGGCACCTGGAGAATCCAATGTTGTCCTAGGAAATCCCGGGGTTTCGCGTGATTTTTCCTATGGAATGCCACCCAGGCTCAAAAGAATCATAAAACTATTCATGCTAGAAACTTCTGTGTGCAGCCACATGCCAATATGGGCTCTGGCATAGTTGAGTAAGTTGTGGGAAACCTTTCCGTGATGGGCTAGCAGATGTAGAGGGATTGTAGGTGTACCGGCCTATCTATCCGGTTAAGGGGACCTCTTCGGAAAGACTGTGTCTCGGTCATCCGTTTCTCAAACACCATGCAGTGCGAGAAACCAAACGGAGGCGATCGAGTCTTGTGGGAAAAGTGCACAAACCTCTGCAAAGTGTACAAACTAATCATGATTAGCCGTGTCCCCGGTTATGGACATCTTGAGTATCTGGTACTTGAATTATTGGTTGATCTCATCACTCTATAATTCAATTTGTTGGGTAAATGATAACTTTAATTTGGGATTGAGTTGGAGGTACCTTCTCAATGATTTTCAACCAACATGGTAGTTCAAATAAAATTTATTCCTTTGTTGTAGGGAAAAATTGGCTTTACGCAAAAACTTTAACCTTAGAGCCGCCACCAGCCAAATATGCATATAGTATAGCCTTTATTCTGTTACTTGTATCTTCTGTGTTATCTTGCCAGCATATTCCATGTGCTGACCCATTTTCGGGCTGTAACATATTACGTTGCAGACTTTTCAGACGAGGAATAAGACGTTCTAGGTCGTTTGTCATGCACTCAGCCATGCCGTTGGAGTTGATGGACTCACTTATCTTCCAAGACTACCGCTGTTATTTCATTAGATGGCCTTAAGCCATAGATTTTGTATTAAGTTCTCATTGGAGACATTCGATGTAATAAGTGTGTGATTGCCACTCTGTTATAAATCCTTCAAGTACTGTGTGTGTCAGCATTACCGATCCAGGGATGACACAGAACACAGAGACTTCGGTCCATTCAGATCGTGGTCGCTACAAAGATGGTATCAGAGCACACGCTGAATGTAGGGCACGACCACTAAGACAGACCCTAGATCACTCTTCTCTACTCATTTCCGACTTCTCTCCATTTTCTACTTCTTTAGGATGGTGGATCCAAGGAACAAGTTCACTCAACCTGATGAAGACACACCATTTGGACGACACTTGAAGGAAGTCACTAGGTACCTGAACATAGGAATACCAAGCTTTACCGAGACCTACACCGCCAGTTTACCAGAAGAAGAGCAATGGAGTATACAAGTTCAAATTCCCGGGAGAACCTTCGCACACTCCACCGAGCCAACAGAGTTTTCTTTTGATGCGCCAACCTGGAGCCTAGGGAAGAGCATGGCAGCCCACATCACGATGGGAAGGATCGGAGAAGTCTTCAAGAAGGAGCTGAAGGACACCATCTACCAGATTTGTGGATGCCGAGATGAGAGTTGGGATATGATCAACACCCGGAAGGATAGGTCCATTGCAACATTCATCCAGGAGTTGAACCAGCACATTCGACGACAGGAGCACCGGATGTGCGCTGGGATGATAGAATTGAAGAAGGCACTAAACAGGAATTTAGAGCTAGAAGAGGAACTTAAGTCTACTCGTGACGGATACGAGGAGGAGATGTTGGTACTAGTGGAGAAGAATGGTGATTTGACAAGGAAGCTAGGAGTATTCATGGGAGATCCAGCACCAGGAGGTGAAGAAGAGGAAGAAGAACCCAAGGAAATTCCTCCCGAAGATTACATTATCATCGACGACACGGATTCCGAACCCGATGATAGTAAAGACGAAGACTATGAAGATGAAGCTGGAGCAAATATCATGGAATCGTCCGCCGATCAATATTTTTAGATGACCACCCTGTGACTAGTAGTTTACCCCCATATATTAGTTTTAGAGCACTTTTGTAACGGTAGTTAGATTTGTAAGATCTTGCTTGAAATTGATTGGTGTGATATGATTGTGTTTGTCTCATGTGCATATGGGTAGTGATTTTCCCTTAGACCTCGATTCTGTTCTAATCTCTTCCCTCTACACCCATCAGATGCCTCCAAGACGTGAGCCCGGATTTGAGTTTCCCCCTGAGCTCACCCAGTTGATCCAGCAGCAGAACACCCTGATGCAACTTCTTGTCCAGAACACTCAGAACAACCAGAACAACAACAACCCTCCACCACCACCACCCGTGGACAACCTGACATGTTTCTTAAGGTTGCAACCACCCGTGTTTGCTAGCAGCATCGAACCAATAGTGGCTGATGACTGGCTACGTAAGATTGGAAGGGATTTGACCACCGCAAATTGCTCGGACGCTGAGAAGGTGCGATTTGCCGCAAACCAGTTGTCTGGACCAGCCGCAGCATGGTGGGAGAACTACACAACCACTTTCCCCATAACCAATGTTACTTGGGAGCAGTTTCAGCAAGCTTTTCGTACTGCCCATGTCTCAACTAGAGCTATGAGCATGAAGAAGCGGGAGTTTCACAACTTGCGCCAAGGAAACCGTACTGTAGCTCAGTACGTGGATGAGTTTAGTACCCTATCTCGTTTTTCCCCAGATGATGTGGCCACAGATGCCGCTAAGCAGGAGAGATTTATGGAAGGGCTGAATGATGAGATGAGCGTACAGTTGATGGTGGCAACTTTTAACAACTACCAGGAGTTGGTAGATAAAGCTCTTATGATTGAAGGGAAGCACGAGCAGATTGAAAGCCGCAAGAGGAAGTATGGACAAGGAAGGAATAATTCTGGAGCCCAACAGAAGCCCCGATGCACTCCGAATTCGGGAGGATATACCAATAACCATGGAATTCCCCACAACCACAATGGCCCTAAGAATGGAAATGGGAATGGAGCAAGTAGTAACCAGAGCCGCCCTACACCGTCCACACCCGCCAAGAAGGATTTCAGCCACATCACTTGTTTCAAGTGCGGGAAGAATGGACACTATGCCACGGACTGCCCTGAAGCTAAGAATGGGAACGGCAATGGAAGCGTCGGGAAGAAGCCCAACCCGTTCAACAAAGGAAAAGTGAGCCACGTGACTGTGGAGGAGGTAGAAGAGCAACCAGATGCTGTTGTTGGTAAGTTTTTGGTTAAGACATTTACCGCAATAGTTCTTTTCGATACTGGTGCATCACATTCATACATTTCAAGGGGATTCATAAATAGACATAGGATGTCTACCCGAGTTCTTAAGACCCCCATGTTAGTAAGCTCACCAGGAGCAGAATATATGGCATACCAAGGATGTCTTCAGACGCCATTGACCATAGGACGCCACACTTTTCCCTCTGACCTAATAGTCCTGGAGTCACAAGGATTGGATGTGATATTAGGTATCGATTGGCTATTGAAGTATGGAGGTAACATCGATTGTGCCAGCAAGTCTATTTTGCTCACCACCCCAGAGGGAAAAAGGATTAAGTATGTATCTAGGCATTCGCCTATAAGGACACAAGTACATTCTCTCACGGGAGTTGTTCAGGAGGAAGTGCCAGTAGTAAAGGATTATCCGGATGTGTTCCCAGAGGAGTTACCTGGCATGCCACCAGATAGAGATATTTAGTTTTTGATAGAGTTGTTGCCTGGCACCGTACCAATATCTAAGAGACCGTATCGGATGCCAGCGAATGATCTGGAGGAGATCAAGAAGCAGATTAAGGAGTTATTGGAGAAAGGATTTATTCGCCAAAGTTCATCACCTTGGGGAGCCCCAGTGCTTTTGGTCGAGAAGAAGGATGGATCTTTAAGAATGGTCGTTGATTATCGTGCACTGAATGAAGTGACAATTAAGAATAAGTACCCGCTGCCGATGATCAATGATCTGTTCGACCAACTCCAGGGAGAGAAAGTATTCTCCAAGATAGATCTACGATCTGGATACCACCAATTGAAGATCCGAGATAAGGATATACCTAAGACGGCCTTCACCACACGGTACGGGCTATATGAGTATACGGTTATGTCATTTGGATTGACTAACGCGCCTGCCTATTTCATGAGTATGATGAACAAGGTGTTCATGGAGTTCTTGGATAAGTTCGTCGTGGTATTCATTGATGATATTCTGGTGTACTCGAAAGATGAAGAGGAACATGCATAGCATTTGCGTTTGGTATTGGAGAAGCTCAGAGAACATCCGCTGTATGCCAAGTTTAGCAAATGCGAGTTTTGGTTGAAGGAAGTCGGATTCCTAGGGCATGTTATATCGGGAGAAGGTATAGCAGTGGACCTCGTCAAGGTGCAGGCAGTCACTGAGTGGTTGGCACCCACTTCAGTTGGAGAGATTCGCAGTTTTCTTGGACTCGCGGGATACTACTAGAGGTTCATAGAAAATTTCTCCAAGATTGCAAAGCCAATGAAGACATTGTTGAAGAAGGAGACAAAGTTCTATTGGACTGAAGAATGTGAAGAAAGTTTCCAGGAGTTGAAGAAACGGTTGACGATAGCCCCAGTGCTGATATTGCCAGATATACGCAAGGATTTCCAAGTGTACTACGACGCTTCACGCTTAGGACTTGGAGGAGTACTTATGCAGGATGGAAGAGTTGTTTCCTATGCATCCCGTCAACTGCGACCGCACGATTTGAATTACGCGACGCACGATCTGGAGTTAGCCGCAATAGTGCATGCACTGAAAACCCGGAGACATTACCTTATTGGAAACCGTTGTGATGTGTACACAGATCACAAGAGTTTGAAGTACATTTTCACATAGAAGGAGCTGAACCTTAGACAAAGGAGATGGTTGGAGCTTATAAAGGATTATGATATGAAGCTGCACTATCATCCCGGAAAGGCCAACGTTGTGGCAGACGCTTTGAGCCGGAAGAGTTATGCCAATACCCTAGTAAAAGGGGGATTGCCACAGGAGTTAGCAGAACATCTCAGGGAGCTTTGTTTGGAGATAGTTCCTAGAGGTTTCATGGCAATGTTGGAAGTTCAGTCGACATTGCTGGGAAAGATACGTAAAGCCCAGAAGGATGATAAGGAAATCTCAGAGATAAGGAAACAGATGAGTGAACGAAAAGCCAAGGTATTTCGTGAGGAGGAACACGACACCTTGTTGTTTGAGGATCGAATCTATGTGCCCAACGACCCGGAGATCAGGAAGTTGATACTTCAGGAAGCACATGATTCGCCATACTCGATACACCTCGGAAACACCAAGATGTATTTGGATTTGAAGGAACGTTTCTGGTGGACGGGAATGAAGAAGGATATTGCCGAGTATGTAGCCGTATGCGATGTATGCCAGAGAGTAAAGGCAGAACATCAGAAGCCAGCAGGATTGTTGCAGCCTATGCCGATACCCAAATGGAAGTGGGAGAAACTTGGCATGGATTTTATCACTGGATTGCCCAGGACCAAAGCATGATATGACTCAATCTGGATAGTAGTGGACCGATTGACCAAAGTAGCCCACTTTATCCCCGTGAAAACCACATACACCAGTGCGAAGTTGGCCAAGATATACATGACCAGGATCGTATGTCTGCACGGAGTTCCGAGGACCATTGTATCAGATAAAGGAACTCAGTTCTCCTCAAAGTTTTGGCATCAGCTACACCAAACTTTGGGAACAAGGCTGGAATTCAGCACAACATTTCATCCGCATACCGATGGACGGACCGAGAGAGTCAACCAGATCTTGGAGGACATGTTGAGAGCCTGTGCGTTAGATTATGGATCTTGTTGGGATGATAATTTGCCCTACGTGGAGTTATCGTACAACAATAGTTACCAGGCCAGTTTGAAGATGGCACCGTTCGAGGCATTGTATGGAAGGAGATGCCGAACACCGTTAATGTGGGATGAAGTTGGAGATCGACAGTTGTTTGGACCAGACTTGATCAAAAAGTCTGAGGAGAAGGTGAAGTTGATTCGAGATAGATTGAAGGTAGCTCAGTCCAGGAAGAAGAGTTATGCAGACTCGAAGCGCAAGGAGATAGCCTATGAGATCAGAGATAGAGTGTATTTGAGAGTATCGCCTCTGCGAGGAGTTAAACGTTTCGGAGTTAAAGGAAAGCTAGCCCCGAGATTTGTGGGACCTTACCGTGTTTTGGAACGCACGGGAGAGGTTGCCTCTAAGTTGGAATTGCCCGAAGGACTGTCAGGAGTGCACGACGTGTTTCATGTTTCGCAGCTTAAGAAGTGCCATGCGGAGATGGCCGACATACCGCTTAGAGACATAGTACCCCTGGAAGCAATTCAGTTGGACAGTGATCTGACCTACGAGGACAAGCCTGTTAAGATTCTCGAATTTTCGAGAAGAGTCACCCACAGTAAGGTTATCAAGTTTTGCAAAGTTCAGTGGAGTCACCACACCGAGGAAGAAGCCACCTGGGAACGAGAAGATGATCTACGCAAGGACCACCCACACCTGTTCTCTAGCCAAGTCGAATCTCGAGGGCGAGATTCATTCTAAGGGGGGTAGGTTTGTAACATCCCAAATTTTCAGTTTGGAATGTTATACATAGATCATACTGCATTGCATGCTCTTTGCATTTTTTTGTGGCGTTCCTCGAAATTCTAAGCAACTCAAGGACCTACGGAGAGAGTTGGGAATTTTACCGTTTTCATATTTGAGTTCGCTCGAATACTGGTACGAGGACAGTGTGATTTTAATTATTTTTCTCTCCTAAAAATACTTCTAAGTACAATATATGAGCGGGGATAATATGACTTCTCCAAAATAGAGAAATATAGGAGGAAAAATGTTAAAATCACTTTTGCTATTTTTCTGGATTTATTTGCGATTTTATTTGCATAGGCAAAATGCGCGTTTTAAAAAATTGCATTTAGGTCCGGGAAAAATGTTCACCTTGTCCTAAATATTATTAGAGGACGGTGAAAATTTATTTCGGGATTTTTGGAGTCCATTTAGTATTTCTTTCGTTAGTTTTTCTGCGCCAGGACTCTTTTAGGAAAAAAAAGGCAAACCGACTTAGGGTCGTATTAGCCAGGACTCTAGGCTTTATATAGCGCCCCGCCGGCCCGCTTAGCCCCCAGCCGCCCCGCGAACCCTAGCCCGCGGCCTAGCGCCGCGCCGCCGCCCGCGTGACCCACCACCGCCGCCAGCTGCCGCGCCGCCGCCGCCTCGCCGCCGCTGCTGCCGCCGCCGCTGCTGCCGCCGCCGCCGCATCGCCGCCGCCGACCGCCGTAGCCCCGCCGGACCCGCCGCCGCCGGACTTCGCCAGAGTCGTCGTCTTCAAGGTAGCCAACGGTTTTTTTAAAACCGATCGGTTTTTCGTAAAACCGTAGATCCGTTTTTTTGGTTTAGATCGGTTCGGTTTTTCTCTGGTTTAGCTATTTAGCGGACATTCGTCCGCACGTTCATTTTAACAAACGCTTTTCGTTCGTTAGCCAAAGACAGCGAACGTTCGTTCGTTAGCCTGTTCGTCAGTTTTCTTTTTTGGGGTTTTTATCAGCAATTATTTCGATCGTGATTTCTGCCCTGATCTTATTTCTCGTTTTTCTTTTCGCTCGAGAGTCGGAATCAGGTGATTCAAAATCCCAGATCTTCGTCTCGACGCTCTCTTTCCGTTTAACCAACTTGAAAAAAGTTTTGGCTACTGTAAAATTTTACTTTAGACCAATTAGTAACCGGAGCTCGTTTCTTTCGCAGTTTGAGTTTCATTGCTTCTTTCGAGTTGATTCTTTTTGCAAACCGCAGTTCTTAAGTTGAACTTTCTGGTTAGATCTATTCTTTTGGAGTTTTTTGTGCATCATTGCTTGTTTTCTTATGTATGCTATTGTTTGCTTGTGATAGAATACCCGGACTAAGAAGTGTGCTACTACGAGTCTCTAGGTTTTGTGAATCGTCAGCAAGGCAAGTAACACTTTGATCATACCTTTTGTTACCTAGTTTTTATGCATTAGATCAAACCCTCACACATTGCATGAGTAGGATCTCTTAACTTGTGGGACTGGGAAGTAGATTATGGTAGAACCTATTACCTGCATTATTTTCAAACCCTTGGGAGTTACTTCTACGTTTGCTTAGGTTGCTATGCTATGCTCGTAGACGTGGTTTGGGTTTGAGAGAAATCCATGACAGATGTGAGTTTTAATTAAGGATTCAACTTAATGTGGCTACTTGAATACACATCTGGGTAGATTGGTTGCAGGGCACCTGGAGAATCCAGTGTTGTCCTAGGAAATCCCGGGGTTCCGTGTGATTTTTCCTATGGAATGCCACCCAGGCTCAAAGGGATCATAAAACTATTCATGCTAGAAACTTCTGTGTGCAGCCACATGCCAATATGGGCTCTGGCATAGTTGAGTAAGTTGTGGGAAACCTTTCCGTGATGGGATAGCAGATGTAGAGGGATTGTAGGTGTACCGGCCTATCTATCCGGTTAAGGGGACCTCTTCGGAAAGACTGTGTCTCGGTCATCCGTTTCTCAAACACCATGCAGTGCGAGAAACCAAAAGGAGGCGATCGAGTCTTGTGGGAAAAGTGCACAAACCTCTGCAGAGTGCACAAACTGATCATGATTAGCCGTGTCCCCGGTTATGGACATCTTGAGTATCTGGTACTTGAATTATTGGTTGGTCTCATCACTCTATAATTCAATTTGTTGGGTTAATGATAACTTTAATTTGGGATTGAGTTGGAGGTACCTTCTCAATGATTTTCAACCAACATGGTAGTTCAAATAAAATTTATTCCTTTGTTGTAGGGAAAAATTGGCTTTACGCAAAAACTTTAACCTTAGAGCCTCCACCAGCCAAATATGCATATAGTATAGCCTTTATTCTGTTACTTGCATCTACTGTGTTATCTTGCCAGCATATTCCATGTGCTGACCCATTTTCGGGCTCCAACATATTACGTTGCAGACTTTTCAGACGAGGAATAAGACGTTCTAGGTCGTTTGTTATGCACTCAGCCATGCCGTTGGAGTTGATGGACTCACTTATCTTCCAAGCCTTCCGCTGTTATATCATTAGATGGCCTTAAGCCATAGATTTTGTATTAAGTTCTCATTGGAGACATTCGATGTAATAAGTGTGTGATTGCCACTCTGTTATAAATCCTTCAAGTAGTGTGTGTGTCAGCATTACCGATCCAGGGATGACACAGAACAAAGAGACTTCCGTCCATTCGGATCGTGGTCGCTACAGTGTGTCCAAACTTACATCAAACATGCCAATTTTTCACCACATTATCTTGGTGGCATGACATTACATCAAGCAGGGTTTCATGTATTTCTAATCATTGTTTGGAATTAAAATGTCATGACACTCCATGCATTTACATGTGTCCATGCCGAGAGACCAATATGTTCGAAAATTCCTTCTAATTTACTGCAAATGGAATTAACTCGCACACAAGTACACAAATATGATTTTTCAAACCATTATGGTTAGCCGTTGCATGTGGATATAGTTCAAATTTGAATTACGATCATTAAATGGCTAGAAAATCACTTAAATGTCTTTAAAAGGTCAAATGACCCCTGATTTTTTTTTGAATTTTCACATGACAGTTGAATTTGTGCACATTAAACGTAGAAAAGATTTGAAGGCCGTAAGGGGTAGTTATCTACCATTCGTCATGAAACATGCATTGTTCCCTCTCGGAACCACAAGCCTTCTAGTGAGTTGCTCCGGTTTGTGAGGGGCGTGTGTCCAAACTTACATCAAACATGCCAATTTTTCACCACATTATCTTGGTGGCATGACATTACATTAAGCAAGGTTTCATGTATTTCTGATCATTTTTTCATTTTTGGAATTAAAATGTCATGACACTCCATGCATTTACATGTGTCCATGCTGAGAGACCAATATGTTCGAAAATTCCTTCTAATTTACTGCACATGGAATTAATTCGCACAAAAGTACACAAAATATGATTTTTCAAACCGTTATGGTTAGCCGTTGGATGTAGATGTAGTTCAAATTGGAATTATGGTCATTACATGGCTAGAGAATCAGTTAAAATGTCTTTAAAACGTCAAATGACCCATGAAAGTTTCTGAATTTTCACATGACAGTTTTATTAATGCACGTTAAACATAGAAAAAAAATTGAAGGCCGTAAGGGGTAGCTATCCCCCGTTCGTCATCAAACATGCATTGTTCCCTCTCGGAACCACGAGCCTTCTACTGAGTTGCTCCGGTTTGTGAGGGGTGAGTGTCCAAACTTTCATCAAACATGCCAATTTTTTTACCACATCATCCTCGTGGCATGACATTACATCAAGCAAGGCTTCATGTTTTTCTGATCATTTTTTTAATTTTTTGAAATTAAAACGCCATGGCACTCCATGCATATACATGTATCCATGCCGTGAGACCAATATGTTTGAAAATTTCTTCTAATTTACTACACATGGAATTAACTCGCACACAAGTATGCAAATATGATTTTTCAAACCGTTATGGTTAGCGTTGCATGTAGATGTAGTTCAAATTTGAATTACGGTCATTAAATGGCTAGAAAATCACTTAAATGTCTTTAAAAGGTCAAATGACCCTTGGAATTTTCTGAATTTTCACATGACAGCTGTATTAGTTCATGTTAAACGTAGAGAAAATTTGAAGGCTAAAAGGGGAAGCTATCTCCCATTCGTCATTAAACATGCATTGTTCCCTCTCGGAACCACGAGCCTTCTAGTGAGTTGCTCCGGTTTGTGAGGAGTGTGTGTCCAAACTTTCGTCAACCAAGCCAATTTTTTTACCACATCATTTTGGTGGCATGAAATTACATCAAGCAAGGTTTCATGTTTTTCTGATCATTTTTTAATTTTTGGAATTCAAATGCCATGGCACTCAATGCATGTACATGTGTCAATGCAAAGAGACCAATATGTTTGAAAATTACTTCTAATTTATTGCACATGGAATTAACTCAGAAACAAGTACACAAATATGATTTTTCAAACCGTTATGGTTAGCCGTTGCATGTAGATGTAGTTCAAATTTGAATTACGACCATTAAATGGTTAGAAAATCACTTCAATATCTTTCAAATGTCAAATGACCCGTGAGATTTTACGAATTTTCACATGACAGTTCTATTAGTGCATGTTAAACGAAGAAAAAATTTGAAGGCTGTAAGGGGAAGTTATCTCCCATTCGTCGTGTACCATGCATTGTTCCCTCTCGGAACCACGAGCCTTCTAGTGAGTTGCTCCGGTTTGTGAGGGGTGTGTGTCCAAACTTTCGTCAAACAAGCCAATTTTTTACCACATAATCTAGGTGGCATGAAATTACATCAAGCAAGGTTTCATGTTTTTCTGCTCATTTTTTTTAATTTTTTGGAATTAAAATGCCATGGCACTCCATGCATGTACATGTGTCCATGCCGAGAGACCAATATGTATGAAAGTTACTTCTAATTTACTCCACATGAAATTAACTCGCACATAAGTATACAAATATGACTTTTCTAAGCGTTATGGTTAGCCGTTGCATGTAGATGTAGTTCGAATTTGAATTACGGTCATTAAATGGCGAGAAAATCACTTTAATGTCTTTAAAAGGTCAAATGAACCCTGTAATTCTCTGAATTTTTACACGACAGTTCTATTAGTGCACATTAATCATAGAAAAAATTTGAATGCCGTAAGGGGAAGCTATCTCTCATTGATCATCAAACATGCATTGTTCCCTCTCGGAACCACGAGCCTTCTAGTGAGTTGCTCCGGTTTGTGAGGGTTGTGTGTCCAAACTTTCATGGAACAAGCCAATTTTTTTACCACATCATCTTGGTGGCATGACACTACATCAAGTAAGGTTTCATGTGTTTCTGATCAATTTTATTTTTTTGGAATTAAAATGCCATGGCACTCCATGCATGTACATGTGTCCATACCGTGAGACCAATATGTTTGATATTTCTTCTAATTTACTGCATATGGAATTAACTTGCACACAAGTACGCAAATATGGTTTTTCAAACCGTTATGGTTAGCCGTTGCATATAGATGTAGTTCAAATTCGAATTACAACCATTAAATGGCTTGAAAATCACTTAAATGTCTTTAAAAGGTTAAATGACCCCTATTTTTTTTTAAATTTTCAGATGACAGTTGTATTAGTGCACGTTAAACGTAGAAAACATTTGAAGGCCGTAAGGGGAAGTTATCTCTCGTTCGTCATCAAACATGCATTGTTCCCTCTTGGAACCACGGGCCTTCTAGTGAGTTGCTCCGGTTTGTGAGGGGTGTGTGTCCAAACTTTCTTCAAACAGGCCAATTGTTTTACCACATCATCTTGGTGGCATGACATTACATCGAGCAAGGTTTCATGTTTTCTGATCATTTTAATTTAATTTTTTGAAATTAAAATGCAATGGCACTCCATGCATGTACTTGTGTCCATGCCGTGAGACCAATATGTTTGAAAATTCCTTCTAATTTACTTCACATGGAATTAACTCGCACACAAGTACGCAAATATGATTTTTCAAACCGTTATGGTTAGCCGTTGCATGTAGATGTAGTTCAAATTTGAAATACGGTCATTAAATGGCTAGAAAATCATTTAAATGTCTTTAAAAGGTCAAATGACCCCAAATTTTTCCGAATTTTCACATGACAGTTGTATTAGTGCATGTTCAACGTAGAAAAAATTTGAAGGCCATAAGGGGAAGCTATCTCCCGTTCGTCATTAAACATGCATTGTCCCCTCTCGGAACCACGAGCCTTCTAGTGAGTTGCTCCGGTTTGTGAGGGATGTGTGTCCAAACTTTCGTCAAACAAACTAATTTTTTTACCACATCATCTAGGTGTCATAACATTAGATCAAGCAAGGTTTCATATTTTTTTTGATCAATTTTTATTTTTTGGAATTAAAATTCCATGGCACTCCATGCATGTACATGTGTCCATGCCGAGAGACCAATATGTTTGAAAATTTCTTCTAATTTAGTGCACATGGGATTAATTCGCACACAAGTACGCAAATACGGTTTTTCAAACCGTTATGGTTAGCCGTTGCATGTAGATGTAGTTCAAATTAGAATTACAGTCATTAAATGGCTAGAAAATAAGTTAAATGTCTTTAAAAGGTCAAATGACCCCTGGAATTTTGCAAACTTTCACATGACAGTTGTATTAGTGCAAGTTAAACGTAGAAAAAATTGGAAGGTCTTAAGGGGAAGCTATCTCCTGTTCGTCATCAAACATGCATTGTTCCCTCTCCGAACCACGAGCCTTCTAGTGAGTTGCTCCGGTTTGTGAGGGGTGTGTGTCCAAACTTACATCAAACAGGCCAATTTGTTACCACATCATCTTGGTGGCATGACATTACATCAATTAAGGTTTCATATTTTTCTGATCATTTTTTATTTTTTTGAAATTAAAATGCATGACACTCCATGCATGTACATGTGTCCATGCCGAGAGACCAATATGTTTGAAAATTCCTTCTAATTTAATACACAAGGAATTAACTCGCACATAAGTACACAAGTTTGATTTTTCAAACCATTATGGTTAGCCGTTGCATGTAGATGTAGTTCAAATTTGATATACGATCATTAAATGGCCAGAAAATCACTTAAATGTCTTTAAAAGGTCAAATGACCCCTGAAGTATTCTGAATTTTCACATGACAATTGTATTAGTGCACATTAAACGTAGAAAAAATTTGAAGGCCGTAATTGGTAGTTATCTACCGTTCGTCATTAAACATGCATTGTTCCCTCTCGGAACCACGGGCCTTCTAGTGAGTTGCTCCGGTTTGTAAGGGGTGTCCGTCCAAACTTTTGTCAAACAAACCAATTTTTTTTACCACATCATCTTGGTGCATGACATTATATCAAGCAAGGTTTCATGTTTTTCTGATAATTTTTTAATTTTTTGGAATTAAAATGCCATGGCACTCCATGCATGTACATGTGTCCATGCTCTGTCTCCAATTTCATAGACTACTTCCTTGCGCTTCAAGTCTGCATAACTCTTCTGCCTGGACTGAGCTACCTTCAGTCTATCCCGAATTAGCTTAACCTTCTCTTCTGACTCTTTGATCAGATCTGGTCCAAATAACTGACGGTCTCCAACTTCATCCCACATCAACGGCGTTCGACATCTCATCCCATACAATGCTTCGAACGGTGCCATCTTCAAACTGGCCTGGTAGTTGTTGCTGTACGAGAACTCCGCGTAGGGCAAGTTGTCATCCCAACTAGGTCCATAATCTAACGCACAAGCTCTCAACATGTCCTCCAGAATCTGGTTGACTCTTTCGGTCTGTCCATCGGTCTGCGGGGTGAAAAGACGTACTGAATTCTAGCCTCATTCCCAAAGTTTGGTGTAACTAATGCCAAAACTTTGAGGTAAACTGTGTTCCTCTATCTGATACAATGGTCCTTGGAACTCCATGCATACATACGATCCTGGTCATGTATATCTTGGCCAACTTCGCACTGGTATACGTGGTTTTCACGGGGATAAAGTGGGCTACTTTGGTCAAGCGATCCACTACTACCCAGATTGAGTCATATCCCGATTTGGTCCTGGGCAATCTGGTGATAAAGTCCATGCCAAGCTTATCCCACTTCCATTCGGGTATGGGCATAGGCTGTAGTAATCCTGCTGGCTTCTGATGTTCCGCCCTCACTCTCTGGCATACATCACATACTGCTACATACTCGGCAATATGCTTCTTCTTTCCCGTCCACCAGAAACGTTCCTTCAAATCCAAATACATCTTAGTGTTTTCGGGGTGTATCGAGTATGGTGAATCATGTGCTTCCTGTAGTATCAACTTCCTGATTTCGGCATTGATGGGCACATAGATTTGATCCTCAAACCACAAGGTGTCGTGTTCGTCCTCACGAAAACCCTTGGCTTTTCCTTCACTCATCTTCTCCTTAATCTCGGCAATCTCTTTGTCATCCTTCTGGGCTTCTCGTATCTTTCCCAACAATGTTGACTGAAGCTCCAATCTTGCAACAAAACGTTTAGGAACTATCTCCAAACGAAGCTCCCTAAGATCTTTTGCTAACTCCTTTGGTAATCCTCCCTTCACTAGGGTATTTGCATAACTCTTCCGGCTCAAAGCGTCTGCAACGACATTGGCCTTGCCTGGATGATAGTGCAGCTTCATATCATAATCCTTTATTAGCTCCAACCATCTCCTCTGCCTGAGGTTCAGCTCCTTCTGAGTGAAAATGTACTTCAAACTCTTGTGATCCATGTACACATCACAACGATTCCCCATCAGTAAATGTCTCCAAGTTTTGAGCACATGCACAACTGCTGCTAGCTCCAAATCATGCGTAGGATAATTCAACTCGTGCGGTCGCAGTTGACAGGATGCATAAGAAACAACTCTTCCATCATACATGAGTACTCCTCCAAGTCCTAAGCGTGAAGCATCGCAGTACACTTGGAAATCCTTGCGTATATCGGGCAAGATCAGCACTAGGGCTGTCATCAACCGTTTATTCAACTCCTGGAAACTTTCTTCGCACTCTTCAGTCCAATGAAACTTTGTCTCTTTCTTCAACAATGTTGTCATCGGTTTTGCAATCTTGGAGGAATTCTCTATGAATCTTCGGTAGTATCTAGCGAGTCCAAGAAAACCACGGATCCCTCCAACTGAAGTGGGTGCCAACCACTCCGTGACTGCCTGCACTTTGACGGGGTCCAGTGCTATACCTTCTCCTGATATAACATGCCCCAAGAATCCAACTTCCTTCAACCAAAACTCGCATTTGCTAAACTTGGCGTACAACTGATGTTCTTTGAGCTTCTCCAGAACCAAACGCAAATGCTCCGTGTGTTCCTCTTCGTTCTTCGAGTACACCAAAATATCATCAATGAATACCACGACGAACTTATCCAAGAACTCCATGACCACCTTATTCATCATACTCATGAAATAGGCAGGGGCATTAGTCAATCCAAATGAAATAATCGTATACTCGTATAGTCCATACCTTGTGGTGAAGGTTGTCTTGGGTATATCCTTCTCTCGGATCCTCAACTGTGGTATCCTGATCGTAGATCGATCTTGGAGAATACTTTAGCTCCTTGAAGTTGGTCGAACAAATCATTGATCATCGGCAGCGGGTACTTATTCTTTATCGTCACTTCATTCAGTGCCCGATAATCAAAGACCATCCTTAAAGATCCATCTTTCTTCTCGACCAAAAGCACTAGGGCTCCCCAAGGTGATGAACTCCGGCGAATAAATCCTTTCTCCAATAACTCCTTAATCTGCTTCTTGATCTCCTCCAGATCATTTGCTGGCATCCGATACGGTCTCTTTGATATGGGTCCGGTGCCAGGCAATAGTGCAATCAAAAACTCAATATCCCTATCCGGCGGCATGCCTGGTAGCTCTTCTGGAAATACATTCGGGTAATCCTTTACTACGGGCACTTCCTCCTGAACAACTCCCGTGAGAGAATATACTTGTGTCCGTCTAGGCGAATGCCTAGATACATACTTGATCCTTTTTCCCTCCGGGGTGGTAAGCAAAATAGACTTACTGGCACAATAGATGTTCCCTCCATACATCGATAGCCAATCCATACCTAGTATCACATCCAATCCTTGTAACTCCAAAACTATCAGGACTGAGGGGAAAACATGTCGTCCAATGATCAATGGCGTCTGAAAACATCCTTGATGTGCCATATACTCCGCTCCCGGGGAACTTACTAACATGGGGGTCTTAAGGACTTGGGTGGGCAACTTATGTCTATTTACGAATCCCCTTGAAATGTATGAATGCGATGCACCAGTATCGAAAAGAACTATTGCGGTAAATGACTTAACCAAAAACTTACCGACAACTACATCTGGTTGTTCTTCAATCTCCTCCACGGTGACGTGGTTCACTTGTCCTTTGTTGAGCGGGTTAGGCTTCTTCCCGGCGCTTCCATTGACGTTCTCATTCTTAGCTTCAGGGCAGTCCGTGGCGTAGTGTCCATTCTTCCCGCACTTGAAACATGTAACATGGCTCAAATCCCTCTTGGCGGGTGTGGATGGAGTAGAGCGGTTCTGATTATTACTTGCTCCATTCCCATTCCCATTCTTGGAGCCATTGTGGTTGTGAGAACTCCCTCCATTATGGTGTGGCCTCCATGGTTATGGGTGTATCGTCCCGAGTTCAGGGTGAAATGGGGCTTTTGCTGGGCTCCAGAATTATTCCTTCCTTGTCCATACTTACTCTTGCGGCTCTCAATCTACTGCTGCTTCCCTTCAATCATAAGAGCCTTATCTACCAACTCCTGGTAGTTGTTGAAGGTTGCTACCATCAACTGTACGCTCATCTCATCATTCAGCCCTTCCATAAATCTCTCCTGCTTCGCGGCATATGTGGCCACATCATCCGGGGCATAACGAGATAGGGTACTAAACTCATCTACGTACTGAGCCACAGTACGATTTCCTTGGCGCAAGTTGCAAAACTCTCGCTTCTTCATGCTCATTGCTCCAGCTGAGACATGGGTAGTGCGAAAAGCTTGCTGAAACTGATCCTAGGTGACATTGGCTATAGGGAAAGTGGCTGTGTAATTCTCCCACCATGCTGCTGCTGGTCCAGCCAACTGATGTGCGGCAAAACACACCTTCTCAGCATCCATGCAATTGGCGGTGGTCAAATCCCTTACAATCTTGTGCAACCAGTCATCAGCAACTATTGGTTCAATGATGCTAGCAAACACCGGTGGTTGCAACCTTAGGAAATGTGTCAGGTTGTCCACGGGTGGTGGTGGTGGAGGGTTGTTGTTATTCTGATTGTTCTGGACAAGAAGTTGCATCAAAGTGTTCTGCTGCTGGATCAACTGAGTGAGCTCAGGAGGAAACTGAAATCTGGGCTCACATCTCGGAGGCATCTGAGGTGTAGAGGGAAGAGATTAGAATAGAAATGAGGTCTAAGGGAAATTCACTAGCCATATGCACATGAGACAAACACAATCATTTCACACCAATCAATTTCAAGCAAGGGCTTACAAAGATCTAACTAACATTACAAAGTGTAACAATTCTACTCTATGGGGGAAAAACTACTAGTCATAGAGTGGTCATCTAGAAATTTTGATCGGCGGCCGATTCCATGATGTCTGCTCCAGCTTCATCTTCATAGTCATCATCACTATCATCGGGGTCTGAGTCCGTGTCGTCGATGATGATGTAGTCTTCAGAACGGATCTCCTTGGGTTCTTCTTCTTCTTCTTCTTCTCCTCCTGGTGCTGTGTAGCGACCACGATCCAAATGGACCGAAGTCTCTGTGTTCTGTGTCATCCCTGGATCGGTATGCTGACACACACAGTACTCGAGGATTTATAACAGAGGTAAATCACATGTATTAGGTAACGTAAATACTATTACCTCAATCAATCATAGCGGAAGCAACAAAGGTTGTGGATTCCCATCAACACCAACGGCAAAGTTGAGTGTAGAAATCGTAACCCTAACGTATCACTTACTCGTCATAACATAATCCTGCAACACGAGACGTTGCAGCCATGTAGGTCAGTACATTGAATGTACTGGCAAATTCACACTATAATGATAATGATGAACAAAGCATACAACTACATGCATATTTGGCTGGTGGAGGCTGTATGGCTATTTTTGCGTAAAGCTGATTTTTCCCTACCACAAAAGGAATGCATTTATTTAACTACTTTATTAAATTTAAATCAGGAACAATTGATAATGGTACCCCCATCTCAATCCCAAATTAAAGTCATCATTAACCCAACAGATTAAATTATAGAGTGATGAGATCAACAAACAATCCACTTCTAGATACTCAAAGATGTCCATAACCGAGGACACGGCTACTCATGAATAGCTTGTACACTCTGCAGAGGTTTTTGCACTTTCCCCACAAGACTCGATCGCCTCCGTTTGGTTTCTTGCACTGGATGGTGTTTGAGAAATGGATGACCGAGACATAGTCTTTCCGAAGAGGTCCCCTTAACCAGATAGATAGGCCGGTACACCTACAACCCCCCTACATCTGCTAGCCCATCATGGAAAGGTTTCCCACAACTTACTCAACTATGCGAGAGCCCATATTGGCATGTGGCTGCACATGGAAGTTTCTAGGTATGAAAATATTATATGATCCTTTGATCCTGGGTGGCATTCCAATAGGACAATCACACGGAAACCCCAGGATTTCCTAGGACAACACTGGCATCACCAGGTGTCCGGGCAATCCACTGGTTCACTCCCAGGGTGCCCCAAACCAATCCACCCACATGTGTATTCAAGTAGCCACCTTAAGTTGAACCATTAATTAACAACTCACATCTGTCATGGATTTCACTCAAACCCAAACCACGTCTACGAGCATAGCATGGCAACCTAAGCATAACATAGAAGTAACTCCCAGGGGTTTGAAAACAATGCAGGTAATAGGTTCTACCTCAATCTACTTCCCAGTCCCACAAGTTAATAGATCCTACTCATGCAATGTGTTTGAGGATATAACTAATGCAATGAAAACTGGGTATTGGAAAATATGATCAAAGTGTGAACTTGCCTGCAATGTTGATTAAGATGATTCGCACTCAAAACTCATGATATCTCTACTCGTCACACTCCGGTCAATCTATCGTAAGCAAGCAATAGTAACCACACATAAGCAATCACTCAGAAAGATCGGACATAACGAATAAACACTTCGGAAAACTTCGAAAACAAACAAATGACTCTTGAAACATAAAACAATTTCCAACAGTACCAAAATTATGTGAATTTGGCCTTATCAGAAAGTTTAGGTCAAGAGCTTCGATTTGCAAAAAGAATCAACTGAAACGGAGTTACGAAACTCAAGTTATGATCAAACAAAGTTCAAATCTAAAACTAGTTGAATTCAAATTTTTAAAATTTTCAAAAACATGTTAAAGTTGTATTAATGGAAAGAGGGGATCATTACAAAGACGTGGGCGTTGGTTTCGTTGGATTTGGACCAACGGGCAAAAAGTTAAGGCCGTTTGAAGTTTAGGGGCTAATCTGTAAATAAAATATTTACATCTAAGTCCCTGGCCGAAAACTAAATAGAAAAAGAAAAGGTTATCGTGCGAACGCTCACTATTTAGATCTAAACAGAGAACGTTCACTAGATAGATCTAACAAAAAAAACCGAAGAAAAACCTAACCTAACAAAATAAACTGGACCAGGGTTTTATACCTAACGGTTTTCTTTGAAAACCGCGGGTTCGGGCGAACCGGCGCGGGTCGTCGGATCGGGCTCGGAGCTCCGGCCGTTGATCTCCGGCGAGGGGCGGCATGGCTGGGCGAGCAGCGAGGGCAGGCGAGGGGAGAGCGAGGGGCAGCGCGAGGGCGACGCGCGACGCTAGCGGCAGAAGCAAGCAGCAGCGGCGGCGGCGGCGGCTGGCAAGTGCGACGGTGGCGGCGAGATGCGGCGGCGGCGGCGCAAGGCGGGGCGGCGGAGGCGCAAGGCGGGGCGGCGGCGGAGGCTAGAAACGGGGCCCGGGGCGGGGCCTTAAATAGGCGGAGGGGAGGGCTGATGCCTTGGAGTAGGGGGCGGGGAAAGGCGGCGACGGCAGCGGCAGTGTCCGCGATGGACACGGCGGCGGCGGCGCTAGCGTGCGCGAGGAGGAAGGCGGCGAGCTGGGCTGGGCTGGCCTGGCTGGAGCTGGGCCAGCCCAGTCGGCGAAGGAACAAATTTTTTTCTTTAAACATTTTTTTAACAGACAAGAAAACGAATAAAAGCAAAATAAATAAAAATTATCCTATAGGCATATAATATATCAAAATTTGCAGAAAAATAAATCCTACAACATGAACATTTTCCTACTGTCAAATAAAATGCCCACAAATTCTAATAAATCAAAAGGTCCTATTGTTGCAATTAAAAACCAAATAAAATCACTTTAAAATACCAAAATGACTCCAAAATTATTTCTCTCCAATTTTCTGCTGTAGGGAATCATGTTACCCTATTTTCCATATATTTTATTTTTGGAGAAAAATAATTTCAATAAAACCCAATAACTCAAATTTTTAAAATGAGTTTCAAATACTTCAAAAGAACTTCCAACTCATATTTCCTATAATTTGAAGAAGTCATTTTATCTTCTCTCGGGAAAATCATTGAGTTGCATAAAGTTTCCGAATTGAAAATATTTCGATGATGAAATTCAAAATCCTTTCAAAGCCCTTTATCATTTAATAATAAATGGAAGAAGTCATATTATCTTCACTCTAGGGTTTTGTGTTGAAAAGAACTTTGAATTCCCGAAGATCAAAAAGCAAGTGAAAGTTTTGGGAATGTCATTTTATTCCCTCTCATTAACTTTCAAAAGTTCAAATTTCACTCAATTTCACACAGCACATCAAACAGAAATCAAATCTATCTATTTATTATAACATTCCAAAATTTAGAATTTTGGGATGTTACAAACCTACCACACTTAAAATGAATCTCGTCCTCGAGATTCGGAGAGGCTAACAAGAAATAGGTTAGGGTTTGGGGGTCTCCTAACAAATCCATGATTGGTGTGGCCTAGTGTGCTACCACACTTAGGAATAGGGATACGGTTCCATCAAAACTCAGGTACTCCATCCTTTGGGTTGACGGAGTCGGTCTTCTCAAATCTTCAGGGTATTTCCTTCTCTGGCTCTTTCGGTAGTGGCAAAGATCTTTGTCCTCAATCCTTGCGTTCTTTAATCCTGGTGAGGCTCTTTCTGCGACTAGCTCTTCTTAGCTAACAAGTCTGGCGCCAATACTAACAAATATCGATATCTCATGGGGGTCATTGGACAATTTATTTTGGGTTCCTGCAGAAAATGGGTCTGGGCTTCATCCTCACCGTATATCCTGCGGTTGGCAACAACATGCCGTGTACAAGGGAAAAATTCCTATACCATTCTAGGGTTTAAATAAAGTTTTGACATCGTCATCTCTCTACTATAGGAAAGTCACTCAGATTTACCATCCCGTATAACAGAGGCGAACAATAAGAGTAAGTTGGTATGGTGATCAATCCATCCCGCACCCAAATCATTACCTTGTATATGGTTTAGTGAATCTCGAATTCTAGCACTCGGTCATCCTCTCAAGCATTGCATAATTTCTCTTGTCGACGAACTGAGTTCGGAGAAATCCATTGATTCTGCAAGCCAAACAAAACATCTAACATTTCTTCACAACCCTCGGGTTTAACGTAACCACCTATAAAATCGTCTGTTTGATAAGGTCGTCACTTCTACCAGGGGTTTTCCTTCAGCAAGAATGTGCTTGCTTCCTTGACAGGTCCTGGGGCCTGTGGGTTATGGCTCATCTCATACTTTGTCACTAGTAATGCTTGGTCTCAATCATCGGGTTGCAACTGATCATTCTTCCCACATCGAACTTCCTTGGCTTTCTTAAATCCATCCAATTATACCTCACTTTTCTGTGGGTAAAACTACGATGTAATTACTCAGACTCATCTTTGGGCAGTCCATTCCAAGTCTGACGTAACCAACCACTAGCTAGTGTATTCGGGTAACGGTGTTGGATTCTACCACACTTAAAATGAATAACACTAGTTTCTTCAAAATCTTATTCCATGCATCATGTCTTCACTCATCACTATAGAGTAACAACTCATAAAATCCAAAATCAATACTAGGCTGCTAACTTCACTGATTCTCAACATACTACAGTTTACTGCATTTCCATTGCATGCTTCAACTCCAATACTTAGCACAAAACTCCTTCTTCTTGGTACAATCTATAGCAAAATGCACTGATTTACCATAGCAGATACACATAACTATTAACAAGTCTCGTGGTTCCCTTGTGATTATGTAGCCTCCTTAGCTCCTCGGCTAAAGGGTCCACGTCAGAACTTTGTGTATCCATAACTCAATCCTTGGGGTCACTATAGTTCCATACTCCAATCTTACACCCTCTTAAAAATCCAATTGTACTTCTTTCCTTCATACTTGGGGTAAGCATCATAAAAATAAACTCCAACTTATTTGGACAAACTCTACTCCTTGGAGCAACACTTTCCTTTCTATTGGTCCAGGGTTCACTCCGTAAGGTTCAACTAAACAAAATGCACTGGTTCATCCATAATCCATATTATCCTCATATCAAATCTTGTATTACTACTTGAACCAGTATTCAACACTACAGTTACAAAGGTGCTTCACTACAAATGTTGCCATCCACATAGTGGGGCATGGTCAAACATTCCTCCCATCTTTATTCCTTTGTCCTAGCTAAGGACGCTTCAGTCCCACCGGAATTGTGCAACGTGATTCTTAAAATCATCAATCTTTTGCTTCATACTATTGGCTGTGTGCTTCATCTCCACCATATCTGCATGCATCATACTCAGGCATCCCTGGGTATAACGAAGTCTTGGTTCGAGTATTTCTCCAATTTGACAAATGGCCTCCATAGCAGCTTCACGAACAGAATCGAAGAATGCTGTTCGCGGTACTTGGGAGATGAAAAAGTATTGACCCATAGTCTTTGGGCAAACTCCTTTCACACAGTGGAGGTGTACCTCCACGTACCAAAGTTCAACTCCATTCTCCATGAAGGGATAACCCTTGTAAACTGCATCTCCTTCCAGGTGAATATGCTTCATCATGTCCTTCAGGATCTTTGGATAGTCTTGATCGCTAGTCAGGGTCATGATAGTTTCTGGGCCCTTGAGAAAAGACTCATAAAGAGTTGTCACATATAGGTATAAGAAGAAAGGGCACTCAGGACAATGTAGGTATTTCCTTGTGGTTGTTTGTCCGAAAAAGGTTTGGGGTCAACTTCTCCATGGGTTCTAGGTTTTAGTCTGGGTGAGATCACAAGAGAGGCACTCACATACATCCAACAACTCATAACATCTCCTTCTTAGACTCCAAAAATATCAACTTCTATTGCTTCACGAACTATTACAATGTTCTTTCCATAACTCAACTCAACATTGTAATAAAGTGTATTCCATATTTAGCTACATGCTTCATTCAAATTTCCAGATCTCAACTACTCTGATCATCCTTCCTGCGGTCTGAAACTTCTCTTCGTAAAATTCTCTACTTCCTTGTAATGTAAACTAATGGCATAAGACCGATCTAAAGACTTCATGGTGACTATCCTGATTCACTGCTTTCTTCGCTTCCTGGTTCGGTAGTTGCTAGCATAATGACCTAATTCCTTACATTGGTAACATGTGATGTGACTCAGGTCCTTTTTCGCTGAAATTGGGTTGTTCTGGGGACACATGCCCTTTCTCTTCCCCGACTTCTTCGTTCCTATCAATTCTTCTATCTTTTGTGGATCAAACTCCACTTCTTCTGTCGGGAAGTCTCCCAGATACTCATGGCTTTCCTTTGTGCAATACTGTGAAAGGTGTCCTTCTTTTCTACAAGAGTAGCAAGCACGTGAGTAATATCTGTCTAGTCCTTCTCCATCAGGGTCGTCAATATCTTCCTCCATCGTGGATTCCCTTAAGGTTTCCTCGAGGACTTCTTTCATTGCTTCTTTCTTCTGCTGGATTGTTCGTTGCACCATGGGGAAAATGTGGCACTGAGTAGGGTAGTGGGTAGTCCCTTCACACAAGAAACAAGTAATCTGCCTAGTTGGGCATTATTCACCTAGGTGACTTCCTTCACAATTAGGGCATTCATCCTTATGCTCCTCCTGGGTGTGTCCTATTTCTCCACAAATCCTGCAGGCACAACGTTTCTTCTTCTGGTTGTCACCACGCTCTCGGATGAGACGGGATTTTAATAGGGTCTTCTTGAATTCCTTCCAACTTCCTGCTCCATTACATCCTTGTATGGCTTGATGCATCTTCCACCATGTTGCAGCACTTTTTGTAAAGAACTGAAGAGCGTATTGAACTTCATACTTCCTTGCAACCAAATTTTTCCTAAAGTGGTCCTCCATGTTTTGTATCCATAGTTCTGCCTCCGGTTGGGTCATTGGTCCCGAAACTTCAAGTCTATCTTCAGTCATCCTCTATTGGGTCCAAGGGTTTTGGGGTGAGATTCAGAAGAGATACAGAGGTACACTCAATACAAACAATAGTTTTGAAAAGACAGTTTTCTTTTGTGGCCGTCGGAAAAACATCAAACAATTGATGGCTCACAATCGTCGTACCTAACGTTAGTACATAACAGGGTTTGGTCTACTAAAGGTCAAAACTATTCAAAACCATCAACTCTTCAATCCTTCGGAATATCCATTGTTGTAGCTTCAGCACTTCCAATGTATGGTGAAATCCTCTTTACTCTGAAGTGGTCCAAATGGTAAAGGGTATTATCTAACTATTTAAGGTCAAAGGAAAGATTTGACAAAGCTCAGAAAAGAAGAGAGATAAGAATATTTTTGAAAATGATAGTTGTAAAGAAAACTTTTCCTATGGTCTGGCTAGTTTCTAGGGTCACGTCCTACAGTCAACATGTGCTCTGAAACCATCTTGTAGCGACCACGATGCGAATGGACCGAAGTCTCTGTGTTCTGTGTCATCCCTGGATCGGTATGCTGACACACACAGTACTCGAGGATTTATAACAGAGGTAAATCACATGTATTAAGTAACGTAAATACTATTACCTCAATCGATCATACCGAAAGCAACAAAGGTTGTGGATTCTCATCAACACCAACGGCAAAGTTGAGTGTAGAAATCGTAACCCTAACGTATCACTTACTCGTCGTAACATAATCCTGCAACATGAGACGTTGCAGCCATGTAGGTCAGTACATTGAATGTACTGGCAAATTCACACTGTAATGATAATGATGAACAAAGCATACAACTACATGCATAGTTGGCTGGTGGAGGCTGTATGGCTGTTTTTGCATAAAGCTGATTTTTCCCTACCACAAAAGGAATGCATTTATTTAACTACTTTGTTAAATTTAAATCATGAACAATTGAGAATGGTACCCCCATCTCAATCCCAAATTAAAGTCATCATTAACCGAATAGATTAAATTATAGAGTGATGAGATCAACAAACAATCCACTTCCACTTCTAGATACTCAAAGATGTCCATAACCCGGAACACGGCTACTCATGAATAGTTTGTACACACAGCAGAGGTTTGTGCACTTTCCCCACAAGACTCGATCGCCTCCGTTTGGTTTCTCGCACTGCATGGTGTTTGAGAAACGGATGACCGAGACACAGTCTTTCCGAAGAGGTCCCCTTAACCAGATAGATAGGCCGGTACACCTACAATCCCCCTACATCTGCTAGCCCATCATGGAAAGGTTTCCCACAACTTACTCAACTATGCCAGAGCCCATATTAGCATGTGGCTGCACATGGAAGTTTCTAGGTATGAAAATATTATATGATCCCTTTGAGCCAGGTTGGCATTCCAATAGGACAATCACACGGAAACCCCGGGATTTCCTAGGACAACACTGGCATCACCAGGTGTCCGGGCAATCCACTGGTTCACTCCCAGGGTGCCCCAAACCAATCCACCCAGATGTGTATTCAAGTAGCCACCTTAAGTTGAACCATTAATTAACAACTCACATATGTCATGGATTTCACTCAAACCCAAACCACGTCTACGAGCATAGCATGGCAACCTAAGCATAACATAGAAGTAACTCCCAGGGGTTTGAAAACAATGCAGGTAATAGGTTCTACCTCAATCTACTTCCCAGTCCCACAAGTTAATAGATCCTACTCATGCAATGTGTTTGAGGATATAACTAATGCAATGAAAACTGGGTATTGGAAAATATGATCAAAGTGTGAACTTGCCTGCAATGTTGATGAAGATGATTCGCACTCAAAACTCTTGATATCTCTACTCGTCACAGTCCGGTCAATCTATCGTAAGCAAGCAATAGTAACCACACATAAGCAATCACTCAGAAAGATCGGACAGAACGAATAAACACTTCGGAAAACTTCGAAAACAAACGAATGACTCTTGAAACATAAAACAATTTCCAATAGTACCAAAATTATGTGAATTTGGCCTTATCAGAAAGTTTAGGTCAAGAGCTTCGATTTGCAAAAAGAATCAACTGAAACGGAGTTACAAAACTCAAGTTATGATCAAACGAAGTTCAAATTTAAACTAGTTGAATTCAAATTTTTAAAATTTTCAAAAACATGTTCTAGTTGTATTAATAGAAAGAGGGGATCGTAATGAAGACGTGAGCGTTGGTTTCGTTGGATTTGGACCAACGGGCAAAAAGTTAAGGCCGTTTCAAGTTTAGGGGCTAATATGTAAATAAAATATTTACATCTAAGTCCCTGGCCGAAAACTAAACAAAAAAAGAAAAGGTTATCGTGCGAACGCTCGCTATTTAGATCTAAACAGAGAACGTTCACTAGAAAGATCTAACAAAAAAAACCAAAGCAAAACCTAACCTAACAAAATAAACCGGACCAGGGTTTTATACCTAACGGTTTTCTTTGAAAACCGCGGGTTCGGGTGAACTGGCGCGGGTCGTCGGATCGGGCTCGGAGCTCCGTCCGTCGATCTCCGGCGAGGGGCGGCAGGGCTGGGCGAGCGGCGAGGGCAGGCGAGGGGCAGAGCGAGGGGCAGCGCGAGGGCGACGCGCGGCGCTAGCGGCAGAAGCATGCAGCAGCGGCGGCGGCGGCGGCTCGCAAGTGCGGCGCCGGTGTCCATATGCAGCGGCGGCGGCGCAAGGCGGGGCGGCGGCGGAGGCTAGAAACGGGGCCCGGGGCGGGGCCATAATAAGGCGGAGGGTAGGGCTGATGCCTTGGAGTTAGGACTGGGCATTCGGTTAAACCGAACCGTTCGGTTCGGTTTCTCGGTTTATTACTAATTTCGGTTTTTAGATAACGATGACCGATCGGTCTTCTAAATTGCTGCTAACCGAGGATTCGGTGCCCCGACCTTTCGGGTCGGTTCTCGGTTACTGACCGAATGCACCGATGGCAAAGAAAACCAACACACATGGATGGGGGGAGAGATGCACCAGCATCGATTGGAACAAAAAATTATCAACAAAGAAATCAGAAATATAGATCTGCTGTAAGAAATGAGAGAGATGCAACTGCAGGAACAACTCCGGAGACAGGTTAGCCGGCACTGCTCGCAAAACAGAGATCCTGTAGTTGTAGGTCGTCGGGCGTGATGCCAGCCAGCCGGGATAGAGAGACGGTGGCAATTCGAGGTGGAGACGGTCGGTGCGGGCGAGCAATTAGAGGAAGAAGGCGAAGATGCACAGCGCTAGTCGCCGGGATTAAGCAGGAGCGGTGGAAGCGAGGAGCACATCCTGGTTGTCTGGCTGGCGGCTACTAGATAAGATCTGCGTGCGTGCATCCTCAAGTCTCAAGGGCTAGCTCTGTAAAAAGAAAAAGGCTCAAGAGCTAGCCTCGTGAAGGCCTATATTTTTTAATTGAGGTAATCGTGAAGGCCCTTGAGGCCTGGATGTACACACATGGATAAATGGACTATTGTTTTGTGGGCCAAATGCGTGGAACTTTGCCTCTTCATGATTTTTTTCGGTTGCTCGGTACTTTCGGTTACCCGAGTGTTACAACCGAACTAGCCGATTTAATTTCTGTTTTCTACACTTCCTGACCGAATTTAGCACCGGTCATTTTGGTTCAGGTTTATTCGGCTCCGATTCCGGTTCTTTCGGTTGGGTACTTCGGTTTTCGTTTTATATGCCCACCCCTACTTGGAGTAGGGGGCGAGAAAAGGCGGCAACGGCAGCGGCAGTGTCCGCGATGGACACGGCGGCGGCGGCGTTGGCGTGCGCGAGGAGGAAGGCGGCGAGCTGGGCTGGGCTGGCCTAGCTGGAGCTGGGCCGGCCCAGTCGGCGAAGGAACAATTTTTTTTCTTTAAACATTTTTTTAACAGACAAGAAAACGAATAAAAGTAAAATAAATAAAAATTATACTATAGGCATATAATAATCAAAATTTGCAGAAAAATAAATCCTACAACATGAACATTTTCCTACTGTCAAATAAAATGCCCACAAATTCTAATAAATCAAAAGGTCCTATTGTTGCAATTAAAAACCAAATAAAATCACTTTAAAATACCAAAATGACTCCAAAATTATTTCTCCCCAATTTTCTGCTGTAGGGAATCATGTTACCCTATTTTCCATAGATTTTATTTTTGGAGAAAAATAATTTGAATAAAACCCAATAACTCAAATTTTTAAAATGAGTTTCAAATACTTCAAAGGAACTTCCAACTCATATTTCCTATAATTTGAAGAAGTCATTTTATCTTCTCTCGGGAAAATCATTGAGTTGCATAAAGTTTCTGAATTGAAAATATTTCGAGGATGAAATTCAAAATCCTTTCAAAGCCCTTTATCATTTAATAATAAATGGAAGAAATCATATTATCTTCACTCTAGGGTTTTGTGTTGAAAATACCATTGAATTCCCGAAGATCAAAAAGCAAGTGAAAGTTTTGGGAAAGTCATTTTATTCCCTCTCATTAACTTTCAAAAGTTCAAATTTCACTCAATTTCACACAACACATCAAACAGAAATCAAATCTATCTAGTTATTATAACATTCCAAAATTTAGAATTTTGGGATGTTACATGCTGGATCTCCCATGAATACTCCTAGCTTCCTTGTCAAGTCATCATTCTTCTCCACAAGTATTGTCATCTCCTCCTCGTATCTGTCACGTGTAGACTTGAGTTCCTCTTCTAGCTCCAAGTTCCTGGTTAGCGCCTTCTTCAAATCTACCATCCTTGCGCACATCTGGTGCTCCTATCAACAAATGTGCTGGTTTAACTCCTGGATGAATGCGGTGATGGACTTGTCCTTCCGGGTACTAATCATGTCCCATTGCTCGTCTCGGCGTCCACATATCTGGTAGATAGTGTCCTTCAGCTCCTGCTTGTAGACTTCTCCAATACGTCCCATGGTAATGTGGGCTGCCATACTCTTGCCTAGGCTCCAGGTTGGTGCATCAAAAGAAAACTCTATGGGATCAGTGGATGGTGCGAAGGTCCTCACGGGAATTTGAACTTGAATAGTCCATCGCTCTTCTTCTGGTAAAGTGGCGGTGTAGGTCCCGGTGAAGCTTGGTATTCCGATGTTCAGGTTCCTAGTGACTTCCTTCAAGTGTCGTCCAAACGGTGTGTCTTCATCTGGTTGAGTGAATTTGTTCCTTGGATCCACCTTTCCTAAAGAGTAGAAAATAGAGAGGAGTCAGAAATGAGTAGAGAAGAGTGACCTAGGGTTTATCTTAGTGGTCGTGTCCTACAGTCAGCGTGTGCTCTGATACCATCTTGTAGCGATCACGATCCGAATGGACCGAAGTCTATGTGTTCTGTGTCATCCCTAGATCGGTAATGCTGACACACATAGTACTTGAAGGATTTATAACAGAGTGGCAATCATACACTTATTACATCGAATGTCTCACAAGAGAACTTATTACAAAAGTCTATGGCATAAGGCCATCTAACAAAATAACAGCGGAAGGCTTGGAAGATAAGTGAGTCCATCAACTCCAACGGCATAGCTGAGTGCATGACAAACGACCTAGCACGTCTTACTCCTCATCTCAAAAGTCAGCAACGTAACATGTTGCAGCCCGAAATGGGTAAGCACATGGAATATGCTGGCAAGAAAACAAAGTAGAGCAAGAACAGAAATAAAGGCTAACACTATATGCATATTTGGCTGGTGGAGGCTCTAAGGTTAAAGTTATTGCGTAAAGCCAATTTTCCCTACAACAAAGGAATAAGTTTTATTTTAACTATCATGGTAGTTGAAACATCATTGAGAAGGCACCTCCAACTCAATCCCATTTAAAGTAGTCATCATTAACCCAACAAATTAATTTTTAGAGTGATGAGATCAACCAATAATTCAAGTACCAGATACTCAAGATTGTCCACAACCGGGGACACGGCTAATCATGATTAGTTTGTACACTCTGCAGAGGTTTGCGCACTTTTCCCCACAAGACTCGATCTCCTCCGTTGGATTTTTCGCACTGCATGGTGTTTGAGAAACGGATGACCGAGACACAGTCTTTCAGAAGCATTCACTCTTTACCCCGGGTGGACCGGTACACCTACTTTCCCCTAAATCTGCTAGTCCACCACTAAAAGAGCTCACACAACTTACTCATACTATGCCAGAGCCCATAGTGGAATTGTGGCTGCACACGGAAGTTTCTAGCATGAATACTTTTATGATCCCTTTGAGCCTGGGTGGCATTCCATAGGAAAAATCACACGGTACCCCTGGGATTTCCTAGGACAACACTGGATTCTCCAGGTGCCCTACAACCAATCCACCCAGATGTGTATTCAAGTAGCCACCTTAAGTTGAACCATTAATTAACAACTCACATCTATCATGGATTTCACTCAAACCCAAACCACGTCTACGAGCATAGCATGGCAACTTAAGCATAACGTAGAAGTAACTCCCAAGGGTTTGAAGAATAATGTAGGTAATAGGTTCTACCTCAATCTACTTCCCAGACCCACAAGTTAAGAGATCCTACTCATGCAATGCCTGAGGGTTTGATCTAATGCATAAAAACTGGGTAATAAAGGAGTATGATCAAAGTGTTACTTGCCTTGCCGATGATTCGCAAAACCTAGAGACTCGTAGTAGCACGCTTCGCACTCCGGGAATTCTATCGCAAGCAAACAATAGCATACATAAGCAAACAAGCAAATATGCACAAACATAACTCCAAATAAGAAGATCTAACTGGAAATTTCAACTTAAGAACTCTGGTTTGCAAAAAGAATCAAATCAAACGGAGCAACGAAACTCAAACTGCGAAAGAAACAAGATCCGTTTACTAGATTGGTCTAAGGTCAAATTTTACAGTAGCAAAACCTTGTTCAAGTTGGTTAAACAGAAAGAGGGCTTCGAGAAGAAGATCTGGGCTTTTGAATCGCCTGATTCCGACTCTCGAGCGAAAAGAAAACTAAAAACAAGATCAGGGCAGAAATCGCGATCGAAAATAATCTCGGAACAAACCCCGAAAAAGAAAACAGACGAACAGGCTAACGAACGAACGTTCGCTGTCTATGACTAACAGGAGAACCGCGTTTGTTAAAAAGAACGTACGTACGAACGTCCGCTATTTAACTAAACCGAAAAAACCGAACCGATCTATTAAAAAAATAGATCTATGGTTTCTAAAAGAAAACCGCTCGGTTTTCGCGAAAACCGGTGGCGGCGGCGAGACGGCGGTGGCTACCTCGGCAACGGCGGTGGCGGGTTCCGGCGAAGGGCGGTGGGGCGGCGGGGTCCGGCGATAGCGGCGGGGCGGCGGCGGCGGCGACGCGAGCGGCGGCAGCGCGGGGCTCGGGCAGTGCTAGGGTTGTCGGCGGGGTGGGCTGCGGCAGCGGGGGTGGGCTGGCCTTTTAAAGGGGGCCGGCTAGGAGAGTCCTAGTCGGACACAACCCAAAGGTCGGTTCCCTTTTTTTTTTAAAAAAAAGAGTCCTGACGCACTAAAACAGGCGAAAAAAATACTAAACTGACTCCAAAAATTCCGAAATAAACTTTCACCGTCCTCTAATAATATTTAGGACAAAGTGAACATTTTTCCCGGACCTAAACACAATTTTGAAAAACACGCATTTTTCCTATGCAAATAAAATCGCAAATAAATCCGAATAAAATCCAAAACTGATTTAATATTTTTCCTCCAATATTTCTTTTATTTTGGAGAAGTTATATTATCTCTGCTCGTATATTTTATTAAGAAATATTTTTATGGAGAGAAAATAATTAAAACCAACGTGATCCCCATACCGGTATTCGAGAAAACTCAAATACTGAAACGGTATAATTCCCAACTCTCTCTCCGTAGGTCCTTGAGTTGCTTAGAATTTTCGAGGATTGCCACGCACAAAATGCAATAAAATATGCAATGCAATATGATCTATGTATAACATTCCAAATTAAAATTTTGGGATGTTACAGTGCAGAGAAGGTTAGACCATCTTTCGTTGTTGCAAATCATTTGTAAGATGTGATTCAGACACTGTCACGGTCCCAACCCATTCATACCACACCTTCAACCAAACTCATCCTAAGACAGTGTCACTGTTTGTACCAAGTATCTAAAATTGTTGCCATCACATCAGTGGTGCCATTAGAAAATTATTTGGCACCGCTTCAGCAGTTTGTGCAGCAAACTTTGGTCCACACATCCGAGAAGCCAAGCAGTAAAATACTAAATCTTTATGGCACCAAGGAACTGGGCATCGGAGCAACTATGTGCTCCAGAGTCCGGGTCCCTGAATTTTTTTCGTTGCATCGGCTCGCCAGTGCAGGGCACCTGTGTGAGATGTAGCAACAATTGTCCTTACACCGGTTTTGGCATACATAGTGGACGGCCTTAGTGCTATTAGTTCTATGTTACTAAATTTGTGCATGTACACACCTATTAGTATCAATTTTCTGTCATCCAAACATTGCCACTATGCTGTTGTAGTTATATTTACCTTCCTCGTAAAATGTTCAATTTCTTACTTATAGTACATGAGGAGAACTTGTAGCGTTGTTGTAGTTAATTATAGCTTCTGATGTTGCAGAATTTGGTTGTTGTCTTAGTAGCAATTAATTCATTTGCACATTGATCGTTTTGAGAAGATATGTCATAATTAACCTATTTCTTCAGTTTTTGAAAGTAAGTATTGGTGATTTTTTATGTTGCTATAAACCCATTTCCCCTACAATTGTTACTGATCTAGTTTCAAATATTATAGGAACGGAAGTGTTCTTACTTGGAGTGGGTTGATCAAGAGTGGCCACAGTCTTTGAAGATGTTCCTAGCAAAGCTCTGGAGCATGTATGAGGAAGAGAACAGAGGTAGGCATAGAGAAAGTGTTGTCAACGCTGAAGAATATTTGAAGATGCGGGATGAAAAGAGGAAGGTGGAGAATGAGCTCTGCTTTTTAAAATCAGACTTTGCTAAGATGGTGTTGGCGAAGGAGGAGGCACTTTCCCATTTGGCCTGTGCAAAACATGTTCTTACTGAACTGAAAGCAAGAGGTGGATAAGACGAGCCTGGATGATCTCGATTAGGGAAATGAATATATTGTTCTAATATTGTTCTTATGAAGTTGAACTAGCTATATGTTGTACTTAGTTGTTTTCAGGTAGCTATCATACAGTGATTTTAAATTATATTTATGTGCCTGATATGAAAGTGGCAAACAGTTGTCTGATATGAAATGTGAATTTGCGTAATACTGGAATTATTAATTGTAAACTAATAAAGCTGCTAAATGTGTCATGGAACTTTGTAAAAGGTTTCTAGCAGTAAAAGCGCTTCTGATGGATAGCCCAATGCCACACATTTTTCTTCATCAAATCGTGTGTGATGTAGTTGATAAAAGCAAACGGTTAACCAAGACAGAGCGTGTGTGATAGTTACACATATCACACATGAGCCTATACATAAACATGTGTGGGATGTACATACGAACAGAAACATTTTCCCTGGATCAACTGTGTGGGATGTACATACGAACGGAAACATTTTCCCTAGATTGACTGTGTGGGATGTACATTCGACCGGAAACCTTTTCCCTGGATTGACTGTGTGGGATGTACATAGGAACAAAAACATTTTCCTGGATTGATTGTGTAGGATGTACATAAGAACGGAAACATATTCCTTGGATTAACTGTGTGTGATATACATACGAACGGAAATATTTTTCTTGTATTCACCGTGTGGGATGTACATATGAACAAAAATGATTGGGTTTCGATGCCTCGCCCGATCACACACAAGCTCATTTTGCCCTAGCCTGTGTGCAAAGAGGGCCTATCCCCGATGGTGTCTGGGTCATGTGTGAAGGACCCCCTATCGCCCACACTCACTTGGCAATGGTTCCGAATGCCGTCGCGGAAAGGGGTTAAAAACCATGTGTATAGCCCATATGCTGTAACATCCCAAAATTCTAAATTTTGGAATGTTATAATAAATAGATAGATTTGATTGCTGTTTGATGGGCAGAGTGAAACTGACTGAAATTTGAAACTTTTGAAAGTTAAATGAGAGGGAATAAAATGTCTTTCCTAAAACTTTCACTTTGCATTTTGATCTCCGGGAATTCAAATTCTTTTCAACACAAAACCCTAGAGTGAAGATAATAGGACTTATTCCATTTATTATTAAATGATATAGGGCTTTGAAAGGATTTTGAATTTCATTCTCGAAATATTTCAAATTCAGAAACTTTATGCAACTCAATGATTTTCCCGAGAGAAGATAAAATGACTTCTTCAATTATAGGAAATATGAGTTGGAAGTTTTTCTGAAATTTTCTACAACTCATTTTCAATATTTGAGTTATTGGGTTTTATTCAAATTATTTTTTCTCCAAAAATAAATTATATGGAAAATAGGGTAACATGATTCACTACAGCAGAAAATTGGAGATAAATAAACTTGAAGTCTTTTTGGTATTTTTAAAAATGTTTTTATTGGATTTTATTGCAACAGTAGCACTTTTTGATTTATTAGAATTTGTGAGCATTTCATTTGGCTGTAAAAAATGTTCATCTTGTAGGATTTCTTTTTCTGAAAATTTTGATATATAATATGCCTATAGTATATTATATATTATTTAGTTTATTTTTGTTTTCTCTGTGTGTTAAAAAAAATTCCCGACTGGGCCGGCCCAGCACCCGCCAGGCCGCGGCCCAGCTCCGCCGCCTTCCTCCTCCCGACGGAGACCGTCGCTGCCACGCCTCGGTGTCCGTGCCTTGCACGCCCTGCCGCCTTCCCTTTCCCCTCCTCCACGCCATCGCCCGCCCCTCTCCGCCTTTATAAAGCTGGAGCCCGAGCCCCCGCTGCCCCCTCGCCTCGCCCGCACTTCCCCCGCCGCACTGCCGCCACCGCTGCCACACTTGGCAACCGCCGCCGCCGCCGCGTCAACTGCCGTCGCCGCTGCTGCTTGCTGCTGCCGAGCTGCCGCCGCCCATAGCCGCGCCTCCCCTCGCCCTCGCACTGCGCCCTGCTGCCTCGCTGCTCGCCGGAGTCCGCGCCGGAGTTCACCGCCGGCCAGATCCGCCCCAATCCGCCGACCCGGTTCAAAACCGCCCGAACCCACGGTTTTTCTTCAAAAACCGCCTAGGTATAAAAACCTCCCGGTTCTCTGTTTTAGTTTGTTTTTTTGAGGTTAGATCTATGCTGCGAACGTTCTCTGTGTAGAACTAGATAGCGAGCGTTCGTTGAGTAGTTTTTTTTCTTCTTCTTTTAAATTCCGGCCAGGGACCTATTTGTGAATATTTATTTCATAGTCCAACCCCTGTACTTCAAACGGCCACAACTTTTTACTCGTTGGTCCAAATCCAACGAAACCAACGCCCACGTCTTCGTTACGATCCCCTCTTTCCAGTTAAACCACTTAAACATGCTTTTGAAAGTTCTAAAATTTGAATTCAACTAGATTTGAATTTGAACTTTGTTTGATTATAACTTGAGTTTCGTAACTCCGATTTAGTTGATTCTTTTTGCAAATCGAAGCTCTTGACCTAAGCTTTCTGATAAGGCCAAATTCACATAATTTTGGTACTGTTGGAAATTGTTTTATGTTTCAAGAGTCATTCGTTTGTTTTCGAAGTTTTCCAAAGTGTTTTATTCGATCTTTCCGATCTTCTGAGCGATTGCTTATGTGTGGTTACTATTGTTTGCTTACGATAGATTGACCAGAGTGTGACGAGTAGATCTATCCTGAGTTCTGTGTGCGAATCTTCTACATCGTCAGTACAAGGCAAGTTCACACTTTGATCATACTTTCCAATACCCAGTTTTCATTGCATTAGTTATATCCTCAAACACTTGCATGAGTAGGACTGGTTACATAATATGATGCTTTGTAGTTCATGAGGTAGGAACCCAATGACTTGAGATCAACCAATGGGGGGGGTATACGCTTTGTTACTTATTGCTTAGCCATGCTCGTAGACGTGGATTGGTATGAGAGTTTCATGAAAGATGTGAGTGATATTAAAGGGAAACTTTAAGGTGGTAATTTAATACACATCTAGGTGGATATGTTGTGGCACCCTGGAAGTGAACCAGTGGATTGCCCGGACACCTGGGGTTGCCAGTGTTGTCCTAGGAAATCCTGGGGTTTCCGTGTGATTGTCCTATTGGAATGCCACCCAGGCTCAAAGGGATCATATAATATTTTCATGCGTAAAAACTTCCATGTGCAGCCACAAGCCATTATGGGCTCTGGCATAGTTTGAGTAAGTTGTGTGAGCTCTTTTGTGGTGGACTAGCAGATGTAACGAATGTAGGTGTACGGGTCCACCTGGGGTAAAGAGTAAATGCTTCTGAAAGACTGTGTCTCGATCATCCATTTCTCAAACACCATGCAGTGCGAGAAATTCAACGGAGGAGATCGAGTCTTGTGGGGAAAAGTGCACAAACCTCTATAGAGTGTACAAACTATTCATGAGTAGCCGTGTCCCCGGTTATGGACATCTTTGAGTATCTAGAAGTGGATTATTTGTTGATCTCAACACTCTATCTATTTAATTTGTTGGGTTAATAATGACTTTGGTTTGGGATTGAGATGGGGGTACCATTCTCAATTGTTCATGATTTAAATTTAACAAAGTAGTTAAATAAAATGCATTCCTTTGTGGTAGGAAAAAATCAGCTTTATACAAAAATAGCCTTACAGCCTCCGCCAGCCAAATATGCATGTAGTTGTAGGATTTGTTCATTATCATTACAGTGTGAATTTGCCAGTACATTCAATGTACTGACCTACATGGCTGCAACGTCTCATGTTGCAGGAATTATTCGACGAGTAAGTGTTACGTTAGGGTTGCGCTGTCTACACTCAACTTTGTCGTTGGTGTTGATGGGAATCCACAACCTTTGTTGCTTCCGCTATGATCGATTGAGGTAATAGTATTTGCGTTACTTAATACATGTGATTTACCTCTGTTATAAATCCTCGAGTACTGTGTGTGTCAGCATACCGATCTAGGGATGAAACTTAAGCATAGAGACTTGATCCATTCGGGTCGGGTCGCTACAGATGCATACCAGTGATGTGTCTTTTTTTGTAGTGGGGGTGGCGGCCACGATGGCCACCTCCCGCCTTCGGGCCGTGGAGGCGGAGCGGCCGATGGACCTGGCTTTCGACGGTAGTGTGGCACCCACGGCGGCAGACGGTGGGGTGGCGGCAATGGCGGCCGACGACAGCTGCCGAAGGGCAGCTGTGGCGGAGCATCTGGTGGGTGTTCCGCACACACCCAACAGGGACGCCACGCGCACTACACTACTTTGGGGACTGTGCTGCCGCCACAGTATAGCCTCCCATTTGGAGCTGTCCTCTGATGATAGCGGAGTGGCTGAGCGACGACGATTGACCGCTGCCATTGCCGATTGTGGGAGAAGCAGACGAGATAAGCTACATGGAGGGTGGGGGAAATGCCACGTCGGACTCGCCGTCCGTGAGGGTTTATATAGCAGGCCGGTAAGCATTGGGATTTGGGGGGATTTCACCGAGTCGGGCGGGAAGCTTGCGCCGGAACTTGCACGATTGCCCGCGAACGGGGTAACGACCGTTTGGGCAAAAGAACGCCCCTGCGCGCTGCTCAAGCTTGCGCTTGAATCCGTCTGCGGCAGCGGGGTGACAAGACGTGCGAGAGGAGGACGAAAGAACACGTACACATATGGTTAATAGAAAACGTTAGCGATTTAATTACCTACTACCCCCATCGTGGTTCATAAGTCATCTATGTATTTTTGTGCCAAATTTTGACTAGAGATTGAACTAGTATAATACGAATGCATGTCGCCAAAGATTATGTATTGGAATATAGTTTCCAATTATATAATTTTTATAACATGCATTAATATTTTGTTGGTTAAATTTAAGGTCAAAATATGGCACATAATATAAAGGGGACTAATAGGCCAAGACGGAGGTAGTAGCACACAACTGCTCTCTACGTAGCGACACAACTGTCGATCGGCTTGTAAACGACCATTCACTGCGTGTTCAAATGCTCTATGCGTGTGGTTGCTTGCGGTTGAGGTGGCCGCGGTGCGCTCTGCCCTTGATACGTCTCCAACGCATCTATAATTTTTGATTGTTCCATGCTATTATATATTCTGTTTTGGATGTTTAATGATCTTTATTATACACTTTTATATTATTTTTGGGACTAACCTACTAACCCAAGGCCTAGTGCAGATTACTGTTTTTTTGCCTATTTCAGGGTTCCGCAGAAAAGGAATATCAAACGGAGTCCAAACGGAATGAAACCTTCGGGAGAGTTATTTTTGGAACCGTATCTACCAAGAAGACTTGGATTACACGCGAGGGAACGAAGGAGGTGGCCACGAGGGTCCAGGGCGCGCCCCCTCCCCCTAGGCGCGACCCTACCCTCGTGGGCCACCTCTGGCTCCCCCGATGCCCCCCTTCCTCCTATATATATCCATGTACACTGAAAACATCGATGCAATCGAGAAAACCCTAATTCCACCGCCGCAAACTTCTGTTCCCGTGAGATCCCATCTTGGGGCCTATTCCGGAGCTCCGCCGGAGGGGGGATCTACCACGGAGTGCTTCTACATCAACACCATAGCCTCACCAATGAGTTGTGAGTAGTTTACCACAAACCTTCGGGTCCATAGTAATTAGCTAGATGGCTTCTTCTCTCTTTTTGGATCTCAATACAAAGTTCTCCTCGATCTTCGAGGAGATCTATTTGATGTAATCTTTTTGTTGTGTGTTTGTCGAGATCCGATGAATTGTGGGTTTATGATCAAGATTATCTATGAACAATATTTTATTCTTTTCTAAAATCTTTTATGTATGATTACAATATCCTTGCAAGTCTCTTATTTGTTTGTGCAGGTGCGAGGGACTCACGTGTGGTCTCCTACTGGATTGATACCTTGGTTCTCAAAAATTGAGGGAAATTCTTACGCTACTGTGCTGCATCACCCTTTCCTCTTCGAGGGAATACAACGCAAGCTCAAGAAGTAGCAAGAAGAATTTCTGGCGCCATTGCCGGGGAGTCTTACGCAAAAGTGATATACCAAGTACCTATCAGAAACCCTTATCCTTTGTGTTACATTATTTTCCTCTCGTTTTCCTCTCCCCCACTTCACCCTTGCCGTTTTATTCGCCCTTCTTTTTCCGTGTGTTTACCGTTGGCTTGCTTCTTGTTTGCTTGTGTGTTTGATTGCTTGCTCAGAACAATACCAAATTGTGTGACTTTTCCAATACCAACAATAATGATTTTATTAGCACGCCTATTGCTCCTATTACCGATGCTGAATCTTGTGAGGTCAATGCTGCTCTGTTGAATCTTGTCATGAAAGATCAATTTTCTGGCCTTCCCAGTGAAGATTCCGCTACCCGTCTGAACAACTTTGTTGATTTGTGTGATATGCAAAAGAAGAGGGATACAGATAATGATATTGTTAAATTGAAGCTATTTCCGTTTTCACTTAGAGATCGTGCTAAAACTTGATTTTCCTCTTTGCCTTGAAATAGTATTGATTCATGGAATAAGTGCAAATATGCTTTTATCTCTAGGCATTTTCCTCCCGCTAAGATTACCTCTCTTAGAAACAATATTGTGAATTTTAAGCATCTAGATCATGAGCATGTTGCACAAGCTTGCGAGAGAATGAAAGTAATGATACGTAATTGTCCTACACATGGTTTGAACTTATGGATGATTATACAAAACTTATGCTGACTTGAATTTTGCTTCTAGAAATCTTTTAGATTAGGACGCGCGGGGGGGGGGGGCACTTTCGTGGAAACTACCTTAGGAGAAGCTACCAAACTCCTAGATAATATTATGGTTAATTATTGTCAATGGCACACCGAAAGATCTACTAGTAAAAAAGTGCATGCTATTGAAGAGATTAGTGTTTTGAGTGGGAAGATGGATGAACTTATGAAATTATTTGCTACTAAGAGTGCTTCTTCTGATCCTAATGATATGCCTTTATCCACGTTGATTGAAAATAACAATGAATCTTTGGATGTGAATTATGTTGGTAGGAATAATTTTGGTAACAATGCTTATAGAGAAAACCTTAATCCTAGGCCTTTTCCTAGTAATTCCTCTAATAATTAGGGTAATTCCTACAATAACTCTTATGTAAATTTTCGTAAGATGCCCTCTGAATTTGAAACTAGTGTTAGGGAGTTTATGAATTCACAAAAGAATTTCAATGCTTTGCTTGAAGAAAAATTGCTTAAGATTGATGAGTTGGCTAGAAACGTGGATAGAATTACTCTTGATGTTGATTCTTTAAAACTTAGATCTATTCCACCCAAGCATGATATCAACGAGTCTCTCAAAGCCATGAGAATTTCCATTGATGAATGCAAAGAAAGAACCGCTAGGATGCGTGCTAAAAAAGAGTGCTTTATGAAAACGTGTTCTTCTAGTTATCATGAAAATAAAGATGAAGATCTGGAAGTTATTAATGTGTCTCCTATTAGATCATTGTTTTCTAGTATGAATCTTGATAAAGATGGGACTGGAGGTGAGTGATGTCTACTACACAACCTTCTTCTTGTAGACGTTGTTGGGCCTCCAAGTGCAGAGGTTTGTAGGACAGTAGAAAATTTCCCTCAAGTGGATGACCTAAGGTTTATCAATTCGTGGGAGGCGTAGGAGGAAGATGGTCTCTCTCAAACAACCCTGCAACCAAATAACAAAGAGTCTCTTGTGTCCCCAACACACCCAATACAATGGTAAATTGTATAGGTGCACTAGTTCGGCGAAGAGATGGTGATACAAGTGCAATATGGATGGTAGATATAGGTTTTTGTAAACTGAAAATATAAAAACAACAAGGTAGCAAGTGGTAAACATGAGCATAAACGGTGTTGCAATGATAGGAAGCAAGGCCTAGGGTTCATACTTTCACTAGTGCAAGTTCTCTCAACAAGGATAACATAATTGGATCATATTACTAGCCCTCAACATGCAACAAAGAGTCACTCCAAAGTAACTAATAGCGGAGAACAAACGAAGAGATTATGGTAGGGTACAAAACCACCTCAAAGTTATTCTTTCTGATCGATCTATTCAAGAGTCCGTAGTAATGTTCAATCTATCATAGAGTTCGTACTAGAATAACACCTTAAGACACAAATCAACCAAAACCCTAATGTCACCTAGATACTCCATTATCACCTCAACTATCTGTGGGCATGATTATACGATATGCAACACACAATCTCAGAATCATCTATTCAACCAACACATAGAACTTCAAAGAGTGCCCTAAAGTTTCTACCGGAGAGTCAAGAAGAAAACGTGTGCCAACCCCATTGCATAGATTCCCAAGGTCACGGAACCCGCAAGTTGATCACCAAAACATACATCAAGTGGATCACATGATATCCCATTGTCACCATAGATAAACACGTGCAAGACATACATCAAGTGTTCTCAAATCCTTAAAGACTCAATCCGATAAGATAACTTCAAAGGGAAAACTCAATCCATTACAAGAGAGTAGAGAGGGAGAAGCATCATAAGATCCAACTATAATAACAAAGCTCGCGATACATCAAGATCGTGCCATCTCAAGAACATGAGAGAGAGATCAAACACATAGCTAATGGTACATACCCTCAGCCCCGAGGGTGGACTACTCCCTCCTCGTCATGGAGAGCGCCGGGATGATGAAGATGGCCACTGGAGAGGGATTCCCCTCCGGCAGGGTGCCAGAACGGGTGTAGATTGGTTTTCGGTGGCTACAGAGGCTTTCGGCGGTGGAACTCCCGATCTAGGTTATTTTTCGAAGGTTTCAGTATTTATAGGAATTTTTGGCGTAGGGCACAAGTCAGGGAGGTCTCCGGGCCGTCCACGAGATAGGGCGGCGCCACCACATGTCCAGGGCGCGCCCCCACCCTCGTGGGCAGCCTGTGGCTCTCATGGCCCAACTCTTTTACTTCGGGGGCTTCGTTTGGTCCAGAAAAAATCATCAAAATTTGGCACGTCAATTGGACTTTATTTGATATTCCTTTTCTGTAAAACCCTAAAACTGGAGAAAAACAGAAACTAGCACTGGGCTCTGAGTTAATAGGTTAGTCCCAAAAATCATAAAAAGTGTATGACTGTGATGCCCCCGATTTGACCGTACACTAATCATGCACGCAAATGTGTACGACCAAGATCAAGGACTCACTGGAAGATATCACAACACAACTCTAGACACACATTAAAATAATGCAAGCTTTATATTACAAGCCAGGGGCCTCGAGGGCTCGAATACATAAGCTCGAATACACAAGAGTCAGCGGAAGCAATAATATCTGAGTACAGACATAAGTTAAACAAGATTGCCTTAAGAAGGCTAGCACAAAACATCAACGATCGAAAAGGCAAGGCCTACTGCCTGGGCCCTCCTAACTACTCCTGGTCGTCAGCGGTCTCCACGTAGTAGTAGGCTCCGTCGGGGTAGTAGCAGTCGTCAAGCGTAGCATCTGGCGCCCGGACTCCACCATCTGGTTGCATCAACCAGCAAGAAGAAAGAAGGGGGAAAATGGGGAGCAAAGCAACCGTGAGTACTCATCCAAAGTACTCGCAAGCAAGGATCTACACTACATATGCATCGGTATCAATGAAAGGGGGTAGTATCTGTGGACTAAGCTGCAGAATGCCAGAATAAGAGGGGGAGAAGCTAGTCCTATCGAAGACTAGCATCTTCTGGAAACCACCGTCTTGCAGCAATAGGGGGAAGTAGAGTAGTATAACATAAGTCATATTTATGTTGTTGTTCCAACGCTCCGGGATCCTTTCTCGACTCCCGAAGCAACATATCCAAACAATGCCTCAGCATCCAGTTCTAGTTGTAGCGATCGGGATACAACTCCAAGTGTCCGTTACCGTAGGACAGGCTATCGATAGATGTTTTCTTCCCTGCAAGGGTGCACCAACTTACCCAACATGCTTGCTTAACTCCGGCCGGACACACCATCAGGTCATGCTCGCCCTCGGCCAAACAATACGCCGCAACCCGACCTAGACTTAATAGAGAGGTCATGCACGCCGGACTAAACCCTATGCTCCCAGGGGTCATGGGCCAATCACCCCGGGAACTCCTGCACGTTGCGTACGCGGCCGGTGAGCAGACCTAGCAACCACCTTTAAAAAGGTACGAGCCTAACCAGTCCAACCCGGCGCGCGCCGCTCAGTCGCAAAGATGTCAGTTAAGCTTCGGCTGATGCATACGACGCACAACGCCCATACTATGCCCACGTGATGGTTAGCGCTATCAGGCCAGAGGCCCCTTGGATCAAATATCCAAACCGTTTAGTGTCTTGGGAACGCGCGGTAACGAGCAGAGACTCACGAAAGATGTGACCCCATCGCCCCGTCTCGAGAACTTGCGGCAAGGGCGAGTGCCCGGCCACGCCTCGTATTTAACTCGCGGCCACCTTCCAGGTCAACCCGACTACACATCACTCGCAATTAAGCTCGCGCGGGTACCCCTCAGGGTCGACCCGTCTTTAGTAACCAGGTTCAGTGTAAAGTCATAGTAACCATAGTAACTGTGTGTCTGAAACCAAAGGAAAACCTGAGGAAATCACCCTCGATGGAATTCCACCTGATGTTTATCGTCAAGGTGAACGAAAGAGGAGTCACCCTCGAGGTCCACGCTTGAGGAGTTGCATGACAGTGTCGTTATCGGGTGGAGAAAGAGGAATCACCCTCGATGACCACAACCGATGAACTAACCTACCAGGTTAACATCAGAGGTGCTGATGAGGTCTCACCCTCGGCACTCGATAGTAACCCAGTAGTGTCGAGCAACTAAGGGGAAAGTGATGTGCGGTGTCGGGTCCTGGTCTTCGATCCCGTTGATCGGGTCTTCTGATAATCCAACGGGGTAGTCGGGACAAGGTAAGGGGTCACTGGTGGATCTCTAACCAGCCTATACTAAGCAGTTTAGTATAAACATGTAAGGTATGAAAGCAGGCATCAACAACAGGCTATGCATCAGAATAGGATCATACAAAAAGCGGTAGCAGTTCTAATGCAAGCATAAGAGAGAAGAGAATGGGCGATATCGGAATGATCAAGGGGGGTTGGCTTGCCTGGTTGCTCTGGCAAGAAGGAGGGGTCGTCAACACCGTAGTTGATCACCGGGGCATCATCGGTCTCGGGGTCTACCGGAGAGAAGAGGGGGAAGAAACAGTAAATATAAAGCAAACAGTTGCAACAGAGAAGTACGACACATCAGCACGCAGTGCTAGGGTGCTCTAACGCGGTGGTACACGATACCGGCGAAGGAGGGTAACATCAGGGAAAGTAACCCCGGTGTTTCACGTTTTTGGACAGGTGTATCGGAGGGGGAAAGTTGAAGGTTCACTATGCTAGGGACGTGTGGCGAACGAACGGACCGCGTATTCGGATTCGTCTCGTCGTTCTGAGCGATTTTCATATATAAAACATTTTCATCCGAGTTACATATTATTTTATATGAAATTTTGAAGTTTAAAATAATATTCGCAATTTCTGGATTTTTAGTAATTAAACAAAAATAAAATGTAAATGCTACGGGTACACAGAAGTGTACCAAGCATTTCACACGGTGCATGATAGGTGGGGCCCCGATGCTGAGTCAGCAGCTGACTCAGCCAACCTTATCCAAATGAACAGTGCAGGTGGGTCCCACCTGTAAGTGTCTCATCTTAAAAGAATATTATTTAACTTAATTTTTTTTAAACAAAAGCGAGGGCGCTGGGGGCCCCACTGGGCAGGGGCCCAAGGCCTTAGCGGGCATTAGCTCACGGGCGCGGCTGTGCGGGCGTAGGCGCCCGGTGCTGGGCGCCGGAACGCACGGCGGCGCCGGCGGAGCGAGGCGCCGACGGAGCGCAGCGCCGTCGGAGGGGAGTGGCCGGGCCCAGCGCGACAGCAGCGGGCGTGCGGCCACCGGCCAAAGGCAGGGCGAAACGGCGGCAAGGTTCAGGCGCTCGACCCGACCATGGGCCGAGCGGGCGCGGCCGGGCGGGGAGAAGCAAGACGGGGCGCCGGCGGATGTCATCGGCCGGCCGATTTCGTCGGCCGGATGGAGCGTGGCCGGGTCCAACGGGAAGCGGGAGGAGCGGCGCCTCGGAAGGGGGTTGGCAGTCAGCACGGGGACAGCCGGAGTCGGCGTCAACAACAGGCGGGGCGGCGGTGCTCTCCGACGAGCAACGTTGCGGCCCACTCCGGCTACCATTTGATCTGCTGAGAGGCTCTACGCGATGCGGGCAATTCAAGGCAGTGAACGGCCCTACGGGCATATGCGGGGGTAGGCCGGAGCGAAGGCTACGACAACGGCCGAGCGACGGCAGCGGTGGCGCTCGACGGGCGAGCTCGGTTTCGGTGCTGTGGTGCATGAAGAGTTGAGCAAGGGGCATCTACGGGTTCCTGGGGGCATGGGGAGCACGAGGACGTGCTCGGCTGCGACTGACGCGGGCATATACGGCAGCGGCGATGACACGCTACGGTGGCTGGCGGTGGCGCTCAACAAGATCGAGGCTAGCAGACTCACGCAGAAAAACGTGAAGACGGTAAGGGGCAGGAGCTCACCCCGGATCTATTGGCGTGCTCAGACGCGTCAGGGCAGTCGAGGCGGTGCAGATCGAGCGGCGAATGGCGGCGGCCGTGGTGGGGAAGACAACGATGACGAGCGTAGGAGACGCCCCAACTTGAGCTGATGCCCGGGACGGACGAACCTGGCCGGCATGGACCTCCTGGACGCGCTCTCTCACGCGGGAGAGGTCGCTGGCCGCGACAACGATGGCGAGACAACGGTCACTGCACAGGCTCACGATCTTGAATCAAGCCAGGGAGGATAGGGGACGATGGGGATCGAGGGGGCACTGAGCGAGATGGGGATTAGGGTTTCAGTGGACGCCTTTATAGCTCAAGGGAGGCAACGTGGTGGCCATCCGGCCATGGCGCCGTGGGATGGCCGCCACGCCATGGCTCCTCTCTGTACAGAGTACAGAGGAAGGGGAAAAGGCCCAGGTGGCCTTGGGCCGTGCTGCTGTAGCCATCGGGCCAGAGTGCACAATGATGTTTCGGCCTTTTCTCTTACTCCTTATTTTGATTTCTTTAAACTTTTCTGATCTGCAAAAAGTTAGGCCACAAAAGACTTCCCTAAAATATGAAATTGTGCCATATAAATACTTTGCAATATTTGGCACTGCCATAAAAAGGTTTTGAGGCAAGATAATCTCATTTAAATTTTATATAAATGAAAACAGATTAATGGGGTTGTTTTGGGCACTGTTTGAAAATCCTAGGGGCACTTTGGTTATTTAGATGATGTTGTTTTCCCCAACATAATTACTTACGAATTATTTGCAACATTATGAACATTTTAGTTTGCATGTAAGTGAAATTTTGAATTTCACTTATGTTTTGAATTTGAAATTGAGTTTGATTATTACCCAAGGGCAATTAGGCTTGACTAACAGGGTGACATGGCATCATTAGATTAGGATTACTGTAGCATGATTCCCGGGGTGTTACAAATCTCCTCTACTACAAGAAATCTCATCCCGAGATTTAAGAGGTGGAGTAAGGGGAAATAGTTGGTTACGAAATTCTAACGAATCTTCTCGGCCTTGGTTGCTCTTCCCAAAGAGGTCAATCCATTAAGTTGTTGTCTCTAGTTCTCTGCTTCAGGTCATCATGATGATGTCGTCATCCTTTCGTCGGGGTCTCCATCGTACTTACGAATAGGATAGGGGCAGCTTGACACTGATAGGAGGCTAACAGGGGTAATCATCGGGGGTTATCCCACGAATGAACACATGAGTACCTCTCGAGTTGAACGAATAAAACACGCCGATGGCAAAGTAATATGGTACAATAAGAAGTTTCAAACGGCTAGACAAACGTTTGATGTGTGAAGCAAGGTGTGAACGGGGTCCAGAGCAACGAGAATAATTATTGCGTCTGAAACCAGAGTAGATCATTTCTAGGAAGGTGGCTCGTGAATTACATACGAAGCAAGTGTGACGAATAACTTTGGCCACAAGGGTGTATAGAAGAGTCGGGTTTCGATCCTGAGGAACTGTGGGTTATGGGCCCACCATGTGGGTTAAAAGTAGAAAGGGGACCGATAGCAAGGTATGTCAGATGAAAGACTGTCAGTTATGTTGCCAACAACGTTGGTACCAAGGGCGAGGGACGAAGAGAACTATTTTCCCGCTCGTTGAACGAGGCGGACCAATAGGCAATGTTCTCATCCATCGGTGGCTACCGGAATGTCATCAACAATAGTAACAGGGTCTTAGTGACAGAGTTGTACACCAAGGTATTTACACAAGCAGAAAATTATCACTGCTTAGACTATACGTAGATCAAAGAAAGGTTAAGCAAACATATGGAAAGGAAAATGTGTGTAAACACATATAATGGGAGTATATCCTCCCCAACGATAAGCAAGGCATGATATACGGGACAGGAGATCAAAGGCATGAACACCTGAGTAAAAGGGTTAATAAGAATCATGATATGTACCCATACACGGTGTTTGGATAACTGATCAAAAATCATTTAGCATTGCTTCAAATGTGCCTTGTTGATATTTGAGTACCACAGTCATGCTTCGAGATAGCATTGACATGGTCTTTAAGCAAAGTTCAGACCTTGGATACACTAGGATCCATCGGAAATAACTTATAAAATAAGTCATACAATTTCCGCAAGGGAAGATGAGGATGTGGCCGACGGGCTCAGCAACAATTCCTCAAGATCTCCATAGCATGAACAAGTTTGTGATGGAGGGAATGCAAGAATGTTGTCGGTGTTAATACAAATCATTGAGGGGAAAGGATGGTATTTCCCATCACGAGTTCAATTTACAATTTGGAAGGAGGCAAATCACTGTTGATGATGATTACGACACATTTGTCGAGAGATTTCGTTAAGATGTATTCGGTCGACGATGACATCAAGTCAAATAAATGATGGAGCGAAAGGTTATCGAAACCACTAGTAGAATACAAATTTGAAATCAAGCTAGTTGTTCAATGCAAAATGATATGTCAAGGAAGATCGGCGTAAGCTTAGCTCATCGTCGAAAATTGTGCTCCGGGAAGGACCAGGTAGCACAGTTTAAAAGATGCACGATAATGATATGGCCGATCAGGCTAGATATGACTTGAAGAATTAATAAACTTATGAGCAGTGGAGATTACTTAGAGTTATTGAATCAGAGTGCGAAATTGATTCATTTATCGATGTCCTTGAGTGTCTAACAACTCAGAACCCGGGGAAAATTGGAGTCAGTGAAAATGTAACACATAACGAAGAACTCATAAGAAGCTATGCAGCTCCGTGATAATCTCGAGATACCATGGGGGTAATACTCGACGACATCTCAAAGTAGAGGTTGGGCTGGTGTACTGCTCTGACAAGTGCTTAAACTCGTACGAGAAATGGTATTTAAAGAAGAACATAGTCGGAACCACGATTGCAAAAGGCCAGTTCCTAGATATAAGATGAACTTATAACAAGGGGATAATTAATTTTAAGAGAAGCTTCCATGATAAGTTCCACATCAGGTCCATGGGCATGAACGCAAAGTTCAAGGTCGACTCCCACTTCTTCAATGCATAACCTTCCATTCACTTCTCGCTTCCTATGAGGTCATAGTGTCGAAATTATATCTGGCAAAAATGCCAGAGGAGTATAACTCGTGAAAACTTTCGGGTTCACATAGATTAAGGAAGGCATAAGTTCAACCCATCGGGGCATCTTAGACTCATACTACAAACTTCAAGAGAGAGGATACAATTTACCAAGGCGTTATGTATCCGGGAAGAACTCACAAGGAGATTAATTATGAGCGGCACTGTCGGATAATAATCCAACAAAGGATCTGGTGGCCTACTAGGGATTTGATGTGAGCATTGGTACTCAACCAGAAGAAGAAAGAATACAGGGGGGGTCAGATTATAGAAACAACCGACTAATTCAAGCTCGGATGCAAAGGAATTACGATTTCCAAACCAAGGGATCAGAAGCAAAAGCTCTAATAAAGGATGCATAAGTTGAATAGACTTAGGGGTAGAATCGACGATAAACAGATTGGTCGAGAACCAGCTCATGTTCGGAATGATGTCTGAGTTGGAAGAATGAATTCTAGTTTGACTGATGATTGCGAGTATTTGCAACCTATTGAATGAATAAGATCATAAAGTCAATCACAAAGGATTTTAACGAATATTGCTATACATATGGAATTAACCATAATGCAAGCAGGTAAAACTTTCCAGAGTAATAGGTTGCTGAGGATTTTGGAAGATTGAATAGTGTTTCAAAGACCTCTGTGAAATGCATGAACAACTGGGGATGAACGAACCCCAGTAAGTGTGATGAATTATTCATACATGTATTCCTGCGGAAAAGGAGTTGCAAAGCAGCAAGAAAAAGGATTCTCGAAAGTCGAAGAATACTTTCGGGTATCTTGTAATAACAAGAACAACTAGGGATGGAAGTATGAACGACGAGGGTATGCAGTTACCCATAAGGATTCAACGGTATTAAGGATTGTAAAAGAAATGAACACCAGCTCTCGGGAGTAGATCTGAGAGTATCTTCGAAGTCTTCTGGTGAAGTGGGCAACCGTCTGGAATGAAGGGGCTCTCCGGGGAAAGTCGTTATGAGAACCTAATGTAGTTAGTAAATTCATTTAACCCGAATAGAAGAGAGAACAGAGTCCTAGAGTTTAGACGAGGAGTAAAAGATCCTAATACCACCCAATGGCGACGTGGGCCCGTAAGCCACACACCCATGTTAGTAAAACATTTTTTCAAAGACTAGACTCAACTTCGGCCAAGGAGTTGGAAAGGGGGGTTCCTACAGGCAGTCGGCTCTGATACCAACTTGTGACGCCCCCGATTTGACCGTACACTACTCATGCACGCAAATGTGTACGACCAAGATCAAGGACTCACTGGAAGATATCACAACACAACTCTAGACACAAATTAAAATAATACAAGCTTTATATTACAAGCCAGGGGCCTCGAGGGCTCGAATACATAAGCTCGAATACACAAGAGTCAGCGGAAGCAATAATATCTGAGTACAGACATAAGTTAAACAAGATTGCCTTAAGAAGGCTAGCACAAAACATCAACGATCGAAAAGGCAAGGCCTCCTGCCTGGGCCCTCCTAACTACTCCTGGTCGTCAGCGGTCTCCACGTAGTAGTAGGCTCCGTCGGGGTAGTAGCAGTCGTCAAGCGTAGCATCTGGCGCCTGGACTCCACCATCTGGTTGCATCAACCAGCAAGAAGAAAGAAGGAGGAAAAGGGGGAGCAAAGCAACCGTGAGTACTCATCCAAAGTACTCCCAAGCAAGGATCTACACTACATATGCATCGGTATCAATGAAAGGGGGTAGTATCTGTGGACTAAGCTGCAGAATGCCAGAATAAGAGGGGGAGAAGCTAGTCCTATCGAAGACTAGCATCTTCTGGAAACCACCGTCTTGCAGCAACAGGGGGAAGTAGAGTAGTATAACATAAGTCATATTTATGTTGTTGTTCCAACGCTCCGGGATCCTTCCTCGACTCCCGAAGCAACATATCCAAACAATGCCTCAGCATCCAGTTCTAGTTGTAGCGATCGGGATACAACTCCAAGTGTCCGTTACCGTAGGACAGGCTATCGATAGATGTTTTCTTCCCTGCAGGGGTGCACCAACTTACCCAACACGCTTGCTTAACTCCGGCCGGACACACCATCAGGTCATGCCCGCCCTCGGCCAAACGATACGCCGCAACCCGACCTAGACTTAATAGAGAGGTCATGCACGCCGGACTAAACCCTATGCTCCCACGGGTCATGGGCCAATCGCCCCGGGAACTCCTGCACGTTGCGTACGCGGCCGGTGAGCAGACCTAGCAACCACCTTTAAAAAGGTACGAGCCTAACCAATCCAACCCGACGCGCGCCGCTCAGTCGCAAAGACGTCAGTTAAGCTTCGGCTGATGCATACGACGCAGAACGCCCATACTATGCCCACGTGATGGTTAGCGCTATCAGGCCAGAGGCCCCTTGGATCAAATATCCAAACCGTTTAGTGTCTTGGGAACGCGCGGTAACGAGCAGAGACTCACGAAAGATGTGACCCCATCGCCCCGTCTCGAGAACTTGCGACAAGGGCGAGTGCCCGGCCACGCCTCGTATTTAACTCGCGGACACCTTCCAGGTCAACCCGACTACACATCACTCGCAATTAAGCTCGCGCGGGTACCCCTCAGGGTCGACCCGTCTTTAGTAACCAGGTTCAGTGTAAAGTCATAGTAACCATAGTAACTGTGTGTCTGACACCAAAGGAAAACCTGAGGAAATCACCCTCGATGGAATTCCACCTGATGTTTATCGTCAAGGTGAACGAAAGAGGAGTCACCCTCGAGGTCTACTCTTGAGGAGTTGCATGACAGTGTCGTTATCGGGAGTGGAGAAAGATGAATCACCCTCGATGACCACAACCGATGAACTAACCAACCATGTTAACATCAGAGGTGCTGATGAGGTCTCACCCTCGCTACTCGATAGTAACCCAGTAGTGTCGAGCAACTAAGGGGAAAGTGATGTGCGGTGTCGGGTCCTGGTCTTCGATCCCGTTGATCGGGTCTTCTGATAATCCAGCGGGGTAGTCGGGACAAGGTAGGGGGTCACTGGTGGATCTCTAACCAGCCTATACTAAGCAGTTTAGTATAAACATGTAAGGTATGAAAGCAGGCATCAACAACAGGCTATGCATCAGAATAGGATCATACAAAAAGCGGTAGCAGTTCTAATGCAAGCATAAGAGAGAAGAGAATGGGCGATATCGGAATGATCAAGGGGGGTTGGCTTGCCTGGTTGCTCTGGCAAGAAGGAGGGGTCTTCAACACCGTAGTTGATCACCGGGGCATCATCGGTCTCGGGGTCTACCGGAGAGAAGAGGGGGAAGAAACAGTAAATATAAAGCAAACAGTTGTAACAAAGAAGTACGACACGTCAGCACACAGTGCTAGGGTGCTCTAACGCGGTGGTACACGATACCGGCGAAGGAGGGTAACATCCGGGAAAGTAACCCCGGTGTTTCACGTTTTCGGACAGGTGTATCGGAGGGGGAAAGTTGCAGGTTCACTATGCTAGGGACGTGTGACGAACGAACGGACCCCGTATTCGAATTCGTCTCGTCGTTCTGAGCGATTTTCATATATAAAACATTTTCATCCGAGTTATAGATTATTTTATATGAATTTTTGAAGTTTAAAATAATATTCGCAATTTCTAGATTTTTAGTAATTAAACAAAAATAAAATGTAAATGCTACGGGTACACAGAAGTGTACCAAGCATTTCACACGGTGCATGACAGGTGGGGCCCCGATGCTGAGTCAGCAGCTGACTCAGCCAACCTTATCCAAATGAACAGTGCAGGTGGGTCCCACCTGTAAGTGTCTCATCTTCAAAAAATATTATTTAACTTAATTTTTTTAAACAAAAGCCAGGGCGCTGGGGGCCCCACCGGGCAGGGGCCCAAGGCCTTAGCGGGCATTAGCTCACGGGCGCGGCTGTGCGGGCGTAGGCGCCCGGTGCTGGGCGCCGGAGCGCGCGGCGGCGCCGGCGGAGCAAGGCGCCGGCGGAGGGGAGTGGCCGGGCCCAGCGCGGCTGCAGCGGGCGTGCGGCCACCGGCCAGAGGCAGGGCGAAACGGCGGCAAGGTTCAGGCGCTCGACCCGACCATGGGCCGAGTGGGCGCGGCCGGGCGGGGAGAAGCAAGACGGGGCGCCGGCGTAGGTCGTCGGCCGGCCGATTTCGGCGGCCGGACGGAGCGTGGCCGGGTCCAACGGGAAGCGGGAGGAGCGGCGCCTCGGAAGGGGGTTGGCAGTAAGCACTGGGATAGCCGGAGTCGGCGTCAACGACAGGCGGGGCGGCGGTGCTCTCCGGCGAGCAACGGAGTGGCCCACTCCGGCTACCATTTGATCTGCTGAGAGGCTCTACGCGATGCGGGCAATTCAAGGTAGTGAACGGGCCTACGGGCATGTGCGGGGGTAGGCCGGAGCGAATGCTACGGCAACGGCCGAGCGATGGCAGCGGTGGCGCTCGACGGGCGAGCTCGGTTTCGGTGCTGTGGTGCATGAAGAGTTGAGCAAGGGGCATCTACGGGTTCCTGGGGGCATGGGGAGCACGAGGACGTGCTCGGCTGCGACTGACGCGGGCATATACGGCAGCGGCGATGACACGCTACGGTGGCTGGCGGTGGCGCTCAACAAGATCGAGGCTAGCAGACGCACGCAGAAAAATGTGAAGAGGGTAAGGGGCAGGAGCTCACCCCGGATCTATTGGCGTGCTCAGACGCGTCAGGGCAGTCGAGGCGGTGCAGATCGAGCGGCGAATGGCGGTGGCCGTGGTGGGGAAGATGACGATGACGAGCGTAGGAGACGCCCCAACTTGAGCTGATGCCCGGGACGGACGAAGCCGACCGAGTGGACCTCATGGACGCGCTCTCTCACGCCGGAGAGGTCGCTGGCTGCGACAACGACGGCGAGACAATGGTCACCGCACGGGCTCACGATCTCGAATCAAGCTAGGGAGGAGAGGGGACGATGGGGATCGAGGGGGCACTGAGCGAGATGGGGATTAGGGTTTCAGTGGACGCCTTTATAGCTCAAGGGAGGCAACGTGGTGGCCATCCGGCCATGGCGCCGTGGGATGACCGCCACGCCATGGCTCCTCTCTGTATAGAGTACAGAGGAAGGGGAAAAGGCCCAGGTGGCCTTGGGCCGTGCTGCTGTAGCCATCGGGCCAGAGTGCACAATTATGTTTCGGCCTTTTCTCTTACTCCTTATTTTGATTTCTTTAAACTTTTCTGATCTGCAAAAAGTTAGGCCACAAAAGACTTCCCTAAAATATGAAATTGTGCCATATAAATACTTTGCAATATTTGGCACTGCCATAAAAAGGTTTTGGGGCAAGATAATCTCATTTAAATTTTATATAAATGAAAACAGATTAATGGGGTTGTTTTGGGCACTGTTTGAAAATCCTAGGGGCACTTTGGTTATTTAGATGATGTTGTTTTCCCCAACATAATTACTTAGGAATTATTTGCAACATTATGAACATTTTATTTTGCATGTAAGTGAAATTTTGAATTTCACTTATGTTTTGAATTTGAAATTGAGTTTGATTATTACCCAAGGGCAATTAGGCTTGACTAACAGGGTGACATGGCATCATTAGATTAGGATTACTGTAGCATGATTCCCGGGGTGTTACAATGACAAAGCCCATTAAACATCCTAGAAGGATAATATAATAGCATGGAACAATCAAAAATTATAGATACGTTGGAGACGTATCAGTGAGTCTACTTTAATTAAAAGGTGTTCCAATGATTCAGAGTTTTTAGATCTTGATGCTAAAATTGTTAAAAGTGGGATTGAAGAGATTAAAACTTTGCATAGTGATGAACCCACTATTTTGGATTTCAAGGGATTAAATTATGGTAATTGCTCTTTAATAGATTGTGTTTCCTTGTTGCAATCCGTACTAAATTCTCCGCATGCTTATAGTCAAAATAAGGCTTTTACAAACACATAGTTGATGCTTTGATGCAATCTTATGAAGAAAAACTTGAATTAGAAGTTTCTATCCCTAGAAAGCTTTATGATGAGTGGGAACCTACTATTAAAATTAAAATTAAAGATCATGAATGCTTTGCTTTGTGTGATTTGGGTGCAAGTGTTTCTACAATCCCAAAAACATTGTGTGATTTGTTAGGTTTCCATGAGCTTGATGATTGTTCTTTAAATTTGCATCTTGCGGATTCTACCATTAAGAAACCTATGGGCATGATTAATGATGTTCTTATTGTTGCCAATAGGAATTATGTGCCCGTAGATTTCATTGTTCTTGACATAGATTGTAATCTTCATGTGATATTATTCCTGGTAGACCTTTCCTTAGAACGATTGTGCAATTATTGATAGCGCCCTTTGCATTTCTGTCCCTAACTCGAACCACCTACTCAGATTTGCCCCTAATTTCGAAGCCTGCTAAAATTTGCCCCTCTGCCGTTAAGTGACCTTACAGATATACCCTTCCGTTCCGTTTCCGTCCGTTCAAAGGGGTTTGACCGTCTATGAGGCGTTTGTTGGACATTTTTACCCCTGAAAAAAGCAGAAATTAAAGAAAAGAAAGAGAGTGCTTATCACTTACATGTGGGACCCGACCAAAATTGATTGTGACCCCACAGGTGGTGTCTAGTTTTTTCCTTAAAACAATTTAACTATTTGTTAATTGCCGGGCCCATGTTTTAGTCTCACTAATAAGCATATATTTAACACTAAATAGGATTAAAGGTAAACTAACCCACGGGCCCACCTAGTTGTCTCCACAAATTAGAGATTATTAGCAACTAACCTACTAGACTAGTAGTAGAACTAAGATCAGGTCGGTGTTATTAAAATAAAAGATCAGGCCGGTGGCACGTCGGTGTAGAACGCCGGCGACCACGCACGGCACGGCGGCGCAACACCGGGAGGGCGAGAAACACGCCGGAGAGGCGCATGGTGCAAGAGCTGGGACAATCCAATGGCGAGTGGAGGCTATACACGTGTATTGGGTGGCCAGGGAGAAGTCAACGGCGAGCCGCGGCGGCTGCGACGGACTACGCTAGGTGTGAGGTGGCTGTAGCGTGAGATCGAGAGCGTCGAGCTGCCGAAAAGGAACGGTGTCTCTCCCGGGCATGCACGTGTCTTCAGCGAGGGCGGGAGCTCACTTGAGAGGGAGATCGGGACATGTCGCGGATTGGCCGGAGATGGGGAAGAAGAAAGGGCGCCGGCGATTTTCTGGCCACCGCTGACGGAGGCCAGCTAGAACCCGACAAGAATGTCAGTGAGCCCCTTCAGATTCCTATCGTCCGCCCCATGCGGTGAATCGATGCCGGGGTAGCCCGTAGACGACGCCTGAGACCCCGATCTCTGCCACGGCCGTCGAACTTCACCTCCGATATTTGGCCACCCCGTGCCACCGTAGGCCTCCCCGACCTCCGTTTCTCATCCCAGTAAGCTCGCGCTCCTAATCTCCTCCTCCCCCGTTCGATTCCGGCCGCCATGAATGACCTCGATGCTCGGCCGTGCGTGCTCTCTACCACCTACCAGTGTCGAGTTAGCGCGCGCAGCGACCCTCACACAGATACACTGCGCGCCTCATGCCTTCCTCCCATTTTCGTTCGGCCACCTACGGCGAGCGTCAGCGCCACGCCCTTCGTATATTGGCGGAGGAAGAAGATGACCATTGAGCCAGTTGGGCTCGCTGGGCCGTCCACTATAGCTGGGCCAAATGGTAAGCCAGCCCTCTCTCTCTTCTCTTTTAGTTTCTATTTTTTCCTCTAGGTGGGTCCCGCATGTAAGCGACACGTGAAAGCAGGGGCAAAATGTCCAATAGACGCCTGATTGATGGTCAAACCCCTTTGACCGGACGGAAATGGAACGGAAGGGCATTTCTGTAAGGTCAGTTAACGGCACAGCGACAAATTTGAGCATGCTTCGAAATTAGGGGTAAATGTGAGTAGTGGGTTCGAGTTAGGGACACAAATATAAAAGACCCTTATTGATATGAAGGAAGGAAATATTAGATTCCAATTTCCGTTAAGGAAAGGCATGGAACACTTTCCTAGAAATAAAATCAAATTACCTTACGAGTCTATTATGAGAGCGACTTATGGATTGCCTACCAAAGATGGCAATACCTAGATCTATTCTTGTATCGTGCCTAGCTAGGGGCGTTAAACGATATCGCTTGTTGGGAGGCAACCCAATTTTGTTTTCTTTGTTTTTGCTTCTGTTTTGGAATAAATATTGCATCTAGATTCTGTTTAGATGTGGTTTTGTGTTTTAATTAGTGTTTGTGCCAAGTAGATCCTTTGGGAAGACTTGTGTGAAGTTTATATGATCATGCTGTAAAAAACAGAAACTTTAGCACTCACGAGATTAGCTGCCATATTTTACTGGAGAGTGCTATTTAGTTGATTCTTTTTGCAGATGATTAATAGAAAAATTCCTCATGTTTAACAATTTATTTCAATTTTTTTGGAGTTACAGAAGTATTCGAAAGTTATAGATTACAATAGACTGTTCTGTTTTTGACAGATTCTATTTTTCGTGTGTTGTTTGCTTATTTTGATGCATCTATGAGTACTATTGGGAAGTATGAATCATAGAGAAGTCGGTATATAGTAGGTTTAACACCAATATAAACAAAGAATGAGTTCATTTCAGTACCTTTGAGTAGTGGTTTGTTTTCTTATACTAACGGAGCTCATGAGATTTTTGTCTAAGTTTTCTGTTGTGAAGTTTTCAAGTTTTGAGTATGGCTTTGATAGACTATGGAATAAAGAGCGGCAAGAGCCTAAGCTTGGGGATGCTCAAGGCACCCCAAGGTAAACTTCAAGGACAACCAAAAGCCTAAGCTTGGGGATGCCCCGGGAAGGCATCCCCTCTTTCGTCTTCACCTATCAGTAACTATACTTGAGACTATATTTTTATTCACCACATGATATGTGTTTTGCTTGGAGCGTCATGTATGATTTGAGTCTTCGCTCTTTAGTTTGAAAAAATCATCCTTGCTGGACACACCTTTTGAGAGAGATAAATATGATTTAGAATTTGTTATAATACTCTATGTGATTCACTTATATCTTTTGAGCTAGATAGTTTTGCTCTAGTGCTTCACTTATATCTTTTAGAGCACGGTGGTGGTTTTATTTTGTAGAAATTGTTGGTCTCTCATGCTTCACTTATATCCTTTTGAGAGTCTTTTAGAACAGCATGGTAACGTGCTTTGGTTATAAAACTAGTCCTAATATGATATGCATCCAAGATGAGTATATTAAAAACTTTCATATAAAGTGCATTGAATACTATGAGAAGTTTGATACTTGATTATTGTTTTGAGATATGAGGATTGTGATATTAGTGTCATGCTAGTAGAGTAATTGTAAATTTGAGAAATACTTGTGTTGAGGTTTGCAAGTCCCGTAGCATGCACATATGGAAACCATTGTGTGACAAATTTGAAGCATGTGGTATTTCATTGAGTGTCATTGTCGGGGGAAACTGTCCGCCACGAACACCTATGGGACCGGAGCCCCTTGTCTGTGCGGTACGAGGGCGGAGGGAGCACGAAGAGCAGATCGTAGCGAGCACGCGGGCAGTTTTACCCAGGTTCGGGCCGCGGTAGACGTGTAAAACCCTACTCCTGCTTAGTTGTGTATTGAGTTTGAGTGCTCGGGAGCTTGAAGAAGCAGCTACACCGAGCGTGAGAGTGATCTAGGTTCCGAACCCCCTCCACGTTGTGCATGGGCCTCCTTTTATAGTGCAAGGGGTCACCGACAGGTGTCAACGTAGGAGAAAGGGGTAAAAATGTAAAAGAGGTGGTAGTTGTAACAGTGCGGGAACAGTGGAGCTACAGTACAGAACAGTGGTCTATACCTACTTAGACAGTGGGGGACAAGGGCATTCAATGCCCGTCGCCGTCGACCCCAAAAGCTCCCGCCCTAGCGTCTCCGTCCGCCACGGCGATGGATCCACCACCGTGGAGTGCCACCGTGTCCCCCAGGCTGCACAGCCATCCGCCACGCGTCCCTGGATAGGCCCCAGGGCGACGCGTGGGCCGGTGAGCTGGAGCACGGGCACACGGCGCAGCCTTCCCGGCAAGCACCTTGCCGGGGCCTTGATCTTGCCGGGCCCGGGAGCTTGCCGCTCCCCGAGCCCTTGCCGGGGCGCATATAGCGCCGAGGCGTGTCTTCTGGTCTTCCTGGCAAGCTCCTCTTGCCAGGGCCTTGTGCTAGTGGGGCAGTCTTGAGCCTGGCACGGCCTTCCCGGCAAGCTCCTCTTGCCGGGGTCTCGATCTTCTGTCTTGTATACTTTGTTTTTGAGTGGTTTAATAGGGAGCAGGAAGGTCTCCGGCGAGCCCGCGGTAAACCCTGCCGCGGGAAGCTGCAACTGCCCGTGCACAAGTTGGGGTACTGAGGTACCCCTACCTTAGTACACCGACAGCAGCCCCCGGGCCTGGGCCACACACGGTGCCGAGCGCTGTTGGGCCAGGCCCAAAACAGTGCACGGGCACCCGCGGCCCGCGGCGCGCCGAATCCACTTCCGTATCCGCCGCATCCCCCCGTAACGGCACGCGTCGATTGCGGCGTCGTGGGATGGGACGTGCCCACGATCTCTTAATGGAAAGGGCGAAACGCCCCCCACTCCCCCATAAAACCAGAGGAAGCAGGCGCGGTTCCCCTCCTTGCGCTTTCATTGCATCGTCTTCTTCCTCCAGAGATCTCTCTTGCGCTCTGCCTCCACACCTCCGCCGCCGCCGAGCTCTTCGTCCCCCTCCTTCCGCCGCGTCCGCCATGGCCCCAAAGACCGACAAGGCGAAGGCGGAGAAGTCCAAGAGGGAGAAGTCGGAGCAAGCGGCGAAGCTCGCCGCGTATCGGAAGCAGCATCGCGTCTTCCCGCCGAGGCTCGGCGCGCGGGAGCTCTGGAACAAGTACTACTTGTTCTGGGCCAAGGAAACCAAGGCGCACCCCCGCACGCGAGCATATCCGGTCGCCGCCAAGGACAGCTACCCCGGCGGGTACTATTTCTTCGCAGCTTTCTTTCACTGCGGTCTGTGTCCTCCTTTCTCGAATTTCTTCTGCGATGTCATGCACACCTACGGCTTCCATCTCCTTGACTTCACCCCCAACGCCATCCTCACCATGGCGGTTTTCGCACATATGTGCGAAAACTTCATAGGAATACAGCCCAACGTAGCGCTTTTTAGGCACTTCTTCACTCCTAGAGCAGAGGCCGACGCCCCCCTCTCCGGAGGAATTTCTTGGGTTTTCCGTCTGAATAAGAAGGGATCTTACTTGCCGGGAGAGCTCCGCGGCAAGTGGGAGGAGTGGCGCGCGGAGTGGTGCTGGGTCGTCGAAGACCAGCCGCAAGCTTTCACCGCGTCGCGCACAACGCCCATCGTGCGCGGCAGGGACTGGAGCGAGCTAGACTCGGACGACATCAAGCTCGACATCGCCCTCGTCCGGATTCTTCGTCTTCGGGTGGCGCAGCTGTCCGTTGCAGAGGTGGGCGCAGACTTCCTTCGCCGCCGCATCGCCCCTCTCCAAGACAGGAAGAGGCCGGCCTGGGAGTACGGCGGCCCGGCGGACATAATGAGGCTGCGCCCCGGGCTCAACTTCAACTTCACGACGCTCGAGCTGAGGGGGATGGTCCGGGAACTCTTCAAGTATGACCCGGCACACCCTGAGTGGTTCCGAGCTCCCCGGGGAGTAGTGCCGCTCTGCGTCAGCACGGTCCGGGATCGTATCCTCGCTATGATGCCCGCATGCGATTCGCACGGCGTGGACCGCACGTGGATCGCGCCCAAGCCTATCGACGTCCTCAACTTCTACGACAACCTCGTGGAGGTGGCGAAGAACAAGAACGACGTCAAGGAGCACACGCGGGACACCACCGACCAGGAGATTGCCTATATGGCTTCTCGGGCTGAAGAGGCCGCTGCAGCCGCAGCGGCAGGAGACTTCGGGTACACGCCAGCTGAGGCGGAGGCTGCGGACGCGTCCAGCCAGGCGGAGGAGGCGGAGATCCGCAGACTGCTGCAGCTCCCTCCCGACGCGCTTGCCGGGGTCCCCTCGCTGAGGCACTCCGGCATCCACGGAATCGTGGCCGAGGCCGCGGCAATGGAGGGTGCCGCCGGAGGGAACAGAGGCGCCGCGAGGAGCGGAGGCGCCGGAGGGAGCGGAGGCGCCAAGGGGAAGGAGGCCGCAGCGCAGGGCGCTGGGCCCAGCGAGTCGGCCGAGGAAGAGGAGGAGGAGGAGGCCGAGGACTCCGGCGGATCTACGGAGCTCTACGCCGACGACCTCTCCTCGTCGGAGAGCTCCCCGCCCCCGGCAAGCCCAAGGCAGTCTCCACCGAAGCGTCTCCGCAAGACGGCGACGGGAGAAAGGGCGCAAGCGCCCCGGCAACAGCCAGCTCGCCGGGCAGCTCCCCGGGGGAGCCAAGCCGCGCCAAGGGCGACCGGCGCACCAGCCACAGCAGAGGCGGCCCGCGCGCGGGCCACGACGGAGGCGCCTCGCAGGCCGGCGCCGAGCCGACAGGGGTCTTCTCGGAGCGGAGCAGCGGCTCCGCCCGCTCCTCGGGCGCCGGCTACCACAGGGGCTGGGTCTTCGCAGCCCCCAGCCCCGGGGAACACCAAGCGCGCGAGGGAATCTTCGTCTTCCGCTCCTCGCGCCGACGCGCCCACGGTGGAGTACGACTTCTCCGCCCTGAGCGAGGACGACGAGGAGGACCAGGAGTAAGGATCCAGGATCTTACACCTTCTCGAGTTTTGTCTTGATTATTGTTGATGCTGACTTTGTTTGCTGCTTTGATTTCAGGACCTTGGTTCAGCGCGCGGCGAATAAGGCCAAGGCGCCTGTGGTCGAGGCCGCGGAAGACTCAGCCGCCGCGGCATCAGGAGGTGTGCCGGAGCCGAGCCTGCCGGACCCGAGCGCTGCTCCGAGGAGCAGCCCCCAGCGCAGCCCCCAGCGTAAGTCTGGGGTCTATTCTTTCGCTTGTCGGGGTACGCCTGAGGATTTCGTCTTCTTTCATCATCTTGACGTTTCTTATCTTGATTTGTGCAGAGGTGGAGCCACAGCGGGAAGAGCGCCCGGAGACCGTCGTCGAGGAGCCGCAGGCCCCGCCGTCCCCGCCAAGGCCAAACTCTCCGGCAAGGGAGAGTGCTCCGCCAAGGGCGGGTACTCCGCCAAGGCAGAGTACCCCGCCAAGGGCGAGCAGCCCGGCGAGGGCGGTCACTCCGACAAGGCCGAGCTCCCCGGCGAAGGAGCCCGCCGCTGAGGACGTCCGCCAAGGTATGTCTCGTGATTTGTCTTCTTGGCTTCGTTTCTTTTTGGATCTTTGCTTGAACTTCTTTTTCTTCTTCTTCTTTTTAGATCCTCCTCCTCCCGAGCCGATGGAGACTGAAGTTATCAACATCGAGGACGATGAGGGCGCGCAGGGCGGCGGCGGTGGCGTCCCTGTCGTTGAGGACGCGGCGAGAGCCGCCGAGCCGGCCGCGTAGGAGACCGCTCCGGCTGCGGACGCAGCGGCCGGGGAGGGGGACAGCGACCGCACCGCCGACCCGGAGGCGGCGGGAGCATCAGATGCTGCACCGGCCGCCGACCCCTCCGCCAGCAAGGAGCAGGGTTATTACCTTGAGGCCCCCAACGGCGTCTTCATCCAGATGCCTTGGGGGTCTTCATCGCAAGCTCCCGCGGAGGGCGAGGCGTTTGATGGAGAAGTCCTCGCCTCCGCGGGCCTGAAGATCGTCGAGGTGCCCGGCGGGAGCGAGGGGCCCGAGGAGGAGAAGCTGCTCCACCAGCTCCTGGCCCTTTACCGGGCCAGGCAGGCGAAGCTCGCTTCCCGGGAAGCCCTTGCCGCCAAGGCCGCCGCGGAGATGGAGAAGCGGGCGGCGGAGCTCAGCGCCGCCAACCAGGCGGCCCTCCGCGAGGTGGCGGAGGAGCGCGAGCGTCTCGCCGGCGAGTACCAAGAATGGGTGCTGGAGAAGGCCGAAGCTGAGGAACAGCAGCGGCTCGCCGGGGTGGAGCTGTCCCGGCGAGAAGGAGAGCTCGCGCAGCGGAAGGTCGAGCTCGACTCCCATGAGGAGGACCTTGCCGCTCGCGAGGCGGCCCTTGGCGGGGAGTTGAAGGAGGCGAAAGCCGCCGCGGTTGCCGCGGAAGACGCCAAGAAGGAGCTCGCCGCCAAGGTCGTGCAGCTGGAGAAGGCGCTGAAGGTGAGCGCGGAGAAGGTTGCCGCGCTCATCACGGAGCGCGAGAAGGACGCCCACACAAATTCAGAGCTCCAGGTGAGCCTTTCTAAGAGGGGCGATGAGTTGAAGGCCGCCAAGGACTCCATCGAGGACTTGGAGTTGAAGGTCACTACTCTGAAGGATTCACTCGACGCTGCCCGGGCTCAGGAGACCAAGCTGAAGGAGGAGCTCCGCAAGGAGCGGACCTTGGTGGACAGCGTCAACAAAGCATCCGAGCTCTTCCGCCAGACCATTGAGGTATGGACCGAAGACTTGGTATCTTCTGCGTCCAACATTGACCTGGAGCTGCTGGCGCTGAAAGTTGAACATCTCATCTACTCACCGGATCCGGATCTCCCGCACAGCGCCAAGCTCAGCCTCTTCTTCAGAGGGATCGCGCCGGCCCTTGCAGGTCTCCGGAACCAAATCCCCGCGCAGCTGGCCGAGGAGTCGCGCCTGCTCTGCGCGGGAACTCTGGAGCGGGTGTTGACGAAGATTGTGTACCGCAATCCGGGGATCAATCTCACCAACGTTCTTCGTAGCTTGCCGGCTGATGCGGACACGGAGGCCCTGAAGGAGCAGGTCGCCCACATCATCGCCAAGGTGGCTAAGCTCTCCAGGAAGGAGGGCGACCGCGTAGATTAGGCCTCCATTATCTTTATCTTTTTACTGCTGCACATTATGTCATGAACTTATTAGTCCATTGCGACAAGTTATCCTTTGTAAGATATTTATCTCATTTTGATCAATCAGTGCAATGTTATCTTCCTTGTCTTAATCCTTGACTTTGTATGTTTTTCACCCTACGCTCCCGGGGAGCTTGCCGGCAAGGGGCCTTTGCCGCGAGCGCTGAGTGCTGGACTCTGAGCAGCCTGCTGGCCAAGGTCTTCGCCGGCAAGCAACCTCGCCGCAGCTAGTCGCAACGCACTTAGCTTGCTGAGCGTACTCGGAAACGAAGCAAGGGCGCGACACTTGTCGCAGCTCACTTAAATCGTTGAGCGAACTCGAAAACAAGATAAGGGTGCGGCAAGCTACGGGTAGGTTCCTCCGCGCACAGGTTTTCCATACAAGGTGTGATTGTTCAAGGAAGACAACCAAAATTTAAAATTTGAACTGGTCAAATTCTAATAACTTAGCTTTCATATGTTGCTTGCTTCCCGGTAAGGTTTCTCTGTCTTGAACAGCACTTGGTTCCTCTTCCACCTCCTTCCCCCCCCCCCGGCAAACTTGTGCGCGAGGAACGTTGCTTCTGCTTAAGAGGAAAGAAAAGGGAGAGGGAAACAAGTACATGTCTTTTCGGCGTTGTAATGCTTACCGGATTTGTGTGTCGCACAAGTTGCCAAATAACACATGCGAATAGCAAAGAAAAGCATGCAAAAAGGCAAATAGCGCAAAACACGGAAACTTTACTAATGCACGGGGTCTGCGCCCGGCTTTGTACAAAGGGTTACATGCAACAGCGGCAAAGCTTGTACAAAAGGTGGTTGCCGGAGCGGATCACGGCAACCGCGCCTTAGGGGTGAAACTTGCGAAGATGCTCTATGTTCCAGGAGTTGCTCACCGGTAAGCCTTCTTCGGTCTCGAGGCGGACAGCGCCGGGCCTCGTGACTTGTCTCACCCGATAAGGGCCTTCCCACTTCGGCGTCAACTTGTTGGAATTCTTGGCGGACTGAACACGCTGAAGAACAAGGTCGCCTTCCTCGAGACTCCTGGCCTTGACCTTGCGGCTATGGTAGCGACGCAAGGCTTGCTGGTATCGAGCAGCTCGTACAGCAGCCTGGAGACGTCCCTCCTCGAGGAGCAATGCGTCATCTTGCCGCAGTTGCTCTTGCTCGAGCTCATCATAAGCGAGCACTCGAGGAGATCCGTATACGAGTTCCGTGGGGAGAACTGCCTCTGCCCCATAGACTAGGGCAAAGGGTGTCTGTCCGGTGGCTCGACTTGGTGTCGTTCTGATTGACCAAAGAGCCGCCGGTAGCTCCTCTATCCAATTTCTTCCGCACTTGCGCAGCCTGTCAAAGGTTCTTGTCTTGCGTCCGCGCAGCACTTCAGCATTGGCCCTCTCCGCTTGACCGTTGCTCCTCGGGTGAGCAACAGAAGCGAAACAGACCTTGGCACCAAGGTCTTGGACGTACTGCATGAAGGTGCGACTAGTAAATTGTGTACAGTTGTCGGTGATGATCCTGTTAGGGATCCCGAAACGGCAAACAATCGACCTGAAGAACCTGACTGCTGACTGTGCTGTCACCTTTCTCACCGGCTCCACTTCTGGCCACTTTGTGAACTTGTCGATTGCAACGTACAAGTACTCAAAGCCCCCGACAGCACGAGGGAAAGGGCCGAGGATATCGAGCCCCCAGACCGAGAAGGGCCAGGATAAAGGGATTGTTTGGAGAGCTTGAGCTGGCTGATGAATCTGCTTTGCATGGAACTGGCACGCTTCACACTTGGTTACTAGTGCAGTTGCATCTTGGAGGGCTTCTTGCCAAAAGAACCCTTGCCGGAAAGCCTTCCCGGCAAGCGCCCTTGCGCCAATGTGGTGGCCGCATATGCCTCCGTGTATTTCCACCAACAGCTTCTGTCCATCTTCCCTGGAGATGCACTTCAACCTGACACCATTGAGTCTTCTTCTGTACAGTTCGTTATCCACGAACTGATACATACTTGACTGCCTGGTTATCTTCTCTATTTCTTCTGGGTCGTCGGGAAGTTCTCCAGTTTGCAGAAAACGGACTATCTGCTGTGCCCATGCCGGAGCCTGAGGCTCAACGGCAAGGACTAAAGGCTCGAGGGCCGCTGCGGGGACCTCAGCTTCTACGGCATGAACCTCTGGCTCTGCCGGAGCTGATGGTCCCCCGGCAAGCTCGCCGGGGCGAGGCTTGTCGGGAACGCTTGCTTCAACTGTACAAGCCCGAGGACTTGCAGGAGCAAACTGTTCCTCAGCGTTCTGGTTGTTGATCTTGGGGACCTTGGCGGCGGTTTCAGGAAGATCCGCCGGCAAGTAGTCGCCGGAGACCAACTTTCTTTTCTTGGGCTGCCCAATTGATGGTGTAACGGATGGTTGAGTCAGCTTGAGCAAGAAGGTCCCTGGTTCCACAGGTAACTTCATCGAAGCACACTTTGAAAGGCCATCTGCAATCTCATTCTGAGCTCTCGGGACGTGCTCCATCTGCAGACCTTCAAAGTGCTCCTCAAGCTTCCTCACTTCATTGACATAAGCTTCCATCAAAGGGCTCTGATAGCTCTTGTTGACTTGCCGGACCACCAACTGAGAATCTCCCCGCACAATCAGCTTTCTGATCCCAAGTTCGGCCGCAATCCTGAGGCCGGCAAGCAAGCCTTCATATTCTGCAGTGTTGTTTGTCGCTTGCTCCCTGGGAAAGTGCATCTGGATAACGTATTTGAGGTGCTCTCCGGTGGGCGCGATAAGTACCACGCCAGCACCGGCGCCTTGCAGCGAGAAGGCACCGTCAAAATACATTACCCATTCACTTGTCGCTTCTTGTACGGGTGCACTTGTTTCTTGAACTTCTTCATCGGGCGTTGGGGTCCACTCAGCTATGAACTCTGCCAAAGCTCGGCTCTGTATAGTTGAAGTACTTTCAAACTTGAGTCCAAAGCTTGACAGCTCCAGTGCCCACTCAACGATCCTGCCTGTCGCTTCTGGGTTGTGCAATATCCTCTTCAGCGGAAAGCGAGTGACCACTGTTATCTCATGGGCTTGGAAGTAATGGCGCAGCTTTCTCGAGGCCATGAGGAGGCCGAAAAGCAACTTCTGCACACCAGAGTACCTTGATCTAGCCCCCTGGAGAAGGGAACTTACAAAATACACTGGGCGCTGCACCATCTTCTTCCGCACCTCACCTTGTTCCTGCGCAGAGTCATCCTTGTCGGGGCCAGAGCTTGCCGGATCAGCCCCCTGCTTGTCGCTGGATTCGCTTGTCGGTGGTGCTGACTCCTCGTCGGACTCCCTCTCCGCTACTAACGCAGCACTAACCACCTGGTTGGTTGACGCTAGGTATAGCAACAACTTTTCCTGTGGTCTAGGTGCGACAAGTATAGGAGTGGAGGACAGGTACCGTTTCAAATCCTGCAGCGCCGCCTCCGCTTCCGGAGTCCACTTCATGGGACCTGCCTTCTTCAAGATTTTGAAGAAAGGTAGGGCGCGTTCTGCAGACTTTGAAATGAACCTACTGAGGGCAGCTACGCAACCTGCAAGTCTCCTGACATCCTTGACGCGCTTCGGGGCCTCTATCTGCTCAATGGCTTTAATCTTGTCGGGGTTGGCTTCAATCCCCCTCTGTGACACAAAGAACCCGAGAAGCTTGCCGGAGGGGACTCCAAAGACGCACTTCTCGGGGTTCAACTTGAGCTGTATTCTGCGCAGGTTCTGAAACGTCTCCTCCAAATCTTGGATCAGGGTTTCCTTGCTCTTGCTCTTCACCACGATGTCATCCATGTAAGCTTCTACATTTCTGTGGATCTGTGGCTCAAAAGCAGTGTATACCACCCTTGCAAAGGTTGAGCCTGCATTCTTCAATCCAAATGGCATGCGAATAAAGCAGTAAGTGCCACATGGAGTGATAAATGCAGTCTTCTCTTCATCCTCCTTGGCCATGAAAATCTGATGATAGCCTGAGTATGCATCAAGAAAACAGAGTAGCTCACATCCGGCAGTGGAGTCAACGATCTGGTCAATGCGCGGCAAAGGGAATGGATCCTTGGGACATGCTTTATTCACATCAGTGAAGTCTATACACACTCTCCATTTCCCGTTGGCCTTGCGCACGACGACTGGATTCGCCAACCACGTCGGATGGATCACACCTCTAACTAGGCCTGCTGCTTCTAGCTTCTTGATTTCCTCGTTAATGAACTCTTGGCGCTCCACGGCTTGCTTCCTCACTTTCTGCTTGATGGGCCGCGCATGAGGACAGACAGCAAGCTTGTGCTCAATTACCTTCCTGGGAACACCGGGGATGTCAGATGGTTGCCAGGCAAACACATCGACATTCGCCCGCAGGAAGGCAACGAGCGCGCTTTCCTATTTGCTGTCAAGGGTGGCACTGATGGTGAAGGTACCACCAGTGCCGTCCTCCTTGGCGGACACTTTCTTGGTTGCCGGAGGAGCGGCCATTCCTTTCTTACTCTTGCCGGGGGAGCTCGATGGAACGTCCTCGACGGCAGCGCAGCACTCCGAGGAGGTGCGGTTGCCGGAGTGGGTCCCAGAGCACTTGCCGGACTTGGTCTTCGTCTTCTTCCCCCCGGGAGCTTCAGCGGCAAGAGTATCTTTCTCGGCCGCAGCTGCCGCATCCCGGTAGATCTTGTCGGCGCAGACAAGCGCATCCTTCTTGTCGCCGTGGACAGTGATGACGCTTATCGGCCCCGGCATCTTGAGTACGTTGTAAGCATAATGGGAAGCTGCCATGAACTTGGCGAGGGCAGGACGGCCAAGTATTCCATTGTAGGGCAACGGAATATCGGCAACGTCGAAAGTGATGCGCTCAGTTCTGAAGTTGAGCTCCCCGCCAAAGGTCACCGGCAGAGTGATCTTTCCCTTGGGCTTGCTCCTTCCCGGGTTGATTCCTTGGAATGAACCGGTCTCTTCGAGCTCGCCATCTGGAATCTGGAGTTTCTTGATCACAGCAGAGGAGATCAAGTTCAGCCCGGCCCCGCCGTCAACCAACATTTTGGTGACCTTGAGGTTGCGGATGGTGGGAGAAACCAGCATCGGCAAGCACCCGACCGCAGTAGTGCGGTCAGGGTGATCCTCAAGATCAAAAATGATGGGCGTGCTGGACCATTTGAGGAGCCTGCGCGACTCCACGGGCGGCTCCGCTGCGTTTACCTCACGCACCCACTGCTTGAGCTGGCGGTGGGAGGTGTGCAGAGAGGCGCCACCGTCGACGCACAGGACCTCCGTGGCCTTCTGGAACTCCTGCTCGCTGTTTTCCTCGTCCTCCATGTCATCATCGTCGTCCTCTTCGTCCTTGTCGCGGCCCCGGGGAGGTCGATCTCCTTGCCGCTGCTTGGCCTTGCCGCGGCGCCCTCCCCGGCCATTGAACGGCCGCTTCTTGCTGGTCTCCTCCCCGCCACCTTGGGCCCTCTCCTTGTCGCGCCTCTCGTACTCAGCTTTCTGCTGCTCGACGAGATATTCGACGCGCTTGCAGTTGGAGAGATCGTGACCCTTGGTGCGGTGGATCTTACAGTATTGCTTGTCGGAGCTGCCCGGCTTGTCGGCCGCCGCTACAGGGGCAGGCTCCTTGCCCGAGCCGCCAGCCTGCGTTTGCTTGGCGGGGGCCTCCTTGCCGGACTTCTCGGCGGCAAGCACCTCTTTCTTGCCCTTCATTCTGTTATTCCGCCGCCGGCTCTTCTTTGCCGGGGCGGCGTCGTCGCTGTCGCTTCCTCCTGCGCCAGCATCTTCCCCGGGGAGTCTCCTCCCCTCTTCTGCGCGCGCGCACTTTTCAGCAAGAGCGTAGAGCTCGCTGACGTCCCGAATCTTGGTCATCGCCATTTCCTCACGCATGCGGCGGTTACGCACGTTCTGGTGGAACGCGCTGATAACCGCGGTAGGGTGGACATCAGGGATGTTGTGCTGCACACGGCTGAATCGTTGGATGTACTTGCGCAGGGTCTCTCCTTCCTTCTGGGCCAGAATGTGGAGATCGCTCTCCTGGCCGTGTGGTTTGTGGCCGCCGGTGAAGGCGCCAACAAACTGGTGGCAAAGGTTGGCCCAAGAAGAGATGGAACCTTCCGGCAAGTGCATAAGCCACGAACGGACGTTCGGCTTAAGCACGAGCGGGAAGTAGTTCGCCAAGATCTTCTCGTCGCGCCCCCCGGCAGCTTGCACTGCGATGGTATAGACGCTGAGGAATTCCGAGGGGTGCGTCTTGCCGTCGTACTTCTCCGGTACGTCGGGCTTAAAATTCTTCATGCTGGGCCACTGGACGCGCCGCAGCTCGCGGGTGAACGCAGGGCAGCCTGCCGCGTACGGCAAGTCGCCTGGCTCACCGGGCGCGTGCACGTCGACAGTGTTCCCAGCTCTCTTGTCTGATTGTCGCCGAGCTTCTCGGCGGCGCTCGATTGTGGTTCGAGCGTCTTCTTCTCACCGGTCGTCGAGGACTTGGCGTTGGTCCCGACGGGCCCGCGGGTCCGACGAGGCTGTGGAGCCGTCGTCGGCGTTGTTCCGGCGGGGCGGCGTCTTCTGCTTCTGCGGCGGGGAGTGCACGCTTGTCGCACCCCCGACAGTCTTGTCGCCGTCAGCCTTCGTCTTCTCAGCTTGCCGCGGCCGCGAGGCCGACGGCTGCTGTGGAGAATCGTTGTTGGCGAAGGCTATCAGGCTCTGGATGGTGGCCCTCCAGTCTTCGGCCTTGTCTGCCGCTGGAGGGAAGTCGAGGAGCAGTTGCGCTCTTGCGAGCGCTTCTGCCGGAGTGGAGGGGAACGCGGGCGAGCGGTGCGAGGAGCGGGATACGCTCGGACTTCTAACGACGTTAGAAGGAGCGGGGTCCCGCGCCGGCGCTTTCGCTATGCTTGTGCCCGGACGGGGGTCCGGGGCGTCCCGCGAGCCTCCGGTTTGGCCTTGTCCCAGCAAGCGGATGCCACCTCCCGTGACATGGCGCTGCTGGGTCGTTGTGTGCTGGGAGGAACGCGGTGCGTCCACGGAGACCGAGGTTCGGTCGTCCGTTCTGTTCTTGGATCTGGTGGTGCCGTGAGTGTCCTCGCCGGCGACCACCCTTCCGACGGCGTCTCCCCCGCCCACCGTTGGCTCTGGTGGCGGCGGGTGAGACGCAGACGGGCCTCCGACCTCCGAAGCCTTCTTCTTCGGGGCCATGGAGCTGTTGCTGGTGAAGTTGGCGAATTCGGAGAGGTTGATGAAGAATGCGCCCGCGCGAACGCCGGATCAGGTTCGCACAACCTCGACGCCCCCTACCTGGCGCGCCAAAGATGTCGGGGGAAATTGTCCGCCACGAACACCTATGGGACCGGAGCCCCTTGTCTGTGCGGTACGAGGGCGGAGGGAGCACGAAGAGCAGATCGTAGCGAGCACGCGGGCAGTTTTACCCAGGTTCGGGCCGCGGTAGACGCGTAAAACCCTACTCCTGCTTAGTTGTGTATTGAGTTTGAGTGCTCGGGAGCTTGAAGAAGCAGCTACACCGAGCGTGAGAGTGATCTAGGTTCCGAACCCCCTCCACGTTGTGCATGGGCCTCCTTTTATAGTGCAAGGGGTCACCGACAGGTGTCAACGTAGGAGAAAGGGGTAAAAATGTAAAAGAGGTGGTAGTTGTAACAGTGCGGGAACAGTGGAGCTACAGTGCAGAACAGTGGTCTATACCTACTTAGACAGTGGGGGACAAGGGCATTCAATGCCCGTCGCCGTCGACCCCAAAAGCTCCCGCCCTAGCGTCTCCGTCCGCCACGGCGATGGATCCACCACCGTGGAGTGCCACCGTGTCCCCCAGGCTGCACAGCCATCCGCCACGCGTCCCTGGATAGGCCCCAGGGCGACGCGTGGGCCGGTGAGCTGGAGCACGGGCACACGGCGCAGCCTTCCTGGCAAGCACCTTGCCGGGGCCTTGATCTTTCCGGGCCCGGGAGCTTGCCGCTCCCCGAGCCCTTGCCGGGGCGCATACAGCGCCGAGACGTGTCTTCTGGTCTTCCTGGCAAGCTCCTCTTGCCAGGGCCTTGTGCTAGTGGGGCAGTCTTGAGCCTGGTACGGCCTTCCCGGCAAGCTCCTCTTGCCGGGGTCTCGATCTTCTGTCTTGTATACTTTGTTTTTGAGTGGTTTAATAGGGAGCAGGAAGGTCTCCGGCGAGCCCGCGGTAAACCCTGCCGCGGGAAGCTGCAACTGCCCGTGCACAAGTTGGGGTACTGAGGTACCCCTACCTTAGTACACCGACAGTCATCCTTTGTGTGGAGGTCGGGGGCGCGTGATGGTTAACTCCTACCAACCTCCCCCCTAGGAGCATGGGTGTAGTACTTTATTTTTATGACTTGTAGATTTTTGCAATAAGTATGTGAGTTCTTTATGACTAATGTTGAGTCCATGGATTATACGCACTCTCACCCTTCCACCATTGCTAGCCTCTCTTGTACCGCGCAACTTTCGCCGGTACCATACACCCACCATATACCTTCCTCGAAACAGCCACCGTACCTACCTATCATGGCATTTCCAGCCATTCCGAGATATATTTCCATGCAACTTTCCACCGTTCCGTTTGCTATGACACACTTCACCATTGTCATATTGCCATGCATGATCATGTAGTTGACATCGTATTTGTGGCTAGGCCACTGTCGGGGATATACCCCGCGGTATGAACCGGCCGGAATTATAACCCGGCCGGACTTGGTGGTTTACTTGAGAGACGTTTTACACTTGATGATTCACTAGCAACCTGCCTAAATAATACCACTCACTGGTAACCCGGCAGGCGGATCATGGATGAAAAGGCCCAAGGCCCAGAAGGCCGGTTCATATTAATAGTGGGCCGGTTTATGAATAAAGCGCAAGGAATATTCTCATACAAAGGAAACAAGACTAGGACTCCTTGTAATAGATCAATCCTAGTCCTACTAGGAGTAGTCATGTAACCCGCCCCTTCAACATATATAAGGAGGGGCAGGGCTCCCCAAAGAGGACAAGTTTTCACAAGTTAGAAGTTAGACAAGTTAGGTTGAGACAAGTTTTAGACAAGTTCTCACAAGTTTCTAGGGTTAGACACAAAGAGCCGGTTTACCGGCGACACCACAAGGATCATAATGAGACCTAGCCTCAAACAGCACGTAGGGTTATTCCGGATGATGTTTCCCGGGGCCCGAAGCTGTCTAAATCTGTGTCTTGCGTCGCTTCTCTCGATTCCGCTCAACCCCTCTCAAGCTACTACATAGATGCGCGGCCTCACCACTAAGTCCGTAAACCGGACATCTGACGTTTTAATTCCACGACAGTTGGCGCCCACCGTGGGGCCTGCGCACAGTGGTGTTTGAGTTCTTGAAGGGATCTTTTCTAGGGTTTGAGAAGTTTGCGATGTTTCCGGCTCAAAGAAAGCCGGCGTGGAAAATTCACATCATCTATAAATTCATCAGTCAAGATTGACGAAGGATTGTGCGGCGGCGGATATGAGAATGAGATTGTTTTAGGGGTTATGTATTGCATGGCCGCCTCACGCGTCGTAGTAATCCGTCGAGTCACAGGTGAGGTCTAACAGGAGGCGATTTATCTGCCACGTTCTTATTCCGAGGCCTGACTGAAAATTCAGACGATCTGTCCGACCGCAGCGTCCACGAGGGAGACAAGTCCCGAGCGTATTAAAAAAATAAGGGAGAGGAGGAAGACCACGAATCGGACGTGGATTGATCCAACCGGCCACGACTCGGAAGGGGGGATAGGCGCGGCTCCGTTTCTGTGGCCTCACCTTGCGAGCGCCTCTCCGTTCCTGCGACACGCCTCTGTAGCCCTGTCTCCGGCGGGGATTCGTTTTCATTCAGCATCAAGCCGCCCCGGCCGACAAGTTGATTATGCCGCGGCGACGAACCGCCCGAGCCATCTCATCCGAGCTGCCGTCTCCTTCGCGTCACGACCTTGCCTTAGAGCCGGCTGTCTCTTCAACCCGTCCGGATCTGAATCACTACTGAGGATCTACTTCAGCCCGCCCGTATCTGCTCCGAGCCGCTGTTTCGAAGTTGCCGGCCACGCTCGGGCCTTCGCTCCTCTGCTGTTGCCGGCCCTGCGAAGCCGCCGGTCAACTTCACCGACGCGCCTCTGGCTCCTTTGCCTCGCTGCCATTGCCATGCGAGCTTATGTCTCAGCTTCGCACTGAGTCACAGCCTTCATCACTTCGCCGTCTCGCTCCGCCGTCACAGACTCGCCTTCAGGCTGGTCTGCTGCCTCTACCCCCACACGCCGAGCCACCGGACTCTGCCTCCACCTCGACGCTCGCGGCCGCTTCTCAGGCAAGTCTCCGTCGCTGCCTCAGTCCGCCGCTCCTTGCCCCGACTGGGCGGCCTCGCCTCGCCTCGAAGATGCCTCGAGTCGGCCTCGACCTAATCCGCCCCCGCAGCCTCGGCGGGCTCGCCGGCGCACCAAGCCTCTTCCATCGCTTGACCGCAGCTCCGCCCCGGCCGAGTGGCCTTGCCCTTGCTTCAAGTCAACATCGCCTCCAGCCACCATCGTCCTAGCTATGACCCTCGCTCGAGCTGCCAGCCGCCTCCAAGGTGCCTCCACCCATGCGGCCGTCCGTGCCGCCCCCGTGGCCTCGCCTTCACCTTGAGTCCCCCCACTGGCTCGCCTTTCTTCCACGGCCTCGAGTCGTCCTCGCCTTCTTCGCCAAGAGCCACCCAGAGCAGTCGCCTTCAACGCCATGGTCCCTCATCAAACCGGTTATTCAGCGATCACGACACTGGCACCACCCTGGTCGTGCTGGCATTGGGCATGCGGCGGTCTGCAGTGGTAACCAGGATGGGCTCCTGCAGTCTCAAAATTGTTGTTGGAAACGAACAAAACATCAAAGGAAAATACTATGCTACTATGATGGTCCAACCAGCCACAAGAATCAGAATAAATAAAGAAATACTGAATGGCATTTGCGAGGCACTGCCATCTCCACTTTCTCGCAAGAAGTCAGAAGCAAAAGCAACTAGTATTAAAATACTAGTAGAGCACATGATCGCATGGTGAAGGAATCAATTGATAGTAATGACAGTATTCCAGGAAGACTAAAATACTCGCATGTTTACACTGCTATGCGGCCCGATTAAACTCTAGCCTGCGCACGAATCATCTGTCGTCCGGACAAATCAGGTGATATCTACCCTATTTATTTTTAAGTATATCTTAATTCATCCAAGCAAAACTACTTTGTCCTGCTATATTTTATATGTAGGAGAATCATTCATTACAAAGTGATGATAAACCACGGAGAGGGAGGCACGCCAAACATCGTTTGACACAAGTGGTCGTCATTACTCAACGGACTCCCGCGCCGGTTTACAACGTCGCGACCATCTTTCACAACCGCGTTGTTTTACCACCAGGAGGACAACTAGCCCGTCGGCGCCGGCCGACCCATCTGTTCTTCAAGCAAATCAGCCGGTTCACACGTCCACACCGGTTTACAACATGGAGGACAACTTGCTCGTCTCCATCGGTTTACAACCCCACAGCCAGTTTAACTGTTTGAGCCGCCTCTGATACTGCGGTCGTTTTACTGTCCACCCTGTGATCCGGTCTATTCAACATAACGGTTCAAATTCACTCAGGTGATATCCATCTACAGTATTATTTCTCTTGTTATATATCATTTTTCATTAAGAAAATAAGATGCTTTGATCAGTCTATCTGATTTTGCAGAATATACAAAGGAGCAATAAAACTCTCTAAAGAACATGAGATTATATCTGGTTCGAAGAGAGGACGCTTCACGATTTACCCACCGGTTCAGGAGGAACCCTGGAGACCCTCTGAAAAGTTGGATAATCCACGTTCAGTGATTGGTTTATATTTACCCACCGGTTCAGGAGGAACCCTGGAGACCCTCTGAAAAGATGGATAATCCACATTCAGTGATTGGTTTATATTTACCCACCGGTTCAGGAGGAACCATGGAGGCCCTCTGGAAAGATGGATAATCCACATCCAGTGATTGGCTCAATTTTTATGTACATCGGCCCTCTGAAAAGAATGGTTCGCCCACATTCAGTGATTGGCTAGGCCCTCTGGGAAAGATGGTTTTGCCCACGTCCCAGTGATTGGCTCAATTTTTATGTACGATTTTATCGGCCCTCTGAAAAGATGGTGTGCCCACGTTCAGCGATTGGCTAGGCCCTCTGGGAAAGATGGTTTGCCCACGTCCCATTGATTGGCTCAGTTTTTATTTGCGGTTCTATCGGCCCTCTGAAAAGATGGTATGCCCACGTTCAGTGATTGGCTAGGCCCCCTGGGAAAGATGGATAATCCACGTCCCATTGATTGGCTGAACCTTGCTTTGAGCCTGGCAGCTCTTAAAAAGCCTCGACTACATGGTCTTATTTGCAAAATTTGCATCTTTTTGTGTTTGTGTTTTATAACCCTCTAAACCGGAGTGGAACAGCTACAGAAGCTGACCACATATCTATAAAATGGAAAGTCTGGGTCATGAATACCATCATGAATAAACCGGTGTTCATTATAACCCGGATCATCTATCAGGCAATAAGCCACAAATTTCTGAACAAAGTTTTCAGAACAAGATAAACCGGTGTCTTTTATCAAGCCCGGAATTATTATTGGATCTATCAAAGACTCCCTCAGAAAACTGCAAAATTCGCCGGATTAAGAATATCAAGCATATCTGATCACAGGTATGAAGTATTTTATTTTTTGACAGTATATGATCAGTTATAATGACCGGTGTTCATTAAACCGGCCTGGTTTTTACTATAAGTAGCCAGTATGAGATAAAATAATGACCGGTATTTATTAAACCCGGCCCGATTGTGATTAAACATCATTGGAACCGGTCTTCAAATCGCATTATATTCTTCAATACCCAAACATGGCTCGATTCCTATTATGGTTATCAATATTATGATTGAGGTTTTCAAAATCGCTTTAAAACGCAATGGATATTATTTCAACGATGGAAGTGATTTATTCTACAAAGGAATAGTCCCGAGTTGCTACAGGCTTACAACCCGGCACTTGGGGGCTACATTATTCAAATTGAGATTACATCAAATATACAAGTCTCAAGCACACAAGCAAGTTGTCTACTTGACACTTGGGGGCTAATGGAAAGATCATTTGCTTCATCTGGAAGTACCGGTTCACCTTCTAAATGTAGCTAAACCGAAACTTGGGGGCTACCAGTCGCTCCTGTCAACAATTCAAGATACACAAGTATTCATTCATTATATTGAAGGGTCCACTGCTCAGTTGGTAAAGCACAAAGCTCTTAACTTTGTGGACGTGGATTCAAACCACACGATGGAAGTTACATTATATAGTGTTATTTTCAATGATCATATTTTCAAAGTCCCTGCTCATTATTGCATAATAACCCGGCACTTGGGGGCTACATCTTGCTGTTCAAGTTTACATGATCATATTTTCAAAGTCCCTGCTCATTATTGCATAATGACCCGGCACTTGGGGGCTACGTGATATGGTATATTCAGTTTCATAGTGATTGGGATGTACAATCCGGATTTCTTCAAGATTATACAATGCTATTTCCAATGAAGTTTATACAAAGTCCCTGCTCATTATTACATAATGACCCGACACTTGGGGGCTACAAGTAATATGCATATAAAGGAGGAACATCTTCAAATTTTCAGTTCTGGCAAATCAGATTAATTGTGTGACCCGGCAATTTTGGCAATCATAAACCGGCAAGTTCTACATTTCCAAACCGGTTGGATATCAATGGAATATTTGAAGATCAATATTTTTGTTAAGTCAGAGCATTAAAGGCCGATTCAAACGGATTCTTTATTTACAATATTTCTTATGCAAGCAAGTTGATTATGAAGTTGGTCTGTTGACCCGGATTTTCTAGAAGAAGGAAAGGACAAGGACTTAAGGATGGTCAGATGCCGGTTTACAAGAATTCATAACCCGGAGCACAACATCTCTAATTTGTTCTTGTGTTTGTTTACCATGGACACATCCAAGCTAAACTTGGGGGCTAATGTCGGGGATATACCCCGCGGTATGAACCGGCCGGAATTATAACCCGGCCGGACTTGGTGGTTTACTTGAGAGACGTTTTACACTTGATGATTCACTAGCAACCTGCCTAAATAATAGCACTCACTGGTAACCCGGCAGGCGGATCATGGATGACAAGGCCCAAGGCCCAGAAGGCCGGTTCATATTAATAGTGGGCCGGTTTATGAATAAAGCGCAAGGAATATTCTCATACAAAGGAAACAAGACTAGGACTCCTTGTAATAGATCAATCCTAGTCCTACTAGGACTAGTCATGTAACCCGCCCCTTCAACATATATAAGGAGGGGCAGGGCTCCCCAAAGAGGACAAGTTTTCACAAGTTAGAAGTTAGACAAGTTAGGTTGAGACAAGTTTTAGACAAGTTCTCACAAGTTTCTAGGGTTAGACACAAAGAGCCGGTTTACCGGCGACACCACAAGGACCATAATGAGACCTAGCCTCAAACAGGACGTAGGGTTATTCTGGATGATGTTTCCCGGGGCCCGAAGCTGTCTAAATCTGTGTCTTGCGTCACGTCTCTCGATTCCGCTCAACCCCTCTCAAGCTACTACATAGATGCGCGGCCTCACCACTAAGTCCGTAAACCGGACATCTGACGTGTTAATTCCACGACAGCCACCATGCATAATTTTTCATACATGTCACTATTGATTCATTGCACATCCCGGTACACCGCCGGAGGCATTCATATAGAGTCATACTTTGTTCTAGTATCGAGTTGTAATATCGAGTTGTAAATCAATATAAGTGTGATGATCATCATTATTAGAGCATTGTCCCAAAGAAAAAAAATTAAAAAAAATTAAAAAGAAAAAAAGAAGGAAATGCCAAAGAAAAAAGAAAGGCCCAAAAAAAGAAAAAAAAGAAAAAAAAGAGACAATAAGAAAAGAAAAGGGACAATGCTACTATCTTTTTCCACACTTGTGCTTCAAAGTAGCACCATGTTCGTCATGATAGAGAGTCTCTTGTTTAGTCACTTTCATATACTAGTGGGAATTTTCATTATAGAACTTGGCTTGTATATTCCAACGACGGGCTTCCTCGAATGCCCTAGGTCTTCGTGAGCAAGCAAGTTGGATGCACACCCGCTTAGTTTCTTTTGTTGAGCTTTCATAAATTTTTAGCTCTAGTGCATTCGTTGCATGGCAATCCCTACTCACTCACATTGATATCTATTGATGGGCATCTCCATAGCCCATTGATATGCCTAGTTGATGTGAGACCATCTTCCTCCTATTTGTCTTCTCCGCAACCACCACTCTATTCCACATAGTGCTTTGTCCATGGCTCACGCTCATGTATTGTGTGAAAGTTGAAAGACTTTGAAAAAAAAATCAAAGTTTGAAACAAGTGCTTGGCTGAAATTGGGGTTGTGCATGATTGGAATATTTTGTGTGACTAAGATGGAGCATAGCCTAACTATATGATTTTGTAGGGATGGACTTTCTTTGGCCATGTTATTTTTAGAAGACATGATTGCTTTGTTAGTATGCTTGAAGTATTATTATTCTTTTGTCAATATGAACTTTTATCTTGAATCTTTCGGATCTGAACATTCATGCACAACAAAGAGAATTACATTGAGAATTATGTTAGTTAGCATTCCACATCAAAAATTCTGTTTTTATCATTTACCTACTCGAGGACGAGCAATAATTAAGCTTGGGGATGCTTGATATGTCTCCAACGTATCTATAATTTTTTATTGTTCCATGCTATTATATATTCTGCTTTGGATGTTTAATGGGCTTTATTATACACTTATATATTATTTTTGGGACTAACCTACTAACCCAAGGCCCAGTGCAGATTGCTGTTTTTTTGCCTATTTCAAGGTTTCGCAAAAAAGGAATATCAAACGGAGTCCAAACGGAATGAAACCTTCAAGAGAGTTATTTTTGGAACCGCATCTACCCAGAAGACTTGGAGTACACGCGAGGGAACGAAGGAGGTGGCCATGAGGGTCTAGGGCGCGCCCGTCCCCCTGGGTACGCCCCACCCTCGTGGGCCCCCTCTGGCTCCCCCGATGCCCTCATTCCTCCTATATATATAGCCATGTACCCTGAAAACATCGAGGCAACGGAGAAACCCCTAATTCCACCGCCGCAACCTTTTGTTCCCGTGAGATCCCCTCTTGGGGCCTGTTCCGGAGCTCCGTCGGAGGGGGGATCTACCACGGAGTGCTTCTACATCAACACCATAGCCTCACCAATGAGTTGTGAGTAGTTTACCACAGACCTTCGGGTCCATAGTTATTAGCTAGATGGCTTCTTCTCTCTTTTTGGATCTCAATACAAAGTTCTCCTCGATCTTCGAGGAGATCTATTCGATGTAATCTTTTTGCGGTGTGTTTGTCGAGATCCGATGAATTGTGGGTTTATGATCAAGATTATCTATGAACAATATTTGATTCTTTTTTGAAATCTTATATGTATGATTATAATATCCTTGCAAGTCTCTTTGAATTATTGGTTTGGTTTGGCCTACTAGATCTATAGTTCTTGCAATGGGAGAAGTGCTTGGCTTTGGGTTCAATCTTGCGGTGTCCTTTGCCAGTGATAGCAGGGGCAGCAAGGCATGTATTGTATTGTTGCCATCGAGGATAAAAAGATGGGGTTTATATCATATTGCTTGAGTTTATCCCTCTACATCATGTCATCTTACTTAAAGCATTACTCTGTTCTTATGAACTTAATACTCTAGATGCATGCTGGATAGCGGTCGATGTGTGGAGTAATAATAGTAGATGCAGAATCGTTTTGGTCTACTTGTCATGGATGTGATGCCTATATATAATGATCATGCCTATATATTCTCATAACTATGCTCTTTTCTATCAATTGCTCGACAGTAATTTGTTCACCCACCATAGAATTCTGCTATCATGAGAGAAGCCACTAGTGAAACCGATGCCCCCCGGGTCTATCTTTATCATATTACTTTACTTCAATTTTTGTTGCCGTTGCTTATTTCCTTTATTTACTTTATGTTCTTATATCAAAAATACCAAAAATATTATACTATCCTATCTATTAGATCTCACTTCTGTAAGTGACCGTAAAGGGATTGACAACCCCTTATCGCGTTGGCTGCGAAGTTCTTATTTGTTTGTGCAGGTGCGAGGGACTCGGGCGTGGTCTCCTACTAGATTGATACCTTGGTTCTAAAAAACTGAGGGAAATACTTACGCTACTATGCTGCATCACCCTTTCTTCTTCAAGGGAATACAACGCAATCTCGAGAAGTAACAGCCCTTGTCCCTCCATGCGCGCTGCCAGTGTTTGGGGCCAGCGCACGATCACGTACGTTTGTGCTGCCATTATGCAGGCAGTTGCGCCGAGCGCGCCACCACAATGCAGTTACCCGCTGCAAAAACTGCTATGTGGACGCGTTGAGAATCTAGGCCGCCCGACACCCATTTATTCATGTGGCCATTTACCTTCATCTCTCACGCCACACGACACAATAAGCACACCCACGACAATAAAAATAGAGAGGACATCCAGCGGTTCCAATGGCGCTCCCCGTGGCTCCAATGGCGCTCCCGGCGGCCGCCAAGGACAACGGGGGGACACCCACATGAGGGGGAAGGCCCTCTCGGTGGTGTACACGAATGAGCCGGTCTTGGTGGAGAGCTCCATCCAAACTATTAAGTAGTTGCTTTGCTGAAGACAAATACCAAGTGGTCGGCTTCGACCTCTAGTTTACCAGCGGTTGTGCCTGGCACAGTTAGAAGGTCGTCGTCGCCCAGTTGTGCGCGCAACATGACGTCCTCGTCTACCACTACCACCTAGCCACAAGGCCTTGCGAGCGTTTCTCCAGGTTTATCAACAGCTCCGACTACAGTTTTGCTACGCTGGACACCACCAACGATCTAAAAGCGCTCAAGGTTTCGGGCTTGAAGTGCCAGAATCTTGTCAACATCCAGGACCACTACAAGGTCTGGGGCATCGACAACAACAAACAGACCTCCCTGGTTGACCTTGCCTCGGCCATCATCGACCCCTACTACATGAAGATGAAGGATGAGAGTAAGAAGGACAAGAACGCCTGGCACAATGTATGGCATTAGAGACTGAATGAACAACACGTCAAGTACGTGGCCAAGGACGCGTACACAAGCTACGAGATGTACATGCGGGTCGTTGACATGAGGAAGTGTCTTCATCCTGCCCCAGACGAGGGATCGAGCCATGGAGCACTGGCGAGAGCGTCACAAGAAGTAGATAACTAGACAATCGTTTCTCCTAGTTTAGAATGCATGCAATTGTTTATTGAGGTGTGTGCGAATGATCTGTGTAATCACTTATGTAATTGGATGTTTATTTTATATATATATATATATATATATATATATATATATATATATATATATATATATATATATATATATATATATATATATATATATATATATATATATATATATATATATATATATATATATATATGTTATTCTTTCATAAATAGAGAAAATCACACACCTTATTAGCAACAATCGTCTCTGTTATTATTGGTCTTCCCACACATTTCTGATTACGGAACTGTTTGCCGCGTATCACACACATCTTGTTCAGTTGAACTTTCGTCTTGGTTCTTCTCAAATAGTTCATCCGAGTGAATTGTATGCCCTCCATCGCACACACCTTGATCTGGCTGAATATTTCTATTGTGTTGCCTAATCACACACATTTCATCCTAGTGAACTATCTGCCATATATCGCACACGCCCTCATCTGGCTGCCCGTTTCTGTTGTTCTTCCTCATCGCAAAAAGTTCTACTGGATTAACCGTTTGCCACGCATCGCACACGCAACTCTAATCTGAACCGTGTTTGATGTGTCCGCCATCACAAACATTTTGTTTCTTCTTTGACAAGTTTATTACATCACCATTTGTGATTAATGCATCGCACATAGTTTCGTTGAAGGGGCTCTAATTGGACTGTCATGTTTGGACCAACCTGCAGTAGTGTTATTTTCCCTTACAATAAATGATCATACATTTTTAGATGCATTTTTATTGCTTTATGCACCGATGAAAACTTACTCAAAGGATCTTATTCAATCCATAGGTAGATATAGTGGATTCTCAAGACATGAAACTGGATTTAAGGGTTTTTGGATGCACACGTAGTATCTCTACTTGGTGCGGAATTTTGGCTATCAAAGATATTAAGCAAGCATCACATGTTGGAGGATGTATAACAATATAACTTCTATATGAATATAAGCAAACACAACTCATTATGTTGTCTTCCTTGTCCAACATCAACAATTTCACATCGAATACTTAATGGGGGCGCACAATCATAAAACATGTCCAAGTTAGTTTATTTATATGTGAATCTTCTCTTCCGTTATGAATTCTTTCATGAATTGCATCACTGACCAATGCTATGTTTGTTAAGTGATGACCCACAAGTATAGGGGATCAATCGTAGTCCTTTAGATAAGTAAGAGTGTCGAACCCAATGAGGAGCAGACGGAAATGACAAGAGGTTTCTAGCAAGCTAATTTCTGCAAGCACTAAAATTGTTGGTAACAAGTTGTTTGATAGCAAGATAATTTGTAACAACTAACAAGTAACGAGTAGCAATAGTAACAATAGGTGCAGGAAGGTAGCCCAATCCTTTTGTGGCAAAGGACATGCCAGAACGGTCTCTTATAATAAGCAAAGCGTTTTGAGGACACACGAGGATTTATTCTAGTCACTTCCATCATGTTGGTTTGATTCGCGTTCGCCACTTTGATAATTTGATATGTGGATGGACCAGTGCTTGGATACTATTCTTACCTGAATAAGCCTCCCAATTATGATTAACTCCCTCCGCAAGCATCAGTAACTATGAAAGAAGAATTAAGATATAATCTAACCATAGGATTAAATGTTTGTATCCAAATCAGCCACTTGCGAAGTAGCGCATAAACTAGGGTTTAAGATTCTGTCACTCTAGCAACCCATCATCTAATAACTACTCCACAATGCATTCCCTTAGGCCCAAGGATGGTGAAGTGTCATATAGTCGATGTTCACACGACACCACTAAGGGAGTCAGAACATACATATCATCAAAATATTGAACGAATATTAAATTCACATCATTACTTATGACAAGACTTCTCCCATATCCTCAAAAACAAAAGTAATTACTCACAAAGCATATTCATGTTCAAGATCAGAGGGGTATTGAATAGCATAATGGATCTGAATATATAATCTTCCACCAAATAAACCAACTAGCATCAACTACAAGATGTAATCAACACTACTAGCAACCCACAAGTACAAATCTGAGGTTTTGATACAAATATTGAATACAAGAGATAAACTAGGGTTTGAGATGAGATGGTGATGGTGAAGATGTTGATGGAGATTGATCCTCCCATGATGAGAGGGTTGTTGGTGATGATGATGGCTCCGATTTTCCCCTCCCAGAGGGAAGTATCCCCCGTGGAATCTCTCAGCCGGAGAGCGAAAGTGCTCCTGCCCAAGTTCTGCCTCGAGACGACGCCTTTCTGTCCTAAAAGTCCGCTCCTTTTTTCTAGGTAAAAAGAAAATATCTACCAGAAGATGGTCGCCAGAAGTGGGCCAAGTGGCCCACTACCCACCAGGGTGTGCCCTAGTGCCTAGTGGGTACCTGGGTGTCGTCCTCTAGAATCTATTTTATGCAATATAATTTTTATATATTCCAAAATAATTCTCCGTAAAACTTTAGCCCATTTGGAGATGTGTAGAATAGGTATCTCCGACGTTGCTTTTTCAGGTCCATAATTCCAGCTGCCGGTATTCTCCCTCTTTGTGCAAACCTTGCAAATTATGATAGTAAAGGCATTAGAATTACTCCCCAAAGTGGTAGAATTAACAAAAACACTAAAATTAATAGTAAGAAAACATGATGCAAAATGGACGTATCATTAACTTTCAATAATTTTTACCAATTATAATTTTCTTTACCATTACTTTCCATAAGATTAGCACATGATCTTTTCCATTATTTTCATTGCTAAGATTGAAACATAAAACTAAAGAAGCAAAACTCAAACAATTATTTATTATATAACTCTCAACTCGATTACATAGATAGATAGATCACGAAACTAGCACTAGAAAATTAATCATACTAAACTTTTATTCATCCAAATCATGAAATCACTAAGGATCAAACTAAGATAAGTAAAGATAATAAAAGTGATGCTGATACGATACCGGGGCACCTCCCCCAAGCTTGGCACAAGCCAATGGGGGGTGCCCATACCCGTGTACTCAAGTTTCTTTCTTCGGTGATGATGACGTAGTAGGCTTGTCCTCTGTCTTCCATGGCATAGGTTCCCCATCATAAAAGATTGAACGAGTATCCGGGGTCCTTAAACTTGCAACTAAACTTATACCTTTTAATCTTTGCCTCAAACTCAAAATTTTGATTTTGATTTTCATTTTGGAGGTAGTCAATTCGATCATTGAGCTTGAAGATGGTGTCAGCAATCTCCTTGCCATCCACCTTGTGGTCACGGGTGAATTCCGTGATCATGGAGTGGTTGGTGTTTATTCTACGTTCCACCATCCCTTGACACTTAAAGATCTCTTGCTCCACCGCTTTGAGCCTGGCATCCATGCTTCCGGTCTTCTTGGGCCCTTGAACGTCCCGGATGTGAAGAACCCCCCTCATGCATCAATGGCTTTAGGGTGTTTCCTCACCTCAAGTTGGTAGGGATTGATGAACTTCTCATAGAATTTGTCCTTGGAAGATCTTTGTGGAGCCATGCAATCTAGATCTGTCAGAAAAATAGTACGAAACAAGAACACAGGATATATCTATGATACCGTGGTAAAAAACGTCTGGGAGTATATATATATAAATAATTGTTATCATGCAAAACAAGTATACCATAGGATAATGGAGTCGGGAAGGCACACGAGAGGCCCACAAGCCACTAGGGTGCGCCCAGGGGGGGTGGACATGCCCAGGTGCCTTGTGTGCACCTCGTGGGTTCCCTCAGTTGTTTCTTATTTTGATATTTTTTTCTAATATTCCTGGACAGAGTATTTTTATGGAATTTTGGAGTCAGTTTACTTACCATATCACATACCTATTCCTTTTCAGTGTTCTGGAAGGTCTCTCTTATGTGTTCCTCTAGTGTCCTAGTTTGAATAATGTTAGTTTCAACATTAATAGGTGTACCTGATATATAATGCTTAATTCTTTGTCCATTCACCACCCTCGGATTAGTGCCTTCGGAGTTGTTGATCTTAATATCTCCAGAATGATAAACTTCTTCGATGATATACGGTCCTTCCCATTTAGAGAGAAGTTTTCCTGCAAAGAAATGGAAATAAGAGTTGTACAATAGAACATACTCACCCACTTTGAATTCCGGTTTTTGAATTCGTTTATCATGCCAACTTCTAAATTTATCTTTAAATAACTTGGCATCTTCATATGCTTGGGTTACCCACTCATCTAACGAGCTAATATCAAATAGCCTCTTCTCACCAGCAAGTTCGAAATCATAATTAAGTTCTTTAATTTCCAAATATGCCTTATGTTCTAGCTCAAGAGGTAAATGGCATGCTTTTCCATAAACCATTTTATATGAAGACAATACCATAAGATTCTTATAAGCATTTCTATCAGCCCATAATGCATCATAAAATTACTTAGACCAATTCTTTCTTGATATATTAACGGTCTTTTGCAAAATTAACTTTATTTCACTATTGCTCAATTCAACTTGACCACTAGATTGAGGATGATAAGGAGATGTAATCCTATGTTTAACATCGTATTTAGCAAGGAGTTTACGAAAAGCACCATGGGTAAAATGTGAACCACCATCATTCATTAAATATTTAGGGACTCCAAACCTCTTCTTTAAGAATTATAATAGAAGTGTTATGATCAACACTACTAGTTGGAATAGCTTCTAGCCACTTAGTAGGGTAATCAACAAAAAATATGTGTATACCATTAGAGGAAGGAATATGTCCCCTATAATCAAATCCCCAAAGATGAATAATTCATAGGCATTTCCTAACGTCTACCAATATTACCAATTCTTTGACATTCATCACAAGATAAAACAAACTTACGTGCATCTTTGAAGAGAGTAGGTCAATAAAAACAGTATTGTAATACCTTATGCGCAGTTCTATCTCCAGCATGGTGTCCTCCTTATGCCTCGGAGTGACACTTCCGTAGGATTTGTTCCTGTTCATGCTCACGTACACAACGTCTAGTAATACCATCTAATCCTTCTTTATAAAGATGTGGATCAACCCAGAAGTAATGTCTTAAATCATAGAATAACTTTTTTCTTTTGCTGGTATGTGAAACTAGGTGGTATATGTTTAGCAAGAATGTAATTGGTGTAGTCTGCATACTAAGGACTATTACGAGAAGCATTTATGGCAGCTAATTCTTTATCAGGAAAATTATCATCAATAGGTAGTGGGTCATCCAGAACATTTTCTATCCTAGGCCAATTATCAGCTACGGGATTCTCTGCTCCCTTTCTATCAATAATATGCAAGTCAAATTCATGTAGCAACAGAACCCACCTAATGAGTCTGGGTGTAGCATCTTTCTTTTCCATAAGATATTTGATAGCAACATGATCGGTGTGGACAATAACTTTGAATCAACAACATAAGATTTGAATTTATCACATGCAAACACAACTTCTAGAAATTCTTCCTCACTGGTAGCATACTTTCTTTGAGCACTCTCTAGAGTTGTACTAGCATAATGGATAATAATTAATTTCTTATCAACTCTTTGTCCTAATAATCACTTGCATCACACATAATTTCAAAAGGAAAGTTCCAATCCGATGGTTGAATGATAGGTGCGAAAGTTAAGGCTTTCTTAAGTATTTCAAAGGCTTCTGCACAATAATCATAAAAAACAAATAGAACATATTTCTGTAAGAGAATCGTAAGAGGCCTAGAAATTTTAGAGAAGTCTTTAATAAATCTCCTATAGAAATCCGCATGACCAAGGAAACTTGTTATACCTTTAATATCTTTTGGACATGGCATTTTCTCAATTGAATCAACTTTAGCGTTATCTATTTCAGTACCACATTCAAAAATTTATGACCTAAGACAATACCTTTATTCACCATAAAGTGGCACTTCTCCCAATTCAAGACAATATTAGTTTCTTCACATCTCTACAAAACTCGATCAAGGTTTCTTAAGAAATCATCAAAGGAAGTCCCGTAAATGAAAAAAATCATCCATGAAAACTTCATCAATCATTTCACAAAAGTGAGAAAATATAGCAGTCATACATCTTTGAAAGGTAGCAAGTGTATTGCATAAACCAAAAGGCATCACTACTGCAGGATGCTACTGACGCGACACTATGATCAGAGACCCTTTGACGAAACTGTGTGTGATGCAATAATCGCAAATGGTGGTGTAAAAACCCATCAAAAAAGATGCAAAACGTTTGCGATGATAGATGCACCAAACACGGTTCAAATTTTGGTTGCATGTGCGATGCAGGGCATACGATTCAGTTCAATGAGCTGTTTGCGATGAGGAAGAAGAACATAAACGAGCAGCCAGATGAAGGCGTGTGCGATATATGGCATACAGTTCACTCGGATTAACTTTTTGTGATGAGGAGGAACAACAGAAACGGGCAGTAGATAAAGGTGTGTGCGATTGAGGACATATGCTTCAAAAGAATTAATTGTTTGCTATTAGGCAACATAACAGAAACAGTCAGCTAGATCAAAGTGTCTGCGATTGATTGCATACACTTCACACGGATGAAATGTTTGTGATGAGCCACAACAAACAGAAATAGTTAGACAGATCAACGTGTTTGTGCAAGACGGGCACACATTCTAATTAAAAGAAGCGTGCGTGATGGTAATAACGAGCGCGCACGGTTCTTGGAACAAGACGTGTGCTAACATTTCCTATTGCGGTGCACCCTATCGTGCTAACGCCACGTACGCGGCCGAGAAAGCGTGCCCACGTTATGCCTATCGAGAATAGTGCCGTGATACGTCTCCGACGTATCTAAATTTATTGATTGTTCCATGCTATTATATTTTCTGTTTCGGATGTTTAATGGGCTTTAATATACACTTTTATATGATTTTTGGGACTAGCCTATTAACCCAGAGCCTATTGCCAGTTTCTGTTTTTTCCTTGTTTTTGAGTATCGCAGAAAGGAATACCAAACTGAGTACAATTGACCTGAAATTGCACGGAGATTGTTTTTGGACCAGAAGAAGCCCACGGAGTACCAGAGATGGACCAGAGGAGTCCCGATGCCACCACGAGGGTGGGGGCACGCGCTACCCCTAGGCACACCCCCTATCTCGTGGCCGCCTCGGGGATCCCCCTGACTTGTTCCCGACTCCAACACCTCTTATTGAAGGAAATATGCCCTAGAGGCAATAATAAAGATGTTATTTTTATTTCCTTATATCATGATAAATGTCTTTTATTCATGCTAGAATTGTATTAACCGGAAACTTAGTACATGTGTGAATACATAGACAGAACAATATGTCCCTAGTATGCCTCTACTAGACTAGCTCATTGATCAAAGATGGTTATGTTTCCTAGCCATAGACATGAGTTGTCATTTGATCAATGAGATCACATCATTAGGAGAATGATGTGATGGACAAGACCCATCCGTTAGCTTAGCACTATGATCGTTTAGTTTTACTGCTATTGCTTTCTTCATGACTTATACATGTTCCTATGACTATGAGATTATGCAACTCCCGAATACCGGAGGAACACCTTGTGTGCTATCAAACGTCACAACATAACTGGGTGATTATAAAGATGCTCTATAGGTGTCTCCGAAAGTGTTCGTGGTGTTGGCATAGATCAAGAATAGGATTTGTCACTCCGAGTGTCGGAGAGGTATCTCTGGGCCCTCTCGATAATGCACATCATAATAAGCCTTGCAAGAAAATGACTAATGAGTTAGTCACGAGAGGATGTATTACGAAACGAATAAAGAGACTTGCCGGTAACGAGATTGAACTAGGTATTGAGATACCGATGATCGAATCTCGGGCAAGTAACATACCGATGAAAAAGGGAACAACGTATGTTGTTATGCCGTTTGACCGATAAAGATCTTCGTAGAATATGTACGAGCCAATATGAGCATCCATGTTCCGCTATTGGTTATTGACCGGAGATGAGTCTCGGTCATGTCTACATAGTTCTTGAACCCGTAGGGTCCGCACGCTTAACGTTTGATGACGATCGATATTATGAGTTAATGAGTTTTGATGTACCGAAGGTAGTTCAGAGTCCCGGATGAGATCACAGACATGACGAGGAGTCTCGGAATGTCCGAGACATAAATATTAATATATTGGACGACTATATTCAGACACCGGAAGTGTTCCGGGTGTTATCGGGTGAAACTGGAGTGCCGGAGGGGGTTACCGGAAC
>LR738710.1:522129059-522235240 GCA_902687465.1 Secale cereale
CGTGGACCGCCTTTTCCAGTTCAAAAATAATAATAAAAGAAAATGATGTAAATGTCAAAAAAATTAAAGAAAAAAAGTTTCCCATGTGATACGTGGTCTACTTGTTGGGAAAATTTACAAATATGAATTTTGACTTTATTTGCAAAATATGTCTGGAATTTAGTAAAACGGGTATAACTTTTGCATACGAACTCGGATTAAAAAGTTTTTTATATGAAAAATCATCTACTCGAAAAGTTACATCCGAATTTAACTGGGGGAACCCCGTTAAACATTTTCAAAATCCCCAAAAACCTAACAGAAAAAAAGTTACGGGGCTTTTAAGATCTACAGGCAAAAAAATTCAAAAAAAATTCAAACTTAGTAGTGGCGCACCGTTTGCTAGGTGCGCCACTAGTAACAGAAAAAAATATAAAATTTTCGGAAAAAAAATTTATAATTTTTTTTCAAAAATATGATACGTAATATGAACGGGTGGTTTGAAATATATTTTCAAAATTTCATCATACTCATGAACATTAACAAACTCCTAGACATCAAGAAGGGTTAATAGGATTGATATGATAGATATATCAACAAGTGTGTGTGAAGTGAGCTGGTGCTGGGGTTGGATAGAACTACGAAGTTAAGCGTGCTCGGGCTGGAGTAGTGTGAGGATGGGTGACCTTATGGGCAGTTTGACCACAAAGTGCGATTTGACTTGAGATTAAGCAAATTGACCTCATATTAAGCCATAATGATCTGAGATTAAGAAAAAAAAATTGAAAAAAAAAATCTGAAATTTTTTTTGAATTTTTTTTACTAATGGCGCACTTCTATGTAGTGCGCCATTAGTATGCCAAAGCACCTGGGTATAGATGACACCCTGCGAGGCATACTAATGGCGCACCGTGCACTATACTAATGGCGCACCAGTGGTGCGCTATTAGTATGCCAGATACTAATGGCGCACCAGAGGTGCGCCATTAGTAAATAATACTAATGGCGTGCTAGTAATGGTGCACCAGAGGTGCGCCATTAATGGGCAAAACCGGTGCGCCATTAGTAGCCCTTTTTCTAGTAGTGTCAAGATCTATAGAGATAGATCAAGATGCTTAATTGGACTTTCACAAAGCACATACCTTGATAAAGTTTTGAAGAAGTTCAAAATTGACCAGTCAAAGAAAGGGTTCTTGCTTGTGTTACAAGGTGTGAAGTTGAGTAAGACACAATGCCCGACCACTGCAGAAGATAGAGAGAAAATGAAAGTCATTCCCTATGACTCAGCCATAGGATCTATCATGTATGCAATGCTGTGTACCAGACCTGATGTGTGCCTTGCTATAAGTTTAGCAGGGAGGTACCAAAGTAATCCAGGAGTGGATCACTAGACAGCGGTCAAGAACATCCTGAAGTACCTGAAAAGGACAAATGATATGTTTCTCATTTATGAAGGTGACAAAGAGCTCGTCATAAATGGTTACGTCGATTCAAGCTTTGACACTGATCCAGATGACTCTAAGTCACAAACCGGATATGTATTTTTATTGAACGGTGGAGCTGTCAGTTGGTGCAGTTCCAAGCAGAGCATCGTGGCGGGATCTACGTGTGAAGTGGAATACATAGCTGCTTCGGAAGCAGCAAATGAAGGAGTCTGGATGAAGGAGTTCATATCCGATCTAGGTGTAATACCTAGTGCATCGGGTCCAATGAAAATCTTTTGTGACAACACTAGAGCAATAGCCTTGGCGAAGGAATCCAGGCTTCACAAGAGAACAAAGCACATGAAAAGACGCTTCAATTACGTCCGCGATCAAGTCAAGGAGGAGACATAGAAATTTGCAAGATACATACGGATCTGAATGTCACAGACCCATTGACTAAGCCTCTTCCACTGGCAAAACATGATCAGCACCAAAACTCCATGGGTGTTAGAATCATTACTTTGTAATCTAGATTATTGACTCAAGTTCAAGTGGGAGACTGAAGGAAATAGGCCCTAGAGGCAATAATAAAGATGTCATTTGTATTTCCTTATATCATGATAAATGTCTTTTATTCATGCTAGAATTGTATTAACCGAAAACTTAGTAAATGTGTGAATACATAGACAAAACAGTATGTCCCTAGTATGCCTCTACTAGACTAGCTCATTGATCAAAGATGGTTATGTTTTCTTGCCATAGACATGAGTTGTCATTTGATCAACGAGACCACATAATTAGGAGAATGATGTGACGGACCAGACCCATACATTAGCTTAGCACTATGATCGTTTAGTTTTACTGCTGTTGCATTCTTCATGACTTATACATGTTCCTATGACTATGAGATTATGAAACTCCCGAATACCGGAGGAACACCTTGTGTGCTACCAAACGTCACAACGTAACTGGGTGATTATAAAGATGATATATAGGTGTCTCCGAAAGTCTTCGTGGTGTTGGCATAGATCAAGAATAGGATTTGTCACTCCGAGTGTCGGAGAGGTATCTCTGGGCCCTCTCGGTAATGAACATCATAATAAGCCTTGCAAGCAAATGACTAATGAGTTAGTCATGAGATAATGTATTACAGAACGAGTAAAGTAACTTGTCAGTAAGGAGATTGAACTAGGTATTGAGATACCAACGATCGAATCTCGGGGAAGTAACATACCGATGACAAAGGGAACAACGTATGTTGTTATGCGGTTTGACCGATAAAGATCTTCCTAGAATATGTAGGAGAAAATATGAGCATCCAGGTTCTGTTGTTGGTTATTGACCGGAGATGAGTCTCGGTCATGTCTACATAGTTCTCGAACCCGTAGGGTCCACATGCTTAACGTTTGATGACGATCGGTATTATGAGTTTATGAGTTTTGATGTACCGAAGGTAGTTCAGAGTCTCGTATGAGAGCACGGACATGACGAGGAGTCTCGGAATGTCCGAGACATAAAGATTAATATATTGGACGACTATATTCGGACACTGGAAGTGTTCCGGGTGTTATCGGGTAAAACCGGAGTGCCGGAGGGGGTTACCGGAACCCCCCGAGGGAGTATGGGCCATAGTGGGCCTATGAGGGAAAGAGAGGGGCAGCCCATAGGGCTGGCCGCACCCCCCTCGGTTTCCTAGTTTGACTTGGAAAAGGGGGGAGGCGCCACCTCTCCTTTCCTTCTCCTCTCCTCCCCTTCCTTTCCTACTCCTAGTAGGAATAGGAAAGGGGGGTTCCTATTCCTACTAGGAGTAGGAATCCTACTCCCTTGGTGCGCCCTATGGCCAGCCGCACCTTCCCCCTTGCTCCTTTATATACGGGGGCAGGGGGCACCCAAAGAAACACAAGAAACATTGTTCTAGCCGTGTGCGGTGCCCCCCTCAACAGAAACTCACCTCGGTCATACCGTTGCCGTGCTTAGGCGAAGCCCTGTGCCGGTAGCTTCATCATCTCCGTCACCACGCCATCGTGCTGACGAAACTCTCCTGTGAAGCTTAACTGGATCAAGAGCTCGTGGGACGTCATCAACCTGAATGTGTGCTGAGCACTGAGGTGCCGTACGTTCGGTGCTCGATCGGTTGAATCACGAAGACGTTCGACTACATCAACCGCATCACTAGACGCTTCCGCTTTCGATCTACGAGGCTACGTACACACACTCTCCCCTCTTTTTGCTATGCATCTAGTAGATAGATCTTGCATGATCGTAGTATTTTTTTTGAAATACTACGTTCCCCAACACTTATATGTACCCAAGTTTCATGATTTTCAGGCGTGTTTTGGATTTACATGAATTAAAAAACAAGTTTCTCAATCTTTCCGGCCGAGTCACAACGGCCAGATGTTTGAATTTCATTCCCATTTCTTGCATGGGACCTAGAAATTCACCCAAGGACACACATGCAATTTCTAAACCAACTTTGGTGCACTGGAGCATGTGCTTGTAGTTCAAATTTGAATTACGCACATTAAATGCCTAGAAATTCAATTAATGTATAAAAAGGCCCAATGAATCCGGAATAATTCCAAAATTTAGCACGGTACTTCTATTTGGTCTAATCTACATGTGTGAAAAAATTTACCACGTCATGTTGATGCCGCTCCATGATAGCATGCCAAGTTTCATGAATTTCAGATGAGTTTTGGATTTACTAGAATTTCAAAACTAGGTATCTCAACAATTTGCCGGCAATCAACAGTGCCCTAGTGTAGGATTCCCATTTCTTGCATGGGACCTAACCATGCACCAAAGGACACATATTTGATTTTCAATCAATTTATATACACTGGAGCATGTGCATGTATTTCAAATTTGAATTATGCACATAAAATGCCTAGAAACCCAGTTAATGTATAAAAATGTCCAAACGAACCCTGAAAAATTCCAAAACTTAACACAACACTCATGTTGTTCTATGTTGACACTATAATTTTTTTGAAAGCAATAAGAGGCAACGGATATCGTTTCGTCCCCAAAGGTGTCACGTTCCCTACCGGAACCATCAGGCTTGTTGTGAGAAGCTTATACCCAAACCTGCCCCAAATGGGACAAAAAATTTACCACAACATGTTGACGCCGCTCCATGATACCATGCCAAGTTTCATGAATTTCAGACGAGTTTTGGATTTACTAGAATTTAAAACCAGGTATCTCAACGTTTTCCCGCCAATCAACAGTGCCCTGGTGTTTCAAATTCATTCACATTTCTTGCATGGGACCTGCATGCACCCAAGGACACATATTTGATTTTTTTCAACCAATTTATATGCACTGGAGCATGTGTATATGTATTTCAAGTTTTAATTATGCACATAAAATTCCTAGAAAACCGAGTTAATGTATAAAAATGTCCAAACGAACACCGAAAAATTACAAAACTTAACAAAACACTCGTGTTGTTCGATGTTGACACTAGAAATTTTCTGAAAGCAATAAGAGGCAACAGATATCGTTTCGTCCCCAAAGGTGGCACGCTCCCTACCGAAACCATCAGGTTTGTTGTGAGAAGCTCTGGTTTGTGAGAAGCTTATACCCAAACCTGCCCCAAATGGGACAAAAAATGTAGCATGGCATGTTGATGCCGCTCCATGACAGCATGCCAAATTTCATGAATTTCAGGCGAGTTTTGGATTTACTAGAATTTAAAAACTAGTTATCTCAACGTTTGCGACCGAGTGATGGTGGCAGGGTGTTTGACATTCATTCCCATTTCTTGCATGTGACCTAAGCATGCAACCAAGGACACATATTTGAATTTTCAACCAATTTATATGCATTAGAGCATTTGCATGTAGTTCAAATTTGAATTGTGCACATAAATGCAATGAAAACTCAATTAATGTATAAAAATGTCCAAACGAACCCCAAAAAATTCAAAAAATTAACACAACACTCCTGTTGTTCTATGTCGACACTAGGAAAATAAATGAAATCAAGAAGAGGCAAGGATATTTGTTCGTCCAGAAAGGTGAAACATTCCCTACCGAAACCATTACACTTGTTGTGAGAAGGTTATACCCAATCCTGCCCCAAATGGGAAAAAAATACCACGGCATGTTGATGCCTCCATCCCCAACCTCTGCCTGTGTGCCGGGGAGCTCGAGGAGCCAATGTCCAAAAAGAGGTTTATCGTGGACTTTTTGCCCGATCTAGGTGAGGTTGCCGCCGAGGTGTCCCCGTCGTCCTCCACGGGCTCGATCCGCCATCGCCGGTCCCCCAATCCGCCCGACACCATGCCCCTACACCGGTTCGAGGACTTCCCCATCCTCCCTCGGACCCAACAGCCGACGAGGTCCTACCTCGGGGTCCGTCAGCGGCGGTGGGGGACGTGGGTCACCGAGATTACAGACGGGGAGACCCACACCCACCGGTGGCTCAGTAGCTTCCACACGGCTGAGCTCACGGCCATGGAGTATGACTGCTGGAAGGTCCGCTACCACGGCGCGGCAGCTAGGCTCAATTTCCCCTTCGGCACAAGTCCGGTCGACCTCGTTCTGCCGGAGCCAGGGGTACTGAGCTCGGCTATGGCGTGGCGGGACCATGAGGCGTGGGAGCGCCTCGAGGACAATGCTGCCAATGAGGCCTACATGCAAGAGGTCCGCCGGCAGCACCCAGAGCTCATGGAGGCGGAGCGGGCGACCTTTCCCTGTGCGGTGGGCGGCGAGGTTATCACGCTGTCCACTGATGACGAGGTCGAAGGCGGCGAGGATGGCGGAGCGGAGGGCGACGAGGTGGGCCCCAAGGATAAGGAGATCGACGTCGACGAGTGGAGGAGTGCCTTCCCCAACGACCCCAACGACGGCACCGGCCCGGACCTGGCTCACGGCACACCGTACATGATGAGGAAGGATTGGCTCGACCTCTATTTGATCAAAAGTAGTTTAACTTAGTTTAAATTTATGTTTTATGTTCGGTTATGCAAAACTATCTATGATTATGTTTGAATGCATGCTACTTTCGGTTGAACCTGCTTTGAACTTGATCAAATTGAAGTTTACAATGTTAAGTTTAGGGGATCGACTGGAAAAGGCCAAAAATTGCTGGAGTATATATGTATCCACTAAGGGTTTTAGTCCTATCACTTTTGAAGGATCGACCAGCACTACAAAAAAAGTCACATCCGTGACATTTTGGGCCGAACATTTTTGTCTGTCATGCTTATGGCACTTCTATGACAATAATTGTGACAAAAACCCGTATCATCATAGATGTGGTGGGTTCCTACTTCTATGACAAAAAATCATGATAGGAAATGGGCTTTTCGTCCTGGGCGGGCCGGAGACGTAGCTGCATGACATTCTTTGGGCCATCCATGACGGGAAAAACCATGGTAGAAGCGAGCGCGAGGAAAATTTCGGGGAGTTCCCGGTTACGGTGGGTGGTCGGGGCGGAGCGATGCACGAAGGTTTGCGTGTTTCTCTCGTACACGTCGCATGTATGTGCGAGGCGTTGGGCTCTAACTGAACCCGAGCGAGGTGTTCTCTTACTGAACTCGAGCAATTGCACTAGCTACGTTACTCAAACCAAGCGATCGATCCCTTGGTTGCTAATGGAACTCGAGCGATTCCTTCGCTACCGCTGCTAACTGAACCCGATCGATCGTTGCTGCTGCTTACTGAAGCCGATAGAACCTGCTGCCTCTTGATGAACAGTGAACGTCGGGTTGGTTGAACGAGTAGAGAAGTATGTGGTTGGGGTTGGATGAACAGAACCCCGTGGGGGTTGGATGTTGCGGTTGCCGCTGGATGAACAAGACCCCGAGATGAGTCCGCCACAACCTAGGCATTGGGGGTGGATGAACAGGACCCCATGGAGGGCTGGTTGAACAGTAGCCAGTGGAGGGCTATGATACGTCTCCAACGTATCTATAATTTTTGATTGTTCCATGCTATTATATTATCCTTCTATGATGTTTTATGGGCTTTTATATACACTTTTATATGATTTTTGGGACTAACCTATTAACCTAGAGCCCAGTGCCAGTTTCTGTTTTTTCCTTGTTTTTGAGTTTTATAGAAAAGGAATACCGAATGGAGTCCAATTGACGTGCCAATTATTGATGATTTTTTCTGGACCAGAAGAAGCCCCCGAAATAAAAGAGTTGGGCCAGGAGAGCCACGGACTGCCCACGAGGGTGGGGGGCGCACCCACCCCAAGTGGTGGTGTGCCCCTGTCTCATGGACGGTGGTGTGCCCCTATCTCGTGGACAGCCAGGAGGCCCCCTGACTTGTGCCCTATGCCAAAAAATCCTATAAATACTGAAACCTTCGAAAATTAACCTAGATCGGGAGTTCCGCCGCCGAAAGCCTCTGTTGCCATCGAAAACCAATCTAGACCCATTTTGGCACCCTGCCGGAGGGGGAATCCCTCTCCGGTGGCTATCTTCATCATCCCGACGCTCTCCATGACGATGAGGGAGTAGTCCACCCTCGGAGCTGAGGGTATGTGCGAGTAGCTATGTGTTTGATCTCTCTCTCTCTCGTGTTCTTGAGATGGCATGATCTTAATGTATCGCGAGCTTTGCTATTATAATTGGATCTTATGATGCTTCTCCCCCTCTACTCTCTTGTAATGGATTGAGTTTTCCCTTTGAAGTTATCTTATCAGATTGAGTCTTTAAGGATTTGAGAACACTTGATGTATATCTTGCATGTGCTTATCAGTGGTGACAATGGGATATCATGTGATCTACTTGATGTATGTTTTGGTGATCAACTTGTGGGTTCCGTGACCTTGGGAATCTATGCATAGGGGTTGGCACACGTTTTCATCTTGACTGTTCGGTAGAAACTTCGGGGCACTCTTTGAAGTACTTTGTGTTGGTTGAATAGATGAATCTGAGATTGTGTGATGCATATTGTATAATCATGCCCATAGATAATTGAGGTGACAATGGAGTATCTAGGTGACATTAGGGTTTTGGTTGACTTGTTTCTTAAGATGTTATTCTAGTACGAACTCTATGATAGATTGAACGTTACCATGGACTCTTGAATAGATCGATCAGAAAAAATAACTTTGAGGTGGTTTCGTACCCTTCCATAATCTCTTCGTTTGTTCTCCGCTATTAGTTACTTTGGAGTGACTCTTTGTTGCATGTTGAGGGATAGTTATATGATCCAATTATGTTATCCTTGTTGAGAGAACTTCCACTAGTGAAAGTATGAACCCTAGGCCTTGTTTCCTATCATTGCAACACCGTTTATGCTCACTTTTATCTTTAGTTACCTTGCTGTTTTTATATTTTCAGATTACAAAAACCTATACCTACTATCCATATTGCACTTGTATCACCATCTCTTCGCCGAACTAGTGCACCTATACAATTTAGGGATCATTAATTTGGTGCCCTTAGTTGTGTCCCACTCGGCAGGTTTACCCCTAGTTTCAGAAAACACTTGTTCCTGCCCAAACCACTTTGCTCCTCTTAAGCTTTTGCCCTTTGACCGTTTGATCATCACTTTGAAAACTTCATAAAAAATTCATACTAACTCAGAAAAATTGAAATAAGATATCTATGTTCAGAAAAGCATCACCTATATGTGCATGGCATTTGCATTCATGGAAAAAGTGTTGGCTAGTCCCCATGAATGCAAATGGTCAAAAATGAGATGGGGACTGGACAACACTTTTTTCATGAATGAAAATGACATGCACATATAGGTGATGCTTTTCTGAACATTTTGATATCTTATTTGAATTTCTGTCTTAGTATGAATTTTTTATGAAGTTTTCAAAGTGATGGTCAAACGATCAAAGGGCAAAAGCATAAGAGGAGCAAAGTGGTTTGGGCAGGAACAAGTGTTTTCAGAAACTAGGGGTAAACCTGCCGAGTGTGACCCAACTAGGGGCATAAAATCAATTATCCTTACAATTTACCATTGTATTGGGTGTGTTGGGGACATAAGAGACTCTTTGTTATTTGGTTGCAGGGTTGTTTGAGAGAGACCATCTTCATCCTATGCCTCCCACAGATTGATAAACCTTAGGTCATCCACTTGAGGGAAATTTTCTACTGTCCTACAAACCTCTGCACTTGGAGGCCCAACAACGACTGCAAGAAGAAGGTTGTGTAGTAGACATCAGGCTAGTAGGATGAACATGACCCATGGAGGGCTGGATGAATAGGACCCCATGGAGGCCTGTATGAACAGTAGCCGGTGGAGGCAGAGGAATACACGGTGGATGAACAGTGCAGGTGGAGGCTGGAGGAAGTCGACGGTGCATGAACAGTAGCCCATGGAGTCCCATTTTGCAGTACGCCACACCCCTCCCGATGAACAAGACCCCTGTTTCGACCGTAGCGCTCCAACACAAGTTCGTTTCCTCTGTTTTGCGGTACGCCACACCCCTCCCGATGAACAGGGCCCAGTTTAGACCGTAGCCGGTCGAGCAGAAGGCCGTTTCCTCTGTTTTGCGGTACGCCAGACCCTTCCCGATGAACAAGACCCCGTTTCGACCGTACGCGCTCCAGCAGAAGGCTGTTTCCCTCCATTTTATGGTACGCCACACCAGGTTTCGGCTGTTTCGTCCAAGCCGGTTGCCTCCTGATGAACACAATGTTGTTTCTCCGTTCCGACCCCGTTGGTTGGCTGCTGATGAACACGACGTTGTTGCTGCCGTCCGCCACCTCTCCATGTACACAAGCCCTGGCCGTACGTATGCGCGAGAACACGTTCGAGACTCCGCCCGTATGTACGTATGTAGCCATGTTTTTTGCCATGTGGATGTACGTATGTGTACATGGTTTTGACGAGACTGTACATACGACACGTGTCGCTCCTTACACGGCCACGGTTCATCACTGCAGAGAAACTGATTGACCGCTATGTACATACACGTTCGCGACCAGACAGATAACGCTACGTACGCTTCCACCGGGTGGGTCCCAGCTATCAGGGAGGACAAGGAGGCACTTCCTTGCGTGCGAAGATATAGCCAGCGGGTCCCAGCTGTCTGGGGTTGAATCATTTTTTTGCCCGTAATAAGGAGGCACTTCCTTGCTTGCGGCCATGGACCCAACTGTCAGCCTCTCCACATACCGTGCTCTTTCGATGGAAGTTATTCCTTCACCATGTTGACCACGCTATGCCAAGAGCACCAAGGCGGTGGACGACGGTGAGGCATAGGAAGGGATTGACCCGGAGCCGTGGGAGATGCGGCAGTTGAGTCGTAGCCGGAGAAGAGTACGACCTACGAGGGTTGACTGGTTCGATGCGGCCTGGGGTTGCAGTCGACAGAGAATAACAGGAGGGGTGGAGGGGTGGCCTGGCCGGCGGTGGAGTAGTGCTTCATAGCGAGGCATGCGAAGCAACGCTACTGGCCGCCGGAGGCGGGAGCAGGAAGTCCCACCGGCGCTGGAGGAAGAAGACGAGAGATTGAAGATGCATGTCGGTCGTTAGATGTACATCCAACAACTACACATGTCAAAATCATTTTGTTGACTAATTTGACAAAACATTCCATCGACGACCTAATGTCCCACATGTCAGGCTCCTTGCTGGTGGGTCCTGGCTGTCAGTTGGAGGAAAAGACGAGATTGAAGATGCGTGCCGGTCGTTGGATATATATATCCAAAGGCTATGGATGTCATAATGATTTGTTTACTAAGTTGACGACGCCTGCTGTAGGCTTCGACCTATTGGCCTACATGTCGCCCTGCAAATATGTGGCTCATATTTAACCCATGTTTTCGAGAATTTACAGTCAATTTCTTGGCTGGGTTAACAAATAGCGTAGCGTAAATTTGGCCCATTTCACTTGTTCTAAGAAATCACTGCCCATTTGCACTTTCTTAAAATACATGAATTTGCTGGGCTTTGTAGTAAAGATAATATTAGGTTAGACGGAGCAATTAGTATGAAAAATTAAACCGGAGCTAGACATTATAATATATAGAAAAATAGAAAATTAGTGAGTTATTTCTCAAAATAAAAATGAGCGTGTTATTATTACATTGGTCCTTAAATCGACGCAAGCTTTTGTGCGTAATCACCAGGATTTTCGTTGCCTTAGAGTAAAAAACAACCAGGATTTCTCTTGCCAACTTCTGTTAAACATTTATAAGATTTTATTAAATATACAATAATAATAATAATAATAATAATAATAATAATAATAATAATAATAATAATAATAATAATAATAATAATAATAATATATAATGTGGTTAGAATGGAAAACATAAATTGGGCCCCGCATTCTTATTCTTATAAATATAAACAAAATAGCGATCTGCGTTATATTAAAAAAAAGATAAATTGGGTCGCTGATATTTAAGAAAAAATAAAACCAAGGCTGGGAGGCCCATACGCTGGTAGATACATGATGGGCCTCATAAAACAAGTTGAAACGACTGTGTCGGTATGTCGTGGGCTGCGCATGTCGTGGCTGAGCACTCTCAAAAATATACCTGCTAGATCCTCGGTGCCCCTAAAAAAATCTCGCCGATGACGGTCTTCGTTGTAAATTTATTTTGTTTATTAACTATACTAGGTTGACAAACCCGTGGGCCCAAAGCGCGGTATACAATTAGGAAGAAGCATTTTTTTCAAATGAGTCACTTTCTTGCGTACGGCCATGGACCTGGTGGGTCATGACTCTCAACCTCTAAATGTACAGTAGTGTCCAGATTCCTCTCATTTGTTGAGCATGTTGATAACGGAAGACGGCGGCGCCGTAGCGAGCGCACAAAGCCAGAGAAGAACATCGTGGACATGGACGGGAACGAACCGGAGCTGGGGAAGACTCCTTAGAGAAGTGAAAAAGAGCGCCTTCATTATTTTGATCATACGTGCAGTAGCCGACGCTACAGCCGTATCACCCAAAAGCAGTACTGTCCGGATTCAATTCCAAATGGTGTAGTTGAAAGTTATATAATTTTTTGCCTCAGCTATTACTGACATGTGGGTCCCGCCATGTCATCTACACACACCAACTCCACCACTTGCCAAAATTTTGTCCCTAGTTTACCCAGTTTTTTGCACACTCAACCTTGTCTTGGCATTTTGAAAATAGTATATATTTTTGACTGTGCATCATATGAAGATGTGCTATACATGAATGTTAATTAGCATGATGTTAACTTTTTGATAGTTCCATTTTCGACCATGACTAAAATATCCAACATTTTGTTATCCATATTTGAAAAGTGCGTGCTGATTTAAATGCTCTACCTCTGAAACATGCACTTTCTTATCTGGAAACTGAAATTTACAGTTTCTTCTCTGAAAATCACTTGGACAGGCAACCATCGTTGGTGGTGGGTTGGATGTCGCCCTTCTTCAATCCCCCGACAGCGATAGGGGGAATAAGATGAAACTTCCATCTCGTGCTGGCGGTTGGGGAATTGAGCGAACTGGATTTAATAGGAGGCGTGGGGCACGACGTGGGCCAGCGCCACCGGCCCCTGAACGGCAGCTGGCAGTCCGACCATGCTGCTAGTTTGGGCACGTCAAAATCTAACAGTGTACATTCTAACAATCCCATAGTATACATTCTAACAAGTTCACACACAAGTACAAAAGAAAAGGTAAACATTCATGGTCATGCAACCTTTCTTATGAAAATTTACAGCCTAGGCTTAATTGTTCATCAGGTTTAGACAAAACCCAGACTGAACATGCATGGCAATAACATCTAACCCAACCACTATTTTTGGCAGTCACAAACAAATGGGTCGGTATGATCCATAAAATCAACATCATGTGCCAAAAAGTTAATTGGCATATGACGACAAGTTGTTGTAAATAGAAGCCGAGCACGTTCAGAAGCCCGTTTGTCGACCTGAAACTTCTTTTTTGCTGTTCAAAATATCCATTCGCAAGAAATTTCTTGTTGAAAAACTTAAGCCTCATGGACAATAGTAACCTCGCATTCAACAGGAAGAATGTGATGAAGTTTATGTTTGCCTGATTGGATGCATAACCTTCCATCGTTATTGTCCTCAAGCCAATGTCATGAGAACTGAGAAAATCCCGGTGCTCATTACTCCACCGATTGGTTATATGTTTTTCTCCATGTGTTGTTACCTACGTAGACATGGAGATTGAAAACAATTCAGGTCTAAAAATAGAGTATGTCGATAGAGCGACAGCCGAATGATAATTCTAGTACAATATATATGGGCTTTCAATGTGCATGAAATAATCACCTTTATATACAAATTCTCCAGACATGGAAAGCATCGCAACAAGCCAATAATTGTGTTCAGATCAGTACTAAACATTCCGTTTTTTTTGACTATATATACTGCAGGGCAAAAGCCCCACAGCCCACTTTATTGAGTTATAAAAGAATCAAAATACAACAAAGTTAGAGATACTTACAAAGGTTTAGGAAACAGAAGTGCCTAAGGTAAGTTAGCTAACCAATACATAAAGCTATCCTTATATTTACATTTTATCCTATGAGATAAGAGAGTCATGTCATGGATAAAATTGTGCCTCCATCGCCTGAAAAGAGGAGATTCGTTTCTGAAGACCTTTCCATTCCTGGTAATCCAGATGTTCCAGGCAGCAGTAAAAACCACTTCAGTAAAGAATGGTTGACCAAATTCAGTCCTTGCTTTGCAAGCCATTTGGTAAGTAGTCATACCAGGTGCAGGATCCCATGAAATTTGCAAATAGTTCCAGACTCTTTGGCTGAATATGCAGGAGAAGAAAAGATGGCTGACATCTTCATGTATAAGATGAGGACATAGAACCAGGTTAGGTCATCCACATGCCAATGTCTGCGCTGAAGCATATCTCTGGTGTTTAGCCTGTCTCTAAGGAGTAGCCAACCAAACATTTTAATCTTCATTGTGCATGCACTCTTCCATATCCAAGAAAAGATAGGGTCAGAAACTATTTGTTGATGAACCTGAGTGTAGTATGATTTGGGCCTAAAGGATCCTTTATTGAAAGGCCAAATCCAGCTATCAGTGTCTTCTGAAGTACCCTGGGAGCTCAAAGCATTCTGCAGGTGCTGCAGTTCATCAAAGGCATGTGTGGATAAAGGCATATGAAAAGATCCCAGAAGATCCTTAGCCATAACTTGAGCAACAGAAAGATGACCATCAATCACATAAGAGTATAACCTGGGGTAGTAATTGCTCAATGACTCTCCATTGATGGCAGACAGCCAGGGATCATGCCAGAAAAGGATGGAGGTGCCATTACCAAGGCAAGGTTTGGCAATAGACAAGTATTTGGCAGATAATTTGAAAACATCTCTCCACCAAAAAGATCCACAAAGAATAGTTGAATGAGGCACAGAATCATGGTAGTAAGAATCCCAGACCAAGCTTACCCAAGGGATATCTTGATGGTTGTAAAACTTATGGAGAAATTTCATCAACAGAGCTTCATTGTGCACTTTGAGGTTAAGCACTCCAAGACCCCCTTTATCCTTTGGTAAGCAGACCAATTTCCATGCAGCAAGAGACTGCTTTGGTGTGTCAGAATTGCCTCTCCACAAACACTGTCTCTGTATCCTTTCAATTTGTTTAAGAATGCCAATTGGGATGTCCAGAGAGCAAAAGAAATATATGGGCATAGAAGATAAGACAGACTGAAGAAGCTATAGTCTGCAGCCTTGATTGAGGAAACAGGAAGATGCAGAAAGCCTTCTTTCAATTCTATGCACCAGAGGAAGCAAGTCTTGGACTGTAGGTTTAGTTGTACCCATAGGCAAACCTAAATAAGTAAATGGCATTGTTCCAAGCTGATAGCCTAATAATGTGGATAATCTGTGTGCCTCCCCAGCAGATAAATTGATGGGGATCATCATAGATTTAGCAAAGTTTACTGATAGTCCAGTTGAAGCTGCAAAAACATCTAACATGTCCTTCAGGGCAATTAGTTGCTGATCTATAGCAGGAAGAACAATTAAGGTATCATCTGCATATTGAACAATTGGGTAATGTGGACAATTTGTAGGGATTGACAGAGTTAAAATTCCTCTACTGCACATGTCATTCACCACAGATTGCAGAAGATCAGCAGCAAGAACAAATAGCAAAGGGGACATGGGATCCCCTTGCCTGACCCCTCTCTTACAATGGAAGTGACTTCTAGGTATCCCATTCAGCAGAATTGATGAAGATCCAGAAGATAAAATGGTCCTGATCCATGAAATCCACTTCCCATTGAAACCCTTATATCCGAGGATCCTTAAAATAGCTTCATGTTCAATGGTGTCAAAGGCTTTAGTGAAATCCAACTTTAGAAGCACAGTAGGCCTTTTTGATGCTTGGCATTGATGTATATATTCAAAACACCATGCCAAATAGTCCTGAATGGATCTAGACTTCAAGAACCCATACTGATTCTTATGCAAACAAGATAGAATGACTCCTTGCAGCCTATTAGCTAAAAGTTTTGTTAAAAACTTTAGGCATGTGTTAGTCAGTGAAATAGGCCTATAGTCATTCATAGTTTCAGAACTGGGTTTCTTTGGTATCAGAGTTATCAGGGAAGTGTTGATACATTCCAGGTTTAAAGACCCATCATAGAATTCTTGCACTAGCTTCATGAAATCCTCTTTGATGATATTCCAGCATTTTTTTAAGAATAGGCCAGTGAAACCATCAGGTCCAGGGGCTCTATCAGATGGCATCTGCTTAATGACCAGCTCAATTTCCTCCTGCGAAAAGGCCTTAGATAAATCATCCAAACCCTCCACTTTTGTAATGATGGAATCCAGATCAAATCCCATATTGATACCATTGGAACAACCCATTCTATCTTTGAACTCTTGCAAGAAGAGGGCAGACATGGTAGCATGGTCAGAGATAATATCATTATCCACAGTGATACTGGAAATTGTGTTGGACCTGAATCTCTCAGTAGCCATAGCATGAAAGAACTTTGTATTGTCCTCCCCAACTTTGATATTTCTAATTGTGCACCTTTGTTTCCAGTAAATGAACTGCAATCTGAGAATCTCTTCCAGGTGTAACTTCACAATTCTTCTGAAATTAGCTTCAGGAGTGTATAAAGGTCTAAGCTCTTCAAGAGTATCCAAATGTAAGATTACCTTATTGCAGTCTTGGATTAGCCTCTTGATTTTTGACAGGTTGGTGTGCCAAACCTTGAGAGCATATCTGAGATTCTTAAATTTTGCAGATAAATTAGCAGCAGATGAAATCCTGTGAACAGGTTTAGACCAAGCTTGACTAACATAGTCCATAAAACCAGGCAGGTCAACCCAGTAATTCTCAAAACGAAATATCTTTGCCTTCGGGATCATGGTTTTGATGGAAACCACACAAGGAGTATGATCAGATGTAGATCTAGCTAGAGGCAGCACCAAGGTGTTTGGAAAAAGACAAGTCCAATTGACTGTAGTAAAGAACCAGTCAATTTGTTCCAACAAAGGTATATATTGCATATTAGACCATGTGAAACGTCTTCCTTTCAAAGGAAGCTCAATAAGACCAAGGTGTCCAATTACCTCATTAGATAAGAGCATATCATTAACATTACCACCCGGCTTGTTTCTGTTGTCCATGGACCTAAGAAAATTAAAATCTCCAAGCAAAAGCCAGTTAGCATCTGTGGGAATGCCAAGATTATACAGCCATGAGATAAATGTGTATCTAGCAGGGTTTTGGCAAGGGCCATAAACAGTAACCAAGGTCCAGACATCAGGACTATATCTTGATTTAAATTCCACAGTAATACCAAAACTGAGAGATTCTATCAGCTTGCCAGTAAAAACAGCAGAGTTCCAAAGAACAATCATGCCACCAGAAGCCCCTACCGAGGGGACGAAGATAAAATGATCAAAACGGCGAGGGCAAAACTTGCGGATGAATCGTTGATCCATAATCTCACATTTAGTTTCCTGCAGACAAATAACAGAGCAGCCACTCTCCTCAATTTTCTGGCGAACAACACGTTGGCGATTTTCAGAATTCAGTCCACGCACATTCCAGCATAGAACTTTCCAATCTCTAAAAGATGTATTAGTCATTACAACCCCAAAATAGAAGTAGCAAAACAGGCATCACATAATGATGACCCTTCCAGAGCCGCAAGTTGCAAGTAACTTCAAGTACTGAAAAAGAAAAACTAGCAAGATAGATGGTTTTAATAGGGGTTAACCATAAACCCAGCATGAAGAAAAGATTAAACATCATGCGCCGATGAAGAAGCGGACGAAGTTGCCGGATCAGCATTAAGCATGTCGGCCGAGATCTTCTCCGGAGCGATGCCAAGGTGGTGCCCAATCTTCTGAAGAACTTGAATTGGCGTGGGAGGTGGAACTGCATCTGCTGCATCATCAGACTTATGCTCCTGCACCTTCCGCTTTTTAAAAGGCTTGGTGGATGGTTTCTTCAAGGGAGCAGGCTTCGGCAAACTGTGCCTGAAACCATCCCTGAGAGCAGAGAGTCTAGCGCTGCGTCTGACCTGGGATTCCACAACAGCAGAAAACTTTCTCCTCCGAGTCTTCTTGGATGTTGCAGAAAAGTTAAACGTATCCATCTCAACCGCAGTCAGAGGATCAGACACTGCCATTGCATCATTGGAAGGTGCAACCTCATCAAAACAGAGAGAGCGAACAACTTTTGATTTTTTGACTGCAGGCTCCGAAGAACAAAGTGCAGGCGGCAGGAACACCAGCTCATTGCATAGCCGCGAAGAGGAGAAAGAAAGCTCCCAAGAATCCTTTGGCAACACAAACGGCTGAAGAGGACTGAGCATAGGCATACCTTTAGGAATGTGCAGAGATTCCACAAAGGGCATCATTTGGGAAAAACAACGGGCCCAAAGCATTTGCGGCGGAATCTCAGGTCCATAAACAGTAAGAATGCGACCAACAAAAATCGGCGGCTGAACAGCAGGTGGCTGGTACACAGCAAGGGCATGACTGTCACTGTCAGAGCTTTGACCTGGCCCAGAATTATCCATCACCACAGATTCCTGCGAGACCTCATGCGGATTGTCATCTTGGACCCAGTCATCAACTACAACCTCATCATTGTTCTGTTGCTGAACTGGTGGCTCGTTCCAAGCAAGCTGGGGCTCATTCCATCCAAGCTGAGGAAATTCAGGCATAACAAAGTTGAAATTGTCAAACTAAAGATGCCCTGGCAAAGGATGCGGATTGCCATTCACCGGCATAGGATCTTCATCCGCAGGGAGAATGTCAGCAAACTCCGCGGAGAGGACATAAACAGGAGCAGTCCATGAGATTCTTAAGGCCCCGAAATCACCATACTCTCGATAGACAATATCACGCGGAACTTGCTCAGGACAGGGAAAAGAAGCATAAACCAGGGTGCGAACCATGCGAGGATCATCCAGATGCCACTGATGATAGCGACCAAAGGTACTCACTACATTAGAAATATATTTGGCGTTGCGGTAGTCCAATGGTATCCCCAAGATCATGAGCCAGCCTCTGCGAAAATCTTGGGTGGCTCTATAGTTGATGCCCTGGTTATGCGGGATGAAACGAACAAAGTGCCCATTGCCAAGGTCATAAGGAGGGTGATCCATGATGGCATGTCTAGAAGCAGCACTTCTAAACTCAAATAACCCAACACCTTCGATCCACTGCTGGTCACTAAGAACATCGCGATGAAGATGATTCATAACAAAGTCACTAACCAGCTGTCGGAATTGCAGATTCTGACCAGGCGGCGGAGGGGGCTCCACAATGCCGATTGCATACTGTTCGTGATGTTGATCTGGAGCGACCGCCGGAGAAAGAAACGTCCGCGGCAACCTCGTTGGCCCACCATCAATGACTTCAAAGCCCGACGGTAGGAATTCCTCAGGGTTAATGGCGAAGTTGGCCATGGTTGATGGAGGCAGCAAGGTGGTGGGTGGTGGAGGAGATGAAGTTTGGACAATGGCGGAGGACGGCAGCGATGGGACATGACTCTGCTGGTGCGCGTTGGAGGTCGTCTCTAAAACCGAGGAGACGCGAGGAGGTAGAATAGGAATAGGACTCGTGGCAGGAACTGATTCCACCTCCTTCGATTTACCAAGATTTTGTGGCACCTTATTTTTGACTTTCCAAACAAGACCGTTATCCAAAGCCCATTGCTTGCATTGAGAGCTGCGGTGACCAGAACGATTGCAAGCCAGACAAACAGGGCATGAAACAGACATGTGGCCCTGCTGCAAGCATTTAGAGCACGTTAACACCCGGGCCACCATGTCATCCACCATATTGTTAAACTGATCACGTGCCTCCTGCGAAGATGGCAAGTCAACAGGCAGAGGGCCGGGTGCAATCGGCCAAGGTGCAGAAGGCCCAGATGCAGAAGGCCCAACATGGGTAGCCGGAGATTTCGGGGTGGACGTGGAAGGAACTAACAACGTATCTCGGGCATGCAGATCCTATGGTTGCGAAGAAGCCAGCGCAGTATTAGGAATGAGATCTTTCGATTGAACTGTACCGAAAATGATCGGCGGCGACGCCACCGTCCAACGTAGATTCGCCGGCGGCGAGGGATGAATGATAACCCTCTCATGGGCTGAAACATCATAGCCTGCTTCAATGATGGTGTCAATCTCAGCCTGTGTTGCGGGGTATCTATAGCCTTTACAAGCATCATAGTTTTGCATGGTAGCAAATGAAATCCTCTTCTGAACTTTTGCACCTAATCGAAGTGAGGACTTACGCGGTGGATTATGCATGGCTAGCATGCCAAGAGCAGCTCGTCGTTTGGACGGACTAATGAGTATCCACTCAGCATCACATTCTATAGTCCAACGACGGAACTCGCGTTCCCAATTAGGGCCACCACGACCCCAAAGATTGAAATAACATTTGAAGTTTAAGCAAGTAAAAGAACGGAGATTAAGAACCAGGAAACCAACTTGCTTAGAGGAGACATTAAAAGAATAGACCTTGTCATGTATGTATGAAACTCCAAATTCAATAGCAGAACCTCCAATGGCCGCTTCCAAAGCCGCCGCAACAGAATCTTCTGTGAGACGAAAATCATCTCTCCCAAAAGAAACAACCATCGTGAAATGACCAGAATCATCAGTAGGATGAATGTATATACGATCTTGACAGAATCCAACACCATTGGTAGGCTATCGATGGACAAACTCTTCATTAAGCATATAACATAATATTAGTATCCAAAGTGTACTCCAAGATGATATAAAACTTATGCGCACAAATGAAAAATGCAGCTTGTGGTTACAAAAGTATAGATGATAATATATCGTACCTGAATAAGTGTGGAGCCAAACACCATGTTTTGATGTACAAACGAATCACGAATTACACCCAAGGCCTCAAGTGTAGGTGCAGAGACGACAGTTATTTGTGAAGGTTTATAACAATAATCAAGGAGCAACCTTTCAAGTGAAGGGGCATCTTTGAGGATGAGTTGCTCTCCACCAAAATAAATTCCAATGGTTTTAAGGTGAGGCAACTTTATTTGGAGACAATGGATACGGTTTCTAATACGAAAACAAGCAGCAAGCGCTCCTGGGCAGGGCAACCGGATTGGATGATGCTGTGTAGTGAGGCCTCCAACAGAACAACCACCACAAGCGAAAGTCTTTTTAGTAGTGGGAGTCGAATCATTATTAACATATTGTCTGGTAGATGGCACCGGGCTATGGTGAGGGTGTGGAAAGAGGAGGAAAACCACGAGATGGACAACGGTGGTATGAGCACAATTATAAATAGTTTGGTTCGCGACATATAATTTTCATAGTAATGGTAGAACTCAAGCTGCAAGTGTTTTTTGAATTCAGGGTATGTCAGCCAAGCGTCCACCGTGTAGGGTATGGACAGCAGGTAGCATGTCGGGATGTAGAGGCGTTGAACGGGGCCCTGCTGGTGAGAGGAGATGATGGATCTGAGGAGATCAAATTCAGGAAGGATAGATATCTGATGACAGTCGAGATTGAGGGGTGCGGTGCGCCATAGAGGGTGCCACCGATATGCGAGGACTTGTGTGCAGCAGCCATCCTTGACGGGGAGAAGGGAGATGATCTTACCAAGGATGTCGTCCGGGAGATCGCTGGTGCGGTCCACCGGAGATTCTACAGGTTTCTCAGATCTAGGAGGGGGGGGGGGCTCGTCGCTTCTCCCCGCACTGCTGGGTGCGGGGTCTACAACCGGCATCACCACTGGCGAGAGCCTCATCTTCTTGGTGCTGGGTCCTGCCAACTCCATTTTCCTTGCAGGCGTCGCGCCGAGCTCACGGGTTTGAGCAGAGTAGCCAGAGACGAGCCTAGTGGCGGTGCAAGTGTGGAAGAAGGAGGGCTGGGGTTTTATGTTAGGAGTGGAAGAAGAGGAGCATGCGCTTTTTGTACGAGTGAGGAAGAAGCTGAGCGGGGCTTTGTGTACGAGTGAGGAAGATAGGGAGCAGGGGGAACTGGGGGGCGACAGAAGCGGGAGAGTCCAGCGAGCGGCAAAATGAGGGGTCAAATAACATGCCCACAATATACATAGATTGACACGCTAGTCAACATTTACACTAAACTAAGCTTCACAAGATACAGTATGCTTACTAGCTAACATTCACAAGCACTTAAGTTCAGCATGTTTACGCATCTAAATGATTCACAAGACTATAACCAAGACATAGCCGTGAGAATGTGTAGAAATAAAGAAAAAATGATCGATGCTTCTCTGAGCAAAGGGCCTCCCTATGCACACATTAATTTCCTGGGCATGCTTCTTTCTGCTCAATGTTGCATGCACTTTGAGCATGTTGGCAACTCCACAACTAGCTTGACGGCTCATCTTGCAATTTACGCTGACACATTGCAGCAAACAGAGGAGGCAATAGAGATCACTCAACATTAGACCATTTTGTGCAGTTCCACTGAAATCATCTTCATTGTCCTGAATGTGAAAAGATAGGAAAGCGTTGTACTTAAACGGTGTCGCAGAACAGTAGCACATATTAATAGCTCGGCATGACAAAACATGATCATCTGGATGAAGGGGATACTGACATGCGTGAGGAAGATTATGCAGAATTTTATAGGTGGTTAGTTGATTTCCACTTTAATATCTGCTATGATGGCACAAAGGAAATTCTATGCAATCGATGAGCGCAAATCCTTTCGTGTGGCTGTAGAAAATTTGTCTGACTAACCCCAATATCTTTTTTGTGCAGTTCCACTAAAATAATGCACCGCTGTTTGCATGACCCTACTCGCCGCCCAGGCCATCAATGACTCGGTCTCTTTTATCTTACGTTGACGGTGGGGCTGCAGTGCTTGTTTGCTCCTCCACACATGACAACCTCGTTCCACACTACAAACAGCAAGTCAATGTATGAATAAGCTTATTTCATCTTGCGTTGGTCATTCTACCTACTCTCTCCATCCGGGTTTATTAGGCCTAAAGACAACTTCTTTTAGACCAAGACACCGTGAGGTCATCTTACATTAATGGCGGCAAACATGCAAAGCATGTCTGGATTTCTGCATTTTTGTTCTTGTCAGCGACCTTTCCTATGTGACCACGAGAAATCTAGATGTTCTCATTCTCGGTTGCATTGTCGACCCAACACCCCCCACTTTATGTCATTTTTCGACCAAGAGACCGGTCAGGCCAGCATCTTTATTTCCCTTTCCAACCAAGAGATTGGTTCATTAGCCAATACCTTTTTTCCTCTAATAGTAAAAATTTAGGTGGTATTTGAGTGTTCGACAAGCTGACGGAGCTAGCTACATGGGGAGCTTTGTAATACTAGAAGAATATCCACATGCAATATGCAATGATGTGGGGAGCAATCCTAACTTGGTGAAAAAAGGGCGGCAACGACGTTGGTAGCTGGGCCATTACAACAAGGCCGGTTCTAAAATAAGTTATACTTCCGGTCAGCGGGATGTGGCGAGGCAGACTGTGGCCTCCCGTGTTCTACTTCTCCTCGATGATGGCAACGGGCGGGGACGTCCTGGCCGTCACCTCGTCGACATCCGCGTAGCCGCGTCACCTTGTTGACGTCTGCAACAACTTCTTTCTCTGCCTTCATGGCGCGGCTACGCGTGCGTCGACGGGTATGGCGCAGTCGCAGGCACTGGAGGTGCTGTACGCCGCGTCGGCTTCGAGGGTAGCGACGATGCCCTTGCCATCGTGCTCCCTGACAAGCCGGCATGGAGCAACTCGACACTCTTCCTCGAGCTGGATTGGAGCGGCCAAATGCGGAACCAGGCGCTGGCTTAGGGCGACAACTGGCTCCGTCAGGCTAGGCGAGGTAGGTGGAGCAGCGAGCTGCCTCGCTCGTAACTACGAGGCTCAGCGGGCCACCCAGACAGCTTTTATGCCGGAGAACTCACCCTTCTAGCTAGGATTTCAACGACCTGGCATGTGTTATAGCCACCTGACGAGGCTTATAATACTTGCTCTAAGACTAGCCACAATGGGTAGTAACAATAGAGTAGTAGCTAGTAACATGCCCATGTTACTACTCTATGTTACTACCTCTATAGTAAGGAGTAACATATGTGTGGTAACATGCAACACTTCATTTATTAGGCTATACACTCATGCCGGAGTACTAGCTAAACCATGAACTAACTGTAACCAAAGAGGTGTTTGGATGGAAGGGTTAGATTGACAATAAATGCTCTTTCTCAATCATTTGCTATTTCTCTTGGAGAACTAACCCAAATAAGCACCTCTTGGGTGGGTTAGTTTTTTTAGGTTTGTTAGATGCATCTAACCCAAACTAACCCTCCTGTTTGGATATTTTCGGGTTAGTTGAGTACAAACTAACCCAAACTAACTCTAACCCATGGATCCAAACAGGACGATGTGTCGCTGCAAGAGCCGCCTATATTAACCATGCTCTAAAATGGTTGCACAACTTTGGCTATAGTAATGTAGTAAAGGTTAGTAGGTGACCTTGCGCTTGGCTCTTCGCCTCTTCCGGAAGTCGAACAATGATGATGGTACTACTTGTATAGCCCACTATTTCCTTTCAAAAAACAAAAATATAGCCTACTATTGTAAGCAAAGGCTTCTCCTCATGCTGTGAGCCATTGTGCGGGCATGGGCGAGGGAGAGGGTGTAGTAAGGAAGCTTCGCCTCGTTCTGCTAGTTGAGGAGACACATCAAAGTTATTTAGTAATCACTCCAAAAAGGGCCGACCATGTCCATGGCTACCATCCCGTGCTCCGTCACGTGCCATCAAGGAGAAAAAAATGCATAGTTGGTGCCATCGAAGTGCATGACTCACTTACGCACTGCTTATCTTCATTTTCTTGCATGACACGTTCACCTTGATGCTAGATGTCCCGTGTGTTGGCAAAATGATGAACATGCGGTGGACGTGCAACACAATTTCATGCAAACATGGTCGGTTATGTCACTAGGTGACCTTACGCTTGGCTCTTCACCTCTTCCGGAAGTCAAACAATGATGACGGTACTACTACAATATAACTATTCTTTTGCAGGTACTACAATACATATACTTGTGGAAAATAATGTTGCGTACGTGCCATCGAATAGGATAACTTTTTATAAATAACACGTCACTGTGTCATCGTCGAACTTTGATTTGTTCACGCGTGGCTCCCGAACAACTACCATACTCGCCAATTTATCACGTGAGCTGCCACTTCATACAGAAATGAGCTCACGGTGTACCTGGATCAGTCTCTCACACTTTTTACTAACTACCTCCATTTTCTTGCATAACACGTGGACCTCGATGCTGGATCTCCCACGTGTCGGCAAAACGAAGAAGAACGCCATTTCCAGTGGCATTTTTCAAAGCCTGTAGTGGTGTTTTTCAGAGTTTGCAAAAATTGCAGTGGCATTTTTCAAAGTTTGGAAATTGCAGTGGCATTTTTATGAATCACCATAATTGGAGTGGCATTTATCTAATTAATCCTAAAATCAACCAAATCTTCTCCGCATCCTAGTAGGAGTACTAGACCGGAAGAGTCCGAAACACGGTAGCCCACCTCACGCTATCACCATACTTCTTGGCCTCCGCATGACACGTAGCTCTAGTAATCCACCAAATCTAACCCATGGATTCAAACAGGGCCAAAGTGAGGTGTGCTGGCGATTTTGCCATCTATTGAGGTCGGTTAACTCACTCACACTCGCTCCCACATGTTAGCGATGTTGCCGTCTATTGAGTTATTACACTTAGACAGAGGAAGTTTACGTGACTAAAATTCTTGGAAAATCTTAATTCCTTTAGGTTCCCTATGTACCTAGATGGAGGAAGTACTCTTTTCTTTGCCTTGTTCGTGTGATCTATTTATACAAATCCAGAACAAAATGCCGAGGGCGGGGCTTTCCCGCGCGTTAGGCGGACTTGTTTGGCCTGGTGGGTCTGAGTGATATGATGTGCTACAATGTCATGCAGTCTTTGCTTGTGGTAGCAAAATTGCTGGTACAGTAGTTTTCTTGAAGAAGCAGATTCAAAGAAGTCATGATGGTTCCTTCGTCCGAGCAACTTATAGTGGGAAAGGTTAGGCATGCGATTAGACGACTCATTACTCATTATTACTGCGGCACTATGGCCGGGGTGAGTCTCCCCTGCAGTTCCATGTGATGTACTCTAATTCTGGTGTCATGGCAAGTGGACCAGGATGGACTACGTCCCACATGTGGGTGAACGAAAGTATTCTTTCAGATATTTAGGATGAGCAAGGAAGCCGGGCGGGATAGTGTAACTGCTCTTTTGCAGTAGTACAATTCATTTTTTTATGAAAGCTATTGTCTCCACTCTTATTACGATGGAGGAGTGTGAAACACGGCAGCCCAGTTAACTTGGCATGTGCACTACTCCCTCCGTCCGTGAAATTCTATACATATCACATTGACCAAGAGGAACCTCCATGGCATAATTAACGCTCGAAGCCACCATTCAACAAAGCGTGAAAAGATGGTTATTTCGCTCGAGCAACTTTTACTACTCCCTCCGTCTAGGTGTGTAAGTCACCTTACGAAAACCAAATAGTCCCAAAACAAAGAGAGAGTTAATGCATCATGCATACTCGTTTATGGGACGTTTGAAAGTTAATGCATTGAATGAGATGTGTGGCGTGTGTGCTTTCAATGACTTGAGACTACCAAACTTGACACGTACTAGTCATTTCATTGCATGCAATGCTATTAATTAGCAAATAAACATTAAATTCTCTCATTTTCCCCTCTGCCTTGGTTGCGGTGCACAATGACTTATTCACCTAGACGAAGGGAGTAGTATACTGTGCGAAAGGTGGGGCTCTGTGATTTGACTGCTTAGTAGGAATTATTACTGCGGCGCAACGAGCAGGGTGAATCTTGCTAGCGGTCACGTGGACCCGGATTCTAGATGTCACGCATGTGGGCGAAATGATGTTTAAAAGATTTGTGGCATTCCTATGAAGCTTCCGGGATATGTCCCGGCTTTGATGTGGGTGCTCACGGAGTTTCTCCTATAAAAAAAAGCCAACGAGGGTTAGCCCTTGTGTTGGTCTTTTTTTTTCCAGCATAATGATTTTTTTGTAATGCTATGAAGCTTTCAACTTGGTTACATGTGTCCTATTGCCTCCAGAGTTGTTTCGTTACAACATTCCATCTAATATAAAGGAAACCAACATGCATGCTAATGCATCTCAATGATCCGCAGATCATATTTACATCACAATGAATACAAAGTTGTGAGAATGTGTAGAAATAAACAAAAAATAAAAAAACCAAAGGATGATGTCCATAGGCATGGTTCCATTTCCTGGCGTCACTGGTTGGCAGCTAGTTTCACGCAACTCTGTTGAACTGAACAAGAAATGTTAGCTAGGAAAAGATCTATGGAGGACATGGGCCATCCGATCATGTTGTGCGGTTCCACTAATATTGAGTTAGCTGAGCATGCTTGTTTGCAAAGATATTGAACATGTGTTATTACATGTATAGTGGCGCCATTAGTTGTTGATGAAACATACACACACAAGTAGAAGCCAGTCACCTATGCAATCACTCATAAAACTAACCACTGCTTGGAGAAGATTAGGCTCGGAGTTGGATGAGGATGGCAAAACCGATCTCCCTTTGTGCAGTCGCACTGAAATGTAGAGACGTTGCCTGTGTGACATTTTAGTGGAACTGCACACGACATTCTTAAAGGAAAAAAGTTATTTGTGCAGTTCACCAAAAGGTCGCAATAGCAACGAGGTAGAATGGATAACCCTGTTTGCAAAAAAAGAGGTTGAAAGGAAACAATTACTGGCCAATGAAAGTTGATGACACATACGACGACAAAAAAGAAGCATATTCCTTGGCCTAAGGGAAGATAGCATCACGACTCTTTATCTAAAACAGTGTGAGGAGGAGATTGCAACATGGAAAGTACGCCGGCCGAGCTACGTTTTAGGAAACGAACTGTGGAAGATCCACATGCAGCGACGTGGGAAGTTGACAGTGGAGCATGGCCAGTTTTAGAGGAAGATGTACCTGAGGGTCGTCAGGGTGTAACGCGAAGGGCGGCACCGGGAGGGATATGATGCACCAGCAAGCAAGGGGCGAAGGCTCTACCGCGCCGGTCGTCCAAGAGAACGGCGTGTACCGTTGATCGGGACGCGTCGGGAGTGGATTTCCTGCCTCGGTGCTAGCGCAGAGCAACGCTGCATATCCTCCCTTTCTGCCGGCGGACATGATCCGGCCGGATGAGTGACCAGCGGTGAGAGAGAAAGTGTCAACTGCCATTTTGTGTGAAAGAGTGTGAACTGTGAAGAGACCAACCCCAACAGGTAGAGCGTCGGATCCTGCCTATATTGTATATAGTGCAGTCGTTTGCTAAATAAAACGCGCCGCGCTTTCATTCGTCCACGCACGGTACATGACCCTCCATCAAGTGGACAAGCACTACATGCATCAATTTTTCAAAACGTGGGCTGCATTTTTCGTACAGAAATGAGCTCCACGGTGTACCCACGAGGTTGTGGTCGGGCTAGAGATGGGAGTACGTGCGTCGCTTCATGCACCTCTTCTTGTCCTGCACGTACCCCACCTATGTGGGGATTTGTGAGAAAGATGGTGTGTGCGTTCGTGAGTGTGTTTTATGCGGTTGATTTCGTGAGTGTATTTTTATGCGGGAGACACTGATAGGGAATATGTGTCGATGATGTCTCAAACCAAAAAATGGAACATACACAATGTGTGTGAAACTGAGGCCTAACTAGATAGGAGTATATCATACAAATGATGTGATCCATGAGAAGAGAGGGGAGGGATCATCGGCATGTGGTGTCGATAGAAACGAAGAGAGGGATGGAGTCTATGGGTGTGAGATCAATAAAGAGAGGTTACAAAATTACGTGTCCGCACGTCAAAGATATAGGACAGACGGCCTACTAGAACGTGAGAGGGAAAAGGGTGTTTTGTGTGTGCCAGGAGGAACTGACTATAGCGTTCGATCTGTCAGTACGTGTCATCGGGGAGGGGGGGGCTAACTAGAGAGGTAGATTGACTCCTACATGTATGGAGAAGAAAAGACCGACATGCCTCCAACGTATCTACTTTTCCAAACACGTTTGCCCCTTGTTTTGGACTCTAACTTGCATAATTTGAATGGAACTAACCAGGACTAACGCTGTTTTCAGCAGAATTGCCATGGTGTTATTTTCATGCAAAAATAAAAGTTCTCGGAATGACCTGAAAATCACGGAGAATATTTTGGAATTTATAAAAAAACTGGCAAAAGAATCAAGACCAGGGGCCCACACCCTGTCCACGATGGTGGGGGGCGCGCCTGCCCCCCTGGGCGCTCCCCCCTATCTCGTGGCCCCCCTGAGGCTCCACTGATGTCGACTCCTACTCCATATATTCACTTTCGGGGAGAAAAAAAATCAGAGAGAAGGATTCATTGCGTTTTATGATACAGAGCCGCCACCAAGCCCTAATATCTCTCGGGAGGGCTGATCTGGAGTCCGTTTGGGGCTCCGGAGAGGGGAATCCAGCGCCATCGTCATCATCAACCTTCCTCCATCACCAATTTCATGATACTCACCGCCGTGCGTGAGTAATTCCATCGTAGGCTTGCTGGACGGTGATGGGTTGGATGAGATTTACCATGTAACCGAGTTAGTTTTGTTAGGGTTTGATCCCTAGTATCCATTATGTTCTAAGATTGATGTTGATATGACTTTGCCATGCTTAATGCTTGTCACTAGGGCCCGAGTGCCATGATTTCAGATCTGAACCTATTATGTTTTCATGAATATATGTGAGTTCTTGATCATACCTTGCAAGTCAAAAGTCACCTACTATGTGTTGTGATCCGGCAACCCCGAAGTTACAATAATCGGGACCACTCCCGATGATGACCGTAGTTTGAGGAGTTCATGTATTCACTAAGTGTTAATGCTTTGGTCCGGTACTCTACTAAAAGGAGGCCTTAATATCCCTTAGTTTCCAATAGGACCCCGCTGCCACAGGAGGGTAGGACAAAAGGTGTCATGCAAGTTCTTTTCCATAAGCACGTATGACTATATTCGGAATACATGCCTACATTATATTGATGGACTGGAACTAGTTCTGTGTCACCCTATGTTATAACTGTTGCATGATGAATTGCATCCGACATAATTATCCATCACTGATCCAATGCCTACGAGCTTTTCACATATTGATCCTTGCTTAGTAACTTCACCGTTACCGTTACTTCCATACTAGTTTGCTACTAAATACTTTACTACAAATATTAAGTCTTTCAGGTGTGGTTGAATTGACAACTCAACTGCTAATACTTGATAATATTCTTTGGCTCCCCTTCTGTCGAATCAATAAATTTGTGTTGAATATTCTACCCTCGAAAACTGTTGCGATCCCCTATACTTGTGGGTTATCAAGACAATTTTCTGGCACCGTTGCCGGGGAGCATAGTGATATGTCTCCAACGTATCTACTTTTGCAAACCCTTTTGCCCTTGTTTTGGACTCTAACTTGCATGATTTGAATGGAACTAACCCGGACTGACGTTGTTTCAGCAGAATTGCCATGGTGTTGTTTTTGTGCAGAAACAAAAAGTTCTCAGAATGACCTGAAACTCCACGGAGATTTATTTTGGAAAATATAAAAAATATCTGCAAGAAGATCCATACTAGGGGGCCCACACCCTGTCCATGAGGGTGGGGGGCGCGCCCCCTGCCTCGTGGCCCCCCTGGTGCTCCACCGACGTATCCCTAGATCATATAAGTTCACTTTCGGGGAGAAAAATATCAGAGAGAAAGAATTATCATGTTTCACGAGACGGAGTCGCCGCCAAGCCCTAATCTCTCTTGGGAGGGCTGATCTGGAGTCTGTTCGGGGCTACGGAGAGTGGAGATCGTCACCATCGTCATCATCAACCTTCCTCCATCACCAGTCCCATGATGCTCACCGCCGTGCATGAGTAATTCCATCATAGGCTTGCTGGACGGTGATGGGTTGATTGGGATCTATCATGTAATCGAGTTAGTTTTGTTAGGGTTTGATCCCTAGTATCCACTATGTTCTGCGATTGATGTTGCTATGACATTCCTATGCTTAATGCTTCTCACTAGGGCCCGAGTGCCATGATTTCAGATCTGAACCTATTATGTTTTCATAAATATATGTGTGTTCTTGATCCTATCTTGCAAGTCTATAGTCACCTAGTATGTGTTATGATCCGGCAACCCCGAAGTGACAATAATCAGGACCACTCCCGGTGATGACCATAGTTTGAGGAGTTCATGTATTCACTATGTGTTAATGCTTTGGTCCGGTACTCTATTAAAAGGAGGCCTTAATATCCCTTAGTTTCCAATAGGACCCCGCTGCCACGGGAGGGTAGGACAAAAGATGTCATGCAAGTTCTTTTCCATAAGCACGCATGACTATATTCGGAATACATGCCTACATTGCATTGATGAACTAGAGCTAGTTCTGTTTCACCCTAGTTTATAACTTCTACATGACGAATTGCATCCGACATAATTTCCCATCACCGATCCAATGCCTACGAGATTTTCCTATATAGCTAGTTGTTTATTTACTTCTCCGTCGCTACTATTACAAAAACTACAAAAACACTACCGTTACTTTTATTGCTGCTACCGCCACTATCATATTACTTTGCTACTAAACTATCTTGCTGCAGATACTAAATTTCCAGGTGTGGTTGAACTGACAACTCAGCTGCTAATACTTAAGAGTATTCTTTGGCTCCCCTTCTGTCGAATCAATAAATTTGGGTTGAATACTTTACCCTCGAAAACTAGTGTGATCCCCTACACTTGTGGGTTATCAAGACTATTTTCTGGCGCCGTTGCCGGGGAGCATAGCTCTATTCTTTAAGTCACTTGGGATTTATATCTGTTGCTCACTATGAAAAATTTGAAGTACTCAAAAACCAAGATCTTACCCTCAACTACGAGGGGAGTTAAGGAACTGCCATCTAGCTCTGCACTTGATTCTCCTTCTGTTATGAGTAAACTTGTGACACCTACTCCTGCTATTGAATCTGATATGTCGTATGTTCTTGATGATGCCACTTCTGCTATGTATGATGAAACTACTTCTATGCCTGATACCATGCCACTAGGTGAATTTCTAGATGAACAAATTGCTAAATTTAGGGAGAATGCAAATATTGAAACTGATGATATTTATGAAAGTGATGATGAAGCTTCTCCCAATAGGTATGAATTGCCTGTTGTTTGTGAGGGTTATGTTATGGATGAAGAAACTGATAGAGACTTTCTTGCTTGCAATGATAGATATGATCTTAAGAAATTATTAGCTAAGCTGAAAGAAAAGTCCTTGAATGCTAGAATGAAACATGACCCTGCTTTTGCTACTTCACCTATCTGTGTTACTGATAAGGATTATGAATTCTCTGTTGATCCTGAGTTAATTACTTTGGTTGAGTCTGATCCTTTCCATGGCTATGAGTCTGAAACTGTTGTGGCACATCTTACTAGGTTGAATGACATAGCCACCCTGTATATCAACGATGAAAAGATCCGTTACTATTATATCCTTAAGTTGTTTCCTTTCTCGTTAAAGGGTGATGCTAAGACTTGGTTTAAATCACTTGATCCTGGTTGTGTGCGTAGTCCCCAGGATATGATGTATTACTTCTCTGCTAAATATTTTCCTGCTCATAAGAAACAAGCTGCCTTATAGGAAGTATATAACTTTGCTCAAACTGAAGAAGAGAGTCTCCCACAAGCTTGGGCGAGGCTTCTCCAGTTACTTAATGCTTTGCCTGATCATCCTCTTGAGATGCATGATATACTTGATGTCTTTTATAATGGACTAACCGATGCTTCCAGAGACCACCTGGATAGTTGTGCTGGTTGTGTTTTCAGGGAAAGAACAGTTGAACAAGCTGAATTAGTATTGAACAATATGGTGGCCAATGAAAACAATTGGACACTTCCTGAACCAGCCCCTAAGCCAACTCCGAAGAAAAGAGGTGTTCTATTTCTCAGTCCTGAAGATATGCAAGAGGCAAATAAATCTATGAGAAAAAGGTATTAAAGCTGAAGATGTTAAGAATTTACCACCTATTGAAGAAATGCATGGTCTTGATAACACGACACATGTAGTAAAGATAAATTCTCTTTATAGATTTGATGAAGGTGATATTCCTCGTTATAAGTCTGCTAGCCAATGTTTAGATGTGTTCGACAATTTTATTGTGAAACAAGAAAACTTCAATGCTTATGTTGGTAGACAATTACAACACAATGCTTATATGATTGAACGCTTGAGTGATTATCTGTCTAGGGCTAAAGGTGAACTGAAACTTATTAGTATACATGCTTCTATGGTCACCACACAAGTAGAACAAGTACTTAAGGCTCAGAATGATTTGCTCAATGAATTAAATAGTAAGAATAATGACTATGATGTTAGAGTTGCAACTAGAGGTGGTAAAATGACTCAGGAACCTCTGTATCCCGAAGGCCACCCTAAGAGAATTGAGCAAGATTCTCAGAGAGCTAATTTAGATGCACCTAGTTCTTCTAAGAAGAAGAAAAAGAAAAATGATATGATCTTGCATGCCTCTAGTGAAACTGTAGCTGACACACCTGAGAATCCCAATGATATATCTGTTTCTGATGCTGAGACACAATCTGGTAATGAACATGAACCTAGTGATAATATTAATGATGATGTTCATGATGATGCTCAACCTAGTAATGATAATGATGTAGAGATTGAACCTGCTGTTGATCTTGATAACCCACAATCAAAGAATCAACGTTATGATAAGAGAGACTTTGTTGCTAGGAAGCACGGTAGGGAAAGAGAACCATGGGTTCAGAAACCCATGCCTTTTCCTCCGAAACCATCCAAGAAAAAGGATGATGAGGATTTTCAACGCTTTGCTGAAATGATTAGACCTATCTTTTTTGCGTATGCGTCTGACTCATGTGCTTAAAACAAATCCTTATGCTAAATATATGAAAGATATTATTACCAACAAAAGAAAGATACCTGAAGTAGAAATTTCCACCATGCTTGCCAATTACACCTTTAAGGGTGGAATGCCTAAGAAATTAGGAGATCCAGGAGTACCTACTATACCTTGATCCATTAAGAAGAACTATGTTAAAACTACTTTATGTGATCTCGGAGCCGGTGTTAGTGTTATGCCTCTCTCTTTATATCGTAGACTTGACTTGAGTAAGTTGACACCTACTAAAATATCTTTGCAAATGGCTGATAAATCAACTGCTATACCTGTCGGTATTTCTGAGGATGTGCCTGTTGTAGTTGTAAATGTTACTATTCTAACGGACTTTGTTATCCTTGATATTCCCGAGGACGATAGCATGTCTATTCTCCTTGGTAGACCATTTTTGAATACTGCAAGGGCTGTTATTGGTTGCAACAAAGGCAATGTCACTTTTCATGTCAATGGTAATGAGCATACGGTACACTTTCCGAGGAAACAACCTCTGGTCCACAGTGTCAATTATATTGGAAAATTTTCAACTATTACTATTGGAGGTTTCGAATTTCCTCTTCCTACTACCAAGAAGACATATGACATTCTTATTGTTGGGGACATACATATCCCCATTGAGGTAACCTAGTGTTATTCGAACATTCTCCAGTTTCATGTTTTTCGGAAAGAGTTTATTAACAAGACCTGATCAACCTTATTAATGGATTCCTTTTGATGAGCATGGGATAGGTGAATCTAGATAGCACGACCTTCTATACCCTCTGTTTACTTTCTGTTAATTAGGATAAAATAAAGCAAAAATAGTATTTTCTGTCTGTTTCCAAACTTATCCATGCAATAAAAAAATATCACGAAAATAAAAGTTCTCCAAATGCCATGAAAATGAAATATGATTTTTTCTAGAATATTTGAGGAAATATGGCAGATAACACACAGCGAGGGGAGCCAGCACCTGGCCACGAGGGTCCAGGGCGCGCCCTCCTGCCCAGGGCGCGCCCCCTGCCTCGTGGGCCCCAGGTAGCCCCCTCCACTTATTCCTGCACACACACTCTTCTTCTTCCTCCCAAAAAAATCACCAACCAGCTCAATCCCGAGTTCTAGCTCATCTTGCTGCCATTTTCGATCTCCTTGCTCAAAGCACCATTCACGAAACTGTTTGGGGAGATTGTTCCTTTGTATGTGACTCCTCCATTGGTCCAATTAGTTTTTGTTCTAGTGCTCAATTTATTGCAAATTTTGCTGCTGCGGTGACCTTGTTCTTGAGCTTGCATGTCAAATTTTCTTGGTCCCAAGTAGTTCTAATGCATGATATAGTCTCTAGGCACTTATAGGAGTTGTTGCTATCAATCTTGTTGAGTTTGGTTAACTTTTATTTTGAGTTACTAAAAATTTCAGAAATTTTCAAAAAAGGAAAATGATAAAGAGATTGTTGAGGGGCTCCTCCAGCAAGAGCTCAGAGGAGAAGAAGAAAGAAGAAAATAAGAAGCCCAAATATAATCTTCCTCGCATGGCGGAAGTTCGACCGTGTGAATGGCCTTGTAATGATTTCATGATGTCCGCCGGTATTTACGAAGACTTTTACTGGTTGGCAAATAATACAGGCCTCACCGACTTCCTCCACGACCAAAAAGAACAGTATCTCTTACTCACCAATATTTTCACGCAAAGTTTTCATTTTCATGCTAAGAAAACACCACCTACGGTGGAGTTTCGTTTATATGATGTGATTAAGGAGATATCACTCTTAGAATTTTGTGAAATATGCGAGGTACCTTTTGAAGGTAGACTTGATGAACCACGTCGTGAAGACGTTGAAGGGTTTATTGACATGATAGTTGTAGGAGAAACTAGACAAGTCTCAGGGGCAAGAATCACTAGTATACACTTCCCTGTTCTGCGCTACTTTGCTTTATTTTCTAGTAGATGTTTAATTGGTCGCGGGAACAGTGGGAATTTTAGTGCCCCTGCTATTACCATTTTACGCCACACTTTGTTTTGAGACACAACTTTTAGTTTGGGTGTCGTCGTTGCTAAACGACTGAGTCTGAACCGCTCAAAGGGGCCCGTCTTTGGAGGCATCTTTGCTTCTCTCCTTGCCGAACATTTTAGAATACCCATTAGGCATCATGAGAAGGAAGAAAAATTGCTTGCTCCTGTTTATCTAGACTACAAGAGCATGGTAGCTCATGATTTTGTTGTTAAAGACAAGGATAGGTTGCTTAATTATAAATTAAGGTTTGATGAAATATACTGTGAAATTGTTACCTTGCGTGCACCATCTTTGTTTGATCTGTCCATAGGCATATACCTCATTACATCAGATGCCTTCTACAAGTTCCAAGGCCAGGCACAAGCTTCGGAGCCCGAGTCAGAGCCACCGCTTGATCCTTACCGTTAGTCTGTTTATGGGTGCGAGCTGGATGAGCTCGCCAACCAGTGGCACCCAGAGGACACGTCTGAGTACACTGGAGGGAGTAGCTTTGATCCGTGTCCATAGACCAACTTAGGCCAAAAGCCTAAGCTTGGGGGAGTACGTGTTTCTCACCGACTTTACATTCATGTTCACATTTATTCTAGTTGTCGGTGCTCACACTCTTTCACTGTACCATCCATGTTTAGTTTCAATTTCCTTTTCTTAGTCTTTTTCTCCTGTGCTAGAAAAACCTTAAGAAAAACAAAAAATATATTAGTTATAGCTTCTAGCAAGTTTACTTTCTTTGCTTGTAGTAGTAGTTAAAAATGAAAACCCAAAAAGATTTCCCGTTCTTCTTTTGCTTGGTGAGAGCTTTCTCGTGTAAATAGTTTCTTTTCTTTTCTTTGGGGGTTAAGAGTAGAAGACCATGATTGAAAATGCTTAGTGGCTCTCATATGCTTTATTGTTGATTTAACCTTGAGCCGCATTACCTTGTCTTCTCTCTTGCATTACTTGCCTGCAGATTCCAGCTTAGTCCAATGCATGTGCACTATTATTATTATCCACACCGTTCGGTCGTGCGAGTGAAAGGCAATAATGATGATATATGATGAACTCATTGAGATGAGAAAAGCTAGTACGAACTCGATCTATTTTGTTTTTGTAAATATGATAGTTCATCGTTCCTAATTCAGCTTGTTATGAATGAACATGCTTGCAATGACAATTAGAGATCATAGCTTCTTATGCCATGCTTAATTAGCTGAGAGTTTATAATGGTCTATCTTGCGTGCCAACATGATATTAAAATGGTTGTGATGTGGTATGATGGGGTGGTATCCTCCTTTGAATGATTCAAGTGATCTGACTTGGCACATGTTCACGCATGTAGTTGAAACAAATCAACATAGCCTCCATGATGTTTATGTTCATGGTGATTTATATCCTACTCATGCTTGCATTAATTGTTGATTAATTTTAATGCTGTTCATGACCGTTATTCCTCTCTAGCTGGTCGCTTCCCAGTCTCTTTCTAGCCTTCACCTGTACTAAGCGGGAATACTACTTGTGCATCCACTTCCATAAACCCCAAAGTTAGTCCACATGAGTCCACTATACCTTCCTATATGCGGTATTTACCTGCCGTCCCAGGTAAATTTGTATGTGCCAAACTCTAAACCTTCAAATGAAATTATATTTTGTATGCTCGAACAGCTCATGTATCAACTAGGGCTGTCTATATCTTCCATGCTAGGTGGGTTATTCTCACGATGAGTGGACTCTGTTCATCATTCATGAGAAAATTGCTGGTAACCGGGATGCCCAATCCCATGCTTAAAATCATAATAATTAAACAAAAAACCCCCCCAGGGCTGTTGCTGGTTTGGACGGTACCCGTTGTTTTGGGCTAGCAGTGGAGTGTGCTTGTTGGTGGTTGGGGGAGTATAAACTTTACCATTCTGTTTGGGAACCGCCTATAATGTGTGTAGCATGGGAGATATCGAGATTCTTGGTTGTTATGTTGACAATGAAAGTATACCGCTCAAAATGTTATTCATCTCTATTTAAAAATCGAGCTCTGGCACCTCTACAAATCCCTGCTTCCCTCTGTGAAGGGCCTATCTATTTACTTTTATGCAGAGTCATGATCCTCTTATCAAAGAGCACCAGTAAGAGAGCACCTCTGTCGTTGCATGTATTACTATTAATTTGTATTGAGTGTGATCATGGCTGGATCTCTTTTACCATGAATTACAATGTCAAGTCAGTCCTTGATATTTAATGGTGCTCTGCATTTATGTTTTGCGGTCTCAGAAAGGGCTAGCGAGATACCATCTTGTTATATCATATCATGATTGTTTTGAGAAAGTGTTGTCACCCGAGGTTTATTATTATTGCTCGCTAGTTCATTATGCCATTGATGTGAGTAGTCTTGAGACCTAAAAGTTATTATGAATGTGGTTAGTTCATGATCTTGTTGAAAACCTGAATGTTGGCTTACATATTTACAACAACAAGAGCAAACAGAGTTTGTCAAAGTTTCTCTTTATCACTTTCAATTTATCAACTGAATTGCTTGAGGACAAGCAAATGTTTAAGCTTGGGGGAGTTGATACGTCTCCAATGTATCTACTTTTCCAAAACCTTTTGCCCTTGTTTTGGACTCTAACTTGCATGATTTGAATGGAACTAACCCGGACTGACGATGTTTTTAGCAGAATTGCCATGGTGTTGTTTTTGTGCAGAAATAAAAAGTTCTCAGAATGACCTGAAACTCCACGGAGATTTATTTTGTAAAATATAAAAAAATATCTGCAAGAAGATCCAGACCAGGGGGCCCACACCCTGTCCACGAGCATGGGGGCGCGACCCCCTGCCCAGGGCGCGCCCCCTGCCTCGTGGCCCCCCTGGTGCTCCACCGACGTATCCCTAGATCCTATAAGTTCACTTTTGGGGAGAAAAAAATCAGAGAGAAAGAATTATCGCATTTCACGAGACGGAGCCGCTGCCAAGCCCTAATCTCTCTTGGGAGGGCTGATCTGGAGTCCGTTCGGGGCTCCGGAGAGTGGAGATTGTCGCCATCGTCATCATCAACCTTCCTCCATCACCAATTCCATGATGCACACCGCTGTGCATGAGTAATTCCATCGTAGGCTTGCTGGACGGTGATGGGTTGGATGGGATCTATCATGTAATCGAGTTAGTTTTGTTAGGGTTTGATCCCTAGTATCCACTATGTTCTGAGATTGATGTTGCTATGATTTGCTATGCTTAATGCTTGTCACTAGGGCCCAAGTGCCATGAGTTCCGATCTGAACCTATTATGTTTTCATGAATATATGTGTGTTCTTGATCCTATCTTGCAAGTCTATAGTCACCCACTATGTGTTATGATCCGACAACCCCGAAGTGACAATAATTGGGACCACTCCCGGTGATGACGGTAGTTTGAGGAGTTCATGTATTCAATATGTTCGGTACTCTATTAAAGAGGAGGCCTTAATATCCCTTAGTTTCCAATAGGACCCCGCTTCCACGGGAGGGTTGCTACCTCTTGAGCTTGCGTTGTATTCCCTCGAAGAGGAAAGGGAGATGCAGCACAGTAGCATAAGTATTTCCCTCAGTTTTTGAGAACCAAGGTATCAATCCAGTAGGAGACCACGCGCCAGTCCCTCGCACCTGCACAAACAAATAAGAACTTCGCAGCCAACGCGATAAGGGGTCGTCAATCCCTTTACTTGTCACTTACGAGAGTGAGATCTGATAGAGATGATAATTACATTTTTGGTATTTTTTGGTATAGAAACAAAAAGTAAATAAAGCAAATAAACAACAGCGACAGAAATTGGCTAGTTGACGTGAAAGTAATATGATAAAGAGAGACCCGGGGGCCATAGTTTTCTCTAGTGGCTTCTCTCATGATAGCGGTATTCTACGGCGGGTAAACAAGTTACTGTCGAGCAATTGATAGAAAAGCGAATAATTATGAGACTATCTAGGCATAATCATTGTATATAGGCATCACGTCCGAGACAAGTAGACAGAAATGATTCTGCCTCTACTACAATTACTCCACACATCGACCGCTATCCAGCATGCATCTAGTGTATTGAGTTCATACGAACAGAGTAACGCCTTAAGAAAGATGACATGATGTAGAGGGATAGCCTCAAGCAATATGATGAAAACCCCATATTTTTATCCTCGATGGCAACAATACAATACGTGCCTTGCTGCCCCTACTGTCACCGGGAAAGGACACCGCAAGATTGAATCCAAAGCCAAGCACTTCTCGTATTGCAAGAACTATAGATCTGGTAGGCCAAACCAAACCAATAATCCGAATAGACTTGCAAGGATATTATGAGCACACATAAAAAGTTCAGAGAAGAACCAAATATGTTTCATAGATAACCTTGATCATAAACTCACAATTCATCGGATCTCGACAAACACACCGCAAAAAGAGATTACATCGAATAAATCTCCTCGAAGACCGAGGAGAACTTTGTATTGAGATCCAGAGAGAGAGAAGAAGCCATCTAGATACTAGCCATGGACCCGAAGGTCTGAGGTAAACTACTCACAACTCATGGTGAGGGCGATGATGATGATGATGAAGGCCTCCGTGATGGATCCCCCTCCCGGAACAGGCTCCAAGATGGGATCTCCACGGGAACAGAAACTACGGCGGTGGAATTAGGGGTTTCTCTCTGCGTATGGAGTTTCTGGGGTACGTAGGTATATATAGGAAGAAGGGGGGCCCCCGGGGCTGTGTGGGCCAGCCTCGAGGCAGGGGGGCATGCCCTGGGAAGGGGGGCGCGCCCCCACCCTCGAGGGCTGGCCCTACGTCCGCTGACTTGGTCCCGAAGACTCGCGAGCGTGATTTCCTCCAAAAATATCTCTCGAGAAGGTTTCATTCCATTTGGACTCCGTTTGATATTCCTTTTCTGCAAAACCCTGAAATAGGGAAAAAACAGCAATCTGGACTGGGCCTTTGGGTTAGTATGTTAGTCCCAAAAATGATATAAAAGTGAATGATAAAGCCCATTAAACATCCAAGACTTCATAAATAATATCATGGAATAATAAAAAAATTATAGATACGTTGGAGACGTATCAAGGGTAGGACAAAAGATGTCATGAAAGTTCTTTTCCATAAGCATGTATGACTATATTCGGAATACATGCCTACATTGCATTGATGAACTAGAGCTAGTTCTGTGTCACCCTAGGTTATAACTTCTACATGATGAATTGCATCCGACATAATTTCCCATCACCTAGATTATAGGAAAAGCTCGTAGGCAATTATGTCGGATGCAATTCATCATGTAGAAGTTATAACCTAGGGTGACACGGAACTAGCTCTAGTTCATCAATGCAATGTAGGCATGTATTCCGAATATAGTCATACGTGCTTATGGAAAAGAACTTTCATGACATCTTTTGTCCTACCCTTGATACGTCTCCAACGTACTATAATTTTCTATTCTTCCATGCTATTATTTATGAAGTCTTGGATGTTTAATGGGCTTTATCATTCACTTTTATATCATTTTTGGGACTAACCTACTAACCCAAAGGCCCAGTCCAGATTGCTGTTTTTTGCCTATTTCCGGGTTTTGCAGAAAAGGAATATCAAACGGAGTCCAAACGCAATGAAACCTTCGCGAGAGATATTTTTGGAGGAAATCATGCTCGGGAAACGTCAGGACCAAGTCAGGGGATGAAGGGCCAGCCCTCGAGGCCAAAAACTCCATACGCAGAGAGAAAACCCTAATTCCACCGCCGTAGCTTTTGTTCCCGTGGAGATCCCATCTTGGAGCCTGTTCTGGGAGGGGGATCCATCACGAAGGTCTTCATCATCATCATCATCGCCCTCACCATGAGTTGTGAGTAGTTTACCACAGACCTTCGGGTCCATAGCTAGTATCTAGATGGCTTCTTCTCTCTCTCTGGATCTCAATACAAAGTTCTCCTCGGTCTTCGAGGAGATCTATTCGATGTAATCTCTTTTTGCGGTGTGTTTGTCGAGATCCGATGAATTGTGAGTTTATGATCAAGGTTATCTATGAAAGATATTTGGTTCTTCTATGAACTTTTTATGTGTGCTCATAATATCCTTGCAAGTCTCTTCGAATTATTGATTTGGTTTGGCCTACTAGATCTATAGTTCTTGCAATGGGAGAAGTGCTTGGCTTTGGGTTCAATCTTGCGGTGTCCTTTCCCAGTGACAGTAGGGGCAGCAAGGCACGTATTGTATTGTTGCCATCAAGGTCAAAAAGATGGGGTTTTCATCATATTTCTTGAGTTTATCCCTCTACATCATGTCATCTTTCTTAAGGCGTTACTCTGTTCGTATGAACTCAATACACTAGATGCATGCTGGATAGCGGTCGATGTGTGGAGTAATAGTAGTAGATGCAGAATCATTTCGGTCTACTTGTCTCGGACGTGATGCCTATATACAATGATCATGCCTAGATAGTCTCATAATTATTCGCTTTTCTATCAATTGCTCGACAGTAATTTGTTTACCCGCCGTAGAATACCGCTATCATGAGAGAAGCCACTAGAGAAAACTATGGCCCCCGGGTCTATCTTTATCATATTACTTTCCCGTCAACTAGCCAATTTCTGTCGCCATTGTTTATTTGCTTTCTTTACTTTTTGTTCTATAGCAAAAATACCAAAAATATTATCTTATCATCTCTATCAGATCTCACTCTCGTAAGTGACCTTAAAGGGATTGACAACCCCTTATCGCGTTGGCTATGAAGTTCTTATTTGTTTGTGCAGGTGCTAGGGATTGGCGCGTGGTCTCCTACTGGATTGATACCTTGGTTCTCAAAAACTGAGGGAAATACTTACGCTACTGTGCTGCATCTCCCTTTCCTCTTCGAGGGAATACAACGCAAACTCAAGAGGTAGTAGTGAACATGGTGGGGTTATGCTTGAACGTGAGTAGCTAGGATCACTTATTGATCACCTTTGGCGACCGTTAGCACATATCCTCATCTCGCTCTGACTTCGTAATCCAGTTGCTTAGTGCTTCCTGCAGCCACTTATTACCTCTCCACCCTTAATAGGATTTGTTAGATTTGATACTCGGGAATGGGATTGCTGAGTCCTTGTGACTCATAGATTACAACACACACCAGATGCAGGTACAACTGAGTACGACGGAGGATATGGACAAGAACTTCACTAGGATTTCGATGAAGAGCGTGGTCGTATGTATGTGACGTACCCCGACGATTAGTAGTGGTTCCTACTAGGGGCGATCAGAACTTGTGGTTGTGGTATCTTTTCTCGTTTGTTTTTGTCCGTAGTCAGACCATGTGTTATTTGGATGAATGTATGAATGTTAAATTAATTGTGTGAAGTGGCGAGTGTAAGCCAACTATTTAACTCTTTCATCCCTGTTCTTTACATGAGTTGTGCAAAGATACCACGCTTGCGATCATTCCTGAATGTGATTGTGTCTCTAACTCGTGCCTCGACACGTAGGAGATATAGTCGCATCTTGGGAATTACAAGTTGGTATCAGAGCCTTCTCTGACCTAGGAGCCCCCTGATTGATCGAACAGTCGTCGGTTGAGTCTAGACACACACACGAAAATGTTTTGTTCCTCATCCCCTTCATCGCTGTGGTGAGGATTCCTGACATTGTTTTAACATCACTATCCTCAATTTTCACCAAATTTGTTTTAGGATCACACGGGTATTGTTTGGATTGTTCCGATATCTTTGTGACGAGAATTCTGTCTTGGTGCATCCCGTCTGTTTAGGCTGAGTCCCGGGGAGTTGAGCTCTGAGGTATTGTCGTCCCATTGTGTATCGTTATAGTTCTAGAATACCAGAGGCGACCGACATCGAAAACTCTTCTATGCGTGTCTGGTGGTGAGATAACCCCGACATCACCCAGTACTGGTGGGATAGTTCGGGAGTATTGCCACAGCTAGTATAGCGGATGCATTTCGAAGGTCCGAGGTAAACGGTTTACGAAGGTGCCTAGTTATGTGTTGACAGATGGATACAGCTGGATGTAGGTATTGCTAGTTGGGTGAGATATTGTTTTTCCCCTATATCCCCAACACCAAATTGCATAACCGGAAAGCTTCGGGAATTAATAGGTGGGATTAAAGTAGCTCTTATGTAATCTTCCAACGTGTGCATGATATGAGGTTGGGGTTCAACATCTAGTGGACAGGTTATCATGGTCGTTGTTACACTAGGGGGTTGCATCTTAAAGAGTCCTTGGCTATGCTGACTCGGGGATTGCAAGGCCCTTTGTAACACGTGCCATGGGGCCTCGGCACAAACATGTGGGACGAAACCTCTATTATGTATTTGTTCCATCTGTTACCTTGTTGTTTTATTCTATCATTTTGTTCTCCCAAGTGGCTTCTAGACAAGTTGATGTACCATTAAGCTTATGGAATTCATTCGTTCAATTCTCTGTTCGAATGATATTGTGAAGATTATGTTGCAACATATCTATCCTTTGTTTTATTGCGATTGTGGCATCCGAGTTGCTTCGATGTCAAGTGTTGATTCCATACCTTTCCTAATCGGTGTTCTCATATTTCTATGGGAGTGCTAATCCTTCTTGATCGTCAAGATTGTCATGTTAAATTATTTCTCAACCGATGTGTTTCTCTTCAAGTTAAACCAATCCTTTCAATATGTGCAAGACCAATTCTTGGTTTTTCTCAATGGTGTCCGTTTCATTCGTCCCAAGTTGTCTTTATTTTTCCCCACCCTCCCACCCTTTTCTTTTATGGAGCTAGAATTTTTAGTCAAGTATCCATTTTATTCACGTGATGTTTCTTCATTCTTTTTCTTTCAGTTTCATTATATGGTGATTTTTCAGGAACATGCTCACGAGCTTCAAGTTTATCATTCTCCGTTCTCGTTTCTTCTCCGGTGGATTTAATTCAAGCTTTGGTGTTGATTATATCTTTCCTCTTATTTCACATGTTTTCACATGTTGAAATTTCTTATCCAAAGTCTCTCATGTTTATTCAACTCCCTCTAATTCTTCTCTGGAGTGCTGAAGATATCTCGGAAGATCCGCGTTTCCATTCTTAATCCGTTCAAGCTATTTTGAGGTTGTTATCTTATTCAAGGCATTTAATTCAACTGGTGCACTATCTCTCAAGCAATCTTTCTCGATGGTGTTTCTTTTCAGTGGACCCTAACCCACAAGTCTTTCTCTAGGATCTTACCTGACTCTTCTAATTTTCCCGGAGTTATTATGGAGTTCTTTCCAAAGTGTGACATAAGAGTGATTTCCATCAGTCACATGCCTTCTCCAAGATTTTTTCCAATTATTTTCATCTTTAGCTCTACCTTTCCCCTTTTCATTCTTTCGGCGTATCTCAAATTCTTCATGGTATTTCTCGTCGTTCTTCTGAACATTTGAAGACAGGAGAAGAGTTTCTCTTAAATCTTGGCCCGTTCTCTTGAATATTAGTGGTTCTAGCTTCATGACATCCTCATAGTTGTTTCGATCATGAGGAATTTTTTCATATCATCCGAAGCATTTCATGAATTCTTCCCATTGTGATCCTCCGAAGGCCATCAATTCAGAAGATTTCTTCGTTCTCAGTTTTCAACTTCGTCCTCCAACTATTCTTAATTGACGCCTCTTCGTTCGTCTCCATATTCTTATGGTGGTTTGTTCAAAAATTCATTTTCCTTTGTCATCATATCAGTTCATTCGTTCTTTCTGAAATCCTACTGGTGATTCGTTGAATACCTTCTGAAGATTGTGCGAGATGTCTCTTTAATTCTTTGCAACGGGAATAAGTAGTATGCAAATCCAATGCTTCTCATCAATTTAATTGATGGAGGATAAGCATAACATAATTCTTATTCTTTTCATCAAGTTGATTAATTCCTTCCTTCAGAATTTGTTCATGATGAATAAATTCTAATCCCAAGTCCTTTCATCTTTTCTTTTCCGGAGTTCAAAGTTTGTCGGCCATCTCATTGGAACCTCCATCTAAATCATCGCAGGCCTTAAATCTTATTCTTTCATCCTTCACTTCTCATCCTTTTATTACCGGAGTTCTTCATGGTGGTTCATCATGATTTAATTCATCCTTGAAGTCTTCATCAAGATTCTTGTTGGAGCTCAAGTATTCTTCTTCCTGCATTATGAAGTGCAATTTTCGCTCCCTTTTCTTTTGAGATGGTGTTATGTAATTTTTGACAATTTCCTTTCATGTTTCATGATTCACAAGTTATCAAGAATGAAATATGTAAACCCATCATTTTCTTCGTTCAGGAGATATTTTCAACCCTTCAATTTATTCATTGGAGTTATCTTGGGTTGTATTTCACCTAAAAGCTTTCCCTAAGGATTGTTGCTATTGTGGTGCTTATAAATGACCCAAATTCTTCCTTTATCCTCTCGGTGAAAGAATTTGTCCTCTCTTCGCTCATCTCAAATCAATCATTTCGAAGTGGCAAAATTTCACCTCAATTTTGAGATGTTTCCCATAAGGCCACAACAAGCTTATTCTTTTCGTTGTTGATTTTCCATCAACCCCATTCAATCCATCTTTGTAAGGATGCTTTCCAAATTCATTTGTGGGAGAAGTTGTCATTTTCTTCTAGTTCTTTTCTTTCCAACAATTTAGCACCTATCCTTTTGTTCCGGAGGCTTTGTGATATTGCTCTCTTCGAACCATCATCTCGTCATATCAAGATCATGCTCTTGTCCTTTCCAGTCCATTTAATAGGAGTGTTGTGACCTCCATTCTAGTTCTCTCATCCTATCAAGTTTTTCCTCTCTTTTCCACCGGAGTGCTGTCTGAAGCCTTTCTTACCCCTTGTGCCATTCGTTCAATAGTTTCAGAGGCAGTGTGTTGTTGATTTCATCAAGTATCATCCCAACTTAGCAAGTTCATGTTCAATTCCTTCCATTTTCAGTCGGAGTGCTGTCCGAATTCTTCATTCTTGTTCCTTGGCTATCTCGTTATATCGGTGCAGTTTCAAATTCTTTTGCTTCGTTAGGCTCTTGTTTTATGCCTTTCAACCTACAAGATTCTCATAATGTTCCTTGTTCCTCTTTGCTAACGGAGTGTTTCCAAGCTCTTTCATCTCCATTGTATTCTTTCTTACAATTTGTTCAACCTCAAGGTTCATGGTTTCACTCGTTTGTCGAAGAAGCAACTTTATTTTACCTCTTCCTTTTAGGTTTTATCCGGTGCCATCTCTAGGATCTCGGGTCAAGATCCTCTGTTAGTGTGGGAGAGTTGTGACGCCCCAAGACCGACGCTCTGGAAGACTTCCATATATTTCGTGATCGAGGGAGTTCACATGGTGATTTCTCTTTATAACATATTGTCCTAATATTTATGGAGCTACTAAAAATTATTCCATTAGTTTGGAATCACCAAAAACACACTTGCAAATAAACCCCATGTCTTTTCTACTTCAAGTTTGGTCTCCAAACTTTGCTCTAAATTCTATTACCATTTCCCCAAGCTCTTCCTAGATTCTCAACATATTTGGACACTTCTAAAACTAAGTCCTAGTTCAAACCCATTTGAATTAAATTCAAATGATTTTGAATTACATTTTTTTCAATCATGCCTCACTATTTTTCTAGGATCATGCTCATTTTTATGAGTCCGGGAAAAATAAGCCCGTGCCTAAACACCATCCCCAACTCTTCATTTATTCTCCTTTTTCTTCTTTGTTTTTCTGTTTTTAGAAAAGATGAGAGAGAGAAGAGACCTCCAGTGCAGCCCCGCGGCCCAACCTCCCAGCAAGCCGGCCCACCTAAGCCATCCCCGCAGCGCACCAAACCCCAAACCCTATAACCCAGCGCCTGATCTCCCTCTCCCCTTCGTCCTCCTCCCCTGCCGCCGCTCACACCGAGAGAAAGAGGAGCGAACCCCACGACCCCCTCGCTTGTTCCTGCCTCTGCTCGCCTCCCATGGTTCGGCGCCGCCGCGCCTTGCTCCACCGGCCGGCCGGCCACCGCGCCGCCATGCTCCTGCATCGCGCGAGCCCAGGCCCAAGGCCGCCCCTCCGATCACCTCTTCCTCCGCGCCCTGCTTCCTGAGTCCACCTCCTCGGCCACCTCCCCATCCCGCCGCCCAACGCCGCCCTATCTCCTCACGCCGGCCCTGCCGCCAAGTCCCATCGCCGAAGCTCGCCTCCGTCCCAACTCCGACCGGATCAAGCCCTGCTTGTTTTGCCCGCCGGATCCTCCCTCCCGCGACTCGGATCCATCGCAGCCGCTAATCCATGGAGCCATGGCCTCTCCAGCACTGTCACAACACGTGGTTGCCGCCAAGACCGCATCCCTGCATTTTCTGCAGCCATCCCCACAAGCTGGTGCTACCTTGTTTACCTTGCCATGTTTCTGTGCAACTGTCAGGCCCAAGATGCGATTCTATCCCGATCACGTGACACTTACGTGATTGGGGCACAACCGCATTTCGGGTGCTTAGCAAGATGGATATCATTACATCGTACCATTACATACATACATGGGGGATACAACAATTCATACAAGTCACATGAATACAACATCATCAATACAAGGCATCCGACTACGGATGCAAACATGAAAAGCACAACGACATCCATCTGCTATCCCAGGCTGCCGACCAGGAACCTAACCCAAGACTGAAGAAGAAGAAGAAGAAAGAACTCCAACACAACAGACATCGCTCTCACGTCAAGTCATCGGAAACCTACACCTGCAACTGTTGTTGTAGTATCTGTGAGCCACGAGGACTCAGCAATCCCATTACCATGGGTAACAAGACTAGCAAAGCTAAATGTGTTGGAAGAGGTTAAGTGGTGAGGTTGCAGCAGCGGCTTAGCAATATATGGTGGCTAACTTACGAGTACAAGAATAAGATGAGCATCTACGCAAGCGGTCGCAAACTAGTAATGATCGCTAAAGATCCTGAACTACCTACGAGTCAAACATAACTCCACTGTGTTCTCTTCTAAAAATGAAAATAGACAGTCACGGTTACTCACACGGTTGTGTGTTTTACTTCGGATCCTCTGACAAGTTTTCTATAACCGGGCATTAACAAATTCCAATCTGCCACATAACCGCAGGCACGGCTTTCGAAAGATCATAACCCTGCAGGGGTGTCCCAACTTAGCCCATCACAAGCTCTCACGATCAGCAGAGATAATAATAATATTACCCCTTATCTTAGGGACAATCCGATCAGGCTCGGAAATCCCGGTGCACAAGACATTTCGACAATGGTAAAACAAGTCCAGCAAGACCTCCCGGTGTGTCGACACCCTGATAGTAGCCGCGCGTATCTCGTCTCAGGCCACGACCGGATGGGCGAAGCTACGAGTAAAACCAGCCCTCGGGTTTCCCCCAGGTGGCCCTGCAGCACCCCCGTTTGGGACTAACACCATCAGCACTGGCCCCCTACTATGTAGAAATAATCCTTGGGTAGCGCTAACTCCCTATGCAATTAATTAATTAATTAAGTTGTTATTATGAGCAAATATGTTGGGCCTTGCTGGAGGAGTTTTATTCAAAGACGAACTGTCAAGGGGTCCCCATATACCCAACCGTGTAAGGAACGCAAAATCAAGGAACATAAGGCCGGTTTATCAGCTCCTAAGGCGGCATGAGTGGAACAAAAAACCGAGCAAAAGGCCAAGCCTTCCAACCAGTGCCAAGTATATAGGTGTGTTAATAATAATAATAGATATTGTGATATTCCAACAACAAGTTCCAACATGGAACGGTCTTCATCTTCACCTGCAACTAGCAACGCTATAAGAGGGGCTGAGCAAGTGGGTAACATAGCCAAACAACGGTTTGCTAGGAAGGTGTCAAAGGTTAGAGGTTTCATGGCAACAAGGAGAGGGGCTGACAATAAACGATGGGTAGCGCGACATGTAACCATAGCATCGAGACAACTAAGCATGGCAATGATAGTAAAGGTATCCAAGGTGATGGTCATCTTGCCTGAGATCCCTAAAGGAAGCAGAGCAGGTCCATGCCAAAGACAAAGAAGAAGCCTTGAAGACGAGCCACATGTAGACGAACGAATCCTCACGATCGCAACGGAAAGGGACTAGCGAGAAGAAGGAAGCAACACGGTAAACACACCACACAAGATCACGACATAAAGATCAACCAAGTATGATGCAAGACAAGTCTATATGATGCATTACATGGCAAGGGATGAAGCACACAAGAACATCACAAACCAAGAAGGTTAAATGAGGCCGGAATCAACATATAACAAATCCGGTAAGCCCTCATATGCATGTTTTGAAATTAGTACAGATCTGAACAAACCTTAAGTTCAAGTTGTTAAATAGCAAGTTAGCATGCACCATGATGATCTACACGAATTCTAGTCAAGTTTCATATAAAGTTTGTTTAATTCGGAGCTACGGCCTAGAAGATATGAGCAAAACAAGACAAGCATGTCATCGGTGCAAGATGCTCCCAAACATCAAGCAAACACACTCCAAACATGAAAAAAACATGATATTATGATTCTACATGCAAAACCACACAAGTTTCATATAGGGCACACTCAAAATGGAGCAACAGTTCAACACATACACATGAAACAAGTTACAATGCAAAGCTGAAGTTAACAGCCATGTAGCAACTTTGGAGCAAGATAAATATAGCTATAGCACCCAAACATGATAACAAGAGGCATGGATGTGAAGTAGACATGATACTTAACAAGCATGAACTTAGAACACACCCAAAAGCTTGCTGGAACACAATTAACCAAGCATGGAAAGTTGCAATAAATTTATCCAAACTTGGTCGAAATCTGGGAAGGCAAAAACATCATCACGATGCTGCCTTTGGAGGCACAAAACAACAAGCATATCAACTCTAATAAGAACATAAAGATCATGGACATGTAATAGACATAGCATACAACAAACTACTCCATTGGAGCAACTCCATAGGAGGCATGGATCAATAACAACAAGCTCCACCAAATTGAACATGCTGATAAAAGCCTGACAGGTAAAATTTATAGCAACTTGAGGGCAAGAAATAAATAAGCTACAACAGGTCATATAAGCAAACAAGGGTATGGATTGATAGACAATAACATGGACAACAAGACTTTATCATTGGCCACTCCAAAACAAGCATGGATTTGAGTGGGGCATCAAGCAAACATAGCATCAGGTTAACGTATTCCAGACTTAGCAGTTTTTTCACTAAGTATAAAACAGCAACAACGACATGGCATGTTTACAATCTTGTTTAAGTCACCTCAAGGCATAACATGAAAAGTGGATTGCACCACAGCAAAGACCATATGATTGTGGTTCTAAAACATAGACATGTGGCATGAAGACAAACACAGCATTAGCAATGAGCAAGTCAAATCAACATCTCATAACAAGTTTCAGCACATAACAGCCACATACACTTTTGCAATAGAGATAAACATGGCAAGATGACACCTAACATGAATGTTACAGCAACCAACATGTAGATCACTTCACAATGAATATTTTGACATATCATATGCTCCATTTGAATAAACATGCACAAAGTTACAAGCATCACAAGTATGCAACAAAATTACAGGTAACAACAGTTTTAAACATATAGCACTCTTGCAACAGAGATTAGGGCATCAAGATGAACTCAAACAAGCATGCCACAATGGAACAAAATGAAGAGCATATCACCACGATCATTTTGACATATTATGTGCTCCAATAGGACCACCACACAAAAAGTTACAGCCACTCAAACAAGGCAACATAATGTAAGAAATTCACAGACTTAGTCATTTTCATGAAGAAGAATAAAAAGGTTGAGCGTCGGATAGCTATACTACACACAGAGCGGGTTTACTGGGTTCTCACCAACGGGCCTCGGCCCATGAAGCAGAGGGGAGGAGCAGTGCAGGCCGACGGAGACAGGCCGGTGGTTGGGCCTAGGGCGAGGCCCACGGGGGTGAGGCAGGGCCCGGGAAGACTGGGGAGGCACCAGCGTAGTCCTCCCGTCGATCCAGACGAAGCCAGCGGCGGCGGCCGACAACTCCGGCGACGGCGGGGCTCCGCTGAGGCAGGTCGACGGGGATGGACGGGAACGGGTAGATCCAGTGGAGGGGATCCCAGATCCGGCGACGGGGGCTGTCGGCGACGCTCGGAGAGGCAGGTAGGGACGGCACGAGCTCGGCGGTTGGCGGCGCCGGGCCAAGGCGGAGAGGAGTCACCGGCGGTGAGGTAAACGGCGGCGGGGTCGGGCGGCACTGGGGCAGAGGAGCTTGCTCCTCCCGGCCCAGATCGGGAGCGAGGGAGGGAAGGCCGATGGCGGCTCAGGCGAGCGGGCGGCGAACGGGCCAGACGGGCCCCGAGCGGGCCCGTAGGGCCGCGGCGGCGGGGAGGAGCAGGGAGGACGCGTGGCGAGCGGGGATTGGCCTGCGGGGCGCGGATGGCGACGTGGCAACGTGGGAGTGGCCGGGGCGTCTGGCCGGCGGCGGCTGGCTTGTGGTGGTGCAACAAGTGGCGGCGCCAAGTGGCGAGGAGAGGCTGGTTAGGCATGGAATTCGAGGAGGGGAGGCTAGAGGTAGGGGAAGGAGCTACGCTGCCAAAAATAGGAAGGAGGGGTGGTTATATATGGCATGTGGCTAGGGTTAGGGGATTTTTGGAGCATTTTCGGGACCTCGGATCGCGATCCAACGGCACCGGAGCGAAGGTGGTGCTAGGTGGGCTACATGTGGGCTGTGAAGAGGCATTGGGCTGAGAGGAGAGAAGGGAAGAGAGGCCCGGGACAGCATTCCAGAGACCGAAACATCCGACGATTTATCCGGCTATAGTGCCACTATAGTTTAACGGTTGGGCTATCAAACGAGCTCCGAATGCGATGAAATTTGGCAGGAGGCATGTCTACACTATAATAAGACCACATGCCAAGTTTTATCCCATTCCGAGAAGATTTTCCGGCCACCCATAAAATAAATATCCGGAGGTGCCGCGGGCACGTGCAAGTGTGTCTGAGCTCAGAACGGACAACGGAGAGGACGAGCGGACTCGGACGGATGCAAGTTTTGAAAACATGATGATGCAATGCACACGATGACATGGCAACATGCAACACGCAAGCAGATGACATGGCAACGACAACGAATAACTGACTGACACCTGGCGCACCGGTCTCGGGGTGTCACAGCAATGCCCCAAGTCCGACAGCAAGAACACCTCGAGTTCAACCACACGGAACAGCAAGTACCTCTACGCACGGATACACCAAGATCCCAAGATCGACTACATGGACTGACAAGTACACGGCGACCCTAGGATGCGCCAAGTTCCTCTTCAAAATGAATGACTACATCCGATGTGGATTTCGACAAGTACCACGATGGCCGGAGCCCTCAGATCTGTCAAGTTCATCTCCGAACGTGTACGACTACATGGTGATTCATCAAGTACCTCTACCGCCGTCTTCGGAACCGCCAAGTACGTCGACGCCCGATGCTTAGAACGACTACCGTCGCCGAAGACCGTCGAGTGAACAACTACGGTCGCCATAGATTCGTCAAGACAACGTGTACCACTACCGCCGACGTGAACGACTACAGAACATGTACGACTCTGAAATGTGTACTACTACTTCCACGATGTCCGTGAATGACTACTTCCACCTCGAACTACACGCTTCGAAGGTATACCGCCGAGACGATGCCCGTGGACGAATGCTTGTTCTGTTTTATGAGATGCCCGTGTTTGCCTCGAGTCCGAATTGACGTTGCACTTTTCTTTGCGTTTGCCATGCCATCGACCTGTGGGAACCCGATAACGGGATCACCCCACCTTCTTTCGCATGACACACTCACGCCACCTTTCTTTTGCATCGGCATCTCGACGAGTTGTCGGATCATCGGAATGTTGCCGTGGCACCGTTTCCATTTTTCGCCACCATGACACCCCCTTCCTTCCATCGTGGCGACCAAATGTTTCATATCATCTTCATGTCAACTTTTCATAAAATTGCTTAAAACTTGCAAATGTCATCCGCATCACGATAACAACATTTAAATGGTTAAAATTGTTGTTTGCTTAAAATTGCCAAATATGCATATGGGGATTTTCTAGAATTGTTGTTTGATGTTTCTGGCCCCATTTAAATTGCCTAGATAGATAGTTTCTTTATGCTTCACCTCTTGCCATGTTAATTAACATTTAATATTGTTGGGTACATAGACGAAAGCAAACTATATAATTGGATGTGGTGTTTCGTCAATATGCAACTCGTTGCATATTGAGCTCCACTTAACTTGTAGTATTGTTTGTGCACTTTGCCATGCCATGCATAATTAAACCGAACATGCATCATAATTGGTTGTGCATCATATGCCATGTTTATGCTTGTGTGTTTACCACGTTGTTTGCTTCTTTCCCGTATGCTTCTCTCGTTAGCTTCGGTTTCGTTTCGGAGTTGTGAGGTTTTGTTCGACTACTTCATGGACTTGTTCTTCTTCCTTGGGATCCCACGCAAGATGTGCCCGCGGTTATGTGGCAGATGGGAATTTGTTAATATCCGGTTGTAGATAACTTGACACCATATCCTTAAGAATACACTACCTGTGTGAGTAACCGTGAAGGTCTGTTTTCGAAGGGGTTTCGGAAAGTGAACATGGTGGGGTTATGCTTGAAAGTGAGTAGCTAGGATCACTTATTGATCACCTTTGGCGACCGTTGGCACATAACCTCATCTCGCTCTGACTTCGTAAACTAGTTGCTTAGTTCTTGCTGCAACCACTTATTACCTCTCCACACCTAAAAGGCTTTGTTAGTTTTGATACTCGGGAATGGGATTGCCGAGTCCTTGTGACTCACAGATTACAGCACACACCAGATGCAGGTACAACTGAGTACGAAGCAGGAGATGGACAAGAACTTCACTGGGATTTCGATGAAGAGCGTGGTCGTATATGTATGTGATGTACTCCGACGATCAGTAGTGGTTCCTACTAGGGGCGACCAGGACTTGTGGTTGTGGTATCTTTTCTCGTTTGTTTTCGTCCGTAGTCGGACCCTGTGTTATTTGGATGAATGTATGAATGTTAAATTAATTGTGTGACGTGGCGAGTGTAAGCCAACTATTTAACTCTTTCATCCCTGTCCTTTACATGAGTTGTGCGAAGATACCACACTTGCGATCATTCCAGAATGCGATTATGTCTCTAACTCGTGCCTCGACATGTAGGAGATATAGTCGCATCCTGGGCATTACAGTAACCTAGTGTTATTCGAAAATTCTCCGGTTTCATGTTATTCGGAAAGAGTTTGTTAACAAGACTTGATCAACATTGTTAGTGGATTCCTTTTGATAAGCATGAGATGGATGAAGTTAGAAAGCACAACTCTCTGTACCCTCTTTCTACTTTATGTTATTTAGATTAAATAAAGCAAAAATAGTATTTTTTGTCTATTTTCTGAATTATCCTTGCAATAAAAATACCTCGAAAATAAAAGATCTCCAAATGTCCCGAAAATGAAATATGATTTTTTGTAGAATATTTAAGAATATTTGGCACTAAGAACACACTAGGGGGCCACACCACCTGGCCACGAGGGTCCAGGGCGCACCCACCCCTTGGGCGTGCCCCTTGCCTCGTGGGCCCCATGTGGACCCCCTCCACTTATTCCAGCACCCACACACTTCATACTCCTCTAGAAAAAATCCTCCCATAGCTCAAACCCATGTTCTAGCTCATCTTTCTGCCATTTTCAATCTCCTTGCTCAAAGCTCCATTCACAAAACTGTTTGGGGAGATTGTTCTTCGGTATGTGACTCCTCCAATGGTCCAATTAGTTTTTGTTCTAGTGCTTTATTTATTGCAATTTTTTTCTGCTAAGGTGACCCTGTCCTTGAGCTTTCATGTCAAATTTATGTGGTCAAAAGTAGTTTTAATGCATGATATAGTCCCTAGGCACTTGTACGAGTAGTTGCTGTCAATCTTGTTGAGTTCGGTTCACTTTTGTTTTGAGTCACTAAAATTTTAGAAATTTTTCAAGGGAAGAAAATGTTGAGGAGATTGTTGAGAGGCTCTTTGTGGGGACCCCAACTCATAAGTCGTGATCACCGAATGCACGTGTACAGTGATCCCAGAGATCAATGCTCACTGAACACACAGAAGTTGAATAACAAGAGTCTTACATCCATACATACCGTATTACACAAATAGGACCATAATGGTCAAGTCTTGAGTATATCGTCGCAGCGGAAATCTTCAATAGTCAACTTGGACCCATGCCATCTGCCATAACCCTACAGGCATTCTGACTGGGAAGCGTCCTAGCTCGCATGCTCGTCACCAAGAAATCTTCATCATAAGCTGTTCTCTCATGCCTGGCCAATAAAATAACCAGTGGCAAGCCAATGAGTACTTTGAATGTACTCGCAAGCAACCCAAGTGTGATGACAGAATAATTATGCAAGGCTCTACTGATAGATTGGCAGTTTTGCAGAAAGCTAGTTTTTCATATGCAAGTATGATCAATATATAACATGGACAATGCATGTGTCTGCAACAAGTATCGGGAGGTCACAGACATCATTATCGAGAAAGAGTTGAAATCAACTCATTCTCAAACTCATTGTGACTTCCTCAAGAATCACATCATCAATATCACTGAACCGTGTTGTTTCCTCACACACAAACACACCAGGTGTCGGTGTACTAAGGTAGGGGTGCCTCAGTACCCCAACTTGTGCACGGGCAGTTGCAGCTTCCCGCGGCAAGGTTTACTGCGTGCTCGCCGGAGACCTTCCTGCTCCCTATTTAACCATTCAAAAACAAAGTATACAAGACATAAGACCGAGACCCCGGCAAGAGGAGCTTGCCGGGAAGGCCGTACCAGGCTCAAGACTGTTCCACTAACACAAGACCCTGGCAAGAGGAGCTTGCCAGGAAGACTAGAAGACATCGCCTCGGCGCTATGCGCGCCCCGGCAAGGGGCCCGGGGAGCGACAAGTTCCCGGGCCCGGCAAGATCAAGGCCCCGGCAAGGTGCTTGTCGGGAAGGCTGCGCTGTGTGCCCGCGCTCCAGCTCATCGGCCCACGCGTCGCCCTGGGGCCTATCCAGGGACGCGTGGCGGATGGCTGTGCAGCCTGGGGTACACGGTGGCACTCCACGGCGATAAATCCGTCGCCGTGGCGGACGGAGACGCTAAGGCGGGAGCTTTTGGGGTCGACGGCGACGGGCATTAAATGCCCTTGTCCCCCACTGTTAAAGTAGGTATAGACCACTGTTCTGTACTGTAGCTCCACTGTTCCCGCACTGTTACAACTACCACCTCTTTTACATTTTTACCCCTTTCTCCTACGTTGACACCTGTCGGTGACCCCTTGCACTATAAAAGGAGGCCCATGCACAACGTGGAGGGGGTTCGAAACCTAGACTACTCTCACGCACGGTGTAGCTGCTTCTTCAAGCTCCCGAGCGCTCAACTCAATACACAACCAAGCAGGAGTAGGGTTTTACGCATCCGTGCGGCCCGAACCTGGGTAAAACTGCCCGCGTGTCTGCTTCGATCCGCTCTTTGTGCTCCCTCCGCCCTCGTACCGCACAGACAAGGGGCTCCGGTCCCATAGGTGTTCGTGGCGGACAGTTTCCCCCGACATCTTTGGCGCGCCAGGTAGGGGGCGTCGAGGTTGTGCGAACCTGATCCGGCGTTCGCGCGGGCGCATTCTTCATCAACCTCTCCAGCTTCATCAGCAGCTTCATCAGCGACAACTCCATGGCCCCGAAGAAGAAGCCTTCGGAGGTCAGAGGCCCGTCTGCGTCTCACCCGCCGCCACCGGAGCCAACGGTGGGCGGGGGAGACGCCGTCGGAAGGGTGGTTGCCGGCGAGGACACTCACGGTGCCATCAGATCCAAGAACAGGACGGACGACCGGACCTCGGTCTCCGTGGATGCGCCGCGTCCATCACAGCACACGACGACCCCGCAGCGCCATACCACGGGAGGTGGTATCCGCTTGCTGGGACAAGGCCAAACTGGAGGCTCGCGGGACGCCCCGGACCCCCGTCCGGGCACAAGCAAAGCGAAGGCGCCGGCGCGGGACCCCGCTCCTTCTAACGTCGTTAGGAGTCCGAGCGTATCCCGCTCCTCGCACCGCTCACCCGCGTTCCCCACTACTCCGGCAGAAGCGCTCGCGAGGGCGCAGCTGCTCCTCGATTTTCCTCCGGCGGCCGACAAGGCCGAAGAATGGAGGGCCACTATCCGGAGCCTGATAGACTTCGCCAACAACGACTCTCCGCAGCAGCCGTCGACCTCACGGCCGCGGCAAGCTGAGAAGACGAAGGCTATCGGCGACAAGACTGCCGGGGGTGCGACAAGCGTGCACTCCCCGCCGCAGAAACAGAAGACGCCGCCCCGCCGGAACAACCCCGACGACGGCTCCACAGCCTCGTCGGACCCGCGGGCTCGTCGGGACCAGCGTCAGGTCCTCGACGACCGGCGAGATGAAGACGCTCGAACCACGATCGAGCGCCGCCGAGAAGCTCGGCGACAGTCCGACAAGAGAGCTGGGAACACTGTCGACGCGCACGCGCCCGGTGAACCAGGCGACCTGCCGTACGCGGCAGGCTGCCCTGCGTTCACCCGCAAGCTGCGGCGCGTCCAGTGGCCCAGTATGAAGAACTTTAAGCCCGACGTACCGGAGAAGTACGACGGCAAGACGCACCCCTCGGAGTTTCTCAGCGTCTACACTATCGCAGTGCAAGCTGCCGGGGGGCGCGACGAGAAGATCCTAGCCAACTACTTCCCGCTCGTGCTGAAGCCGAACGTCCGTTCGTGGCTCATGCACTTGCCGGAAGGCTCTATCTCTTCTTGGGCCGACCTCTGCCATCAGTTTGTTGGCGCCTTCATCGGCGGCCACAAACCCCATGGCCAGGAGAGCGATCTCCACATCTTGGCCCAGAAGGAAGGCGAGCCCCTGCGCAAGTATATCCAACGCTTCAGCCGGGTGCAGCACAACATCCCTGACGTTCACCCTGCCGCGGTTATCAGCGCGTTCCATCAGAACGTGCGTAACCGCCGCATGCGTGAGGAAATGGCGATGACCAAGATTAGGGACTTCAGCGAGCTCTACGCTCTTGCTGACAAGTGCGCCCGTGCGGAAGAGGGGAGGAAACTCCCCGGGGAGGATGCTGGCGCAGGGGGAAGCGACAGCGACGACGCCGCCCCGGCAAAGAAGAGCCGGCGGCGGAACAACAGAAGGAAGGGCAAGAAGGAAGTGCTTGCCGTCGAGAAGTCCGGCAAGGAGGCTCCCGCCAAGCAAGCGCAGGCTGGCGGCTCCGGCAAGGAGCCTGCCCCTGCGGCGGCGGCCGACAAGCCGGGTAGCTCCGACAAGCAATACTGTAAGATTCACCGCACCAAGGGTCACGATCTCTCCAACTGCAAGCGCGTCGAGTACCTCGTCGAGCAGCAAAAAGCTGAGTACGAGAGGCGCGACAAGGAGAAGGCCCAAGGTGGCGGGGAAGAGCCCAGCAAGAAGCGGCCGTTCAACGGCCGGGGAGGACGCCGCGGCAAGGCCAAGCAGCGGCAAGGAGATCGACCTCCCCGGGGCCGCGACAACGACGAAGACGACGATGAAGACATGGAGGACGACGAGAACAGCGAGTAGGAGTTCCAGAAGGCCACGGAGGTCCTGTGCGTCGACGGTGGCGCCTCCCTGCACACCTCCCACCGCCAGCTAAAACAGTGGGTGCGTGAGGTGAATGCAGCGGAGCCGCCCGTGGAGTCGCGCAGGCTCCTCAAATGGTCCAGCACGCCCATCGTTTTCGACCTTGAGGATCACCCTGACCGCACCACGGCGGTTGGGTGCTTGACGATGCTGGTTTCTCCCACCATCCGCAACCTCAAGGTCACCAAAATGTTGGTTGACGGCGGGGCCGGGCTGAACTTGATCTCCTCCGCTGTGATCAAGAAACTCCAAATTCAAGACGGCGAGCTCGAAGAGACCGGTTCATTCCAAGGAATCAACCCGGGAAGGAGCAAGCCCAAGGGAAAGATCACTCTGCCGGTGACCTTTGGCGGGGAGCTCAACTTCAGGACTGAGCGCATCACCTTTGACGTCGCTGATATTCCATTGCCCTACAATGGAATACTCGGCCGTCCCGCCCTCGCCAAGTTCATGGCAGCTTCCCACTATGCCTACAACGTGCTGAAGATGCCGGGGCCGATAAGCGTCATCACTGTCCACAGCGACAAGAAGGATGCGCTTATCTGCGCCGACAAGATTTACCGGGATGCGGCAGCTGCGGCCGAGAAGGATACTCTTGCCGCTGAAGCTCCCGGGGGGAAGAAGACGAAGACCAAGTCCGGCAAGTGCTCTGGGACCCACTCCGGCAACCGCACCTCTTCGGAGTGCTGCGCTGCCGTCGAGGACGTTCCATCGAGCTCCACCGGCAAGAGCAAGAAAGGAATGGCTGCTCCTCCGGCAACCAAGAAAGTGTCCGCAAAGGAGGATGGCACTGGTGGTACCTTCACCATCAGTGCCACCCTTGACAGCAAATAGGAGAGCGCGCTCGTCGCCTTCCTGCGGGCGAATGTCGATGTGTTTGCTTGGCAACCGTCTGACATCCCCGGTGTTCCCAGGAAGGTGATTGAGCACAAGCTTGCTGTCTGTCCTCATGCGCGGCCCATCAAGCAGAAAGTGAGGAAGCAAGCCGTGGAGCGCCAAGAGTTCATCAATGAGGAGATCAAGAAACTAGAGGCAGCAGGTCTAGTTAGAGGTGTGATCCATCCGACGTGGTTGGCGAACCCAGTCGTCGTGCGCAAAGCCAACGGGAAGTGGAGACTGTGTATAGACTTCACCGATGTCAATAAAGCATGTCCCAAGGATCCCTTCCCTTTGCCGCGCATTGACCAGATCGTTGACTCCACCGCCGGATGTGAGCTACTCTGTTTTCTTGATGCATACTCAGGCTATCATCAGATTTTCATGGCCAAGGAAGACGAAGAGAAGACTGCGTTTATCACTCCATGTGGCACTTATTGCTTTATCCGCATGCCATTTGGACTGAAGAATGCAGGCTCAACCTTTGCAAGGGTAGTGTACACTGCTTTCGAGCCACAGATCCACAGGAATGTAGAAGCTTACATGGATGACATCGTGGTGAAGAGCAAGAGCAAAGAAACCCTGATTCAAGACTTGGAAGAAACGTTTCAGAACCTGCGCAGGATACAGCTCAAGTTGAACCCCGAGAAGTGCGTCTTTGGAGTCCCCTCCGGCAAGCTTCTCGGGTTCTTTGTGTCACAGAGGGGGATTGAAGCCAACCCCGACAAGATCAAAGCCATCGAGCAGATAGAGGCCCCGAAGCGCGTCAAGGATGTCAGAAGGCTTGCGGGTTGCGTTGCTGCCCTCAGTAGGTTCATTTCAAAATCCGCAGAACGCGCCCTACCTTTCTTCAAAATCTTGAAGAAGGCAGGTCCCATGAAGTGGACTCCGGAAGCGGAGGCAGCGTTGCAGGATTTGAAACGGTACCTGTCCTCCACTCCTACACTTGTCGCACCTAGACCACAGGAAAAGTTGTTGCTATACTTAGCGGCAACCAACCAGGTGGTTAGTGCTGCGTTAGTGGCGGAGAGGGAGTCCGACGAGGAGTCAGCATCACCGGCAAGCGAATCTAGCGACAAGCAGGGGGCTGTCCCGACGAGCTCTGGCCCCGACAAGGAAGACTCTGCGCAGGAACAAGGAGAGGTGCGGAAGAAGATGGTGCAGCGCCCAGTGTATTTTGTAAGTTCCCTTCTCCAGGGAGCTAGATCAAGGTACTCTGGTGTGCAAAAATTGCTTTTCGGCCTCCTCATGGCCTCGAGGAAGCTGCGCCACTACTTCCAAGCCCATGAGATAACAGTGGTCACTCGCTTTCCGTTGAAGAGGATATTTCACAATCCAGAGGCAACAGGCAGGATCGTCGAGTGGGCACTGGAGCTGTCAAGCTTTGGACTCAAGTTTGAAAGTACTTCAACCATACAGAGCCGAGCTTTGGCAGAATTCATTGCCGAATGGACCCCAACACCAGAAGATGAAGTTCAAGAAACAAGCGCACCCGTGCAAGAAGCGACAAGTGAATGGGTAATGTATTTTGATGGTGCCTTCTCGCTGCAAGGCGCCGGTGCCGGCGTGGTACTCATCGCGCCCACCGGAGAGCACCTCAAATATGTTATCCAGATGCACTTTCCCAGGGAGCAAGCGACAAACAACACTGCAGAATATGAAGGCTTGCTTGCCGGCCTCAGGATTGCGGCCGAACTTGGGATCAGAAAGCTGATTGTGCGGGGCGATTCTCAGTTGGTGGTCCGACAAGTTAACAAGAGCTATCAGAGCCCTTTGATGGAAGCTTATGTCGATGAAGTGAGAAAGCTTGAAGAGCACTTTGAAGGTTTGCAGATGGAGCACGTCCCGAGAGCTCAAAATGAGATTGCAGATGGCCTTTCAAAGTGCGCCGCGATGAAGTTACCTGTGGAACCAGGGACCTTTTTGCTCAAGCTGACTCAGCCATCAGTTACACCATCAATTGGGCAGTCCAAGAAGAGAAAGTTGGTCCCCGGCGACTACTTGCCGGCAGATCTTCCTGAACCCGCCGCCAAAGTTCCCAAGATCAACAACAACGCTGAGGAACAGTTTGCTCCTGCGAGCCCTCGGGCTTGTGCAGTTGAAGCAAGTGTTCCCGACAAGCCTCGCCCCGGCGAGCTTGCCGGGGGACCGTCAGCTCCGGCAGGATCAGAGGTCTTTGCCGTAGAAGCCGAGGTTCCCGCAGCGGCCCTCGAGCCTTTAGTCCTTGCCGTCGAGCCTCGGGCTCCAGCATGGGCGCAGCAGATCGTCCGTTTTCTGCAAACTGGAGAACTTCCCGACGACCCTCAAGAGATAGAGAAGATAACCAGGCAGTCAAGTATGTATCAGTTCGTGGATAACGAGCTATACAGAAGAAGACTCAACGGTGTCAGGTTGAAGTGCATCTCCAGAGAAGATGGACAGAAGCTGTTGGCAGAAATACACGGAGGCATATGTGGCCACCACATTGGCGCAAGGGCACTTGCCGGGAAAGCTTTCCGGCAAGGGTTCTTTTGGCAAGAAGCCCTCCAAGATGCAACTGCACTAGTAACCAAGTGTGAAGCGTGCCAGTTCCATGCAAAGCAAATTCATCAGCCAGCTCAAGCTCTCCAAACAATCCCTTTGTCATGGCCCTTCTCGGTCTGGGGGCTCGATATCCTCGGCCCTTTCCCTCGCGCTGTCGGGGGCTTTGAGTACTTGTACGTTGCAATCGACAAGTTCACAAAGTGGCCAGAAGTAGAGCCGGTGAGGAAGGTGACAGCACAGTCAGCAGTCAGGTTCTTCAGGTCGATTGTTTGCCGTTTCGGGATCCCGAACAGGATCATCACCGACAACGGTACGCAATTTACTAGTCGCACCTTCATGCAGTACGTCCAGGACCTTGGCGCCAAGGTCTGTTTCGCTTCTGTTGCTCACCCGAGGAGCAACGGCCAAGCGGAGAGGGCAAATGCTGAAGTGCTGCGCGGACTCAAGACAAGGACCTTTGACAGGCTGCGCAAGTGCGGAAGGAATTGGATAGAGGAGCTCCCAGCGGCTCTTTGGTCAATCAGAACGACACCAAGTCGAGCCACCGGACAGACACCTTTTGCTCTAGTCTATGGAGCAGAGGCAGTTCTCCCCACGGAACTCGTATACGGATCTCCTCGAGTACTCGCTTATGATGAGCTCGAGCAAGAGCAACTGCGGCAAGATGACGCATTGCTCCTTGAGGAGGGACGTCTCCAGGCTGCTGTACGAGCTGCTCGATACCAGCAAGCTTTGCGCCGCTACCACAGCCGCAGAGTCAAGGCCAGGAGTCTCGAGGAAGGCGACCTTGTTCTTCGGCGTGTTCAGTCCGCCAAGAATTCCAACAAGTTGACGCCGAAGTGGGAAGGCCCTTATCGAGTGAGACGAGTTACGAGGCCCGGCGCTGTCCGCCTCGAGACCGAAGAAGGCTTACCGGTGAGCAACTCCTGGAACATAGAGCATCTTCGCAAGTTTCACCCCTAAGGCGCGGTTGCCGTGATCCGCTCCGGCAACCACCTTTTGTACAAGCCTTGCCGCTGTTGCATGTAACCCTTTGTACAAAGCCGGGCGCAGACCCCGTGCATCAGTAAAGTTTTCGTGTTTTTCGCATCGATTTCCTTTTGCATGCTTCTCTTTGCCGTTTGCATGTTCTGTTTGGCATTTGATGCAACACTCAGACATACGGTAAGCACTATTACGCCGAAAGGCAATATGCTTGTTTCCCTCTCCCTTTCCTTTTCTCTTAAGCAGAAGAAACGTTCCTCGCGCACAAGTTTGCCGGGGGGGAAGGAGATGGAGGAGGAACTAAGTGCTGTTCAAGTAAGAAGAGCCTTACCGGAAGGCAAGCAACATGAGCAAGCAGCATATGAAAGATAAGTTGTTAGAATTTGACCAGTTCAAATTTTAAATTTTTTGGTTGTCTTCCTTGAACGATCACACTTTGTATGGAAAACCTGTGCGCGGAGGAACCTACCCGTAGCTTGCCGCATCCTTATCTTGTTTTCGAGCTCACTCAACGATTTAAGTGAGCTGCGACAAGTGTCGCGCCCTTGCCTCGTTTCCGAGTACGCTCAGCAAGCTAAGTGCGTTGCGACTAGCTGCGGCAAGGTTGCTTGCCGGCGAGGACCTTGGCCAGCAGGCCGCTTAGAGTCCAGCACTCAGCGCTCGCGACAAGGGCCCCTTGCCGGCGAGCTCCCCGGGAGCGTAGGGTGAAAAACATACAAAGTCAAAGATTGGAACGAGGAAGATAACATTGCACTGATTGATTGAAGTAAAGCAAATATCTTACAAAGATAACTTGTCGCAATGGACTAATGAGTTCATAACATAATGTGCAGCAATAAAAAGATAAAGATAAATGGAGCCCTAGTCTACGCGGTCGCCTTCCTTCCTGCCAAGCTTTGCCACCTTGGCGATGATGTGGCCGACCTGCTCCTTCAGGGCCTCCGTGTCTGCATCTGCCGGCAGGGTGCGAAGAACGTTCGTGAGGTTGATTCCCGGGTTGCGGTACACGATCTTCGTCAACACCCGCTCCAGAGTTCCCGCGCAGAGCCGGCGCGACTCCTCGGCCAGCTGCGCGGGGATGCGGTTCCGGAGACCTGCAAGAGCCGGAGCGACGCCTCTGAAGAAGAGGCTGAGCTTGGCGCTGTGCGGGAGATCTGGATCCGGCGAGTAGATAAGGTGTTCAACCTTCAGCGCTAGCAGCTCTTGATCAATATTGGACGCAGAAGAAACCAGCTCTTCGGTCCACACTTCGATAGTCTGCCGGAAGAGCTCAGATGCCTTGTTGACGCTCTCCACCAAGGTTCGCTCCTTGCGGAGCTCATCCTTCAACTTGGTCTCCTGGGCCCGGGCAGCATCGAGCGATTCCTTCAGGGTGGTGACCTTCAGCTCCAAGTCCTCAATGGAGTCCTTGGCGGCCTTCAGCTCGTCGCCCCTCTTCGATAAGCTCACCTGAAGCTCTGAGTTTGTGTGAGCATCCTTCTCGCGCTCCAAGATGAGCGCGGCGACCTTCTCGGCGCTCACCTTCATCGCCTTCTCCAGTTGTTCGACCTTGGCGGCGAGCTCTTTCTTGGCGTCCTCCGCGGCAACCGCGGCGGCCTTCGCCTCCTTCAGCTCCCCGCCAAGGGCAGCCTCGCGAGCGGCAAGGTCTTCTTCATGAGAGTCCAGCTCAACCTTCCGCTGCGCGAGCTCTCCCTCTCGCCGGGACATCTCCACCCCGGCGAGACGCTGCTGTTCGTCGGCTTCAGCCTTCTCGAGCACCCACTCTTGGTACTCGCCGGCGAGACGCTCACGCTCCTCCGCCACCTGGCGGAGGGCAGCCTGATTGGCAGCGCTGAGCTCCGCCGCACGCTTCTCCATCTCTGCCGCGGCCTTGGCGGCAAGAGCCTCCCGGGAAGCGAGCTTTGCTTGCCTGGCCCGGTAAAGGGCCAGGAGCTGATGAAGCAATCGCTCCTCCTCGGGCCCCTCACCTCCACCGGGCGCCTGGACGATCTTCAGGCCTGCGGAGGCGAGGACTTCTCCGTCGAACGCCTCGCCTTCCGCAGGAGCTCGCGACGAAGACCCCCACGGCATCTGGATGAAGACGCCATTGGGGGCCTCGAGATAGAACCTCTGCTCCTCGCCGGCGGAGGGACCGGTGGCCGGTGCAGCATCCGATGCTCCCGCCGCCTCCGGGTCGGCGGTGCGGCCACCGTCCCCCTCCCCGGCCGCTGCGTCTGCAGCCGGAGCAGTCTCTTGCGCGGCCGGCTCGGCGGCCTCGGCCGTCTCCTCCACGACTGGAGCGTCGCCGCCGCCGCCCTGCGCGTCCTCCTCCTCGAGGACAATCACCTCCGTCTCCATGGGCGCAGGAGGAGGAAGATCTAGAAAGAAGAAGAAGAGAAAGGAATTCAAGACTCAAGCAAATATCCAAAAAAAGAGACAAGCCAAGAAGACAAGTCACAAAGATTACCTTGGCGGACATCCTCAGCGGCGGGCTCCCTCGCCGGGGAGCTCGGCCTCGTCGGAGTAGTCGCCCTCGCCGGGGAACTTGGCCTTGGCGGGGTGGCCGCCCTTGCCGGGCTGCTCGTCCTTGGCGGGGTACTCTGCCTTGGCGGAGTACCCGCCCTTGACGGAGCACTCTCCCTTGCCGGAGAGTCCTGCCTTGGCGGGGATGGCGGGGCCTGCGGCTCCTCAGCTGTGACCTCCGGGCGCTCTTCCCGCTGGGGCTCCTCCTCTGCACAGAACAAGACAAGAGATGTCAATACGTGAAGACAAAATCAAAGCCCCAGGCGTACCCCGACAAGCAAAAAGAGAACCCCAGACTTACGCTGGGGGCTGCGCTGCGGGCTGCGCTGGGGGCTGCTCATCGGAGCAGTGCTCGAGTCCGGCAGGCTCGGCTCCGGCACACCCTCTGTTGCCGCTGCCGCTGAGCCTTCCGCGACCTCGGCCTCGGGCGCCTTGGCCTTCTTCGCTGCGCGGTGGGCCAGGGTCCTGAAATCAAAACAGTAAACAGAGTCAGCATCAACAGAAGTTCAAGACAAAAATCAAGAAGATGTAGAATCTCGGATCCTTACTCCTGGTCCTCCTCGTCGTCCTCGCTCAGGGCGGAGAAGTCATACTCCACCGTGGGCGCGTCGACGCGAGGAGCGGGAGGTGAAGACTCCCTCGCGCGCTTGGTGTTCACCGGGGCTGGGGGCTGCGAAGACCCAGCCCCTGTGGCCGCCGGCGCCCGAGGAACGGGCGGAGCCGTCGCTCCGCTTCGAGAAGACCCCTGCCGGCTCGCTGCCGGCCTGCGGGGCGCCTCCGTCGTGGTCCGCGCACGGGCCGCCTCCGCTGCGGCTGGTGCGCCGGACGGCCTTGGCGCGGCTTGACTCCCCCGTGGAGCCGCCCGCCGAGGTGGCTGTTGCCGGGGCGCCTGCGCTCTCTCCCCCGTCGCCGCCTTGCGGAGGCGCTTTGCCGGGGACTGCTTCGGGCTTGCCGGGGGCAGGGAGCTCTCCGACGAGGAGAGGTCGTCGGCGTATAACTCCGTGGAGCCGCCGGAGTCTTCGGCCTCCTCCTCCTCCTCCTCCTCTGCCCCGGCCGGCTCGCTGGGCCCAGCGTCCAGCACTGCGGCCCTCTTTCCCTTGGCGCCTCCGCCCCTCGCGGCGCCTCTGCTCCCTCCGGCGGTGCCCTCCATTGCCGCAGCCTCCGTCGCGATCCCATGGATCCCGGACTGCCTCAACGAGGGAACCCCGGCGAGCGCGTCGGGTGGGAGGTTCAACAACCGGCGGATCTCCGCCTCCTCCGCTTGGGTGGACGCCTCCTCGGCCTCCGCCTCCTCCGGCGAGAACCCGAAGACTCCTGCCGCCGCGGCTGCGGCGGCCTCCTCAGCCCGAGAAGCTATATAGGCGATTTCCTGGTCGGTGGTGTCCCGCGTGTGCAGCTTGAGGTCCTCCTTGTTACTCGCCACCTCGGCGAGGTTGTCGTAGATGTTGAGGACGTCGATGGGCTTCGGGGCGATCCACGAGCGGTCCAAGCCATGCGAGTCGCACATCGGCATCATGGCAAGGATCCGGTCCCTCGCGGCGTTGTTGCAGAGCGGCACCACTTCCCGGGGAGTCCTGAACCACTCGGGGTGCGTCGGGTCGTACTTGAAGAGTTCCCGTACCATTCCGCGCAGCTCCAGAGTGGTGAAGTTGAAATTGAGCCCGGGGCGCAGCCTCATGATGTCTGCCGGGCCGCCGTACTCCCAGGCCGGCCTCTTCTGGTCCTGGAGAGGGGCGATGCGCCGGCGGAGGAAATCGGCGCCCACCTCGGCAACCGACAACCGGGCCATCCGAAGACGGAGAATCCGGACGAGGGCGATGTCGAGCTTGACGTCGTCGGAGTCTAGATCACTCCAATCCCTGCCGCGCACAATGGGCGTCGTGCGCGGCGCAGTGAAGGCTTGCGGCTGGTCTTCTACAATCCAGCACCACTCCGCTCGCCATTCTTCCCACTTGCCGCGGAGCTCCCCCGGCAAGTACGCCCCTTTCTTATTGAGACGGAAGACCCAAGAAATTCCTCCGGAGAGGGGGGCATCGGCCTCGGCTCTAGGAGTGAAAAAGTGTCTAAAGAGGGCTACGTTGGGGTGGACTCCTATGAAGTATTCGCACATATGTGCGAAAACAGCCATGGTGAGAATGGCGTTGGGGGTGAAATCAAGCAGATGGAAGCCGTATGTGTTCATGATATCACAGAAGAAGTTTGAAAAAGGAGGACAGAGACCACAATGGAAAAAGGCAGCAAAGAAGTGATACCCGCCGGGATAGTTGTCCTTGGCGACGGCCGGGTATGCTCGCGTGCGGGGATGCGCATCGGTTCCTTTGGACCAGAACAAGTAGTACTTGTTCCAGAGCTCCTGCACGCCGAACTTCGGCGGGAAGACGACGTGCCGCTTCCGGTAAGCGATGAGCTTGGCCGCTTGCTCGGACTTCTCCTTCTTGGATTTCTCCGCCTTCGCCTTGTCGGTCTTTGGGGCCATGGCGGGCGCAGCGGAAGGAAGGGGACGAAGAGCTTGGCGGCGGCGGAGCTGTGGAGGCGGAGCGCAAGAAGGAATCTTTTGCAGGTGGAAGACGACGTAATGAGAGCACAGGGAGGGGAACCGCGCCCGCTACCTCTGCTTTTATGGGGGAGTGGGGGGCGTTTCGCCCTTTCCATTAAGAGATCGTGGGCACGTCCCATCCCACGGCGCCGCAATCGACGCGTGCCGTTACCGTGGGGTGCGGTGGATATGGAAGTGGATTCGGCGCGCCGCGGGCCGCGGGTGCCCGTGCACTGTTTTGGGCCTGGCCCAACAGCGCTCGGCACCGTGTGTGGCCCAGGCCCGGGGGCTCCTGTCGGTGTACTAAGGTAGGGGTGCCTCAGTACCCCAACTTGTGCACGGGCAGTTGCAGCTTCCCGCGGCAAGGTTTACTGCGTGCTCGCCGGAGACCTTCCTGCTCCCTATTTAACCATTCAAAAACAAAGTATACAAGACATAAGACCGAGACCCCGGCAAGAGGAGCTTGCCGGGAAGGCCGTACCAGGCTCAAGACTGTTCCACTAACACAAGACCCTGGCAAGAGGAGCTTGCCAGGAAGACTAGAAGACATCGCCTCGGCGCTATGCGCGCCCCGGCAAGGGGCCCGGGGAGCGACAAGTTCCCGGGCCCGGCAAGATCAAGGCCCCGGCAAGGTGCTTGCCGGGAAGGCTGCGCTGTGTGCCCGCGCTCTAGCTCATCGGCCCACGCGTCGCCCTGGGGCCTATCCAGGGACGCGTGGCGGATGGCTGTGCAGCCTGGGGTACACGGTGGCACTCCACGGCGATAAATCCGTCGCCGTGGCGGACGGAGACGCTAAGGCGGGAGCTTTTGGGGTCGACGGCGACGGGCATTAAATGCCCTTGTCCCCCACTGTTAAAGTAGGTATAGACCACTGTTTTGTACTGTAGCTCCACTGTTCCCGCACTGTTACAACTACCACCTCTTTTACATTTTTACCCCTTTCTCCTACGTTGACACCTGTCGGTGACCCCTTGCACTATAAAAGGAGGCCCATGCACAACGTGGAGGGGGTTCGAAACCTAGACTACTCTCACGCACGGTGTAGCTGCTTCTTCAAGCTCCCGAGCGCTCAACTCAATACACAACCAAGCAGGAGTAGGGTTTTACGCATCCGTGCGGCCCGAACCTGGGTAAAACTGCCCGCGTGTCTGCTTCGATCCGCTCTTTGTGCTCCCTCCGCCCTCGTACCGCACAGACAAGGGGCTCCGGTCCCATAGGTGTTCGTGGCGGACAGTTTCCCCCGACACCAGGTTTCGCAAACATTGGACGTAGCCCAAGAGCAGTTACCCAACTGTCCTTGACCGTGGACACGGCTATTCGAATAGTTTTACACTCTACAGAGGTTGCACACTTTACCCACTAGATCTGGGGAACTTCCATGACATCCACGACCCGCGGTACCTCAAGTACCCGGGGTAAGCACCCGATCACTATCTTTCCCTAGGCGACACAAATATGGAGTCCACTCGATTGGTAATAGCTCCGTTCCAAACATTTCACATTTTAAGATTTTGGAGCCTCGCTCCCATATTCATCACATACCACAAGCACGGGGTACCAACGGTGTGTCCGGTGCCCTGTAAAGACAGTCATGGCCGCCTATCCAAGCGCGACCCCGTCCCAAGAGTGATCTCATGTCACCCCCGTCACTAGTAATGCGGGCACCATGCTAGTATCAGCGTAGGTAATCAATAATGCCCTTTCCCATATAAGGGTAGAGTGGTTGCGCATGTATGGTTGGAATAACGGTCGCAACTTATACCAATCCGTTTTCAAAACATCACACACACTTGCCTCGGTACACCACTTCGTCATCAAGTGGTTACCCATCTCACCATCTCCCTCAGGCATAAGTGGCACCCGACGGGGTTTTCGAAAAGTCTTTTGAAAGTATCCTGCCTCCGTCACCATGCATATACCCGTCCCATTTGCGTAGCCACTATTAAGGCAACCTAACTACTCCCACCCACATAACCCTCATAGGAAGTTAGGGTCATGCTTGATGCAAGTTTCAATAGTAAGGTAACAAAGGTACCAACCAAGGTGGTCACCTCTTCTACATGATTCCGATGCATTGATAATAAGGCGTTATAAGATATGCATAAAAAGGTTTCTCGAACATGGTCAAAGGGCTGCTTGCCTTATTCTTCTGAGTCTTCAAACCTTCTGGTCCATCTCCGAGTACTTCGTTTATTTCGTCAACTAACGATGGAAACAATCATAATAAGCAACACAATCAAAGCAAAAATAAAAGTGCCCTAAAAATAGGAATTGGACTTTTCTAGGATACCTCTGGTCATATGAAAAATAACCAAGGTGGTTACATAGGTATTGGATCAATAGATAGTTTGGAACATTTCAATATGATGGAATCAAGGGTTTTATGGATTTGAAAGAAGTGTAAAAAAATATATTCTTGAATGATGAGCAAAGGCACCCATCAACAAGTCATGATTTTAAAAGCATCTAGGAGTTGGTTTCACTGGATTTGGAATTCAAATGAATATCCTAGGATTTTGCAAAGTTGATAAATATGAAGAAATGGCTCATTATTTGGTGGGGCACAGAAAGTATTAATAAAAATGTTCCAAAACTAAGATTGGATAAGACAAGCACCTAGGAATTTGAACCACTGCATTTGGATCAAATTTGAGCTCTCTATGATTTTCTAAAGTTCATCATAGAAAATGAAATAAGGGTATTTTCTAATTATTTGTGAAGGAAATATCTCTGGAATAATGTGCATGTTGCACCATGTGGTAGAGCATGATTTTAGAAACTACCAGAAATTTGAATCATCAAATTTGGAGTTCATTTGAATTATTTGTGGGTTTTCGAAGTCGTCTGGAAAAGAAAAAGAAGAGGAAAAAGGGTTATACCCCTTTACTGTGCGCAGGGCGAGGGATAGACGGTGCGCCGGCCCAGCGGCTCGGCTGCGCGGGGAGAGGTGGAGACGCCGAAGGCGTCCTAGCAGAGTGCGCCTCCGCGCGGGGGAAACGGCGTCTGCTGCCCCGCCTCCACTGAAAAATCGGCGGGCCCAGCGTTGGAGTCGCTGACTTGCGGGGCCCCCTGCCAGCTAGTGGGGAGGTCGTCCCCTACCTCGCGCCTGAGGTAGAGGAGGGACAGGGGCGCGGGGCAGCGCGAGCACCGGCGCCCTCCCTGGCGGCTCCGGCCACCTCCGGCGTCGTCCGGCACACCGGTGGGTTCAGCGCGAGGAGGCGCGCCCGTCCAGGTGCTCCACGCTCGCGGAGGAGCTTGGGAAGAGGAGAAGTTTTGGGCGCGACGGGCCGGGGTGCTGTCGAGGATGAGCCCGCCGGCACGGCCTCCGGGAAGTGCAAACGGGGCGCGGAGCGTGTTGCGGTGGTCTTGGAGATCACGTAGGGCGCTGGAGTGGAGGGGAGGGGGTCCTGGTGGTGCAAATTTTGGAGGAGGCCGACGGCGACACTTCGGCCATGGAGAGGGGAAGAGAGCACCAGGGGGAGAGGGATGATGTCTGCGAGGTGCACCGGAGAGAGGAGGATCCAGAAGAGGCAAGGGAGTGGTCGGGGGAGGCTTTATATAGGTGCAGTCACGGTGCACTGTGGGCGACGTCCATGGACGCGCTCGGACGAGCTCACGCAGGGAGAAGGAGGGCAGGAGAGGATAGGGCCGACAGTCCTGCAGGTTGCGGACGTCGAGGCAACCTCGGGGGACACGAGGAGGAGGCCCGAGGTGGTCGGGGGCTCCTGGTTGGGCGAGGCTACAGTGCGCCAGGGCACTGTAGCGTGCTCCAGAGCGCGAACTCTGCATGCCACGGCATAAACAAAGTGCCATTGCATGTCCCCTTGTGTCCAGCAGTGCTAGGGGTTAGTAAACAAAGGTGTGATGGTCTTGGATGCCCTGGGGAGCCACTGGAATGAGGAGGGAGGTGAAGGAGGAGGTGAAAACTGCTGTCCAGAAGAGTAAATTGGGGTTTTCACCCCCAATTATTGAGCCGAGGATATGGGAAAGTAACTGGGGGTAGAAGATGATCAGGAGAAGCTGTGGTAAGAATTTGATGTAAAGGGAAATAGTAAAAGGGGTCCAAATAATGGTTTTGGTAATTTGACAGAAGGTGTTTGATCATGTTTTGGGCAAGCAAATGATCTCCACTGGCTATGACACTTAACAGGATTAAATGTCACATACATTTAGGCCCTTCCACCAAATTTGAGCTCATTTGGGAAAGTTGCCAATGTAACTTTGGTGAACCCTAGAAATCAACAGAAATGGTTCCACCATGTTTGAGTTAAGCTAATCATCTCCCCTTAATGCACCACTTGGTGTAGCATCATAATTTGGGGTTATGATCATGCCCACAAAGTTTGAAGCCCCAGGTAAAAAGTTGACAATGTAGAGTTGTTCAAATTTGAATTTGAACAGAAATGGTTTTGGGGCACTTAGACCAAGTTATGCTTCTCCAAAAGTTGTGCCATTTGGCATAGATGCATAATTACATCATTTTAGCATGTGCACCAAGTTTGAGAGCATTTGGACAAGTTTGGCAATGTAAAGTTGCTCAAACTTCAAAATGGACAGAAATGGTTTTGAGGGGATTAGATGATGTTTCCTTGATCTTCAAGGCATGAGGCTTTTCAAGATCATCAAATATGTCATATATGACATGATAGAATTTCCCTGGAATTTTTGGAGAATATTTCCTTTGTAAATATTTCAAAAGCTTGAAATATCCAGAAAGGGTTTTGGAAGGATTTGTCCAATATTTTGAACATGACCATGTGTTGAAACTCTTATATATGGACAATATATGTCCTATGAGTTTCCCTGAATTTTGGCAAATATTCTTGAATTAGTTAAATAATTTTTCCCTATTAAAGACCATTTCTGACCTTAAGAAAAAGCTTTTAAATAAAATATGAAAATAACTTTGAAAATTATAATTTTGTGGTTTCTGGGAGTCCTATACCTAATAGGATTCAAATATACTTTTTGAAAGATTTTTCACACCCTAAATAAGGTACTTGCAGTGCAAACCTCAATTCAGGGGTTTTTGGAAAAACTAATTTTAGAAAATAGTATTTGGCCAAAATATTTTTATAAGAAAATTCTATATTGTTCTATACACATGGCATGATCATTGGGAAAAAGTTTTGGATCAAGGAGATGAAGTATAAGAGTTGGAGGATTTATTTGATTTTTAGAGCAATAGCAAACAACAGACAAAAGTCAAATCAAGCAAAGTCAAAATCACTCAAAAGTTTTTGTGAATCCACATTTTTAACATGGTAATTAGCTTAAGCAATGTGACATGAAAATCAGGGTGTGACAGACCTACCCCCCTTACAAGAATCTCGTCCCCGAGATTCCCAGACTAGGCGTAGAAAAGAATATGAAGTCTTGGATACGGGGTAGTCTTCACTCTTTCTTGTTGGCTTTGCTTCCGAGTGGTGCTCCATGGAATCTTGAAGTACTTGGTGGTGTGGCTTCTCGCTTGCTGCCTTCTTTGATGTAGGTTCCTGAGGGGTCTCTTGAGTAGGTTAGGTTGAGTTAGATGTCAAATGTTCGGTGATCGATGCCTTTGCAGGGACCGGGCCAGTTAAGAAGTAGGAAGTACTCCCAGAGTGGGGACTCGTGGAATATTTGGTGTACGGAGGGTATCTCAGGTGGTAAATCTAGCTGGTAGCCGTCTACTATATGTCTTGCAGTGGCCTTGAAGAAAGGTCGATAAATCTTGGTGTGAGCTTTCCTTCGACACGGAAATGCTCGGTTCCTTCGAGAGGAGTGGTTTGCAGATATGCCTGGTCTTGGATGCAGGAGTTTATATCTTGATGATGGTGGTCGGTGTAGTTCTTCCTTCTTGACAGGGTGGTCTTCAAATGTCTTCTATCCAACTGTCCGTCTCTTCTTTTGTCTTCGGGCAGACAAGTAGGCCATCAAATAATGATGTTACCCAACTTGTCCAATTACTCCATGAGGTCTATGGGGGTACGCAAGGTAGGCTGGGTTATTGGTGGTGGTCTCCGTTGAGTATTTGCAAGGTCTTCCTGACTTAGAGCGAAGGCCCGTGGTCAGAACCTGACCAGGTTGTGGCTTGGTGAGGCTTAAGGGTTTCAAGGATTCTAGTGAGTGAGTGAACGTTTATTATCTTATCCTTAAGCACGGTTTCTGAGATGCCAATAACTCTATCTAGTACTCCGAACGAAAAAGCAGCTTATCGCATAGACCAACTTCAATCACTACTCATGCCATACATATCCTCATGACTCTCAAGAGACGGACTAATAAAAATGTACTTTCCTATGATCCCCAAATCCATATGTATGTCCACCCCTAAAATCCATAGGTATGTCATACAAGCTGCTAATCTTGAATTAAACGCCGCAATCCAAGCGCTCAACCTATTCTTGCAAGGCTCACGGTAATGCAATCTCTATTCTAAGGAAACACGTTATATGCCACTCCAAGATTTTGTTTCCTTCCTATATATCAACTCCAATAGCCCGGTAATTTCCATCAATCACCACATAACCCAACGATTCTACGAATCCGATGTCTGCGGTGCTCCACAAGATCTCAAGTTCCTATAATATCCAAATACTTGGAAGGACTATGCATCGTGATAGTAAGTCCACCAAATTCCCATCATCCGGGTCAAGTAAACTCCAAGATCACGATTATATAGATCCCTAAATCAACTCCGACAAATAATCCAATCTCCTAGGTTATTGTCCACCGAGAAGCATGGTATCATGATCAGGATCATCGGTCTAAATCCAATTTACTCCGAACCATGCAGACATATCTAGCATTTATACCAACCAGAATCACCTACATAAATCCAAATCTCATGTCCAACGGGTACTTCTACATGCTTCCCCAAAGTCATGATGCCGCCAATATGAAAACCTCACAATCCATCAAGGCCTCAGATAATTCCTCGAAGTCACTGATATAAAGCCACCAAGTCATCTGTCTTATATCCACAAATTGGTCTATCTATGGCATCGTCAGTTCTTGTGCTATATTAGGATGAAAATGTGCTCGTTCACCGCGTCCACTAGCTCCTTTACGAACCCAGTGTTGTGCAAGGTTATAAAGGCTTCACAGGTTCTCTCGCGATTCTATGGGTTACGCACATGGTTAAGGGTTCGTGCTGGAGTGTCTCGTGAAGTCTCAAAGGGTCTAGGAATGGGTTACTAGTCTGGAGGGTTAAACATAATTCTACGGGGTTGCACTTGGTCACGGGGGTTGTAGCAGAAGTCTTCAGTGCTAGTTGGTTGCCGAGGTAGAATCCTTGGTGCATCTTGTCTTGCGGGTCTTCAGTTGGGGAGAGAGAAGAGAGGGAAAAGTAGCGTAGAGGAGGGAAATGCCTAAAGGGGGTTCTATAGTGCAGGTGCAAACAAACAGGTGCAAAAAGGTCAAAACAAAAGAAACAAGGCAAGGAAGGTGATATAACCATGCACTTGTTGCTTGGGGCAAAAGTGGGACTTATATCAAAACACAAACAAATAAAAGCAAGCAACACACAATCATGGTTCTATTCGAACCATCATACGGACTCGACTGCGCATAGGGGGTACACGACTCATCCTACCCTAGGGGTTCTCGGACTTAATGTCGTGACTTGTGCCTCGTGCAGTCTCCTGAGCTTTCCTCAGGTGTTGCTATGTCCCTTGTAGTTGCTTGATGAATGATCCGGGTTGAGTCTGAAGGATCTTCAACAACTTCTCGCCTGATGAGGTGATGTGGTGAAGGTGCCTCCTTGTAGCTGGCGTTGACTTGGTCTTTTGTTGTCTCTTTAATCATGGCGACCCCTTGTGCCTTCTGAGACGTCGAGGGTACCAGGTAGGCGATCCGTATGGAATGACAATAACAAGGCATAATAGAGGTCAACATATCGATTTCGTTGATGAAAACATCGACACCAAGAGCGGGGGACGAAGAGAACCGTTTTCCTGCTCACTATAGTGAGGCGGACCATATGGCGAGGTTCTCATCCACCGGTGGTTGCCGATACAACAACGGTAGTGACAGGATTACTCTATTAGCGATGTATATCATGACTTTCCACAACTCATGCCATGGCCATCGTAGGCTAGGTTTGCACCATCTTGGGGCAGTGTCATGGATGTCACCATCTTCTGGGTCTCCATGTCTTCATCCATCGAGGATGTAATTTTTGTTGGTATCGTCTTGTCGTGGTGTCACCAATCTTGCGTCCAGAAGAAGTGGGTGAGTGTTTGGCAAGGTGCACTCCACGAGGATTACAGAAAATCCAGTGGTCTGGGGCATAAGGGTTCTGGTGACCAAAAGTTTCGAAGGGGAAGAGATCAAGTATAGCCTAGTTTTCGAAAAACTGAGAAGGGAAGAGAAGTATAGATAGTTTTGAAAACTAGTAATAGTTTTGGAAATAGTTTTACCCTAACTAACGACCATGCTAACTAAGGCTTCCTACAGTCAGGATGGCTCTGATACCAGCTCTGTGGGGACCCCGACTCATAAGTCGTGATCACCGAATGCACGTGTACAGTGATCCCAGAGATCAATGCTCACTGAACACACAGAAGCTGAATAACAAGAGTCTTACATCCATACATACCGTATTACACAAATAGGACCATAATGGTCAAGTCTTGAGTATATCGTCGCAGCGGAAATCTTCAATAGTCAACTTGGACCCATGCCATCTGCCTTAACCCTACAGGCATTCTGACTAGGAAGCGTCCTAGCTCGCATGCTCGTCACCAAGAAATCTTCATCATAACGTGTTCTCTCATGCCTGGCCAATAAAATAAACAGTGTCAAGCCAATGAGTACTTTGAATGTACTCGCAAGCAACCCAAGTGTGATGACAGAATAATTATGCAAGGCTCTACTGCTAGATTGGTAGTTTTGCGGAAAGCTAGTTTTTCATATGCAAGTATGATCAATATATAAGATGGACAATGCATGTGTCTGCAACAAGTATCGGGAGGTCACAGACATCATTATCGAGAAAGAGTTGAAATCAACTCATGCTCAAACTCATTATGACTTCCTCAAGAATCACATCATCAATATCACTGAACCGTGTTGTTTCCTCACACACACACACACACACCTGGTTTCGCAAACATTGGACGTAGCCCAAGAGCGGTTACCCAATTGTCCTTGACCGTGGACACAGCTATTCGAATAGTTTTACACTCTGCAGAGGTTGCACACTTTACCCACTAGATCCGGGGAACTTCCGTGACATCCACGACCCGCGGTACCTCAAGTACCCGGGGTAAGCACCCGGTCACTATCTTTCCCTAGGCGACACTAATATGGAGTCCACTCGATTGGTAACAGCCCCGTGCCAAACATTTCACATTTTAAGATTTTGGAGCCTCGCTCCCATATTCATCACATACCACAAGAACGGGGTACCAACGGTGCGTCCGGTGCCCTGTAAAGATAGTCATGGCCGCCTATCCAAGCGCGACCCCGTCCCAAGAGTGACCTCATGTCACCCCCGTCACTAGTAATGCGGGCACCATGCTAGTATCGGCCTAGGTAATCAATAATGCCCTTTCCCATATAAGGGTAGAGTGGTTGCACATGTAAGGTTGGAATAACGGTCGCAACTTAAACCAATCCGTTTTCAAAACATCACACACACTTGCCTCGGTACACCACTTCGTCATCAAGTGGTTACCCATCTCACCATCTCCCTCGGGCATAAGTGGCACCCGACGGGGTTTTTGAAAAGTCTTTTGCTGCCTCCGTCACCATGCATATACCCGTCCCATTTGCGTAGCCACTATTAAAGCAACCTAACTACTCCCACCCACATAACCCTCATAGGAAGGTAGGGTCATGCTTGATGCAAGTTTCAATAGTAAGGTAACAAAGGTACCAACCAAGGTGGTCACCTGTTCTACATGATTCCGATGCATTGATAATAAGGCGTTATAAGATAGGCATAAAAAGGTTTCTCGAACATGGTCAAAGGGCTGCTTGCCTTATTCTTCCGAGTCTTCAAACCTTCTGGTCCATCTCTGAATACTTCATTTATTTCGTCAACTAACGATGGAAACAATCATAATAAGCAACACAATCAAAGAAAAAATATAAGTGCCCTAAAAATAGGAGTTGGACTTTTCTAGGATACCTCTGGTCATATGAAAAATAACCAAGGTGGTTACATAGGTATTGGATCAATAGATAGTTTGGAACATTTCAATATGATGGAATCAAGGGTTTTATGGATTTGAAAGAAGTGTATAGAAATATATTCTTAAATGATGAGCAAAGGCACCCATCAACAAGTCATGATTTTAGAAGCATCTAGGAGTTGGTTTCACTGGATTTGGAATTCAAATGAATTTCCTAGGATTTTGCAAAGTTGATAAATATGAAGAAATGGCTCATTATTTGGTGGGGCATAGAAAGTATTATTAAAAATGTTCCAAAACTAAGTTTGGATAAGACAAGCACCTAGGAATTTGAACCACTGCATTTGGATCAAATTTGAGCTCTCTGTGATTTTCTAAAGTTCATCACAGAAAATGAAATAAGGGTATTTTCTAATTATTTGTGAAGGAAATATCTCTGGAATAATGTGCATGTTGCACCATGTGGTAGAGCATGATTTTAGAAACTACCAGAAATTTGAATTATCAAATTTGGAGTTCATTTGAATTATTTGTGGGTTTTTGAAGTCGTCTGGAAAAGAAAAAGAAGAGGAAAAAGGGTTATACCCCTTTACTGTGCGCAGGGCGAGGGATAGACGATGGGCCGGCCCAGCGGCTCGGCTGCGCGGGGAGAGGTGGTGACGCCGAAGGCGTCCTGGCAGAGTGCGCCTCCGCGCGGGGGAAGCGGCGTCTGTTGCCCCGCCTCCACTTAAAAATCGGCGGGCCCAGCGTTGGAGTTGCTGACTTGCGGGGCCCCCTGCCAGCTGGTGGGGAGGTCGTCCCCTACCTCGCGCCTGAGGCAGAGCAGCGACAGGGGCGCGGGGCAGCGCGAGCACCGGCGCCCTCCCTGGCGGCTCCGGCCACCTCCGGCGTCGTCCGGCACACCAGTGGGTTCAGCGCGAGGAGGCGCGCCCGTCCAGGTGCTCCACGCTCGCGGAGGAGCTCGGGAAGAGGAGAAGCTTTGGGCGCGATGGGCCGGGGTGCTTTCGAGGATGAGCCCGCCGGCACGGCCACCGGGAAGTGCTAACGGGGTGCGGAGCGTGTTGCGGTGGTCCTGGAGATCATGTAGAGCGCTGGAGTGGAGGGGAGGGGGTCCTGGTGGTGCGAATTTTGGAGGAGGCCGACGGCGACACTTCGGCCATGGAGAGGGGAAGAGAGCACCAGGGGGAGAGGGATGATGTCCGCGAGGTGCACCGGAGAGAGGAGGATCCAGAAGAGGCAAGGGAGTGCTCGGGGGAGGCTTTATATAGGTGCAGCCGCGGTGCACCGTGAGCGACGTCCATGGACGCGCTCGGACGAGCTCGCGCAGGGAGAAGGAGGGCAGGAGAGGATAGGGCCGACAGTCCTGCAGATTGCGGACATCGAGGCGACCTCGGGGGACACGAGGAGGAGGCCCGAGGTGGTCGGGGGCTCCTGGTTGGGCGAGGCTACAGTGCGCCAGGGCACTGTAGCGTGCTCCAGAGCGCGAACTCTGCATGCCACGGCATAAACAAAGTGCCATTGCGTGTCCCCTTGTGTTCAGCAGTGCTAGGGGTTAGTAAACAAAGGTGTGATGGTCTTGGATGCCCTGGGGAGCCTCTGGAATGAGGAAGGAGGTGAAGGAGGAGGTGAAAACTGCTGTCCAGAAGAGTAAATTGGGGTTTTCACCCCCAATCATTGAGCTGAGGATATGGGAAAGTTACTGGGGGTAGAAGATGATCAGGAGAAGCTGTGGTAAGAATTTGAGGTAAAGGGAAATAGTAAAAGGGGTCCAAACAATGGTTTTGGTAATTTGACAGAAGGTGTTTGATCATGTTTTGGGCAAGCAAATGATCTCCATTGGCTATGACACTTAACAGGATTAAATGTCACATACATTTAGGCCCTTCCACCAAATTTGAGCTCATTTGGGAAAGTTGCCAATGTAACTTTGGTGAACCCTAGAAATCAACAGAAATGGTTCCACCATGTTTGAGTTAAGCTAATCATCTCCCCTTGATGCACCACTTGGTGTAGCATCATAATTTGGGGTTATGATCATGCCCACAAAGTTTGAGGCCCCAGGTAAAAAGTTGACAATGTAGAGTTATTCAAATTTGAATTTGAACAGAAATGGTTTTGGGGCACTTAGACCAAGTTATGCTTCTCCAAAACTTGTGCCATTTGGCATAGATGCATAATTACATCATTTTAGCATGTGCACCAAGTTTGAGAGCATTTGGACAAGTTTGGCAATGTAAAGTTGCTCAAACTTCAAAATGGACAGAAATGGTTTTGAGGGGATTAAATGATGTTTCCTTGATCTTCAAGGCATGAGGCTTTGCAAGATCATCAAATATGTCCTATATGACATAATAGAATTTCCCTGGAATTTTTGCAGAATATTTCCTTTGTAAATATTTCAAAAGGTTGAAATATCCAGAAAGGGTTTTGGAAGGATTTGTCCAATATTTTGAACATGACCATGTGTTGAAACTCTTATATATGGACAATATATGTCCTATGAGTTTCCCTGAAGTTTGGCAAATATTCTTGAATTAGTTAAATAACTTTTCCCTATTAAAGACCATTTCTGACCTTAAGAAAAAGCTTTTAAATAAAATATGAAAATAATTATGAAAATTATAATTTTGTGGTTTCTGGGAGTCCTATACCTAATAGGATTCAAATATACTTTTTGAAAGATTTTTCACACCCTAAATAAGGTACTTGCAGTGCAAACCTCAATTCAGGGGTTTTTGGAAAAACTAATTTTAGAAAATATTATTTGGCCAAAATATTTTTATAAGAAAATTCTATATTGTTCTATACACATGGCATGATCATTGGGAAAAAGTTTTGGATCAAGGAGATGAAGTATAAGAGTTGGAGGATTTATTTGATTTTTAGAGCACTAGCAAACAGCAGACAAAAGTCAAATCAAGCAAAGTTAAAATCACTCAAAAGTTTTTGTAAATCCACATTTTTAACATTGTAATTAGCTTAAGCAATGTGACATGAAAATCAGGGTGTGACACTCTTCGAGCCGAAGCTCGGAGTATAAGCGGAGGAGGAGAATAAAAAACCCAAATACAATCTTCCTCACACTGCGGAAGTTCGGCCGTGTGAATGGCCTTGTGATGAGTTCTAGAGAGCCGCCTGAATTTATGAAGAATTTTACTACTTGGCTGAGAATGCAGGCCTCACCAACTTCCTCCACGACCAGCACGGACAACACATACCTCATCTTGCCAGAAGTCGTTTATGCGTACTCGAGCCTGGCACAAGTTCCAGAGCCTGAGCCGGAGCCACCACTTGACCCTTATCGGCAGTCAGTTTATCAGTGGGATCCGGAGGAAATTTCCAGCCAGTGGCACCCAGAGGACACTCCTCCGTACACCGGAGAGAGTAGCTTTGATCCGTGGCCATAGACCAACTTAGGCCAAAAGCCTAAGCTTGGGGGAGTATGTATTTCTCACCGACATTACATTCATGCTCACACACTCATTCGAGTTGTCGGTGCTCATACTTTTTCATTGTACTATCCATGCTAGTTTAATTTCTTTTCTAAGTATTTTTCTTGTATGTCAAAAAAACCTTAAGAAGAACCAAAAAAACTAGTTGTAGCTTTTAGCAAGTTTACTTTCCATGCTTGTAGTACTAGTAATTAAAAGAAAACCCAAAAAGATTTCTCGTTCTTCTTTTGCTTGTTGGGAGCTTTCTCGTGTAAATAGTTTTTTCTCTTTTTTTTCTTTGGGGGTCGAGAGGAGAAGACCATGATGAAAATGTTGAGTGGCTCTCATATGCATTATTATTGATTTAACCAAGAGACCATATTACCTTGTCTTCTCCCTTGTATTAAATGCTTGCAGATTCCAGTTTAGTCCAACACACATGCACTATTATTATTATTCACTCTGTTCGGTCATGCGAGTGAAAGGCAATAATGATGATATATGATGGACTGGTTGAGATGAGAGAAGCTAGTATGAACTCGACCTATCTTGTTTTGTCAATATGATTAGTTCATCATTCCTGATTCGGTCTATTATGAATGAAACATGGTTGCAATGACAATTAGAGATTATAGTTTCTCATGCCATGCTTAATTAGCTAGGAGTTTATAATGGTTTACCTTGCATTCCAACATGTTATTAAAATAGTTGTGATGTGGTATGATAGGGTGGTATCCTCCTTTGAACGATTCAAGTGGTTTGACTTGGCACATGTTCGCACATGCAGTTGAAACAAAATCAAGACAGCCTCCACGATATTTATGTTCATGGTGATTTATGTCCTACTCATGCTTGCACTCATTGTTGATTAATCTAAATGCATGTTCATGAATGTTGTCGCTCTCTAGCTTGTCACTTCCCAGTCTCTTTCTAGCCGTCACTTGTACTAAGAGGGAATACTGCTTGTGCATCCACTTCATTAAACCCCAAAGTTATTCCATATGAGTCCACCATACCTTCCTATATTCGGTATTTACCTGCCGTTCCATGTAAATTTGTATGTGCCAAACTCTAAACCTTCAAATGAAATCCTGTTTTGTATGCTCGAATAGCTCATGTATCAACTAGGGTTGTCTATATCTTCCATGCTAGGTGGGTTATTCTCACGATGAGTAGACTCCGCTCATCATTCACGAGAAAATGGCCGGTAACCGGGATTCCCAGTACCATTCTCAAATCAAATCAAAATAATTAAACAAAACTCCCCCATGATTGTTGTTGGTATGGAAGGTACCCGTTGTTTCGGGCCAGCCGTGGAGTGTGCTTGTTGGTGGTGGGGGAGTATAAACTTTACCATTCTATTTGGGAACCGCCTATAATGTGTGTAGCATGGAAGATATAGAGATCCCTTGGTTGTTTTGTTGACAATGAAAGTATGCCCCTCAAAATATTATTTATCTCTATTTCAAAACTCGAGCTCTGGCACCTCTGCAAATCCCTGTTTCCCTCTGCGAAGGGCTTATCTATTTACTTTTATGTTGAGTCATTGTCCTCTTATTAAAAAGCACCAGCCGGAGAGCACCACTGTCATTTGCATGCATTGCTATTATTTTACATTGAGTATGACTGTGAGTAGATCTCTTTTCCCATGAATTACATTGTCTTGCCAGTCCTTTATCTTTAGAGGTGCTCTGCATTTATGTTTTGCGGTCTCAGAAAGGGCTAGTGATACGTCCAAAACGTATCTATAATTTCTGCTTGCTCCATGCCACTTTTGGGTGATATTGCTATGATATTCATACACTTCCATACACTTTTGATCATATATGGACTAACCTACTAATCCAGTGCACCCCGGTGCCAGTTTTTGTTTTCGACTGTTTTTGTATTTCAGGTTTTCACGTTACGAGAACTGCCAGGAAAAATCCAGAAAAATTATATAAAAAATCAGCGTTCCAGAACCTACCTTGCGCCCGAAGGACAGCTGGGGGGGGGGCCACCAGGGCTCCAGGCGCCCTGGCGGCGCGCCCCCCCTGGGCCGCGCCGGGGGGGCGCCTAGGCCCCCCGAGCCCCGTCTGGTGCCCCCCTTCGGCATATATTTAGAGCGTCCTTCGAAACCCTCGGGAGGGGAACTCTTTTTCGCGATCTCATCTCTATTCCGCCGCCGCCGCTGCTTCCAAGATCGGGAGCACCAGGAGAACTCTTCCCGGCACCCTGCCGGAGGGGAGGATCACCATCGGGAGCTTCTCCACCACCATGGACGCCTCCCGGATGTGTTGTGAGTAGTCTCCCTTGGACCATGAGTCCATGACCGGTAGCTATGTGATGTTCTCCTCCCGTTCTTGTGCTTCACTAATTAGTCCTCGTGAGCTGCCCTACATGATCGAGGCACATATGTAATCCTTATGCTGTTGCTATGATGAGTTCGCTGGGATCCGATGGATTATGAGATTATGTTCAGATTGTTCTTGAGTAATATATTTGATCTACCTCTTTTATATTTACGTTCATAAGTAATTCTTGTATGTTCTCCGTTGTTATTTATTGCTTTGGCCAAGTAATACATAGTGACTCCAAGAGGGAACGTTATGCTCGATTGTGGGTTCATGCCCCTCGATGACTAGCTTGAGTGACAGAAACATGAGTCTAGGGGATGTGCTGTTGCCACAAGGGGGAAAACAACGGTGCTTGTGCCCGCGGGTGCAAGGATTGTTTACTTTACGCAAAGTTCTTTTAATGCAGTTGTCTGCTGCTTTGAGTTTACACTATGGGTGGGACTCGCAACTTAATACCAGCGAGATGTTCTGGATAGATATCTCAAGGTGGATGATTAGTAGTAGATATTGATGGATTTCGGTCTACTTACCTTGGCGTACCGCCCATGCTTTGAACCACAACCTTTCTTGCAATGTAGTCAGCATTGGTTTGCGTTCGTGGTCCTATCAATTGCCCAGCTGTAATTCGTTTACCTCACATAGCTGTTTTATCGTCTTTTGGGAGAGAGACATCACTAGTGAACATCATGAGACTCCGGTCTATATTACCATCATTGATCACATCCGCTATTTACTTTTCACTTTTACATACTATTGCAAACATTATCTATCACTACTATCATTTGCGTTTAATCCTTTGTGAACTACAAGGCCGGAGGGATTGACAACCTCTCTGTACTCGTTGGGAGCAAAGTTATTTTTATTTGTGTGCAGGTCCACGTTGATTGCTAATCCGGCGCCGTTAGCAGTTGACACCTACTTGTTGAACCTAGGAGTATCTGGGATTCGATCCTTGGCATCTTTGCTAAGGGAAAAACTTCCACAACACTGCATCTTACACCTTCCACTTGGGGTAACCAACGAGGGGTTAGAGGCCCATCAAGGAGTTTTTCTGGCGCCGTTGCCGGGGACTCCACTCTTCAGGATAGGGGAGTTGCACGCTATCTTTTACCTTTGCTTTTAGTCTTGTTAGTTTACCTTTCAGTTTTTGCTTTAGTACCTTTTATCGAAAATCACAAAAATAGTTATCTTGCTTGCTTGCTACTATGGGTTCCGCCGAGAACACCAAGTTGTGTGACTTCACTAGTCACAACAACGATGACTTTATCAGCACACCTATCACTACACCTGCCACTTCAGCACCTTCATATGAAATTAAACCTGCTTTACTGAACTTAGTCATGAAAGATCAATTCTCCGGTGCTGGAGATGATGCTGCTTTACACTTAAACAACTTTGTTGAACTTTGTGATATGCAAAAGTACCAAGAAATAGATGGTAATATTGTTAAGCTTAAGCTTTTTCCTTTCTCCTTGAGAGGAGGAGCTAAAATTTGGTTTCAGTCTTTGCCTAGAAATAGCATAGATTCATGGGACAAGTGCAAAGATGCTTTTATTGGAAAATACTATCCACCTGCTAAAATTATCCAACTTAGAAGTAACATAATGAATTTTAAACAATTGGATAATGAACACGTTGCCCAAGCTTGGGAACGTATGAAATCTCTTATCAAGAACTGCCCTACTCATGGTTTGACTACTTGGATGGTTATCCAAACTTTTTATGCAGGCTTGAACTTTACCTCGCGGAACTTGTTAGATTCGGCCGCGGGAGGAACTTTTATGTCAACTTGTAACGACCAAACCTCGAAGGATTTGAGTCTCTGTGCTTACCGTGCTAGTCCCTGGATCGAACTCGCTAGCACACACAGTATAGATGAATACCAGAATACAAGTGCATCACTTATTACAACGTATGATCCAGAGTATATAAAATAAAACAATCTGCATAGCTCATAGCTAGCTATTATTCAATCACACAGTGGAAAGTAGCAGAAAAATAACGATGAGTCCCATCATAGCCCAACTGGCGATGTTGAGTGCAGACTCGCGACCCTAACGGTACCTTACTCCTCGTCTGAAAATCGTGCAACATGAGACGTTGCAGCCGTATAGGTCAATACATTGAATGTATTGGCAAGTTACACAGGAGAAGTAATAAAGCAGACCTACTTGTATATGCATAGAACAACAAAGGAAGGCTTGGGGGTTTATTTTGCAGAAAGCTGATTTTGTCCTCATAACTACCTAATAAATAGTCAATTTTAATTAGTTATTTATTACTACCATTGAATGCACAAGGTTGAGTTGGCAAAATCAACTCCAACCTACCCATTTATTAAGTTGCCCACAAATATTATTAAGTGTCACATCTGTCAAGATCATCCAACAACTGTAATGGCATAGTCGCTCAAATTTACCCATAACCGGGGGCACGGCTAATCATGATTAGTTTTATTACTCTGCAGAGTTTTGCACACTTTACCCACTAGACTCAACCCGAAGATTGAGACGAAGCCTTTCAGAAGTAGTCACCTCCACCCCCGGCAGCCGGTACACCTATCCATGTCTACATCTGCTAGCATACCTGGGCAAGGATTCCACAACCTACTCAACTAAGCCAGAGCCCATATAGCTAGTGGTCGCGCATGGAAGCTACTAGTCATTAAGTCTGTCTGATCTTTTTGAGCCTGGGCGGCCGTCCACTTACATTCAGAGGGTATAAACCATGATGTTCTTAAGACCACCCATCAATACCACTTCCGCCCAGAGGTGAGTTAAGTCCTGAATTACTACTCAGTTGTTAAATTTTAATAATCCTCACATAAGGTCAATGTATTCAGGAACCAACCCCGTCTACCAGCATAGCAAAACTATACCTAACACGATTTGCAAAAGACGGGAGATAGTTCAACAATATAGCTCAAATTATAACAATCCTATAATGCATAAGTTAATAGTGTGTCATAACCTACAATGCATAGGAAAACAATAGGTAAAGGATGATCAACATGTAACTTGCCTTGGTTCTGGTTCAAAAGGTCACACTCCTGACAATAGCTCGTGTCGCACTCCGGACAATCTACACGTTTCACACAATATAACAAATCAATCACCGAAACTCCAAAGAAACCAAAATAAAGCCAAAAATAAGTAAACAGCAAGAAAATCATTTTAAAATTCAACAACAGCAGCAAAACAACATGTACAGATCATCTATATTGCAATACGGTCACAATGCAAAAAGAATCACTCGATTCCGCTAAACGGTTTAAAAGATATGGCCTCCGGAAGTTTTAATTCAAATTCAAACGAATTCAAATTTGAATTGTGCAAACATGTGCAAAATTGGTACTGTGATAAAGAGGTGATTTTTGTGAGTGCACAGGAAAAAGAATCACCTAATTTGGATTTACAGAATAAAAACTACAGCAATCTGAGTATTTGATGAAAAACTGAAAAAGATAAAAAGGCAAGAGAAAACGCCTGCACACTGTGCGGAACTCCTGTGCAAGTCCTGTAGCTAACTGCCACGTGGCAGTTCGTGGTTGGCCCAGCTTTTTGCTCACCAGATGACAAAAACGGCGGCGGCGGCTTGGGCGTAGATGGCGGCGGCTCTCCGGTGGGTTTCCGGTGAGGTTGAAGCAACGGGCGGATGCGGCGTGGAGGGGCGGAGGCGTTGGTGGTGTCGGACGGCGTCGGGGGGTCCTGTAGCGGCGGCGGTGACGAGATGAACGGCGGCGTACTCCGGCAAAGGCGGTCGAGCTCGTTCCCGATGATTTGCTGCGTCTCCGGCGATAAAAGGATGTCAGCTAGGTGCGGTGTTGAGAGGGGGTTCGAACGGAGTAGTCAGTGCGGCCAGGGACGGTCTTACGGTGACGAAAACGGCCGGCGAAGACGGCGGCGGCTCGAGCTCCACGGCGAGATCCAAAACGGGTGGCTGCGTTCCTGCGGCGGCTGGAGGGATCGCAGATGGGGCGTGGGGATTCCTCGATGGCTTGGGCACGCCCTAGACGTCTCGGGCGTGCGCGGGGTGGTCCGATGCTCGAGTTCGACTCGGGCTCGCGCTCGGGTGCGCGTGTGCGTGCGGTGTCCGGCTCGGGGTGGAAGAGGAACAGGGGCGGGCCCCGCTGGTCAGTGAGAGGGCACTGCGGGTCGGGTGCGGGTCGGGTGCGGCGTGCGATGGCGTACCGCTTCGCGAGCGAGCAAGCAGGCTGCGGCTGGTGCGGTGCGCTGCTGGGCCACGGTGGTGTGGGCCGCATGCTAGCTGGCTGCGCTGGCTAGTGGGCTGGGCCGCTGGCTAGCTGGCTGGCTGGCTGGCTGGCCCCTTTTTTTTTAACCAGCAGAAAAACAAAATAAAGTAAAATAAAACACACAGTATAAAATCTAGATAAAAATACCTAGGCACACAGTAAAAATAGCCCTATCTATATAAACTACAGGAACACTAGTTCCCAAGCTAATGCAATTTTGTAAAATGATTTTGATGCATTTGGCCACTCAAACAGCAAATAAAATCATAAATAAAATACTTTGAAGATTGCAAAAATTACCAGAACATAACAAATCAACTGGAAACATTATTCTGGACATTATGAACATTTTTAAAACAGGGGAAAAGTCATGTTATCTCCACTCCAATAATTGCCTTTAGTTGCATAATGAAAATAATATTGTAGAAAGACAAATAATGCAATAAAAATATGATATGCAAGTGAATGATCTATTAACATCCAAATTAGGAAAATTGGGATGTTACAAACCTACCCCCCTTAAGATGAATCTCGCCCTCGAGATTCGGGCTGGCTAGGAAATAGGTGTGGGTGCTCCTTCCTGAGATCTTCCTCTCGTTCCCAGGTAGCTTCTTCCTCAGTATGGTGATCCCACTGAACCTTGCATAACTTAATTGTCTTGGTGCGAGTAACTCTCTCTGCTGTCTCCAGAATCTTAACAGGCTTCTCCTCATATGTCAAATCACTCTCCCACTGAATTGCATCAAGTGGCACTGTGTCCCTCAATGGAACATCCATCATCTCTGCTTGGCACTTCTTCAATTGAGATACATGAAACACATTATGAACTCCCGACAAAGATTCTGACAACTCCAGCTGATAAGCTACCTCTCCTCTACGCTCCAAGATCCTGTAAGGCCCCACGAAACGTGGTGCTAACTTACCCTTAATGCCAAACCTCTTAATTCCACGAAGTGGTGAAACTCGAAGATATGCACGATCTCCTACCTCATATGTCACCTCTTTGCGCTTTGCATCTGCATAACTCTTCTGTCTGGATTGTGCTATCTTCAACCTGTCACGAATCAGCTTGACCTTCTCCTCAGCATCTCTGATCAAGTCTGGTCCAAAGAACTGTCGCTCTCCAACCTCATCCCACATCAACGGTGTCCTGCACTTCCTGCCATACAATACCTCAAACGGTGCCATCTTCAGACTAGCCTGATAACTGTTATTATATGAGAACTCTGCATAAGGTAAATTATCATCCCAACTGGACCCATAGTCCAAAACACAAGCTCTCAACATATCCTCCAAAATCTGATTTACCCTCTCTGTCTGCCCATCAGTCTGTGAATGGAAAGCTGTACTGAACTCCAGCCTGGTGCCCAAGGATTCATGCAACTGACGCAAAAATTTAGAGGTGAACTGAGTACCTCTATCAGACACTACCTTCCTTGGAACTCCATGCAGACAAACAATTTTAGACATATAAACTTTAGCTAGCTGAGCACTGGTATAAGTAGTCTTTACCGGAATGAAGTGAGCAACTTTAGTCAAGCGATCAACAATTACCCAAATAGAATCATAACCTGACCTAGTCCTGGGTAAACCTGTAATGAAATCCATACCAATTTGATCCCATTTCCACTCAGGTATAGGCAATGGTTGTAACAAACCTGCTGGCCTCTGATGTTCTGCTTTAACTCTCTGGCACACATCACATGTAGCAATATATCCAGCAATCTCCCTCTTCAGGCTAGGCCACCAAAATCTTTCCCTCAAGTCCAAATACATCTTAGTATTACATGGGTGAATAGAATAAGGTGAATCATGTGCCTCCTGAAGAATTAATTTCCCGATGTCTGCATCTTGCGGTACACAAACACGCTTCTCAAACCATATGGTCCCATGTTCATCCTCATGGAAACCTTCTGCCTTACCTTTAGTCATATTCTCTTTTATTGCAGCAATCTCTTTATCACCCTTTTGAACTTCCCTGATCCTGTCAAGCAAAGTAGGCTTTACCCCCAGTGTTGCCAAATATCCCTTAGGAACCATCTCCAACCTGAGATCCCTGAACTGATCACACAAGTCTTGTGGCATATCACTAATATCAACTGCATTAACATGGCTCCTACGACTCAATGCATCAGCAACAACATTAGCCTTACCAGGATGATACTGCACATTCAAATCATAATCCTTAATAAGCTCCAACCATCTCCTCTGCCTGAGGTTCAAATCTTTCTGAGTAAAAATATACTTCAAGCTCTTATGATCAGTAAATATATCACAATGATTACCAATAAGATACCGCCTCCAAGTTTTCAATGCATGCACAACTGAGGCTAACTCCAAATCATGTGTAGGATAATTATTCTCATGATTCTTAAGCTGACGTGAAGCATATGAAACAACTTTACCTTCCTGCATCAGAACACTCCCAAGTCCCTGACGAGAAGCATCACAATATACCTGGAAGTCCTTATGTATATCAGGCAGAATTAAGACTGGTGTTGTAACAAAACGCTGCTTCAATTCCTGAAAGCTGGCTTCACATTCATCAGTCCAAGCAAATTTCTTCTCCTTCTTCAACAATTCAGTCATAGGCTTTGCAATTTTAGAGAAGTTCTCAATAAACCTCCTATAATAACCTGCAAGGCCCAAAAAGCTGCGAATCTCCCCAACTGTTGTGGGTGCCTCCCACTCTGTTACTGCAGCAACCTTAGATGGATCAACTGCAACTCCATTACCTGACACAACATGTCCAAGGAATGCTACCTCATCCAGCCAAAATTCACATTTGCTGAACTTGGCATACAACTGATGTTCCCTCAGCTTCTCCATCACCAAACGCAGATGTACCTCATGCTCTTGCTTATTCTTGGAGAACACCAGTATATCATCAATGAAAACAACCACAAATTTATCCAAGTATTCCATAAACACCTTGTTCATCATATTCATGAAGTATGCAGGAGCGTTAGTCAATCCAGATGACATAACAGTATATTCATACAACCCATACCTCGTAGTAAAAGCAGTCTTTGGAATATCTTGCTCACGAATCTTTAATTGATGATATCCAGAACGAAGATCAATCTTAGAAAACACAGTAGCTCCCTCCAACTGGTCAAACAAATCATTTATCATAGGCAAGGGGTACTTATTCTTAATGGTTACCTCATTCAGAGAACGTTAATCAACACACATCCTCAAGGTACCATCTTTCTTCTCCACAAACAAAACTGGAGCTCCCCAAGGTGATGAACTTGGGCGAATAAATCCTTGTTCCTGCAATTCCCTTATCTGCTTCTTCAATTCCTCCAACTCCTGAGGAGGCATTCTATACGGTCTCTTTGCAATAGGTCCGGTGCCTGGTATTAAATCAATAAGAAACTCAATATCTCTGTCTGGTGGCATACCTGGCAACTCCTCTAGAAACACATCTGGGTAGTCCCTCACAACTGGCACATCTTCCAGACTACCCCCCTTAAGAGAGTTCACTTGCACCTGATTATGCTTATACTTACATACATATCTGATCCTCTTACCTCCTGGTGCACTGAGAGTAATAGATCGACTGGCACAATCAATAAGACCTTTATATTTAGTCAACCAGTCCATACCCAAAATAACATCAATACCCTGTGACTTCAATATAACCAAATCTGTGGGGAAAACATGCTTCCCAATGGACAAAGGCATCTGAAAGCATCCCAAACTTGCTGCCATCTCAGCCCCCGGAGAACTTACTAGAATAGGTGACTTAAGTGCTACGGTAGGCAACTTATGTTTATCCACAAATACCCGTGAGATGAATGAATGCGATGCACCAGAATAAAAAAGAACAAGTGCAGGTACCGAATTAATCAAGAACTTACCAATCACGGCATCAGGTTCATCATAAACCTCCTCCACATTAACATGATTAACATGACCCTTTTGGAAGGGGTTTGGCTTGCTGACTCCAGAATTTCCATTACCGTTCTTGCTCTCTGGGCAAGCGTTGGAGTAGTGGCCCATCTGCCTACACTTATAGCACTGAACCTGGCTAATGTCCCTCTACACAGGCACACTCTGGTGGTTCTGGTTATTACTCCCTCCATTACCATTACCATTACCTTTGACATTGCCGTTACTCTTGTGCCCATTGTGATTATGATGGCCATTATGGTTGTGGCCATTCCCTCCATGATGATTATGTCCATTACCTCCATGATGATGATGATGCCCATTACCTCCATTACCCTGATATGAAGTGCGTGGCTTCTGTTGTGGTCCTGAATTATACCTGTTATTGTTGTTGTACTTCCTCTTGCGATTCTCTATGGCCTGATGCTTCCCCTCTAGCATAATAGCCTTATCAATCAGCTGCTGACAATTATCAAAAGTGGCCACTGTCAACTGAAGGCTCAACTCATCATTTAGGCCCTCCAAGAATTTCTCCTGCCTAGCTGCATCAGTGTTAACATCGTTAGGAGCATAGCATGCAAGATTATTAAATTCATCCACATACGCATTAACTGTGCGTCCTCCCTGACTAAAACTGCGAAACTCCTTCTTTTTCAAACTCATAGCACCAGCAGACACATGTGCAACACGAAAAGCAGTCTGAAACTGAGTCCAAGTGATACCAGCAATGGGATAAGAGACCAAGTAGTTGTCCCACCAAGCTGCGGCAGGACCCCCCAACAAATGTGCGGCAAACCTCACCCTCTCTGCATCTGTGCATCCAACAGTCTCCAGGTTCTTATTGACTCCACAGAGCCAATCATCAGCCACAATAGGTTCAGGGGAACTGGAGAACCTCTGAGGATTCAACCTCAGGAACCTGGTAAGCATATCCACGGGTGGCGGGTTGTTGTTGTTGTTCTGGTTGTTCTGGTTCTGCACAAGCAACTGGATCAACTGTGTCTGCCCCTGAAGCAACTGCTGCATGTATGGCGGTATGTCATTGCCATTGTTCTCTCCTCCTGCAGCATTGCGCCTATTCTCACGCCTCGGCGGCATCTGGTGGGCAAGCATAGAAGAGTTATAGATATAATAGGGCCAAAGCTATAGATATAAATATATTCTACCCATATGCATATATGATCAAGGCAATAAAACACAACAACGAATAACACAAACAAACAAACAAACAAACAATCACAATAATATAGTAGTATATATATATATATATATATATATATGCATATATAGTCAAATAATTTTGACGAGATAAAATTTAACAAGCAAGCTACCAATCAAGCAAACAATCTAGTATCTTCATACCACGAAAGTGGACATAATCAGATACGCTAACACGATAACGTTGCAAAATAAAACAAGCATATATGGTGGTCTCAGCACTAGTTCCTACTTAACTGTTCAAGATACTTGAGGGGATGAACTAATAAACAGTAAGAAGTATAACTAGTTTATAAAGTAATTTTCATTCCTATGGCTTTTCTAATCCATTTTCTAGGGTCACGTTCTACAGTCAACACACTGCTCTGATACCATCTGTAACGACCAAACCTCGAAGGATTTGAGTCTCTGTGCTTACCGTGCTAGTCCCTGGATCGAACTCGCTAGCACACACAGTATAGATGAATACCAGAATACAAGTGCATCACTTATTACAACGTATGACCCAGAGTATATAAAATAAAACAATCTGCATAGCTCATAGCTAGCTATTATTCAATCACACAGCGGAAAGTAGCAGAAAAATAACGATGAGTCCCATCATAGCCCAACTGGCGATGCTGAGTGCAGACTCGCGACCCTAACGGTACCTTACTCCTCGTCTGAAAATCCTGCAACATGAGACGTTGCAGCCGTATAGGTCAATACATTGAATGTATTGGCAAGTTACACAGGGGAAGTAATAAAGCAGACCTACTTGTATATGCATAGAACAACAAAGGAAGGCTTGGGGGTTTATTTTGCAGAAAGCTGATTTTGTCCTCATAACTACCTAATAAATAGTCAATTTTCATTTAGTTATTTATTACTACCATTGAATGCACAAGGTTGAGTTGGCAAAATCAACTCCAACCTACCCATTTATTAAGTTGCCCACAAATATTATTAAGTGTCACATCTGTCAAGATCATCCAACAACTGTAATGGCATAGTCGCTCAAATTTACCCATAACCGGGGGCACGGCTAATCATGATTAGTTTTATTACTCTGCAGAGTTTTGCACACTTTACCCACTAGACTCAACCCGAAGATTGAGACGAAGCCTTTCAGAAGTAGTCACCTCCACCCCCGGCAGCCGGTACACCTATCCATGTCTACATCTGCTAGCATACCTGGGCAAGGATCCCACAACCTACTCAACTAAGCCAGAGCCCATATAGCTAGTGGTCGCGCATGGAAGCTACTAGTCATTAAGTCTGTCTGATCTTTTTGAGCCTGGGCGGCCGTCCACTTACATTCAGAGGGTATAAACCATGATGTTCTTAAGACCACCCATCAATACCACTTCCGCCCAGAGGTGAGTTAAGTCCTGAATTACTACTCAGTTGTTAAATTTTAATAATCCTCACATAAGGTCAATGTATTCAGGAACCAACCCCGTCTACCAGCATAGCAAAACTATACCTAACACGATTTGCAAAAGACGGGAGATAGTTCAACAATATAGCTCAAATTATAACAATCCTATAATGCATAAGTTTATAGTGTGTCATAACCTACAATGCATAGGAAAACAATAGGTAAAGGATGATCAACATGTAACTTGCCTTGGTTCTGGTTCAAAAGGTCACACTCCTGACAATAGCTCGCGTCGCACTCCGGACAATCTACACGTTTCACACAATATAACAAATCAATCACCGAAACTCCAAAGAAACCAAAATAAAGCCAAAAATAAGTAAACAGCAAGAAAATCATTTTAAAATTCAACAACAGCAGCAAAACAACATGTACAGATCATCTATATTGCAATACGGTCACAATGCAAAAAGAATCACTCGATTCCGCTAAACGGTTTAAAAGATATGGCCTCCGGAAGTTTTAATTCAAATTCAAACGAATTCAAATTTGAATTGTGCAAACATGTGCAAAATTGGTACTGTGATAAAGAGGTGATTTTTGTGAGTGCACAGGAAAAAGAATCACCTAATTTGGATTTACAGAATAAAAACTACAGCAATCTGAGTATTTGATGAAAAACTGAAAAAGATAAAAAGGCAACAGAAAACGCCTGCACACTGTGCGGAACTCCTGTGCAAGTCCTGTAGCTAACTGCCACGTGGCAGTTCGTGGTTGGCCCAGCTTTTTGCTCACCAGACGACAAAACGGTGGCGGCGGCGGCTCGGGCGTCGACGGCGGCGGCTCTCCGGTGGGTTTCCGGTGAGGTTGAAGCAATGGGCGGATGCGGCGTGGAGGGGCGGAGGCGTTGGTGGTGTCGGACGGCGTCGGGGGGTCCTGTAGCGGCGGCGGTGACGAGATGAACGGCGGCGTACTCCGGCGAAGGTGGTCGAGCTCGTTCCCGACGATTTGCTGCGTCTCCGGCGATAAAAGGATGTCAGCTAGGTGCGGTGTTGAGAGGGGGTTCGAACGGAGTAGTCAGTGCGGCCAGGGACGGTCTTACGGTGACGGAAACGGCCGGCGAAGACGGCGGCGGCTCAAGCTCCACGGCGAGATCCAAAACGTGTGGCTGCGTTCCTGCGGCGGCTGGAGGGATCGCAGAAGGGGCGTGGGGATTCCTCGATGGCTTGGGCACGCCCTAGACGTCTCGGGCGTGCGCGGGGTGGTCCGATGCTCGAGTTCGACTCGGGCTCGCGCTCGGGTGCGCGTGTGCGTGCGGCGTCTGGCTCGGGGTGGAAGAGGAACAGGGGCGGGCCCCGCTGGTCAGTGAGAGGGCACTGCGGGTCGGGTGCGGGTCGGGTGCGGCGTGCGATGGCGTACCGCTTCGCGAGCGAGCAAGCGGGCTGCGGCTGGTGCGGTGCGCTGCTGGGCCACGGTGGTGTGGGCCGCATGCTAGCTGGCTGCGCTGGCTAGTGGGCTGGGCCGCTGGCTAGCTGGCTGGCTGGCTGGCTGGCCCCTTTTTTTTTAACCAGCAGAAAAACAAAATAAAGTAAAATAAAATACACAGTATAAAATCTAGATAAAAATACCTAGGCACACAGTAAAAATAGCCCTATCTATATAAACTACAGGAACACTAGTTCCCAAGCTAATGCAATTTTGTAAAATGATTTTGATGCATTTGGCCACTCAAACAACAAATAAAATCATAAATAAAATACTTTGAAGATTGCAAAAATTACCAGAACATAACAAATCAACTGGAAACATTATTCTGGACATTATGAACATTTTTAAAACAGGGGAGAAGTCATGTTATCTCCACTCCAATAATTGCCTTTAGTTGCATAATGAAAAGAATATTGTAGAAAGACAAATAATGCAATAAAAATATGATATGCAAGTGAATGATCTATTAACATCCAAATTAGGAAAATTGGGATGTTACACAACTACACTTGGTGCTGCCACGAAGCTTCTCGATGAGACGATGACCAACTATTCCCAATGGCACACCGAACGCGCTCCAACAGGTAGGAAGGTAAACTCTGTCGAGGAGATTTCCTTCTTAAATGGAAAAGTTGACTTAATCATGTCTCTACTTTTGAAGCAATCTTCTGTTGATCCTCGTGATGTTCCTTTAAATTCTTTGATTGCTCAAGAACAAGTAGATGTGAACTTTATCTCTAGAAACAATTTTAACAACAATGCTTATAGGAGTAACTTTGGTAACAATCCTAGACCGTTCGCCTCTAATTCTTATGGGAACAACAATGCTTATCCTATCACCAAGAACTCCACTACTGAACTAGAGATTATGCTTAAAGATTTCATCACTACCCAAAAAGCCTTTAATAAGAGTGTAGAAGAAAAACTACATAAACTAGATGATCTTTCTTTTAAGGTAGACCATTTAGTCAATGAGGTAAAATTGCTAAAAATTAAAACTTCTCCTCTTGAGGAGAGGGAAGTCACTCCTATAAATGCTATTCAAGTGCAAATTAATGAAAATATTAGGATGATGGCTAAACTTAAAGAGAGATGGGCTAGAGAAAGGGAGGAAGAAGATAGAATTAAGAGCCTTCCTACCCACCACACTGTTGCTACTATCCAAGTTGTTGAGGATATCCGAACTCTTAGCACCCAATGTACTCCTGGTCCCAATGGACCTATAAATGGTGATGCTCTGACTATAGAAACTACCAAACAAGTGAACCTAAAGGACACCACTACCACTTTACTTGATGCTCGTGACCTTGATTTTGATAATTGCACTCTTACCGAAGTTATTGATTTCCTTCACAAGATGTCTAGAGATCCCCGCACTAGCACGCTTAACCTTGCCTTCACAGAGCATATCACTAATGCTCTCATCAAAGCTAGGGAGGAGAAACTTAGAGTAGAAGCCTCCATACCTAGAAAGCTAGAAGATGGTTGGGATCCTATGATAAAAATTAAAATGAATGACTTCTCTTGCTATGCATTATGTGATGTTGGAGCTAGTACCTCTGTTATGCCCAAAAGAATATATGATATGCTTAAATTGAAACCTTATGATTCTTGTTCTTTTGGTGTTCGTCTCGTTGATTCTTCCATAAAGAAACCTTTGGGGAGGATCGACGATATTCTTATCGTTGTTAATGATAATTATGTTCCCGTTGATTTTACTATTATGGATATTGAATATGATCCTTCATGTCCAATTATTTTGGGACGTCCCTTTTTACGCACCGTTGGTGCTATCATTGACATGAAAGAGGGTAATATAAAATTTCAGTTTCCTCTCAAGAAAGGGATGGAACACTTCCCTCGAAAGAAGATCAAGTTACCTTTTGAGTCCGTTGTACGGGCTAGCTATTCTTTTACTCTTGATAAAACTTGATCTCTATGCATTATGCCTAGCTTAAAGGCATAAAAGAAAGCTCTTTTGGGAGGCAGCCCACATGAATAAATTTTTGTATTTTGCTTTTGTTGTGTCTTGATGTTGTTTACTATAGTAGCATCATCATTGTATCTTTGTTTTTCATATTTGTGCCAAGTATAGCCTCTGATTGCTAGAAAGTTCAAAAGTTGTGAGGTGCTGTCCAGGAAACAGATTCTGTCCTTGGATAGAAAAATTCGTATAAAATCACCAGTTCATCTTTTTGGTCTGAATTTTTTCGACAGCGTTTTCTATATAATTGTCTTTCGTGCATCTGTTCTGAGTTTTTTTATTTGAGTTTCAGAAGTGCCCCGAACAAATCAATTACTACCTGCTGTTCTGTTTTTCATAGATTCTGTCTTGTTTTACCTTTCCTTCATTTTGCAAACCAAGAGCTTGCTTTTTCTTTGCAAAAACCTTTTGGCAATCTTGAGAAACAGTAGACCTTCAAGAATATCTTTATTTCCAGCAAGGTATAATTATTTTATTAAGGGTACTAACCTCGCTAATCAGATTATGATGAGTTATGTATGAAGGGAGTTTTCAAGTGTGCGAGGGAAGATGATAAAAAAGATTCAGGAGTGTTAAGCGCTCAAGCTTGGGGATGCCCCCGTGCACCCCCAAGAAATATTCAAGGAGACTCAAGCGTCTAAGCTTGGGGATGCCCCCGTGCATCCCCTTCTCCATCAACATTATCAGTTCGTCTTTCGTTCCGCTATATTTTTATCACTTCATGTGTTATGTGCTATGCTTGGAGCGTCTTGCTTTTAGTTTTCTTTTTAGTTTTTCATAACGAGTCGGAACTCAGCGTTCTTTATGTGGGAGAGAAACACGCTCCACTTCTACCTAGAACATAACATAGAATTTTCATGTCTATCTTTGCTGTGTGTGTTCTGTGTCTTTTAATAGCTACTATCATGCTCTGCTCTTAGTATTCATGCTTATCTTTTCAAAGAGCTTTTGTTTAGTTGGTTGCTTGAAATCTCTTTAATTATCATGCTTATCTAATTAAGAGAGTTTGCTTCCGTTGCATTGGTTAATATGTCTATGATAAAGATGCTACGTGCATAATGGTGCTTAGTAGTTCAGGTTTTCTTATGGTTAGTCTCAAATAGCTGGGGGATTCCCAATGTGTTATTGGAGTACCAACTTGATTTGTTTGCCGATGATGTGGTATGGTTTAGTAATATATTCCTTCGAGAATTTATTTTGATTGACTTGGCGTATGCTCACGCATATTTAAGACTGTAAAGAAAGTCTGTCAAGCCTTGATGATCTTTTATTTCTGAGTAGCGATATAACTACCATGCCTGATTCAATATTGCTTTGTCGCTCTGCATGATTATGACCGTCATTGCTCTCTTAGTTGGTCGCTTCCAGTCTTTTGCTAACCTCCACCTGTACTAAGCAGACTAACTTTGCAATGCATAGCTCATGGGAAAGTAGCTTTAAAACTATTGTGGTAAAGAATATGTTGCCTATGTATCTTATTTCTTATAAGTTGCTTGCTGAGCGGTAACCATGTTTCTGGGGACGCCATCAACTGTCACACTTTTGTTGAATATCATGTGAGTTGCTATGCATGTTCGTCTTGTCTGAAGTAAGGGTGATTTGCCATGGGTTGAATGAGTATGCATATTGTTAGAGAAGAACATTGGGCCGCCAACCAAAGCCATGCATCATGGTGGAAGTTTTAGCTTGGACATTAATCCTCAATCTCTTATGAGAATATGCTTATGCATTAAAGAGGAGTCCATCATCTATTTTCTATGTTGTCCCGGTATGGATGTCCTCATGTTGAGATCTATCAAAAACGAGAAATCAAATGCGATTTATCTCCTTGGACCTTTGTACAGGTGGCATAGAGGTACCCCTTTGTGACACTTGGTTGAAACATATGTAATGCAATGATAACCCATGGAAATCCAAGCTAATTAGGACAAGGTGCGAGCACTATTGGTATTCGATGCATGAGGCTTGCAACTTATAGGATGTCTTATGCATGACACATATGAAGTACTACTACCGTTGACAAAATTGCTTCTATGTTTTCAAAATAAAAAGCTCTAGCACATAACCATTCTTTTACTTTTTGAGTCTCCACCTTCTTTCTTCAAGCACCAACTACTGAGAGCATGATTGTCATTCTAAGTGTAATGTGCATTGTCCCAAAGTAGCATTGTCTTTTGCATGATTGTGATATCGTTTATTTTGAAATCATTGTATCTAGTCATCACTTAAACCTTGAAGGTGCCCCTGCATTTATGTTTTGCTTCACTAAAGGGGGCTACCTAGATATCACTTTATCATATTTGCACATCATGTTCATTGCAAATCTATTTGATGCTTCAATGTCATATTGTAAAACTTTCAGTCATTTGTGATTTTCTCATGAGGCAACTTAATTACTATAGAATCATTGTCTCAGTAAGCTTTTGTCATATGAATATAATAAGTCCTATATGGTTAATAGCATGTCACCATAGAAATTATTCTTGTTATCATTTACCTACTCGAGGACGAGCAGGAATTAAGCTTGGGGATGTTGATACGTCCAAAACGTATCTATAATTTCTGCTTGCTCCATGCCACTTTTGGGTGATATTGCTATGATATTCATACACTTCCATACACTTTTGATCATATTTGGACTAACCTACTAATCCAGTGCACCCCGGTGCCAGTTTCTGTTTTCGGCTGTTTTTGTATTTCAGGTTTTCACGTTACGAGAACTGCCAGGAAAAATCCAGAAAAATTATATAAAACATCAGCGTTCCAGAACCTACCTTGCGCCCGAAGGACAGCCGGGGGGGCCACCAGGGCTCCAGGCCCCCTGGCGGCACCCCCCCGGGCCGCGCCGGGGGGGGGGGGGGGGGCGCCTGGGCCCCCCGAGCCCCGTCTGGTGCCCCCCTTCGGCATATATTTAGAGCGTCCTTCGAAACCCTCGGGAGGGGAACTCTTTTTCGCGATCTCATCTCTGTTCCGCTGCCGCCGCCACTTCCAAGATCGGGAGCACCAGGAGAACTCTTCCCGGCACCCTGCCGGAGGGGAGGATCACCATCGGGAGCTTCTCCACCACCATGGATGCCTCCCGGATGAGTTGTGAGTAGTCTCCCTTGGACCATGAGTCCATGACCAGTAGCTATGTGATGTTCTCCTCCCGTTCTTGTGCTTCACTAATTAGTCCTCGTGAGCTGCCCTACATGATCGAGGCACATATGTAATCCTTTTGCTGTTGCTATGATGAGTTTGCTGGGATCCGATGGATTATGAGATTATGTTCAGATTGTTCTTGAGTTATATATTTGATCTACCTCTTTTATATTTATGTTCATAAGTAATTCTTGTATGTTCTCCGTTGTTATTTATTGCTTTGGCCAAGTAATACGTAGTGACTCCAAGAGGGAATGTTATGCTCGATTGTGGGTTCATGCCCCTCGATGACTAGCTTGAGTGACAGAAACATGAGTCTAGGGGATGTGCTGTTGCCACAAGGGGGAAAACAACGGTGCTTGTGCCCGCGAGTGCAAGGATTGTTTACTTTACGCAAAGTTCTTTTAATGCAGTTGTCTGTTGCTTTGAGTTTACACTATGGGTGGGACTCGCAACTTAATACCAGCGAGATGTTCTGGATAGATATCTCAAGGTGGATGATTAGTAGTAGATATTGATGGATTTCGGTCTACTTACCTTGGCGTACCGCCCATGCTTTGAACCTCAACCTTTCTTGCAATGTAGTCAGCATTGGTTTGCGTTCGTGGTCTTGTCAATTGCCCAGCTGTAATTCGTTTACCTCACATAGCTGTTTTATCATCTTTTGGAAGAGAGACATCACTAGTGAACATCATGAGACTCCGGTCTATATTACCTTCATTGATCACATCCGCTATTTACTTTTCGCTTTTACTTACTATTGCAAACATTATCTATCACTACTATCATTTGCGTTTAATCCTTTGTGAACTAGAAGGCCGGAGGGATTGACAACCTCTCTGTACTCGTTGGGAGCAAAGTTATTTGTATCTGTGTGCAGGTCCATGTTGATTGCTAATCCGGTGCCGTTAGCAGTTGACACCTACTTGTTGAACCTAGGAGTCTCTGGGGATTCGATCCTTGGCATCTTTGCTAAGGGAAAAACTTCCACAACGCTGCATCTTACACCTTCCACTTGGGGTAACCAACGAGGGGTTAGAGGCCCATCAGCTAGTGAGATACCATCTTGTTATATCATATTATGATTGTTTTGAGAAAGTGTTGTCATCCGAGATTTATTATTATTGCTCGCTAGTTGATTATGCCATTGATATGAGTAAACATGAGACCTAAATGTTACTGTGAATGTGGTTAGTTCATAAGCTTTGCTGAAAACTTGAATGTTGGCCTTACATATTTGCAACAACAAGAGCAAACAGAGTTTGTAAAAGTTTTTTCTTTATCACTTTCAGTTTGTCAACTGAATTACTTGAGTACAAGCAAAGGTTTAAGCTTGAGGGAGTTGATACGTCTCCAACGTATCTACTTATCCAAACACTTTTGCCCTTGTTTTGGACTCTAACTTGCATGATTTGAATGGAACTAACCCGAACTGACGCTGTTTTCAGCAGAATTGCCATGGTGTTATTTTTGTGCAGAAATAAAAGTTCTCGGAATGACCTGAAAATCCACAGAGAATATTTTTGGAATTTATAAAAAATACTGGCGAAAGAATCAAGAACAGGGGGCCCACACCATGTCCAAGAGGGTGGGGGCGCGCCCCCCTGACTCGTGGGCCCCCTGAGGCTCCACCGATATCGACTCCAACTCCATATATTCACTTTCGGGGAGAAAAAAATCAGAGAGAAAGATTCATCACGTTTTATGATACGGATCCGCCGCCAAGCCCTAATGTCTCTCGGGAGGGTTGATTTGGAGTCCGTTTGGGGCTCCGGAGAGGGGAATCCATCGCCATCATCATCAGCAACCTTCCTCCATCACCAATTTCATGATTCTCACCGCCGTGCGTGAGTAATTCCATCATAGGCTTGCTGGACGGTGATGGGTTGGATGATATTTAACATGTAATCAAGTTATTTTTGTTAGGGTTTGATCCCTAGTATCCATTATGTTCTAAGATTGATGTTGCTATGACTTTGCCATGCTTAATGCTTATCACTAGGGCCCAACTGCCATGATTTCAGATTAGAACCTATTATGTTTTCATGAATATATGTGAGTTTTTGATCCTATCTTGCAAGTCAATAGTCACCTACTATGTGTTATGATCCAGCAACCCCGAAGTGACAATAATCGGGACCACTCCCGGTGATGACCGTAGTTTGAGGAGTTCATGTATTCACTAAGTGTTAATGCTTTGGTCCGGTACTCTATTAAAAGGAGGCCTTAATATCCCTTAGTTTCCAATAGGACCCCGCTGCCACGGAAGGGTTGGACAAAAGATGTCATGCAAGTTCTTTTCCATAAGCACGTATGACTATATTTGAAATACATGCCTACATTATATTGATGAATTGGAGCTAGTTCTGTGTCACCCTATGTTATAACTGTTGCATGATGAATCGAGGGAGATCGATGGGAATCCATCACTGATCCAATGCCTACGAGCTTTTCACATATTGGTCCTTGCTTAGTTACTTCACCGTTACCGTTACTTCCATACTACTTTGCTACTAAATACTTTGCTGCAGATATTAAGTCTTTCAGGTGTGGTTAATTGACAACTCAACTGCTAATACTTGAGAATATTCTTTGGCTCCCCTTGTGTCGAATCAATAAATTTGGGTTGAATACTCTACCCTCGAAAACTGTTGCAATCCCCTATACTTGTGGGCTATTATAGACCTAGCGACATATCGAGGGAGATCGATGGGCATCCATACATGTGCTGGAGAGGAATATGGTTGGGAGAGAGACTGAGCTAGGGTGCTGGATGGGGGGGGGTGGTGGAGTTGCTTGTCGGAGACGATGGTGCAAGAGGCCTAGCTAGTAGATAAACAGAGGGTACAATTGTAATCAATAAGAGAGGTGTGTGTGTGTGTGCACGCGCGCGTGCTTGTGTGAGAATGCGTGCGGGTGAGAGATGGGGCAGGAGGCATGCTTGCATGATGAGGGGCACGATATGTGTGTGTCACTGGCAGGCCTATCTAGACATGTAGATAAATTGTTGTGTCGGGGAAAGGGAGATCAAGATATAACTATTGAGGTAGATTGATCGATGTGTGGGGAAAATGAGGGATAATTGAACTAGCTATATGTATAGATGGAGATCGGTTGGTATACGCATGCATGTGTTTATGGCAAATCAGGTCGGATAGATAGATAGAGATAAAGGGATACAACTAGGATGATGTGGTGTAAGAGGCATACCAGACAGAGAGAAGGGAGGAGTGTGTGAGTTCGAGACCGATGAAAAGAGGGACGAGAGTGTGCATTTGTGTGTGAGAGTGTGAGAGGTTGATAGGGGGCAAGAAGGGTGAGAGGAGAAGAGGGGAAGTGTGTATGTGGTAAACAGGCCTGACCAGAGAGGTATAACGATCGATGTGTGTCGAAAAGAAGCACCCGAGGACACCTATAAAGACAGTGGGAGAATGGCCTAAGGAATAATTAACGAATGAGTCGAATCTAGAGAATGTTTAGGGAGGGACGAGGGGTGTGTGCATGCACCATAAACTAAGTGGTAGCTATATAGAGAAGAGGAGTTTATGGGTGTACATGACAAAGAGATCATACCTTGTAAAAGTGGATTCAAATATTTGAATAATAGACCGTGGTGTTTTAAACTCATGCACACGTGAATGTATTAGGGACTAGCAAGATGCCCGTGCATTGGACGAAACATCAAGATGCATTTATATGAGTAGTTTATCTTGTGGGAGATAAGGATGAACAAGAGAAGGCCTTATCTACGAATTTAGGTAGGAGTGCGGGTATCTTTTGGCAAAATTGTCATAGTTTCGTTCCTATCCGTTAGATATAGATCGGACGGCCTATATTGCAGGATGGCAGGCACACCATCATCACCAACTCTGGTAAAACTGTGTCTACAACAGCTTGCCATATAACTAGTTAAGGCTCGCTAAGATTTTTAACGGTGTAAATATTATGAAAAAAATTGAAATAAATAGTGGAGCACCACTATAATGTAACAAGATGATCCAACGGTGTGATTGTGAAAATATGCATTTATGTGTCCTCGGCAAAAAAAACAATCATTTCAGCTCATTGCGACATATATATA
>LR738710.1:522235368-522334541 GCA_902687465.1 Secale cereale
ATATATATATATATATATATATATATATATATATATATATATATATATATATATATATATATATATATATATATATACTGAACTATTTTTTTGTCCATGACACATACAATCATAATTTGTCAATCCCTCCGTTGGATCTTGTTATTTAATAGGTATGTAGCTTTAGTATTTCTTTCAGGATTTTTAGAGACTTTTAAACCGTCGAAAACCTTAACTAGTTCCGTGGCAAGCTATTGTATAAAACCTTACCTATATATATATATCTCTCAAACAATCTCACATTTCATTTGAAATTCAGATACCGATGGCAGGCATCGTGTGACCACATTGCATCCATGCACAACACATTTTGAATTTGTGATAATGCATGGCTTTTACAGCTCATATCTAAATACTTGTAGTTGTGGGGGGCGGAGCACCATGCATAAATTGTGTCATAAACACACTATACATATAAAACATGTTTTAGATTATGGAGATCTAGCAAGAGCCTGAAATGTACTATTATTTGAAATCATTATAAAGTGGATTCAAAATATTGAATTCAAGTTTAATGGTACAAGTAGTTGATATCTAACATGACAATAACCATGTTGCGTGTTGCCAAAATAATATAGAAATGATGGTTTAACTTGACAACAATCATGATTGTAGTCTTATTCAAATAGAGAAACGAATTAAAATTTAGTTCACATGGCAGTACATTTGGAATGCCCTAAAATGTTCATTCGAGTAGGTTACATGCATTATACAAACATAACATGGATTCAAAGCATTGAATGGCATTTGTAGTAATTCATACAACAAAATGGCATAAGACACTATCTTGTGTTGTGTGAATTGATTTGGTAGCATACCGTTCTCCTGAAAATTAATCTTCTTATCCCGAAATTTGAAGCTATCTCTTTGTCTCTTTGTGCTCGGAAACCTCCTTCCATTTCAACCCGTGCATTGCCATCCCAAAATTACAACACGCGCGAAAACTCCCACCTCCTGCGAAATCCCGACACGCGAAATTCCTGTGATACCCCCTGAACCGAAATAACAACCTAGTTCAAATTGTTGGGGGTATTTTCATAACTTACCCAACATTTCAGACAAGCGCATTAGTAAGCCATGGTTCCCCCTCCTATCCCCTCCGTCGCCCCCATTCGAACACGAGGCCGCGAAAACCCGTGAAGCCCCACACCCTCCTCCATCTACCACCAAGCCGGAGCCTCTTCCCCAACGACGTCATCCACCACAACACCTCGACCTCCCTCATCCACCGCATCGTATGAGGATCCGTCATCGATATTGTTGTCCCGCCGGTTCAGTCACACCATCCTCCACCTCCAAGGAGCTGCCCCGATGTTCCCCTCGTCTTTCGCGCCACCTCCATTCCCACACCACCGGAAGAGCAGCATCATCACCGATTCCTCGGATGAAGCTGAGGCCTAATCGGCGCCACCAAAGAGGTTCTACAGTAATCGCTGCATTTTCTTCTTGCTTCAATCTCACGGTGCTACCGGCACTCGGTCCTGAGCCACCATGGTGTAGCTCCATTTACGACGGCGTTGTCGGCCACTTCCTTTACGGCGTTGCTCCCTCGGTGGTGACGTCCACATCAGTCGGAGCTGCTACTGCTTTGGCCCTCGCTCGTGCTGCTGCTCTCCTCTTGCTCTCCAGTCTCCTGCCTGGTCTGCTCTTGCTCTTGCTTGCGCTATTGCTCTTGATCTTGCTTGCGGTGCTACTCTTGTCTTCCTCGCGCTGCTGCTGCACGAGCAGCAGATCCTGCTCTTGCTCGAGCCCCTGCAGCTGCTACCCGAGATTCTGCTACATGACCAGCTGCCCCAGCTCTCGCACGCACTGCTGCTCCGGGCACTGCTGCTGCTACAGCTTTTTTGCTACTAGTGCATTCAGTTTCGACAGTAAAATTCAGTTTCAACAGTAACATTCAGTTTGGACAGCTAAATTCTATTTCGACAGTTAATTTCAGAGATGAGCAGCTGATGTATTTTACATCTAGCACTCTGTGGTTATGGATTTTACATCATCTATTGGAGATGCTATTAGAATTCCACTCAGGTTAACGTTGTCTCTCTTATCCTGCTTCAGCCTCGCCATCGTACAACTCACCAGAGCTGCTCCAACGACGAAACCCTCCATCACAGCCGAGCAGTACCCTTGGCTCCATCTCCAGGTGCCTAAGATCTTTGTCCCCTCCTCTGACAGCCACATCAGCCGCAACATCATCAGCAACCAACCCAATGATGCTGAGATCGACATGGCTTCGCCAAAGAGGTTGTACACTTGCCGCATCACTTTTTTACTCGACATGTTATATATATTGTCCACTGAGCACACGTAGTAACGTGAAATACAGTTAGTTTCTCCTATATAACAAGCAGTGAGGTACCAGGCAACCTAGATATCCGTGGTGGACTCTCTTGAAAGCCATCATTATTTCTACACGTTAGAGCTATGCGTTTGTAGATGGGCCTGGGACTTGAGCTAGTAGGGTAGTGGCCTGGGTCCAAAGTAGTAGAAGTAGCACAAGAAGATTGTTTGAGTGTAGGCTTTTCCCTGGTCAAGCCTGCCTACTAGAATCGCTAGTTCTTGAAAGGAAAAATGGAGGAAAAACATAGGAATTGGGAAGTTTCTTATGGTACTACGATTCATGCATTTGGTTCAAAGGAATGGAGCAAAGGAAAACTGTAGGATTTGTTCCTTTAGTGTCTCCTCGATAGAAAAACTGTAGGAATTTTAATATCGACTTGGCCTCCTTTTCAAATTCCTATTCATGAAGCACAAGACTATGAGATAGTAGCATAATAGCATTATAATTGTAGATTTTCTTGTGGTTTGACTTAACTTCACCATCCTTCTTTGCATTCTTTTGATCTTCCAATTCTTGTGAACCAAACACCCAGATTGACAGAAATCTTGTGTTTTTAAATTCTCTATTTTGCACGTGCATTCCTATCATATTCTAGTGTATTTCCTATCCGTGCATTGTTAGAATCCTCCAATTCAAACAAGCCCTTACAGAATTACTTCTGTTACAGATATGTGTCAACGATGGAAGGATTCACCACAGTAGGGATCCGCCCTGCAGACTGTCTTTCGCCGCCTCAGATCTTCTTCCCCGCCGCCGGCAGCCACGACAACTGCATTAGCATCATCAACTGAGCTGAGGACCTTGAGGACTACACGGGTCCGCAAGAGAGGTCACACTCTTTCGTGTCTGCTTACGTTATGCATCACTTAACATGATCACATGCTACTTTATCATCTTGTTCACCAATTAGACTCCGAGTCAGGTCCAAACTTATGCTCAAACTTGAGTTTTTAAATGGTTCTGGGGTACATATTGGGGCAGCAATCAATACTATCTGTCTACTATCTGAAGAACCTCAGGTGTCCATTGTGAGTTTCATGTTGGGTGGAAACAAACATTAAGGCCTCCTTTGATTCAAAGGAATTCTTTAGGATTTTTGGAGGATTGAAATCCTTTGGAATTTTTCCTACGTTTGTCCTTTGATTTAAAGGATTGAATCCCACAGAAATTTTTCCAATGGAATCTTCTGTACTACATTTCATAAGAAATCTAATATCCACTCCAACCTCTTTTTACAATTCATTTGCTTTTCCAGTGAAAACAAACACTCCTTGCTAATCCTATAGCATTCAAGTGGGCATGAGACTCCAATCGTATACTTTTCCTATTCCTGCATTTTCAAAATCCCACGAATCAAAGAGGCCCTAAAGAAGCCATTATCTGTATTTTTTAACTGAAGCTATTATCTGCCTGCTATCATTGGTTTTGGGTCTATCCATAAGTAGCTAACATCACTCTGGATTTCTGCATGCACTCCTTACATAATCTCACTATGTTTTATTCCTATGCATGTCAGTTATTGTACACAATGGTACTGAACATGTAGACCAAAAGAGACGAGGCTTGTGTGGCAATAAATTGTCATGCAGACGTCGCTCAATGCTGGGCGCAAAGACAACCCCCTCCCACCGTTCCATATAGTAATCAAGAGGAATATAACAGTTGAGAGGGGGATTCAGAGGGAGCAGACCACTACTGTTTACCCTCTGAGGCCATTGTCTAACTTGGCCTGGTGATGTTGGTCATATCATGCATATGGCGCCTTGCATTTCTTACTTTACACATCAAATATGTCATCTTCTTAGTTTAGACATGCTTTGTGTGAATGCCATCTGTTTAGTTTCTACATCATATATGTGAATCATGCAATGCCATCTTGTTTAGCCATGGATCATATATGTGAATTTTGCAATGCCATCATGGTTAGCCAGTAATATAATATGTGAATTGTATGATGCCATCCTTTTTTATTATATATTAAATTTGTCAAAAATGTTAGTACATTGAATTACTCATCCTATCCATTAGCCATTCCACACGGTAAGGGAAAAATCTAGAGTGAAAACAAGGTCTTCAGAGCAGACAATGCTATCTAATTAAGCGCATGTCTTACTGGTTACGGATAGCTCCTCATAGGAGGATTCAGAGATAGATGCCCAGTCCTATTTCTCCCCCGAGGATATATTGCTCATATCGTGCATATGGTGTCTTGCATTTCTATTTCATTTCTTTAGTTTATACATGCTTTGTGTGAATGCCACCTATTTAGTGTGTAATTACCATATATGTGAATTATGCAATGCCCTCTTGTTGCAGGACATTATATCTGTGAATTATGCAATGCTATCTTGTTGCAAGGCATTATATATGTGAATTATGCAATGCCATGCTATTTACCCAAGCATCATATATGTGAATTATATCATGCCATCCTTTTTTTGTATTACGCATTCCATTTGTCGACAATGTTTGTATGTTCAACTAATCTTCCTGTGCATCAGCCATTTGAATTGGTGATAGAAAAATCTGGAGTGAAAACAAGTTCTTCAGAGCACACAATGCTACCTGCTAAAGCATATATCTTGCTCATTAAAGATAGCTCCTCAGAGGAGGATTCAGAGAAAGATGACCAGTCCTATGTCCCCGTGAGGTGTATGCTCAAACTTGGCAGGGTTATATTACTCATATCATGCATATGTTGTCTTGCAATGCTTAGTTTTTACATCATATACACAATATTGAGTGCCATCTTCTTAGTTTACACTTCATATATGCGATTCGCCTTTGCTCCCTTGCTTACTATATAAATCATATATTTGAATTATATCATGCCATGATGTTTACATAGACAACATGTATCTGAATTATGGCATGCTAACACATTTTCTAAAGACATAATATAGTTATATCATCTCATCATGTTTACATAGTCAACATATTTTGAATTATTTCATTCTATCCGTGAATTATATCATGCCATCATGTTTCCATCGACGGCATGTATGTGAATTATCGCATGCCAACCACTTTAATGGACACTTCGTATAGTTATATGATGTCATCCTGTTTATATAGTCATCATATTTTGAAGTGTCATTCTATCTTGTTTAGTTAGCCATCATATATGTGAAATTGTGTCATGCTATGCTGTTTAGTTAGCCATCATATATGTGAAACTGTGTCATGCTATCCTGTTCGGTTAGACAACATAAATGTGAATTATTTCATGGCCTGTCTTCTTCCCTACTATCCATTACACCGGTTTATCATACAATGTACGTACATTCAATTACTTTTCTTGTTTATCAGCCATTTGAATTGGAGGGGGTGATGGCAGTATTTATGGGAGTAAAAACAAAGTCTTTAGAAAAGATAGTGGTACCCGTTGATGCAGATAGAACCACGATTGTACTTGCTCAAGAACCAGCCCCACCGCACATAACCCAGACTCACGCAGATTGTACATATACCCAGTTGGACAAAGAACTGGCTAAACACCTTCTCATTCATCTCCAATGTATCTACTTTTCCAAACACTTTTTCCCTTGTTTTGGACTCTAACTTGCATGATTTGAATGGAACTAACCAGGACTGACGCTGTTTTCAGCAGAACGACCATGGTGTAATTTTGTGCAGAAATAAAAGTTCTCGGAATGACCTGAAAATTTATGGAGAATTATTTTGGAAAATATAAAAAATACCTGCAAGAAGATCCAGAAAAAGGGGCCCACACCCTGTCCACGAGGGTGGGGGCGCGCCCCCTCCCCTAGGGCGCGCCCCCTGCCTCGTGGGCCCTTGGTGCTCCACCGACATACCCTCATATCCCATATATTCACTTTCGGGGAGAAAAAAATCAGAGAGGAAAAATTATAGCGTTTTATGATACGGAGCCGCCGCCTAGCCCTAATCTCTCTCGGGAGGGCTGATCTGGTGTCCGTTCGGGGCTCCAGAGAGTGGAGATCGTCGCCATCGTCATCATCAACCTTCCTCCATCAGCAATTCCATGATGCTCACTGCCGTGCGTGAGTAATTCCATCGTAGGCTTGCTGGACAGTGATGGGTTGGATGGGATCTATCATGTAATCGAGTTAGTTTTGTTAGGGTTTGATCCCTAGTATCCACTATGTTCTGAGATTGATGTTGCTAAGACTTTGCTATGCTTAATGCTTGTCACTAGGTCCCGAGTGCCATGATTTCATATCTGAAACTATTATGTTTTCTATATGTGTGTTCTTGATCCTATCTTGAAAGTCTATAGTCACCTACAATGTGTTATGATCTGGCAACCCCGAAGTGACAATAATCGGGACCACTCCTGGTGATGACCGTAATTTGAGGAGTTCATGTATTCACTATGTGTTAATGCTTTGGTCCGGTACTCTATTAAAAGGAGGCCTTAATATCCCTTAGTTTCCACTAGGACCCTGCTGCCACGGGAGGTTAGGACAAAAGATGTCATGCAAGTTCTTTTCCATAAGCATGTATGACTATATTTGGAATACATGCCTACATTACATTGATGAACTGGAGCTAGTTCTGTGTCACCCTAGGTTATAACTTTTACATGATGAATTGCATCCGACATAATTCTTCATCACCGATCCAATGCCTACGAGGTTTTCACATATTGCTTGTTGCTTATTTACTTTACCACTGCTACTATTACAAAAACTAGAAAAACACTACCGTTACTTTTATTGCCGCTATCGCTACCATCATATTACTTTGCTACTAAACTATCTTGCTGCAGATACTAAGTTTCCAGGTGTGGTTGAATTGACAACTCAGCTACTAATACTTAAGAGTATTCTTTGGCTCCCCTTGTGTCGAATCAAAAAATTTGGGTTGAATACTTTACCCTCGAATATTGTTGCGATCCCCTACACTTGTGGGTTATCAAGACTATTTTCTGGCGCCGTCGCCGAGGAGGGGCGCTCTATTCTTTAAGTCACTTGGGATTTTATCAGTTTATCAGTATGAAGAATTTGAAGGACTCAAAAACCAAGATCTTACCCTCAACTACGAGGGAGGTAAGGAACTGCCATCTAGCTCTGCACTTGATTCACCATCTGTTATGGGTAAATTTGCGACACCTACTCCTGCTATTGAATCTAATATGTCGTATGTTCTTGATGATGCCACTTCTGCTATATATGATGAAACTACTTCTATGCTTGATAATACTGTGCCACTAGGTGAATTTCTAGATGAACAAATTGCTAGAGTTAGGGAGAATGCAAATATTGAAACTGAAGATATTTATGAAAGTGATGATGAAGCTTCTCCCAATAGATATGAATTGCCTGTTGTTCCTAAGGGTTATGTTATGGATGAAGAAACTGCTAGAGACTTTCTTGCTTGCAACGATAGATATGATCTTAAGAATTTATTAGCTAAGCTTAAAGAAAAGTCCTTGAATGCTAGAATGAAACATGACCCTGCTTTCGCTACTTCTCCTATCTGTGTTAGTGATAAGGATTATGAATTCTCTGTTGATCCTGAGTTAATTACTTTGGTTGAATCTGATCCTTTCCATGGCTATGAGTCTGAAACTGTTGTGGCACATCTTACTAAGTTGAATGATATAGCCACCCTGTTTACCAACGATGAAAAGATTCGTTATTGCTGTATCCTTAAGCTATTTCCATTCTCGTTAAAGGGTGATGCTAAGACTTGGTTTAATTCTCTTGATCCTCGTTGTGTGCGTAGTCCGCAAGATATGATGTACTACTTCTCTGCTAAATATTTCCCCGCTCATAAGAAACAAGCTGCCTTACGGGAAATATATAACTTTGTTCAAATTGAAGAAGAGAGTCTCCCACAAGCCTGGGGGAGGCTTCTCCAATTACTTAATGCTTTGCATGATCATCCTCTTGAGAGGACTGATATACTTGATGTCTTTTATAATTGACTAACCGATGCTTCCAGAGACCACCTGGATAGTTGTGTTGGTTGTGTTTTCAGGGAAAGAACAGTTGATCAAGCTGAATTACTATTCAATAATGTGCTGGCCAATGAAAATAATTGGAAACTTCCTGAACTAGCCCCTAAGACAACTCCGAAGAAAAGGGGAGTAATATTCCTCAGTCCTGAAGATATGCAAGAGGCTAAGAAATCTATGAAAGAAAAAGGTATGAAAGCTGAAGATGTTAAGAATTTACCACCTATTGAAGAAATACATGGTCTTGATAACCCGACACAGGTAGTAAAGGTAAATTCTCTTCATTGATTTGATGAAGGTGATATTCCTCGTTATAAGTCTCCTAGCCAATGCTTAGATGAGTTTGATAATTTCATTGTGGAACAAGAAAACTTCAATGCTTATGTTGGTAGACAATTGCAACACAATGCTTATATGTTTGAACGCTTGAGTGATTATCTGTCTAGAGTTGAAGATGAACTAAAACTTATTAGTATACATGCTTCTATGGTCGCCACTCAAGTATAACAATTACTTAAGGCTCAGAATGATTTCCTCAATGAATTAAATGGTAAGAATAATGACTATGCTGTTAGAGTCGCTACTAGAGGTGGTAAAATGACCCAGGAACCTCTGTACCCTGAGGGCCACCCTAAGAGAATTGAGCAAAATTCTCAGAGAGCTAATTTAGATGCACCTAGTTCTTCTAAGAAGAAGAAAAAGAAAAATTATAGAACTTTGCATGCTTCTAGTGAACCCGTAGCTAACACACCTGAGAATCCCAATGATATATTTGTTTCTGATGCTGAGACACAATCTGGTAATGAACATGAACCTAGTGATAATGTTAATGATGATGTTCATGATGATGCTCAACCTAGCAATGATAATGATGTAGAGATTGAACCTGCTGTTGATCTTGATAACCCACAATCAAAGAATCAACGTTATGATAAGAGAGACTTTGTTGCTAGGAAGCACGGCAGGGAAGGAGAACCATGGGTTTAGAAACCCATGTCTTTTCCTCCTAAACCATCCAAGAAAAAGGATGATGAGGATTTTGAGCACTTTGCTGAAATGATTAGACCTATCTTTTTGCGTATGCGTTTGACTGATGTGCTTAAAACAAATCATTATGCCAAGTATACGAAAGATATTATTACTAATAAAAGAAAGATACATGAAGTAGAAATTTCCACCATGCTTGCCAATTACACTTTCAAAGGTGGAATACCTAAGAAACTAGGAGATCTAGGCTATACCTTGCTCCATTAAAAGAAACTATGTTAAAATTGCTTTGTGCGATCTTGGATCCGGTGTTAGTGTTATGCCTCTCTCTTTATATCGTAGACTTGACTTGAGTAAGTTGACATCTACTGAAATATCTTTGCAATTGGCTGATAAATCAACTGCTATACATGTTGGTATTTGTGAGGATGTGCCTGTTGTAGTTGCAAATGTTACTATTCGAACGGACTTTGTTATCCTTGATATTCCCGAGGACGATAGTATGTCTATTATCCTTGGTAGACCCTTTTTGAATACTGCAGGGGCTGTTATTGATTGCAACAAAGGCAATGTCACTTTTCATGTCAATGGTAATGAGCATACGGTACACTTTCCGAGGAAACAACCTCAGGTCCACAGTATCAATTATATTGGAAAAATTTCAACTATTACTATTGGAGGTTTTGAATTTCCTCTTCCTACTACCAAGAGGACATATGATATTCTTATTGTTGGGGACATACATATCCCCATTGAGGTAACCTAGTGCTATTCAAAAATTCTCCGGTTTCATGTTATTCGAAAAGAGTTTATTAACAAGACCTGATCAACCTTGTTAATGGATTCCTTTTGATGAGCATGGGGTATGTGAATCTAGATAGCACCACCTTCTGTACCCTCCTTTTACTTTCTGTTAATTAGGATAAATAAAGCAAAAATAGTATTTTCTGTCTGTTTCCAGACTTATCTGTGCAATAAAAAATACCCCGAAAATAAAAGTTCTCCAAATGCCCTGAAAATTAAATATGATTTTTTCTGGAATATTTGAGAATATATGTCATAGAACACACAACGAGGGGAGCCAGCACCTGGCCACGAGGGTCCAGGGCGTGCCCCCTGCCTCGTGGGCCCCACGTGGCCCCCTCCACTTATTCCTGCACCCATACTCTTCTTCTTCCTCCCAAAAAACACCAACCAGCTCAAGCACGAGTTCTAGCTCATCTTGCTGCCATTTTTGATCTCCTTGCTCCAAGCACCATTCACCAAACTATTTGGGGAGATTGTTCCTTGGTATGTGACTCCTCCATTGGTCCAATTAGTTTTTGTTCTAGTGCTTTATTTATTGCAAATTTTTGCTGTGGTGGTGACCTTGTTCTTGAGCTTGCATGTCAAATTTCTTTGGTCCCAAGTAGTTCTAATGCATGATATAGTCTCTAGGCAATAGTAGGAGTTGTTGCTATCAATCTTGTTGAGTTTGGTTAACTTTTATTTTGAGTTACTAAAAATTTCAGAAAATTTCAGAAAAATGCATAGGAAAAACTTCCAAGGTGGTTCTTCAAGGAATCAAGAACCGAGGCTCGCGTTTTGTGAGCCGGACGATGAATTACCGAGGGATGCTGACGTGCGGTCTTGTGAATGGCCGTCAGATGACTTTATGGATCAGGTTGGCATCGAGGACGAATTTAACGCATATGTGTGTAACGCTGACCTCGAGGGCTTCAAACAAGATAAGTGCCCTCAATACTATGGCTTAACTGATACCTTTGTGAGAAGGTTTAAATTTTCATCTTCACGTAATTCTCACACTGTCCTGTTTGACCTTTATGATAAATCCTATACCATGGACTTAGAGGATTTTAATAATGCTTGTAAGCTCACGCAATGGGGCGGTATGGAAGATCCTCGCAAATCTGAATATAGAGATTTCCTTGCTAGTATCACTATGGGGGAATCTAGAGAAATCGCATAGGCTAACATAGGGAGCATTCATTTTCCTGTTATTCATTACTTTGCTCTCTTTATCGGTAGATGCATAAACGGTAAGGATGAGGCTTGCCACATGTGTGTCCCTGATCTTAGTGTTCTCAAGAGTGTTGTATTAGGTGATAGACAATATAACTTGGGAGCCATTGTTGCATGTAGGCTACATCATAATGGTTTGCATGAAGATTTATTTGGTGGGATTTATGCCACTCGCATAGCCCGCCATCTTGGTGTGCATGTCCATGAAAATGATGAACCTTTACCGCTTGCTCATTTGGATTAAAATGCCATGACTAGTCACCGGTTTATAGAGAGGGATGAACAATCCCTCAAATATCGACTAATCTTTGACATGCATCATGCCATCCCTATTGTTCTTCCTGCCCCTACTTTGTTTGACTTTTAGGCAAAAGGGAGATACACTATAACCATGGAGGAGGAAAATGAGTATCATAATATGACGGAAGCAGCCCGCCTTCGAGCTACATCTCAGCAGGCAGTAGCTGCTGCAACCCAGTACAACCCCAACTACGACTTTGGATATCTGTCAGGCCAATACTAGCCATAGACCAACTTAGGCCAAAAGCCTAAGCTTGGGGGAGTACGTGTTTCTCACCGACTTTACATCCATGTTCACACACTTATTTTAGTCGTCGGTGCTCACACTCTTTCATTGTACCATCCATGCTTAGTTTCAATTTCTTTTTCTTAGTCTTTTTCTCGTGTGCTAGAAAAAACCTTAAGAAAAACAAAAAATATATTAGTTGTAGCTTCTATCTAGTTTACTTTCCTTACCTGTAGTAGTAATTAAAAGAAAACCCAAAAAGATTTCTCGTTCTTCTTTTCCTTGTTGGGAGCTTTCCCATGTAAATAGTTTCTTTTCTTTTCTTTAGGGGTTAAGAGTAGAAGACCATGATTAAAATGCTTAGTGGCTCCATATGGTTTATTGTTTATTTAACCTTGAGCCATATTACCTTGTCTTCTCTCTTGTATTTAAATGCTCGCAGATTCCAGCTTAGTCCAATGCACATGCACTATTATTATTATCCACACTGTTCGGTCGTGCAAGTGAAAGGCAATAAGGATGATATATGATGAATTGATTGAGATGAGAAAAGCTGGTATGAACTCGACCTCTCTTGTTTTTGTAAATATGATAGTTCATCGTTCCTGATTCAGCTTGTTATGAATGAAACATGCTTGCAATAACAATTAGAGATCATAGCTGCTTATGTCATGCTTAATTAGCTGAGAGTTTATAATGGTCTATCTTGTGTGCCAACATGATATGAAAATGGTTGTGATGTAGTATGATAGGGTGGTATCCTCCTTTCAACGATTCAAGTGGTCTGAATTGGCACATGTTCATGCATATAGTTGAAACAAAATCAACATAGCCTCCACGATATTTATGTTCATGGTGATTTATATCCTACTCATGCTTGCATTCATTGTAGATTAATTTTAATGCATGTTCATGACCGTTGTTGCTCTCTAGCTGGTCGCTTCCCAGTCTCTTTCTAGCCTTCACCTGTACTAAGCGGGAACACTGCTTGTGCATCCACTTCCATAACCCTAAAGTTATTCCACATGAGTCCACTATACCTTCCTATATTCGGTATTTACCTGCCGTTCCAAGTAAATTTGTATGTGCCAAACTCTAAACCTTCAAATGAAATTCTATTTTGTATGCTCGAACAACTCATGAATCAACTAGGGCTGTCTATATCTTCCATGCTAGGTGGGTTATTCTCATGATGAGTGGACTCCGCTCATCATACATGAGAAAATGGCTGGTAATCGGGATGCCCAGTCCCATGCTCAAATCATAATAATTAAACAAAACTCCCTCAGGGCTATTGCTGGTTTGGACGGTACCCGTTGTTTCGGGATAGCCGTGGAGAGTGCTTGTTGGTGGTTGAGGGAGTATAAACTTTACCATTCTGTTTGGGAACCGCCTATAATGTGCGTAGCATGGGAGATATTGAGATTCTTGGTTGTTATGTTGACAATGAGAGTATACCGCTCAAAATGTTATTCATCTCTATTTAAAAATCGAGCTCTGGAACCTCTACAAATCCCTGCTCCCCTCTGCGAAGGACCTATCTATTTACTTTTATGCAGAGTCATCATCCTCTTATCAAAGAGCACCAGTAGGAGAGCACTTATGTCATTTGCATGTATTACCATTAATTTGCATTGAGTATGATCATGACTGGATCTCTTTTACCATGAATTACAATATCTAGTCAGTCCTTGATCTTTAAAGGTGCTCTGCGTTTATGTTTTGCGGTCTCAGAAAGGGCTAGCGAGATACCATCTTGTTATATCATATCATGATTGTTTTGAGAAATTGTTGTCATCCGAGGTTTATTATTATTGCTCGCTAGTCGATTATGCCGTTGATGTGAGTAGACATGAGACCTGAAAGTTATTGTGAATGTGGTTAGTTCATGATCATTACTGAAAACTTGAATGCTGGCTTACATATTTACAACAACAAGGGCAAACAGAGTTTGTCAAAGTTTTTCTATATCACTTTCAGTTTATCAACTGAATTGCTTGAGGACAAGCAAAGGTTTAAGCTTGGGGGAGTTGATACGTCTCCAACGTATCTACTTTTCCAAACACTTTTGCCCTTGTTTTCGACTCTAGCTTGCATGATTTGAATGGAACTAACCCGGACTGACATTATTCTCAGTAGAACTGCCATGGTGTTATTTTTGTGCAGAAATAAAAGTTCTCGGAATGACCTGAAAATTTACGGAGAATTATTTTGGAAAATATAAAAAATACCTGCAAGAAGATCCAGATCAAGGGGCCCACACCCTGTCCACGAGGGTGGGGGGCGCACCCCCTCCCCTAGGGCGCGCCCCCTGCCTCGTGGGCCCCCTGGTGCTCCACTGACGTACCCTCGGATCCCATATATTCACTTTCGGGGAGAAAAAAGTCAGAGAGGAAGAATTATCGCGTTTTACGATACGGAGGCACCGCCAAGCCCTAATCTCTCTCGGGAGGCTGATCTGGAGTCCGTTTGGGCCTCCGGAGAGTGGAGATCGTCGCCATCGTCATCATCAACCTTCCTCCATCACTAATTCCATGATGCTCACCGCCGTGCGTGAGTAATTCCATTGTAGGCTTGCTGGACGGTGATGGGTTGGATGGGATCTATCATGTAATCGAGTTAGTTTTGTTAGGGTTTGATCCCTAGTATCCACTATGTTCTGAGATTGATGTTACTAAGACTTTGCTATGCTTAATGCTTGTCACTAGGGCCCAAGTGACATGATTTCAGATCTGAACCTATTATGTTTTCATGAATATATGTGTGTTCTTGATCCTATCTTGCAAGTCTATAGTCACCTACTATGTGTTATGACCCGGCAACCCCAAAGTGACAATAATCGGGACCACTCCCGGTGATGACCGTAGTTTGAGGAGTTCATGTATTCACTATGTGTTAATGCTTTGGTCTGGTACTCTATTAAAAGGATGCCTTAATATCCCTTAGTTTCCACTAGGACCCCGCTGCCACAGGAGGGTAGGACAAAAGATGTCATGCAAGTTCTTTTCCATAAGCATGTATGACTATATTCGGAATACATGCGTACATTACATTGATGAACTGGAGCTAGTTCTGTGTCACCCTAGGTTATAACTTTTACATGATGAATTGCATCCGACATAATTCCCCATCACCGATCCAATGCCTACGAGCTTTTCACATATTGCTTGTTGCTTATTTACTTTACTGTTGCTACTATTACAAAAACTACAAAAACACTACCGTTACTTTTATTGCCCCCACCGCTACTATCATATTACTTTTCTACTAAACTATCTTGCCGCAGATACTAAGTTTCTAGGTGTGGTTGAATTAACAACTCAGCTGCTAATACTTAAGAGTATTCTTTGGCTCCCCTTGTGTCAAATCAACAAATTTGGGTTGAATACTTTACCCTCAAAAACTGTTGCGATCCCCTACACTTGTGGGTTATCAACTTCTAACCCCAACCACAGTAGATAGTAACCTAGTTCCAGTTGACACAGCACCGTCTCCACCACAGAGCACCCAAACACGAGCAATTAGTAAGGAAAGTGCAGTGCCCAAAGCACGAGAACCACCACTCCGAACCCCAAGTCAATGTTTAAAGCAGAAGAAGAATTGTTCTCAGGTCAGGTTCCGTAGCTATGGTTCATACTCCTTTGCTCTCGCATCACTGTATTTAGTCATACCAACTAATTTCAAATTTGAAGGATGCAATTAAAACTCCAATGGCGCGACAGGTATGTTTTAAACCTGTTTCTTTAACTTGTTTGCTGTTTGTAACTTGCTCCATGTTGGTTTTAGTTTCAATTGAATAAATAGTTATGTTCTCATGCCATGCACATTAAAAGTGTTGTTAGTGATGTGTAGTTTTCCACACCTATATTCTTTCGATGCTGCTTTGTCTTAAACGGATATGATTTGAACTGTCTCTATCTTGATTTGGCAACATAAACTAGAATGATATAGACCATACAGTGACTATAGTACATGGATATATGTTTGTTTCATGATGTTATCTTGTCCACCTTACTACTGAACTGGTTTACCAAAATGAGTTTCATATACATGCTAAACCTGTGATGTGTCTGCTTGTTTCTCTTTTAGAATGCGGAGACAATATTGGAGAAGAGTACCCCGTTATGCAATGGTAAAGGAAGTAATGCAGATAAGGTTCAAGATAGGGAGACATCCATGTTAGTCTCCAAGAAAGATGATAAAACATCTAAGGAAAATTATCTTGAAGACAGTGAGGCAACCCGAAAGTTCTATCTTGGTGTAGTGTTCGAGTTACTCGCCACTACTGCTGGCACAAGCTCCTCGAATTCACTGTCTGAATCAGTCTGATTTCTTGAGTCTCAACTACAAGCTGAAAGACATCGAGCAGCTGTGCTGCCACAAGAAGCCGAAGGACTGCAGAAGTCCCTGGTGCAACAGCAAGCGCTGGAGGATTTAAGGGCCAAACAAGAGAAAGCTAATAAGCTTGCTAAGTGTCTTGCCAGCATGGTGGATACCGAGGATATTGTTTCTTGAGCTCTTGCGAAGTGGTTTCAGTTCTGGACTTGTTTTTCTGCGGCATTTATTTGCACTGGTCACTAACTTTGACAATCATTGTATGTAATATGGTGCTTTGTTCCCCATATTTGCACTAGTGGCGAACTTTGATGCCCAGTGGTTGTAATATGTGTAATAGCCGTAATAGCCTAGCGTATGTTGCTTGCTTATTTATTTCCTTATCGTCTTGTTTATTTGTTTGCTTGTAGTTAGTGAAGTTCTTTTTCCGCGGTGTGCTAGTGACGGCCATATATCATTTAAAACTAGGCCACAATATCTGTGGGTAACATGCAGACCGTCGTCACCAAGGTCCTGCTATCTGCTGTAGTGACCATGGGCCAACTACGGCCTTTTACGAGTCGTAGAATCACTGGGCCTTCTATGGGCCGTATGACCGATCGCCAAACATTGGCCAATAACGGACCGCATTATGAGCCGTATATGGGCTGGAGTGGCACATTCGTCTGTTCATGGGCCGAGCAAGATGGGCCCTTAAGAGGCCAACGAGTATAACAGGCTTAATTATATCAATATGCATAACGGGTCGTTAATGGGCCGTATTTGATGATGCTATGAAAACGGCCCAACAGATTAACGAGCCACAAACGTACTGACTTTAACCACGGGCTGAATTTGGCCCACAAGCGGAAAAGGCCAGTAACGGGCCGTAAGCTACCGGATGTTGCAAATCAGCCCAAGAATAAATGGGCCCTTAAAAAGTCGAAAGATAATATGTGCTATGTCGGGGATATACCCTGCGGCATGAAACGGCCGGAAGTATGACCCGGCTGGACTTCGCGACTCACCAGAGACCCGGCTGGAACTTGGCGACTCACTAGCGACTTGCCCGGACATGGCGGTTTACAGACAACCCGCCTGGACATTGTAACTCACTAGAGACCCGGTGGGCGGATTAGACAGATGACAAGGCCCAAGGCGCAGCAGGCTGGCTTATACTCTGGTGGACCGGCTTAAGGTGGAAGGCGTGAGGAATAATTATTTTACAAGGAAGCAAGACCGGGACTTGTATCCCGTTTGTAATAAAAGATAAGTTAGTCCTAATCCTACTAGGACTCCATATGTAAGCCGCCCCTTCAACATATATAAGGAGGGGCAAGGCTCCCCAAGAGGGACAAGTTCTCACAAGTTATAAGCTCCATATTCTTTTGGGCAAGGCACAACTAAAGGAGGGCCGGCCTATGCGGCGACTCCATTAGGGTCAAAATGAGATCTAGCCTCAAACAGCATGTAGGGCTATTACCGGATTTTGTTTCCCGGGGCCCGAAGCTGTATAAATCTGTGTCTTGTGTGTTGCGTCTCTCGATTCCGCTCAACCCCTCTCAAGCTACCACAAAGATGTGTTGGCCTCATGACTAAGTCCTTACCTAAGGACATCTGCCGTGACAATTCCACGACAGTTGGCGCCCACCATGGGGCTTGGCGCACGATGGTGTTGAGTTCTTGGGGTGATCTATTGCAGGGATCGAAAAGTTTGCAATTTGTCGGGTGAGAAAGAACCGGTGTAGAAGATACTGTGTTGACTCTGAGTTCATCAGATTTGGATGGAAAAAAGTTTTTTCATTAGATTGAAGTCGAAAGGTAACTTCGACAGCGATGGCAGAGACAGGATGAGCACCAAAATTCTTCAAAAGTTCTGCCGTCGGCCATGCGATTAATTCTACTAAGTACGAGTATGAATTAGATTGGGCCCGATTGGCACAAAGTATCACGCAAGTTGCTGAAAAAGGTGTCGGAGGCCACGACCCGGACTCCTCCGCGTCTGCGCCTCGGATCCATGACCCGGACTCCTCTATTTTAAGTCCTGACGCGTCAACTCATAGCTGCTGGTGCTATTCTCTTGGGATAAAGGACAAAGACAATTTTATCAACCACAAGAGCTACTTGGAGACTAGTAGTACTTGCTTGCTCACGTGAGCACTCAATGGACAATTAGTACATTGTTTCCTGCACATATACCACGCTCATCTTGACTCCAGCCCATTTGCGTGTGAGTGAATTTTCTGGTCAATGCAAAGTCAAACTAGCACGCTACCACAGGTCCAGCAAGCCACCGCCAGTAACGCATCGCATGAGTCACTATGGTAACGACGACAATGCCTTTAATCCACTGCCCACTTGAGCGCTGTTTCCGTCAAGAGCCGCCCTGAGTAGTCGTTGTCGTCGCCGTCTTCACCTTCACACTCTGCCGCAAAACCACCACGGCTGCCTCTGCCACTGGCCGCAGGCCGGCTGCGGGTGCGCGGGCCCTTCGAGCCGCTGCCGTTTCGGCCTCAAGCTACCATGGCCTTGGCCTGGAGCCGTCACTTGTGCCGCCCAGCCTGTTGTTAAGCCACCTTCGTCACCGGCCTTAAGCCGCCCCGTCGAGGCTGGCCTTGTCTCTGCTCCTGTACACTCGCCTGCTGGTTGAAGGAAATTACTGGCGATTATTCACGGGTGCTAGTTACGGATCATAAGTCGTCCAAACAAACCCAGGTGATATTTACCCTATTTATTTTTAAGCACATATTAATTCATCCAAGCAAAACTATTTTGCCCTGCTGTATTTTATATGGAGGAGAATTATTCATTACAAAGTGGTATTATGCCACGGAGATGTCGGCACAAGTGGTTGTCGTTACTCAACACACTCCCGCACCGGCTTACAGCACCGTGGCCGTCACTCGCGACCGCGCCGGTTTACAATGCCGTGTCCGTCTTTCACGACCACGCCGGCTTACAACGAGGAGGACAACTTGCCCATCTGCATCGGCTTACAATGCCACGGCCGACTCATCTGTTGTCTGAGAAAATGAGGTGATATTCATCCAAGTTTGTTTCATTACCACATATTATTTTTTATCAAAGAACAGTTTATCTTTGCCTTGGTCTGCAGTACTTGTTTATGCAGGACAATTATTCACTACAAAGACGCGTCGTGGTGATCCGCCCGCCCTCGGGTCGACTTGCGTCCGTTTCAAGCTGTTCAAGTCGCCGCCTCCGCCGTCTCAAACGCGCTGCCGCTGTAGTTTCTGAGCCGCCGCCATGGTGATGCCTCTGTTTCACTGCTGTGTTGAGACGTCGGGGCCGTGTTGAGCCGCCTCTGCCATGTTAGGCCACCCGAGTTATATTGAGTTGCCAGTCAGCCTAAACCACCTCTGTTGCGTTGAGACGAATCATCTGTCATCTGAACAGATCCGGTGATATTTTTCAAAGTTTATTTGATTAGAACATATTGCTTTCTCTAAAAGAGCAATTATTCTGGCTTGCAAGTTCTCCAATGCAGGACAAGTTATCATCTGTCATGTCGTGCATCTCCATCGTCGTCTCATCCTTGCAGTGAGCCGCCCGGTTATGCCGCTCGGCGCCTGCACCACTGCCGTTTTTTTCATCTTAGCGGCGAGCCGCCGTACCACTACTTCTGAGCCGCCACAGCTATTTATTGGCCTTGACCCACCCAGAGCCGCACTTTATGTCGCAACCTGTGTCATCATGGCTGCAACTCCATGGCGGATAATTTTCAACCTAACATATCAGGTGAAATCCATCCAATATATTTTTATATTACATAAAAAAGGGGGGCTTGCAATATTTTTTTATGCAGGACAAGTGTTCACTCTAAGATCCAACAAAATTTATTGTTGGGAGATCAGGATTATGGATTAAGCCCGTGGAGTCAGCAGATATGAGATTCATAGAGATTTTAGGTTTGTGTACGGCGCCTCATGCATCGCACGGTGACCCGTTGAAGTTTGGGCACGGATTGCTTTTTCCGCCACATGTGAGACCGGACAAGAATCTGTTTCGACGTCACCAAGTAGTCGGATTGAGGTGTTGATCTGAAGGAGTTGCCGCAAATCGCCGGGTTCGATATGAGTTTTTCTGCTGCTAGTACTGTTTAAGAATATCAATCTCTTGCAAGTTCGGACTCTCAGGGAGATTACAGAAACCAGAGAGAGTTGGATTCATTGCACAACTCAAGCATAGGTCCCCGATGAGAACAAATCGTAAGTATGCCACTTGGGGGCTTCCTGTTCAAACATAGGCGTATTCGACAAAAGAGAACACTACCCATTTGACCGGGTTATGTTCAAACATAGGCGTATTCGACCAAGGAGGACATAACATGTGGATCATCCTACCTGTGCCCAGCTGCTTCAACTCCATCAGGTCATCCCGATTGACCCGACGAACTCTTGGCGATCAGTCTTATATGGCGTATTGGACCAAGACCTGAGCTTGCTAAGGTTCAAATGCCTGGCTATCATATGAGAGCACGGTTTACAGATAGTCAGGATAGATCCAGGCTCCCAAGCCGCCTTCCTTGAAACTTGGTTAAACCTGCCTGTTTTCTCGATGCAACTCTGACCCCATGTACCTCGATAAGTCATATCTGAACTTATCCAGGTTAAAATGTCGATTGGGTATCTGTGAGAGCCAGCAACAGAAAGCAAGGATACTCCAGTGGCTCCGGCTAGTTTCATTGAAGTTTTCTATTATTGTACACATACATCATCATGCATTGCATCATACATCATCATACATTGCATCATACACATACATCATCATACATTACATCATCATCATAACATGCATCATATATATATATATACTTGTTTATTGCAGGAACCGGTTTTCAAACCAAATTATATTATTCAAATCTTTTATAGCCAACATGGATGGATTTTTTTGGTTATCAAGAACCATTATTGTAATTGAGGTTTTCAAAGTCGCTTTCGCGCAATGGCTATTATCTTATCAATGGATATGATTTATTCTACAATGAAGGGAATAGTCCCGAGTCGTTGCAAGCTTACGATCCGACACTTGGGGGCTACATTATTCAAACTGAGATTACATCAAATATGCAAGTCCCATGTCGCTGCTAGCATGCACCATGGCACTTGGGGGCTAATGCAAAGTCATTCTTTGCTCACCTTATTCAAGACCCGACTCATCACATTATAATGAACCGGCCCTTGGGGGCTACCAATTGCTCCTCTCAACAGTTCAAGGTACACAAGTATTAATTCATTATATTTGTTGGGGAACGTTGCATGGAAAACAAAAATTTTTCTCTACGTTCACCAAGATCAATCTAGTAGATGCAACTACGAGGGGAGAGTAGGATCCACATACCCTTGTAGATCGCTAAGCGGAAGCGTTATGAACGCGGATGATGGAGTCGTACTCGCCGCGATTCAGATCGCCGAAGATCCTAGCACCGAAGCAACGGCGCCTCCGCGTTCTTCACACGTACGGCTCGGGGACGTCTCCTCCTTCTTGATCCAGCAAGGGGTGGAGGAGAGGTTGATGGAGAACCGGCAGCACGACGGCGTGGTGGTGATGGTGTAGAAGATTTCCAGCAGGGCTTCGCCTAAGCACCGCGGGAGAAGAAGATGTTACGGGAGAGGGAGGGCAGCACCGAGGCACGAACTTGTGTTGGCTGTCCTCCCTCTACCTCTCTATATATAGGGGGAAGGAGGAGAGGGGGGCGCCCCTAGGGTTTCCCCTAGGGGGGCCAGCGGCCAGGGCATGGGGGGGGCGGCGGCCAAGGGCCAGGCCCTAGGGTTTCCCCCCCTAGGTGCCTTGCCCCCCACTCCAAAGGGGTGCGGCTGCCCTAGGGGGTCCCACCCCCTTAGCCGCATGAGGAGAGGGCCCAGGGGGGGCGCACAGCCCCTTGAGGGCTGTGGTGTTCCCCCTTGTGGCCCAATAGGCCCAGAACTACTTCCGGAACCCCCGAAACCCCTTTCGGTCGTCCGCCGATTTCCCGATGCTCCCCGGAACACTTCCGGACTCCGAAACCTTTCATCCTATATATCAATCTTCGTCTCCGGACCATTCCGGAGACCCTCGTCACGTCCGGGATCTCATACGGGACTCCGAACAACCTTCGGTAACCATGCACTTTTCTCACTAACAACCCTAGTGTCACCGAACGTTAAGTGTGTAGACCCTGCGGGTTCGGAAACCATGTAGACATGACCGAGACACTCCCAGGTCAATAACCAATAGCGGGATCTGGATACCCATATTGGTTCCCACATGTTTCTCGATGATCTCATCGGATGAACCACGATGTCAAGGATTCAGGCAATCCCGTATACAGTTCCCTTTGTCTCGTCGGTATGTTACTTGCCCGAGATTCGATCGTCGGTATCTCTATACCTAGTTCAATCTCGTTACCGGCAAGTCTCTTTACTCGTTACCGTAATACATAATCCCGTGACCAACTACTTGGTCACTTTGAGCTCATTGAGATGACGTATTACCGAGTGGGCCCGGAGATACCTCTCCGTCACACGGAGTGACAAATCCCAGTCTCGATCCATGTCAACCCAACAGACACCCTCGGAGATACCTGTAGAGTACCTTTATAGTCACCCAGTTACGTTGCGATGTTTGGCACACACAAAGCACTCCTACGGTGTCAGTGAGTTACATGATCTCATGGTCATAGGAACTTATACTTGACATGCAGAAAACTATAGCGATAACTGACACGATCAAAAGCTATGTTAACGTTTGGGTCTCGTCCATCACATCATTCTCCTAATGATGTGATCCCGTTATCAAATGACAACTCATGTCTATGACCTGGAAACCACGGTCATCTTTGATCAACGAGCTAGTCCTGTAGAGGCTCACTAGGGACACAAAGTCTGTCTATTCATCCACAAGTGTATTTGAGTTTCCAATCAATACAGTTATAGCATGGATAATAAACGATTATCATGAACAAGGAAATATAATAATAACTCTTTTATTATTGCCTCTAGGGCATATTTCCAACAGTCTCCCACTTGCACTAGAGTCAATAATCTAGCATTACAAGGTAATGAATCTAACACCCATAGAGTCTTGGTGTTGATCGTGCTTAGCCCGTGGAAGAGGCTTAGTCAACGGATCTGCAACATTCAAATCCGTGTGTACTTTGCAAATGTTTATGTCCTCCTCCTTGACCGAATCGCGGATGGAATTGAAGCGTCGCTTTATGTGTCTGGTCCTCTTGTGAAACCTTGGTTCCTTGGCTAGAGCAATGGCACCAGTGTTATCACAGAACAGAGTCATTGGGTTCAGTGCACTAGGCACAACTCCAAGATCTGTCATGAACTCCTTCATCCAGACACCTTCCTTTGCCGCCTCCGAGGCAGCTATATACTCCGCTTCACATGTAGAATCAGCTACCATGCTCTGCTTGGAACTGCACCAGCTTACCGCTCCCCCGTTGAGAATATATACGTATCCGGTTTGAGACTTAGAGTCATCCGGATCAGTGTCAAAGCTTGCATCGACGTAACCCTTTACGACGAGCTCTTGATCACCTCCATAAACGAGAAACATATCCTTAGTCCTTTTCAGGTACTTTAGGATATTCTTGACCGCTGTCCAGTGATCCATACCAGGATTACTTTGAAACCTTCCGGCCATACTTATGGCAAGGCTGACATCTGGTCTTGTGCACAGCATTGCATACATGATAGAGCCTATGGCTGAAGCATAGGGGACGACACTCATCTTTTCTCTATCTTCCGCAGTCACTGGGCATTGAGTCTTACTCAACTTTGTACCTTGCAATACCGGCAAGAACCCCTTCTTGGATTGATCCATTTTAAACTTCTTCAAAACTTTATCAAGGTATGTGCTTTGTGAAAGTCCTATCAAGCGTCTTGATCTATCTCTATAGATCTTGATGCCCAATATGAAAGCAGCTTCACCGAGATCTTTCATCGAAAAACTCTTGTTCAAATACCCCTTCACGCTATCCAAAAATTCTATATTGTTTCCAATCAGCAATATGTCATCCACATATAATATTAGAAACGCTATAGAGCTCCCACTCACTTTCTTGTAAATACAAGCTTCATTGTAAACTTGTATAAACCCAAACGCTTTGATCACCTCATCAAAGCGAAGATTCCAACTCCGAGATGCTTGCACCAGCCCATAAATGGAACGCTGGAGCCTGCATACTTTGTCAGCATTCTCTGGATCGACAAAACCTTCTGGTTGCATCATATACAACTCTTCCTTAAGAAAACCGTTAAGGAACGCTGTCTTGACATCCATCTGCCAAATTTCATAATCGAAATATGCAGCTATTGCTAACATGATTCGGACGGATTTAAGCATCGCTACGGGTGAGAAAGTCTCATCGTAGTCAATCCCTTGAACTTGTGAAAAACCCTTTGCCACAAGTCGAGCTTTATACACGGTGACATTACCGTCAGCGTCTGTCTTCCTCTTAAAAATCCATTTATTCTGAATGGCCTTCCGCCCTTCAGGTAATACTTCCAAAGTCCATACTTTGTTTTCATACATGGATCCCATCTCGGATTTCATGGCCTCTAACCATTTGTCGGAATCTGGGCCCACCATCGCTTCTCCATAGCTCGTAGGTTCACCGTTGTCTAACAACATGACCTCCAAGACAGGGTTACCGTACCACTCAGGTGCAGTGCGTACCCTTGTCGACCTACGAGGTTCGGTAGTAACTTGATCAGAAGCTTCTTGATCATCATCATTTGCTTCCTCTTCAACCTCTGCAGGCTCCACAAAAACATCTTTCTGCGCTGCGCTACTTTCTGGTTGAAGCAGAGGTTCAATAACCTCATCAAGTTCTACCTTCCTCCCACTCAATTCTTTCGAGAGAAACTCCTTCTCGAGAAAGGACCCGTTCTTAGCGACAAACACTTTGCCTTCGGATCTGAGATAGAAGGTGTACCCAACAGTTTCTTTTGGGTATCCTATGAAGACACATTTGTCCGCTTTGGGTTCGAGCTTTTCTGGCTGAAGCCTTTTGACATAAGCATCGCAACCCCAAACCTTGAGAAAAGACAACTTCGGTTTCTTACTAAACCATAGTTCATACGGTGTTGTCTCAACGGACTTAGATGGAGCCCTATTTAAAGTGAATGCAGCTGTCTCTAACGCATATCCCCAAAACGATAGTGGCAAATCGGCAAGAGACATCATAGAACGTACCATATCTAATAGGGTTCGATTACGACGTTCGGACACACCATTACGCTGTGGTGTTCCAGGTGGCGTCAACTGTGAAACAATTCCACACTTTCTTAAGTGATCACCAAACTCATAACTCAGATATTCTCCCCCTCGATCAGATCGTAGGAACTTGATCTTCTTGTTATGATGATTTTCAACTTCACTCTGAAATTGCTTGAACTTTTCAAAAGTTTCAGACTTATGCTTCATCAAGTAAATATACCCATATCTACTTAAGTCGTCAGTGAAGGTGAGAAAATAACGATATCCACCGCGCGCCGTTACACTCATCGGACCGCACACATCAGTATGTATGATTTCCAATAAGTCACTTGCCCGTTCCATTGTCCCTGAAAACGGGGTCCTTGTCATCTTGCCCATGAGGCACGGCTCGCACGTGTCAAGTGATTCAAAATCAAGAGACTCTAAAAGTCCATCAGCATGGAGCTTCCTCATGCATTTTACGCCGATATGACCCAGACGGCAGTGCCACAAGAAAGTGGTATTATCATTATCTACTCTACATCTTTTGGCATCAATGTTATGAACATGTGTATCATCACTATCGAGATTCAATAAGAATAAACCCCTAACTTCGGGTGCATGACCATAAAAGATATTACTCATATAAATAGAACAACCATTATTCTCTGACTTAAATGAGTAACCGTCTCGCAATAAACAAGATCCAGATATAATGTTCATGCTTAACGCAGGCACTAAATAACAATTATTCAGGTTCATAACTAATCCCGATGGTAATCGAAGAGCGAGCGTGCCGACGGCGATCACATCAACCTTGGAACCATTTCCCACGTGCATCGTCACTTCGTCCTTTGCCAGCCTCCGTTTATTCTGCAGTTCCTGTTTAGAGTTGCAAATGTGAGCAACCGAACCGGTATCAAATACCCAGGCACTACAACGAGAGTTGGTAAGGTACACATCAATAACATGTATATCACATATACCTTTGTTGTTGTTGGCCCCCTTCTTGTCCGCCAGATACTTGGGGCAGTTCCGCTTCCAGTGGCCGTTCCCCTTGCAATAGAAACACTCAGTCTTTGGCTTGGGCCCAGCCTTGGGTTTCTTCACTGGATTAGCAACTGCTTTGCCACCCTTCTTAGAGTTACCCTTCTTGCCCTTGCCATTCTTCTTGAAACTAGTGGTTTTATTGACCATCAACACTTGATACTCCTTCTGGATGTCTGCCTCAGCGACTTTCAGCATCGAAAACAGCTCGGCGATGGTCTTGTTCATCCCTTGCATGTTATACTGCTGCACGAAGCTCTTGTAGCTTGGAGGGAGTGACTGGAGAATTCTGTCAATGATAGCCTCATCCGGGAACACAAGTCCCAGATCAGCTATGCGGGTATAGTACCCAGACATCTTCAGTAAGTGCTCACTGACAGACGAATTCTCCTCCATCTTGCAAGCGAAGAATTTATCGGTGGTCTCATACCTCTCGATCTTAGCATTCTTCTCAAAGATGAACTTCAACTCCGTGTACATCTCATATGCACCATGACGTTCAAAACGCCTTTGAAGTCCTCCTTCCAAGCCGTACAACATGGCACACTGCACTATCGAATAGTCATCCGAACGCGTCCGCCAAACGTTCATAACGTCCGCAGAGGCTCCAGGAGCGGGGGGTTCACCTAGCGGTGCATTTAGGACATAAACCTTTTGGGCAGCTGTGAGGATGATCCTCAGATTGCGGAGCCAGTCCACAAAGGTGCTCCCATCATCTTTCAGTTTAGCTTTCTCTAGGAACGCATTAAAATTCAGGGGAGCTACTGCGCGAGCCATCTACAACAAAAATTTGCAAAGACATTTTAGACTATTGTTCATGATAAGTGAGTTATTACCTAATCAAATTATTTATAACTCCCACTCAAATTGACATCCCTCCGGTCATTCGAGCGTGACATGATCCAAATTCACCAACCCAAGTCCGATCATCACGTGAGATGAGGTGGTGTCAATGGTGAACATCAACATGTTGATCATATCTACTATATGACTCATGCTCGACCTTTCGGTCCCCCGTGTTCCGAGGCCATGTCTGTACATGCTAGGCTCGTCAAGTCTAACCCGAGTGTTCTGCATGTGCAAAACTGGCTTGCACCCGTTGTATGCGAACGTAGAGTCTATCACACCCGATCATCACGTGGTGCTTCGAAACGACGAACCTTCGCAACGGCGCACACTCGGGGGGAACACATTTTTATCTTGAAATTTTAGTGAAGGATCATCTTATAATGCTACCGTCGTCCTAAGCAAAATAAGATGCATAAAAGGATTAACATCACATGCAAATCATAAGTGACATGATATGGCCATCAACTCGTGCTTTTGATCTCCATCTCCAAAGCACCGGCATGATCTCCATCGTCACCGGCGCCACACCATGATCTCCATCATCATGATCTCCATCATCGTGTCGCCATCGGGGTTGTCGGCGCCCACCATGCTCTTACTACTATTGCTACCGTTTAGCGATAAAGTAAAGCATTACAAAGTGCTTAATGATTGACACGCAGGTCATACAAAAATTAAAGACAACCCTATGGCTCCTGCCGGTTGCCGTATGCATCGACATGCAAGTCGATATTAACTATTACAACATGATCATCTCATACATCAAATATATCTCATCATGTCATTGGCCATATCATATCACATACATACCCTGCAAAAACAAGTTAGACGTCCTCTAATTTGTTGTTGCATGTTTTACGTGGCTGCTATGGGTATCTAGCAAGAACGCTTCTTACCTACGCAAAACCACAACGGTGATATTCAAGTTGCTATTTAACCTTCTACAAGGACCGCCTTGTTCTATTCCGATTCAACTAAGATAGGAGAGACAGACACCCGCCAGCCATCTTATGCAACAAAAGTCACATGTCTGTCGATGGAACCGGTCTCATGTACGTGGACATGTAAAGTTGGTCTGGGCCGCTTCATCCCATAATACCGCTGAATCAAGAAAGACTAAGGAGGGCAGCAATTTAAACATCAATGCCACAAACCCTTTTGTGTTCTACTCGAGAAAGCATCTACGCAAGATCCTAGCTCTGATACCACTGTTGGGGAACGTTGAATGGAAAACAAAAATTTTTCTCTACGTTCACCAAGATCAATCTAGTAGATGCAACTACGAGGGGAGAGTAGGATCCACATACCCTTGTAGATCGCTAAGCGGAAGCGTTATGAACGCGGATGATGGAGTCGTACTCGCCGCGATTCAGATCGCCGAAGATCCTAGCACCGAAGCAACGGTGCCTCCGCGTTCTTCACACGTACGGCTCGGGGACGTCTCCTCCTTCTTGATCCAGCAAGGGGTGGAGGAGAGGTTGATGGAGAACCGGCAGCACGACGGCGTGGTGGTGATGGTGTAGAAGATTTCCAGCAGGGCTTCGCCTAAGCACCGCGGGAGAAGAAGATGTTACGGGAGAGGGAGGGCAGCACCGAGGCACGAACTTGTGTTGGCTGTCCTCCCTCTACCTCTCTATATATAGGGGGAAGGAGGAGAGGGGGGCGCCCCTAGGGTTTCCCCTAGGGGGGCCGGCGGCCAGGGCATGGGGGGGGGCGGCGGCCAAGGGCCAGGCCCTAGGGTTTCCCCCCCTAGGTGCCTTGCCCCCCACTCCAAAGGGGTGCGGCTGCCCTAGGGGGTCCCACCCCCTTAGCCGCATGAGGAGAGGGCCCAGGGGGGGCGCACAGCCCCTTGAGGGCTGTGGTGTTCCCCCTTGTGGCCCAATAGGCCCAGAACTACTTCCGGAACCCCCGAAACCTCTTTCGGTCGTCCGCCGATTTCCCGATGCTCCCCGGAACACTTCCGGACTCCGAAACCTTTCATCCTATATATCAATCTTCGTCTCCGGACCATTCCGGAGACCCTCGTCACGTCCGGGATCTCATACGGGACTCCGAACAACCTTCGGTAACCATGCACTTTTCTCACTAACAACCCTAGCGTCACCGAACGTTAAGTGTGTAGACCCTGCGGGTTCGGAAACCATGTAGACATGACCGAGACACTCCCAGGTCAATAACCAATAGCGGGATCTGGATACCCATATTGGTTCCCACATGTTTCTCGATGATCTCATCGGATGAACCACGATGTCAAGGATTCAGGCAATCCCGTATACAGTTCCCTTTGTCTCGTCGGTATGTTACTTGCCCGAGATTCGATCGTCGGTATCTCTATACCTAGTTCAATCTCGTTACCGGCAAGTCTCTTTACTCGTTACCGTAATACATAATCCCGTGACCAACTACTTGGTCACTTTGAGCTCATTGAGATGACGTATTACCGAGTGGGCCCGGAGATACCTCTCCGTCACACGGAGTGACAAATCCCAGTCTCGATCCATGTCAACCCAACAGACACCCTCGGAGACACCTGTAGAGTACCTTTATAGTCACCCAGTTACGTTGCGACGTTTGGCACACACAAAGCACTCCTACGGTGTCAGTGAGTTACATGATCTCATGGTCATAGGAACTTATACTTGACATGCAGAAAACTATAGCGATAACTGACACGATCAAAAGCTATGTTAACGTTTGGGTCTCGTCCATCACATCATTCTCCTAATGATGTGATCCCGTTATCAAATGACAACTCATGTCTATGACCTGGAAACCGCGGTCATCTTTGATCAACGAGCTAGTCCTGTAGAGGCTCACTAGGGACACAAAGTCTGTCTATTCATCCACACGTGTATTTGAGTTTCCAATCAATACAGTTATAGCATGGATAATAAACGATTATCATGAACAAGGAAATATAATAATAACTCTTTTATTATTGCCTCTAGGGCATATTTCCAACAATATTGAAGGGTCCACTTCTCAGTTGGTAAAGCACAAAGCTCTTAACCTTGTGGACGTGGGTTCAAGCCCCACGATGGGGGTTACATCATATGATGTTCTTTTCAAATAAATATATATAAAGTCCCAGCTTAGCATTCTCTAACTATGCCGTCCCTTGGGGGCTACACGTGGCTGTTCAAGTCTACATGATCATATCTGCAAAGTCCCTACTTATTATTGCATAATGACCCAGCCCTTGGGGGCTACACTGGTTGATTTTTTTACGGGCATCAGGCAATTACAAGTCCCAGGTTGCTGCAAGCATGACAACCCGGCACTTGGGGGCTACAGGTAATATGGATATAAGGGAGAAACATCTTCAAATTCTTCGTTTTGAGTAAACCAGATTGACCCGGTGTCTGCAACAATCATGACCCGGCGTCACCAATAATTATGACCCCGCCTCAGCAACAGTCATAACCCGGAATCATGAGTTTTTACAACCCGACAATTTTGCCAAGGATAACCGGCAAGTTCTACATCTTCTAGCCGGCTGAATATCAGATGAGTATTTCAAAGACCAATATTTTTTGTTAAGCATTGGAAGCCGACTCAAGTGGATTATTTCTTACAATATTTCTATATGAGAAACCAACGTCAGCAAATTGATTATAAAGCTGGTCTATTGACCCGGATTTTTCAGAAGAAGTGCCCGGATTTTTTGCATTGGTAATGTTTGAACATAATTGCTAAGGAAATTTGCTATGAGATCATGGATACATATCAAGGAGGAAATGACAAGGATTTAAGGATGATCAGGTGCCAGTTCAGGAAAATATTTAACCCGGAGCACAACCTATCAAGTTTGTTCTTGTGTTTATTTTACAGGATCAGTTTAACATGGATAAATCCAAATTAAACTTGGGGCTAATGTCGGGGATATACCCTGCGGCATGACCCGGCCGGAATTATGACCCGGCCGGACTTGGCGACTCACCAGAGACCCGGCTGGAGCTTGGCGACTCACTGGCGACCCGCCCGGACATGGCGGTTTACACACAACCCGCCTAGACATTGTAACTCACTAGAGACCCAGTGGGTGGATCAGACAGATGACAAGGCCCACGGCCCAACAAGCTAGCATATACTCTGGTGGGCCGGCTTAAGGTGGAAGGCGTGAGGAATAATTATTTTACAAGGAAGCAAGACCCGGACTTGTATCCCGTTTGTAATAGAATATAAGTTAGTCCTAATCCTACTAGGACTCCATATGTAACCCATCCCTTCAACATATATAAGGAGGGGCAGGGATCCCCAAGAGGGACAAATTTTCGCAAGTTAGAAGCTCCATATTCTTTAGGGCTAGACACAACTAAAGGAGGGCCGACCTATGCGGCAACTCCATTAGGGTCATAATGAGATCTAGCCTCATACATCATGTAGGGCTATTACCGGATTTTCTTTCCCGGGGCCCAAAGCTATAGAAATTCGTGTCTTGTGTGTTGCGTCTCTCGATTCCGCTCAACCCCTCTCAAGCTACAACATAGATGCATTGGCCTCATGACTAAGTCCTTACCTAAGGACATCTGTCGTGACAATTCCACGACAGTTGGCGCCCACCATGGGGCTTGGCGCATGGTGGTGTTGAGTTCTTGGAGGGATCTATTCCAGGGATCGAAAAGTTTGCAATTTGTCGGCTGAGAAAGTACCGGCGTAGAAGATTATGCGTCGACCCCGAGTTCATCAGATTGGGAATGAAAAAGTTTTTTCATTATATTGAAGTCGAAAGGTAACTTCGACAGCGATGGCAAAGACATGATGAGTCACCAAAATTCTTCAAAAGTTCTGCCGTCGGCCAGGCAATTAATTCTACTAAGTACGAGTATGAGTCAGATTGGGCCCGGCTGGCACAAAGTATCACGCAAGGTGCTGAAAAAAGGGGTCGGAGGCTACAACCCGGACTCCTCCGCGTCTGCGCCTCGGATCCATGACCCGGACTCCTCTATTTTAAGTCCTGACGCGTCAACTCATAGCTGCTGGAGCTATTATCTTGGGGTAAATGCCGAAGACAATTTTATCAACCACAAGAGCTACTTGGAGACTTGTAGTACTTGCTTTCTCACATGAGCTCTCAATGGACAATTAGTACATTGTTTCATCTTGACTCCAGCCCATTTGCGTGTGAGTGAATTTTGTGGTCAATGGAAAGTCAAACTAGCACGCTACCACAGGTCCAGCAAGCCACCGCCGGTTAAACACATCGCACGAGTCGCCACGGTAACGAAGACAATGCCTTTAATCCACTGGCCGCTCGAGCGTTGTTTCTGTCAAGAGCCGCCCTGAGCAGCCGTTGTCGTCGCCGTCTTCACCTTGACCCTCTGCCGCGAAACCACCATGGCTTCCTCTGCCACTGGCCGCGGGCTGGCTGCAAGCGCGCCGGCCCTTCGAGCCGCCACCGTTTCGGCCTCAAGCCGCCCTGGCCTTGGCCTCGAGCCGCAACTTCTACTGCCCAGCCTGTTGTTAAGCCGCCTTCGTCACCAGCCTTAGGCCGCCCCATCGAGGCTGGCCTCGTCTCTGCTCCTGTAGACTCGCCTGCTGGTTGAAGGAAATTACTAGCGATTATTCACGGGTGCTAGTTACGGATCATCCGTCGTCCGAACAAACCCAGGTGCTATTTACCCTATTTATTTTTAAGCACATATTAATTCACCCGAGCAAAACTATTTTGCCCTCCTGTATTTTATATGCAGGAGAATTATTCATTACAAAGTGGTATTATGCCACGGAGATGACGTCACAAGTCGTCGTCGTTACTCAACGGACTCCCACACCGGCTTACAGCGTCGTGGCCGTCTCTCGCGACTGTGCCAGTTTACAACGTCGTGGCCGTCTTTCGCGACTGCGCCGACTTACAACGAGGAGGACAACTTGCCCGTCCGCACCGGCTTACAATGCCACGGCCGATTCATATGTTGTCCGAGCAAATCAGGTGATATTCATCCAGGTTTGTTTCATTACCACATATTATTTTTATCAAAGAACAGTTTATCTTTGCCTTGGTCTTCAGTACTTGTTTATGCAGGACAATTATTCACTTCAAAGACGCGCTGTGGTGATCCGCCCGCCCTCGGGTCGATTTGCGTCCGTTTCAAGTTGTTCAAGTCGCCGCCTCCACCGTCTCAAACGCGTTGCCGCTTTAGTTTCTGAGCCGCCGCCATGGTGATGCCTCTGTTTCCTTGCTGTGTTGAGACGTCGGGGCCGCGTTGAGACGCATGTGTCGTGTTAGGCCGCCCAAGTTATATTGAGTCGCTAGTCGGCCTAAACTGCCTCTGTTGTGTTGAAACAGATCATCTGTCATCCGAACATATCAGGTGATATTTTTCTAAGTTTATTTTATTAGAACATATTGCTTTCTTTAAAAGAGCAATTATTCCAGCTTGCAAGTTCTCCAGTGTAGGACAAGTTATCATCTGTCGTGTCGTGCATCTCCGTCATCGTCTCATCCTTGCAGTGTGCCGCCCGGTTATGCCGCTCGCCGCCTCGCACCACTGCCACCGTTTTCATCTTAGCGGCGAGCCGCCGTACCACTACTTCTGAGCCGCCACAGCTATTTACTGGCCTTGACCCGCCCGGAGCCGCACTTTAAGTCACCACCTGTGTCATCATGGCTGCAACTCCACGGTGGATAATTTTCAACCTAATATATCAGGTGAAATCCATCCAATATATTTTTATATTACATAAAAAAGGGGGATTGCGAAATTTTTTGATGCAGGACAAGTGTTCACTGTAAGAGCCAACAAAATCTATCGTTGGGAGATCAGAATTATGGATTAAGCCTGTGAAGTCGGCAGATATGAGATTCATAGAGATTTTAGGTTTGTGTACGGCGCCTCACGCGTCGCACGGTGACCCGTTGAAGTTTGGGCACGGATCACTTTTTCCGCCATAGGCGAGACCGGACAAGAATCTGTTTCGACGTCACCAAGTAGTCGGATTGAGGCGTTGATCTTAAGGAGTTTCCGCAAATTGCCGGGTTCGATATGAGTTTTTATGCCGCAAGTACAATTTAAGAATATCAATCTCTCGCAAGTTCGGATTCTCAGGGAGATTACAGAACCCAGAGAGATTCGGATTCATAGCACAGCTCAAGCATAGGCCTTCGATGAGCACAAATTGTAAGTATGTCACATGGGGGCTTCCTGTTCAAACATAGGCGTATTTGACCAAAGAGAACACATTGTTACTACCCATTTGACCGGGTTATGTTCAAACATAGGCCTATTCGACCAAAGAGGACATAACCTTTGGATCATCCTACCTGTACCCAGCTGCTTCAACTCCATCAGGTCATCCTAATTGACCTGACGAACTCTTGGCGATCAGTCTTATATGGCACATTCGATCAAGACCTGAGCTTGCTAAGGTTCAAACGTCTGGCTGTCATGTGAGAGCATGGTTTACAGATAGTCAGGATAGATCCATGCTCCCAAGCCGCCTTCCTTGAAACTTGGTTAAACCTGCCTTTTTGCTTGATGCAACTCTGACCTCGTGTACCTCGATAAGTCATATCTGAACTTATCCATGTTCAAATGTCGATTGGGTATCTGTGAGAGTCGGCAACAGAAAGCACCGATACTCCAGTGGCTCCAACTAGTTTCATTGAAGTTTTCTATTATTGTACACATACATCATCATGCATTGCATCATACATCATCATACATTGCATCATACGCATACATCATCATACATTACATCATCATTATAACATGCATCATATATATAAAAATATAAATACTTGTTTATTACAGCAACCGATTTTCAAACCAGATCATATTATTCATATCTTTAATAGCCAACATGGCTGGATTTTTTCGGTTATCAAGAACCAGTATTATAATTGAGGTTTTCAAAGTCGCTATCACGCAATGGGTATTATCTTATAAATGGATATAATTTATTCTACAATTAAGGGAATAGTCCCGAGTCGCTACTGGCTTACGACCCGGCACTTGGGGGCTACATTATTCAAATTGAGATTACATCAAATATGCAAGTCCCATGTCGCTGCTAGCATGCACCATGGCACTTGGGAGCTAATGCAAAGTCATTCTTTGCTCACCTTATTGAAGACCTGATTCATCACATTATAATGAGCCGGCCCTTGGGGGCTACCAATTGCTCCTCTCAACAGTTCAAGGTAACAAGTATTAATTCATTATATTGAAGGGTCCACTGCTCAGTTGGTAAATCACAAATCTCTTAACCTTGTGGACGTGGGTTCAAGCCCCATGATGGGGGTTACATCATATGATGTTCTTTTCAAAGAAATATATATAAAGTCCCAACTTAGCATTATCTTACTATGCCAGCCCTTGGGGGCTACACGTGGCTGTTCAAGTCTACATGATCATATTTGCAAAGTCCCTACTCATTATTGCATAATGACCCGACCATTGGGGGCTACACTGGTTGAAGTCTTACGGGCATCAGGCAATTACAAGTCCCAGGTTGCTGCAAGCATGACAATCCGACACTTGGGGGCTACAGGTAATATGGATATAAGGGAGAAACATCTTCAAATTCTCAGTTTTGAGTAAACCAGATTGACCCAGTGTCTGCAACAATCATGACCCAGCGTCACCAATAATTATGACCCGGCGTCGGCAACAGTCATAACTCGGAATCATCAGTTTTTATAACCCAACAATTTTGGCTGGCAGGTTCTACATCCTCAAGCCGGCTGAATAATAGATGAGTATTTCAAAGACCAATATTTTTTACTAAGCATTGGAGCCGACTCAAGTGGATAATTTCTTACAATATTTCTCTATGAGAAACCAACGTCAGCAAATTGATTATGAAGCTGGTCTATTGACCCGGATTTTACAGAAGAAGTGCCCGGATTTTTTGCATTGGTAATGTTTGAACATAATTGCTAAGGAGATTTGCTATGAGATCATGGATACATATCAAGGAGGAAATGAAAAGGATTTAAGGATGATCAGGTGCCGGTTCAGGAGAATATTTAACCCGAAGCTCAACCTGTCAAGTTTGTTCTTATGTTTATTTTACAGGATCAATTTAACATGGATAAATCCAAATTAAACTGGGGGCTAATGTCAGGGATATACCGTGTGGCATGACTCGGCTGGACTTGGCGACTCACCAGAGACCCGGCTGGAGCTTGGCGACTCACTGGCGACCCGCCCGGACATGGCGGTTTTTAGACAACCCGCCTGGACATTGTAACTCACTAGAGACCCGGTGGGCGGATCAGACAGATGACAAGGCCCAAGGCCTAGCAGGCTGGCTTATACTCTGGTGGGCCGGCTTAAGGTGGAAGGCGTGAGGAATAATTATTTTACAAGTAAGCAAGACCCAGACGTGTATCTCATTTGTAATAGAAGATAATGTTAGTCCTAAGCCTACTAGGACTCCATATGTAACCCGCCCCTTCAACATATATAAGGAGGGGCAGGGATCCCCAAGAGGGACAAGTTCCCGCAAGTTAGAAGATCCATATTCTTTAGGGCTAGACACAACTAAAGGAGGGTCGGCCTATGCGGCGACTCCATTAGGGTCAAATGAGATGTAGCCTCAAACAACATGTAGGGATATTACCGGATGATGTTTCCCGGGGCCCGAAGCTGTATAAATCCGTGTCTTGTGTGTTGCGTCTCTCGATTCCACTCAACCCCTCTGAAGCTACCACATAGATATGTTGGCCTCATGGCTAAGTCCTTACCTAAGGACATCTTCCGTGACAATTCCACGACAGGTTGGGAACGGCCCAATGGAGTAATGGGCTGTTAATGTGTATGAAGCGACAGTATGCTCATTATGGGCCAGTTTCACTACGGGTCATTAATTGGCCAAGTGTTACAAAGGGCCTCATATGGGCGAAAGACATCATGGGCCGTACATGGGCCAAAAGTTACAGCGGGCTGGAATCGTATTGGACGGCCCAGATGAAGCTAGTGGGCTGGGCCGTGAGTTATCGGGCCTGAATGGGCAATTTGCGAGCAGGCCGTTAGCAGGCCTTCGATTGGTTGGGCCGTTATCCTTCGACCAAGTCAAACGGGCCGGCCTTTTGACCTGAACGACCCTTGTTGGGCCGTGCCACGTGTCGATGTATCATTGGCGCCTCCTTTCCATTGGTTGGTTGACATCTGTCCGCAACTGGAGCTGACACGTGGTCCCTTTAGCTTATGAGAATTTTTTACGTGGAAAATCCCCATTGGTCCTGGCTGTTAATGGGTTATCGGATCCAAAACCGGACTCAATAGGGTTAATGGTGTGCCATTACGGTGGATGCCACATGTCGGTTACCCTTGACGAAAGCACTTCCATGACACGCTATTTATCGTCATGGAAGTGGACACTTTAGCGATGATGATTTTGGTATTGTCATGGAACACTTCTACTACATCACATGTATGACTATCTTGATTCTGTCATAAAATCGTCATGGATGTACATGCGTGACAGAAAACGTGACCTACTATGACAAACACGTATTATCATGGAAGTGTTTTGTTTGTAGTGTAGAGATGGCCTTATGACTTGTTTATTTCAGTTCTTCATAATGTGATGCTCTATATGTGCAACTATTTGACGTGTGGTTCAATTTCATCAATAACTATTTCAACAATACCACTATGAATTAGGATATTTGGTTATTGTTAAGGATATTGCAGTTAACACGCCTTTTCATTTTTTAAACAATAACTAGTGTACTTTAGACCTGCACAATACCATTTTGAATGACTATTTGCGGGATAACACACCTTTCCACTTCTTGTTTTTCTTAACTAGCGTGCTTAAGCCTGCACACTAAAGCTACATAGCAACAAGCATTGTACTGAATACCTAAATATGCAATCCCGTGCTACATAGCAACAACGAAGAGTGTTACCTCAATGTTCTGATGATGTCTAGATATACATGTAATAAAATCTTATATAATGGGATGGAGGGAGTGTTGTACTACATCACTTTGCAATTGTTGTTTAGCCTCTAATATTAACTTGGTGCTTTTAGGTACATATGTCATTGCCAAAGATCCACACTTCGACCCTTTCTGCGTATGGGGCAATGAGATATTCATAAATCAGCATCAAGTGAGGAAACTGATAAAGATTGTAATTAAAATGGGTCAAAAGATGCCAATTGAGCTATTTGTTTACACTTTATGCAAGACAAGAGTGAACTGCAGGATGGCAAGTAAGAACCCTTTAGCCTTCTTTTTACTACCCGTAATGAGTTGTGTTAGATGACAATGTCCGAATCTTTTTTCCATTGTAGTGGATCCTGAAGAAGTTTACTCAAGATTACCTCTCAAACTACATGATTGGCGGCCGGCCATCATAAGGGGTTGGACTAGAGTCGTGCGTGCCTTTTGCATCCAGGAGAGCACAATAGGGCCATTCCGCCTCACCTTGTTCAGCAACCAGAATGCGTGTCGCCTCTTTCTTTTTCATCTGTAATAGTGCAAGTATAGAACCCTGGTTCATCATTCTCTATTTGGTGCTTATGTAATTCTTAAACAAATGTACCTGTGAATCGAATAATGCATTGCTTGTTTCAACCTGATGGATATGAATAAAGCTATAGCCTACTTTCAAGTTTAAATTAGGTACAACTTTAAATAGCAGCAATTAAATTAGGGTGAAATTACGGTGTGCAGGTCATTACGGTGCACATGGTTAATAAAGCACAACATGTGCGATATACATCATAATCTAACACGGTTCACGAAGAGGAAACACGTGTAACAATTCACACAATTGTCGTTTGCAAAGCGTGTGTGATGTCATACACTATCACATATGGTGCGGGAAAACTAAATGTGTGTGATTGTCTACCTATCGTACACGGTTTATAATCATGAATTGTTTGTGATGTGCCAGTCATCATAAACATAGAGCCAGTTTGCTACGTGCCTGGAAAACTCCTGTGCCTGGAATCTGCCCGGTCTTAGGTAAGACCACAAAACTCCGACTGTGATAGCAATGCGAGCACAAATGAGTAACAAGGATGAAGCGTTTGGGATATTCGAGATATCGGAAATGATTATATAGGGACAACTGTATGCATCAAGGCTCCCTATCCCTGACGGTTTCTGGGTTGTGTGGGAATAACCCCCCTATCGCCCACACTCACCTGGCGACGGTTCCAAATGCCATCGCAGAAATGAGTTAAAAACCGTTTGTATAGCACCGACGCGTACCAGTGCATACGTCTATAAGCATAAGTTCCAAAAGGGCAATTAAAAGTAGTTTTCTCTTGAGCTTATTTTGACATAGGTATTTGAGAGAAACCAAAATATCCATCAAGGAAACAAAATTGTGTATGGTTAGACAATCTTCCTAACATTTGATCAGTAAAATGCAAGGGGTAATGATCTTTCCTAATAGCTTTGTTTAATTTCCTTAAATCAATTAGAACAATGGTAATGCCTCCTTACTTAGGGACACAATGAACATGACTTACCCATATACTATTAGCTAGTATAAATTACACCTCCTTCCAAAGCTTTAATATTTTGGTTCTTACCACATCCTTCATCTTAGGATTCAATCGTCTTTGATGATCTACAACTGGCTTAGAATCATGTTCCATATTTATCTTATGCTGACATAGAGTGGGTCGAATGCCCTTAAGATCATCAGGAGTATATCCAATAGCGGCACAGTGCTTCTTGAGAGTTTTAGTAATCTCTTTTCTTCATGCTCTGAAAAGTTAGCACTATTAATAACATGATATATCTTATTTTCACCAAGATAAGCATATTTCAATGTATCGGGCAATTGTTTCAATTCAAACACAGGATCACCCTTAGGTGGAGGAGGACCTCCAAGAGTTTCAACATGCAAATTGTGTCTGGGAATAGGTGGTTTATCAAAGAACATCTTATGTATTTCATTTCTTTCATTCATATGCATATCATTTTCATATTATATCAAATATTGTTCTAACGGGTCAGTAGGAGGTACTACAATAGAAGTAAGACCAATAATTTCATCCTTACTAGGAAATTATTTATCATGAGGTTTTCTATGGAATTTAGAGAAATTAAACACTTGAGATACATCACCAAATTTAACACTGACAGTTTCTTTATTGCAATGAATCTTTGCATTAACTGTATTCAAGAAAGGTCTACCAAACATATTGGGATAAAAATGATCATGTGGAGAACCAAGAACTAGAAAATCAGTAAGGTATTTGATCTTTCCACAAAATACTTCAACATCTCTAACAATCCTAGGCGGTGAAATTGTATCTCTATTCGCAAGCTTAATAGTAACATCAATTTCCTCTATCTCAACCGGTCCAATATCATTCATAATCTCTTGATATAGGGTAAACGGAATAGTACTCACACTAGCACCCACATAACATAAATCATTGTAACAATGATCTCCTATTTTACAGAGACAACAGGCACGACAAAAACAAGCTTGTTCTTATCTTTCGGGCTTAGCCATTCTAGTAGCTCCATCACAGAAGTAAATAACATATCCATCAATATTATCGTCCAAGAGATCTTTAACCATCGCAACATTAAGTTCAACTTTAATTTGTTTAGAGGGTCTAGGTGCTCTAATATTACTTTTGTTAATCACATTTGAAACTTTAGCAGGAACCTTTATCCTAACAGGAAAGGGTGGTTTCTCAATATAAGCAGTAGGCACCACTGGATCAACAATGTAAATGATAATTTCTTCCTCAATATTTTCTTTAATAGGGGGGGTGATATTTAAACCACTTCTCCTTAGGGATATCAACATGAGTAGCAAACGATTCACAAAATGAAGTTACTATCTTAGAGTCAAGTCCATATTTAGTGCTAAACTTATGAAAAGCATCGGTGTCCATAAAAGATTTAACACAATAGAACTTTAGTTTTATACCTAACTCTTTAGCTTTGTCGATTTCCCAAAATTTAGAGTTTATTTTAATTATTTCTAGAAGATACACTCTTAATTCAATAGTTTTCTTCATAAAGGAACCTGTAGAAGAAGAATCGAGCATGGTTTGATCATTATGAGAAAGCCGCGCATAAAAATTTGGTAAGATAATTTCCCTTGTGAGCTCATGATTGGGGAATGTGTACATCATGTACTTGAGCCTCCACTAAGCTTGAGTGATGCTTTGTCCTTCACGAGGCCAAAAATTCTATATATAGTTCCGACCACGATGAACTAGATGCATAGGATAAAACTTCTGACACAATTCCACTTTCAATCGGTTCCAATCCCAAGTTCCAAGATCATCACATGACATATACCATGCCAATGCCTTAACCTCCAAAGATAAAGGGAAAACCTTCTTCTTTACTCCATCTTGGGATAAACCTGCAAGCTTAAATAATCCACAAACTTCATCCACATAGATTAAGTGCATATCGGGATGTATTGTTCCATCTCCTGCATATGGATTAGCTAGAAGTTTCTCTATCATACTCAAAGGAATATTATAATAGATATTTTCAGTAGGTGTAGTGGGTTGAGGGGAACTCTTTGTGCTTCCAATCGAGGTGAAGATACCCTGACCAAACCCCTCAAAGTATTGTTTTCCATAGTAACAAGTACAGCAAATTTCTGCACGAGATATAATTGTTTTCTTACCAAATTTCACTCACCAAAGGTGATTTACTCCTCGGAAACGGCATCAGAAAAGAGTCTTGATGACCCACAAGTACGGGGGATCAATCATAGTCCGATAAACAAGAGTGTCAAACCCAACGAGGAACAGAAGGAAATAACAAGCGGTTTTCGGCAAGGTATTTTCTGCAAGCGTTGAAATTATCGGTAATAGATAGTTTGATAGCAAGGTAATCTGCAACGAGCAACAAGTAGTAATGGTAATAAAGGTGAAGCAAGGTAGTCCAATCCTTTCTGTAGCAAAGGACAGGCCAGAATTGTCTCTTATAATAAGCAAAGTGTTTTTCAGGACACACGGGAATTTCATCTAGTCACTTTCATCATGTTCATTTGATTCGCGTTCGCTACTTTGATAATTTGATATGTGGGTGGACCAATGCTTGGGTGTTGTCCTGACTTGAACACGCCTCCCTCTTATGATTACCCCCTCCCGCAAGCATCTGCAAATATGAAAGAAGAATTAAGATAAATCTAACCATAGCATGAAACATATGGATCCAAATTAGCCCCTTACGAAATAGCAAATAAACCATGGTTTAAACTTCTATCACTCTGGCAACCCATCATCTAATTAATACTCCACAATGCCTTTCAGTAGGCCCAAATATGGGGAAGTGTCATGTATTCGACGTTCACATAACACCACTAAGGGAATCAAAACATACATATCATTAAAATATTGAACGAATACCAAATTCACATGAGTACTTCTGACAAGACTTCTCCCATGTCCTCAAGAACAAAAATAACTACCCACAAATCATATTCATGTTCAATATCTTAGGGTTTGAATATCATGAAGGATCTGAACATATAATCTTCCACCAAATAAACCAACTAGCATCAATTGCAAGATGTAATCAACACTACGAGCAACCCACAGGTTCGAATCTGAGGTTTTGAGAGAAAGATTGAATACAAGAGATGAACTAGGGATTGAGATGAGATGGTGCTGGTGAAGATGTTGATGAATATTGGTCATCCCGCGATAAGAGGGTTGTTGGTGATGACGATGGCTTTGATTTCCCCCTCCTGGAGGGAAGTTTCCCCGGCAAAATCTCTCTATCAGAGAGAAAATGTGCTCCCGTCCAGGTTCCTCCTTGCTACAGCGACGCTTCGTCCCAAAAGTCCTCTCTTTATTTTTTTCTAGGGAAAATAGGTGTATATACCAGAAGATGGCCCATAGAGGATTGCAGGGGACCCAGAAGCCACCAGGGCGCGCCCAGGGGGTGGGTACGCACTGGTACCTCGGGGGAACATGGTGGGCCCCCTCTGGTATTTATTTCTTCCAGTATTTTATATATTCCAAAATAATTCTCTGTGAAATTTCAGCTCATTTGGAGTTGTGCAGAATAGGTATCTTTAACGTAGCTTTTTTAGGTCTAGAATTCCAGCTGACGGCAATCTCCCTCTTCATGTAAATCTTCCAAATTAAGAGAGAAAGGCATTACAATGGCACCACAAAGTATTATATTGATAAAAGCATCATGAATAATAGTAGGAAAACATGATGTAAAATGGACGTGTGAGCATACAGTTCAGTTGGATGAACTATTTGCGATTAGCCCACACGACGGAAACGATCAGCCAAATCAAGGTGTGTGTGTGTGTGTGTGTGATATATGGCATACAGTTCACTCAGCTAATTTTTTTGTGATTACCCAACACAACATAAATGATTTGGTTTAACAAGATGTGTGTGACATACAACATACAGTTCACTCACACGAACTATTTGTGATTAGCCAACACAACACATACGATTTAGCTGAACAATATTTGCGTGATACCAGCAAATAGGTCAGTAATCAGAGTTGTGTGGGAAGACAGATAATAACACGGACGGTTACTCCAAATAAGCTATGTGTGTTGTGGGCAAACGATTGGTGGTAAAAAATTATCAACGATTGATGAAAATAATCACCGAAGAAATCTGTAGTTTAATCCGTATGTGGTGTGATTTGCTTAATCTGCACAACATATATATGTGCTATGTCTACAAAACAACAACTTATATACTTATAAGGACATGATATTGCATAACCAAAATTAACATCCAATTACATAAGTGACTACACACATAACATTTGCACACACAAAAGTAAACAATTGCGCGCATATAATAAACTATGATAAATGATCATCCAATCATCATCTACTTCTTCTTGTGACGCTTGCCGCCACTGCTCAACTGGTGGCTCGATCCCTAGTTGATTATAAAAAGGAGGCACCCCCTCATGTGAACGATACGCATGTGCATATCGTAACATGTGTATATGTTCTTGGGCACAAATTTTAGGTGATGTTCATCCAGTCTCCACACCCAGGCACCGAGCCACGCTCCAGGATTTTTTTTGGAATCATCTTTCATTTTTTGTAGTAGGGGTCAATGATGGTCGAGGTGAGGTAAACCAGGGAGTCCTTCGTGCTGCCCTAGACCCGAAATCAATGCTATATTCAAGCAATTGTTTTCTTTTAATATCCTTTTCAAATCTCCAATCCACATCGGGTAGATCTATCGGACATACGCGAGCACATACTTCACAAGCAATACATTTATCAAATTCAAAGTGGATTCGTTGTAGTGGCCACAGATTTCGACAAGCTTTTGGCATGCCAATCTCGAAACCTCAAGCGCTTTAGCATCGTCAACGATGTTCATCGTAGTGAACTTGTAGTATGGGTTGTTGACAAACCTAGTGAAATGCTAGCAAGGCTTTGTGGCCAGGCGTAGTGGTAGATGAGGACGTGATGGCGCACGCACAACTTCGTGACATCAACCTTCTGTTATTTCCCAGGATGACCGCCGGTGTATTGGAGGTCGATACCGACCAATGTGTACTTGTCTTGGGCAAGCAAGTGTTCCATGGTGTCAATGTATTCCTCCACCACGGCCGGGTCGATGGTGTACACCATTGAGAGGTCCTTATTCCTCATGTGGGTGTCCACATGATGCTCGCCGAACTCCATCAGATCTCCGCTAGATATCCTCTCTGTATGTGTTGTCGTGGGTGTGGCTGTTAAGTTGTGCGACGCGATCGAAATGTTGAAGAGACTAAGGTTATAATGCCCGCGGGAATAAATTGGGAGGCCGGACAGCCTGGAATATTGACACGTCCAGATGGCAGTTTTTGCAGCGCGTAACTCCATCATACCACATGCAACAGCATCATGGCGACGCGCGCGGCGCTACCGCATGCATATGGGTCCCCCAACATGATCGTGCGCCGGCCCAGAAAAATCGCGCCTGGAGGGATGCGAGAGCAAAGCATGGAGGGGCACGAGAAGAGAATGCCACGTCTGCCTCAACAACTTGCAGAGCGCATGGAGGGATGAGAGAGTAGAGCGCGCCGCGACTGCCTCAATGACAATCAGATCACATAGAGGGACACGGGCAGAGCGTGCGGATGGATGCTAGAGCAGAGCGCGTCGCGACCTCCTCAATGGAGAGAAACAACATGCATAATTGCATATAGCGGTTGAACATGTAGGGAATAGCCGTCCATAAACCTCAATGGTACGGGTGTACTCGAGGTCAAACCCGACCACTTTGTACTTCCCCGCAGCAAGCAACAACTCCATAGTGTAGATCGAGTGCCATTGGAGTCGGCGGTGATGCATGGGCAGAGGCACAGTCGGACGTGGGAGAAGGGAGCAAGCGGGACCGACGACGTGGTCTGGTTTGTGCAGCTGGAGGAACAAGATATAGAAGAAACACGACAATCGTTTGATGTTGATCCAATGGCTATATGGCTGGTAGAATCGTCTTTGACTTTTTTAGCAACATTCGTTTGTTGACCAAGTGACACCACCATGGATAGGATTTTCCTCATGGGTCCCAAATGCCATAATTCAAATATGTCACTACCATGCAACTTTTCTTATTAATAATTACAACCCATTTGGTGTGCTAGCTCAAAATAAGTTTGTGGGTGCTGGTGGGCGCTAAGGACTTGGGTTCTATAATGCAAAATGACCTCAAGGAGCCTGCGAGAGTTATGTTCTTCCCTGTGTTGTGATTGGTTATAATATTTCTCTCTTAATTGAAGAAACGGCAAGCCATTCGCCCTGTTTGAAAGAAAATATGAAAGAACGAGGATTAATTGTTCATCAGGTTTAGACAAAACCCAGATTGAACAGGGCAATAATAGCTAAGTCAACCAAAATTTTTGGCAGTCACAATCAAATGGACTGATGTGATCCATAAATTCAAGATCTTGGGCCAGAAAATTTATGGGAACATGACGACAAGTTGTTATAAAATATAAGTTGAGCACATTTAGAAGCCCTTTGTCCACCAGATTTTTTTTGTTCAACGTGTCCATTCGTGAGAATTTTTTTGTTAAAAAACTTAAGCCTCACGGACAATAGTACCCTCGCATTCAACGGGAAGAATGTGACAAAACTAGTGTTTGCATAGTTGGATGCATATCCTTCTAGCATTATTGGCCTCAAATGAATGTCATGAGAACTGAAAATCCCGATGCTTCTTGCACCACCGATTGGTTATATGTTTTTGTCCATGTGATATTGCCTAAATAGATATGAAGATTGAAAATTGTTAATATCTAAAAAAGTGTATGTCGAAAGAGCCACAGCTAAACGGTTAATTCGAGTACATTATATATGGGATTTCATTGTGTGTGCAATCATCACCTCTGTACGGATTCTCCAGACATGGAAAGCATTGCAGCAAGCTGTCGGTGCAACAAATCAAGGTTCTGTTGCCCCGGACTGTGCATAGGCCCGAGGGCAAGATTGCAGCACCAGGATCAGATCAAGGCTTGAAGGGATCACATCTTTGAGGAATCAGAGAGCTAGTCGAGAAGATCAAATCGACGAAGACTAGCAGAAGAGACATGATATCACCAGAAGAAGAGCCTCCCTTGTCAGGCATGCGAGCCTGGCGAGGTTGGGATCACCCTGGAAGCAAGCCTCCAAGATTGCCCCGGTAGGCCTGCCGGGGCTCACGGAGGCAAACCACTCCATTACTCCACCTCATAGTGATGCACGTCATCAATTAGTGCGGTGTCAAGCTCCTAAGTGGCTCGGTGGAAGCTCCCTTCCACATGGCAGCTACTTCCTACAGTAAAAACCTCCAAGTGACACCCATGCTGAGACGTGTCAAGCAAGCAGACGCGAAGCTGGCAAAACAGCCCGACAGGGCCTCCAGAGCGAGCCATGATGTGACACCGAGCGACGCATTTAATGTGCTCTATCAGCCTGCAGAGTTTGGTATGATACCATTGTTCGCTATCTAATCAGTATGGAAAGACTGATTTGCCACCATGGTGACCCCTTGATCCATAAAAAGAGGCCAATGGCAACCGTAGAAACGATTCGGTCGATTCAGACCCCTGCACATTCATACACGCGTAAATACTCTCGCCTCGAGGCAACCCTACCGAGCAAGAGCGCCGCGCTTTTTCCGCCTTCCACCATCAATCCACCAAAGCAGGAGTAGGGTTTATGCCTCACGGCAGCCCGAACCTCGATAAAAACTACCTACGTGATCTCTCATGTGCTGCGTTATGCTTCTCCGCTCCTTGTGCAACGTGCCCATCCCCCCGCCGAACCAAAAGGGGCTCATGGCCCCATAGGTGGCCGTGGTTTCGCACGACATCATTGGTGTGCCAGGTAGGGGGATCACTTGTGCGAACCCGAGAGGGTGAGCAGTGCGTCACCTTCATCGCCAGCTTCATCGTCGACGACTCCATCAACCATGGCGCCCAAGAAGAAATCTGGTGCCGCAGCTCACCCATCCACCTTGAAGGCCCCATCGCCCATGGCCACCGATGCTGCAGAGATTGCGGCGACGCACGGGGATGCGGAAACTGTGGGGGACGTGGTCGGAGCAGGAGGCGTTGTTACCACATCCCCTGCGGCCGAAGTAGGAGCAGAAAGCTCCGGAGAAGGACGATACCAGCAGCACCCCAACGGTAATGTTCCGCGAGGTACGAGTAGAGAGATTGTTCCTTCTGCACCTCCTCGCCCAGCCAAAGGGCACAGCCTTGGCAGTGTCGCTCGTTCTGGGATTAATCGCAACTCTCCGACCGCCCCCGTTACGGGCGCGACCGCAGGGCATGCACCACCCACGGGACGAACTAACCTAGCCACTATACTCGATGGAGCCACTGGCCCTCAAGATCCTCCACCTCATCACCACGCCATCCAAGCGACTAGCTCGTAGCTGCGAGAGCATGGCGCGGTGGCCACCAGCACCATCTGGAGCCGGGCGACACTGCGATCTTCATCATCACCACCTATGCCAAGCACCGCCTTGGAGGCTATGCCATGGGCCCAATTGCTGCTGAGATTTACGCCAGTAGCCGATCAGTTGGATGAGTGGTGAGCCACCATCCAGAGTTTGATTGGTTTCACCAAGGCGGGAGGATCACAACGAGCTGGCCCGCCATGGCCTCCCCCGGCGATGATGACGACCCACGCTGCTGGCCGTACTGAAGGGGCCAGCCCCATGGTACAGTCCCCACCATGACAACCAGCTCGGGAGCCACGCAACCAGGAACCTGACGATGTCTCGATGGCTTCATTGGACCCTCGAGCGCGTCAAGGCCAACAACAAGCCCTGGAGGGCAAGCAGAGGGAGCACGTGTGCGTCACTATCCGCGACGACCACTGCCAGCCCTACGGGCGCGATGGCCCCAACATCGCCGAGCCTATGCTCGGCGGGGGCGAGTACCTTCCTTTCGAGGCAGGGTGTCCTACCTTCACCCATGAGCTGCGGTAAGTCCGTTGGCCATCCGCTCGCACGTTAAAGCCGGAGATTCGAGAGAAGTATGATGGGAGACTGAACCCGGTAGAGTTCTTGAGCATCTACACCATCGCTGTTCAAGCTGTTGGGGGAAGAGATGAGAAGGTGTTCGCCAACTACTTCCCTTTGGCACTTAAGCAAAATGTGAGCTCTTGGCTGATGCACCTGCCAGAGAACTTCATTTCGATCTGTGCTGAGCTATACCATGAGTTCAGTGGCGCGTTCACGACCGGCCACCAAGAACCAGGGCGACCCAACGATTTGCAGCTTCTCACGCAGAAGGAAGGAGAGACTCTGTGAAAGTACATGCATAGGTTTAGCCAAGTCCACCGAAATATTCCAAACATCCACCCGGCAACAGTGATAGCAACATTGCAGTCCAACGTGCGCAATCATCGGATACGTTCCAAGATGAATGTTCGCTTGCCCAAGATTGTGAAGGAGCTTTACACCTTGGTGGAAAAGTGTGCTCGGGTGGAGGAGGGGGGAACTCCCTGGAGAAGAGAATGACATCGACATCGACTCAGAAGATGACGACAATGCCACCAGTAAAAAGAAGAAAAACAAGAAGCGCAACAAAAAACACAAGGATAAGGTAGTGATGTGTAGCGACCATGATCCGAATGGACCGAAGTCTCTATGTTCCGTGTCATCCCTGGATCGGTAATGCTGACACACAAAGTACTTGAAGGATTTATAATAGAGTGGCAATCACACACTTATTACATCGAATGTCTCAAAAGAGGCTTATTACAAAAATCTATGGCTTAAGGCCATCTAACAAAATAACAGCGGAAGGCTTGGAAGATAAGTGAGTCCATCAACTCCAACAGCATAGCGGAGTGCATGACAAACGACCTAGAACGTCTTACTCCTCGTCTGAAAAGTCTGCAACGTAACATGTTGCAGCCCGAAACGGGTCAGCACATGGAGTATGCTGGCAAGATAACACAGTAGATGCAAGTAACAGAATAAAGGCTAACACTATATGCATATTTGGCTGGTGGAGGCTCTATGGTTTAAGTTTTTGCATAGAGCCAATTTTTCCCTACAACAAAGGAATGAATTTTATTTTGACTATCAAGGTAGTTGAAACATCATTGAGAAGATACCTCCAACTCAATCCCAATTAAAGTAATCATTAACCCAACAAATTAATTTTAGAGGGATGAGGTCAACCAATAATTCAAGTACCACATACTCAAGTTGTCCATAACCGGGGGCACGGCTAATCATGATCAGTTTGTACACTCTGCAGAGGTTTGTGCACTTTTCCCACAAGACTCGATCTCCTCCGTTGGATTTCTCGCACTACATGGTGTTTGAGAAACGAATGACCAAGACACAGTCTTTCAGAAGCATTCACTCTTTACCCCGGGTGGACCGGTACACCTACTTTCCCCTACATCTGCTAGTCCACCACTGAAAGAGCTCACACAACTTACTCATATTATGCCAGAGCCCATAATGGCATTGTGGCTGCACACGGAAGTTTCTAGCATGAATAATTTTATGATCCCTTTGAGCCTGGGTGGCATTCTATAGGACAATCACACGGAACCCCAGGATTTCCTAGTACAACACTGGGTTCTCCAGGTGCCCTGCAACCAATCCACCCAGATGTGTATTCAAGTAGCCACCTTAAGTTGAACCATTAATTAACAACTCACATCTGTCATGGATTTCACTCAAACCCAAACCACGTCTACGAGCATAGCATGATAACCTAAGCATAACGTAGAAGTAACTCCCAATGGTTTGAAAATAATGTAGGTAATAGGTTCTACCTCAATATACTTCCTAGTCCCACAAGTTAAGAGATCCTACTCAAGCAATGTGTGAGGGTTTGATCTAATGCATAAAAACTAGGTAATAAAGGGGTATGATCAAAGTGTTACTTCCCTTGCCGATGATTCGCAAAACCTAGAGACTCGTAGTAGCACGCTTCGCAGTTCGGGTATTCTATCGCAAGCAAACAATAGCATACATAAGCAATCAATCAAAGATGCACAAACAAAACTCCAAACAAGAATATCTAACCAGAAAGTTCAACTTAAGAACTCCGGTTTGCAAAAATAATCAAATCAAACGGAGCAACGAAACTAAAACTTTGAACGAAACAAGATCCGTTTACTAGATTGATCTAGGGTCAAATTTTACAGTAGTAAAACCTTGTTCAAGTTGGTTAAATGGAAAGAGGGCATCGAGACGAAGATCTAGGATTTTGAATCACCGGATTCCGACTGTCGAGTGAAAAGAAAAACGAAAAACAAGATCAGGGCAGAAATCGCGATCGAAATAATCGCGAATAAATACCTCGAAAAAGAAAACTGACGAACAGGATAACGAACGAATGTTCGCTATCTGTAACTAACGGGCGGACAGCGTTCGTTAAAACGAACGTACGGACAAACGTCCGCAAAGTAACTAAACCGAAAAAACCGTACCGATCTGAAAAAAAACAGATCTAGGGTTTCTAAAAAAAGACCGATCATTTTTAAAAAAAAACGACGGCGGCTACCTCGTTGAACAAGACGGCGGTCTCCGGCGGTTCCGGCGGCTCCGGCGGTGGCGGGTGGCGGCGCGGGGCGGCGGTGGCGGCGCGACGCGGCGGCGGCGGCTCGGGCAGGCGGCGGCTAGGGTTCCGGCTGGGGCGGCGACTTGGGCTGGCGGAGGGGCTCCGGGCTGCGCTTTTAAAGGCCCGGCTAGGAAGAGTCCTAGTCGGTTACGGCCCAAGGTATGTTCACTTTTTTTAAAACGAGTCCTGACGCACGAAAATGAAGGAAAGAAATACTAAACGGACTCCAAAAGTTCTGAAATAAATTTTCGCCGTCCTCTAATAATATTTAGGACAAAGTGAACATTTTTCCGGTACCTAAATGCAATCTTGAAAAACGCGCATTTTTCCTATGCAAATAAAATCGCAAATAAATCCGAATAAACACAAAAGTGATTTTAATTTTTTCCTCCAATATTTCTTTTATTTTGGAGAAGTCATTTTATCTCCGCTCGTATATTTTATTTAGAAATATTTTTTGGGAGACAAAAATAATTAAAATCAATGTGATCCTCGTACCGGTATTCGAGAAAACTCAAATACAAAAACGCTAGAATTCCCAACTCTCTCTGTAGGTCCTTGAGTTGCTTAGAATTTTCGAGGGTCGCCACAAACAAAATGCAACAAAATATGCAATGCAATATGATCTATGTATAACATTCCAAATTGAAAATTTGGGATGTTACAAACCTACCCCCCTTAGAATGAATCTCGCCCTCGAGATTCGGCTTGGCTAGAGAACAGGTGTGGGTGGTCCTTGCGTAGATCATCTTCTTGTTCCCTGGTGGCTTCTTCCTCGGTGTGGTGACTCTACTGAACTTTGCAAAACTTGATAACCTTACTGCGGTTGACTCTACTCGAAAATTCAAGAATCTTGACAGTTTTCTCCTCGTAGGTCAGATCACTATCCAACTGAATTGCCTCCAGAGGTACTGTGTATCTTAAAGGAATATCGGCCATCTCTGCGTGACACTTCTTAAGCTGACAAACGTGAAACACATCGTGCACTCCTGACAATCCTTTGGGTAACTCCAGTTTGTAGGCAACCTCTCCCATGCATCCCAAAACACGGTAAGGTCCCACAAATCTCGGGGATAACTTTCGCTTAACTCCGAAACATTTTACTCCTCGCAGATGCGACACTCTCAGGTACGCTCTGTCTCCAATTTCATAGGCTACTTCCTTGTGCTTTGAGTCTGCATAACTCTTCTGCCTCGACTGAGCTACCTTCAGTCTATCTTGAATCAGTTTAACCTTCTCTTCAGACTCTTTGATCAAGTCCGGTCCAAACAAGTAACGGTCTCCGACTTCATCCCACATTAACGGCGTTCGGCATCTCCGTCCGTACAATGCTTCGAGCGGTGCCATCTTTAAATTGGCCTGGTAGCTATTGTTGTACGAGAACTCCGCGTAGGGCAAGTTGTCATCCCAACTAGATCCATAGTCTAACACACAAGCTCTCGACATGTCTTCCAAAATCTGATTGACTCTCTCGGTCTGTCCATCGGTCTGCGGATGAAAAGTTGTACTGAATTCCAGCCTCGTTCCCAAGGTCTGGTGTAGCTGATGCCAAAATTTTGAGGAGAACTGTGTTCCTCTATCCGATACAATGGTCCTCGGAACTCCATGCAGACATACGATCCTGGTCATGTATATCTTGGCCAACTTCGCACTAGTATAAGTGGTTTTCACGGGGATAAAGTGGGCTACCTTGGTCAAGCGGTCCACTACTACCTAGATTGAGTCATATCCTTATTTGGTCCTAGGCAATCAGGTCATAAAGTCCATGCCAAGCTTGTCCCACTTCCATTCGGGTATTGGCATAGGCTGTAACAATCCTGCTGGCTTCTGATGCTCCACCTTCACTCTCTAGCATACATCACATACTGCTACATATTCGGCAATATCCTTCTTCATTCCCGTCCACCAGAAATGTTCCTTCAAATCCAAATACATCTTAGTGTTTCCGGGGTGTATCGAGTATGGCGAATCATGTGCTTCCTGCAGTATCAACTTCCTGATCTCCGGGTTGTTGGGCACATAGATTCGATCCTCGAACCACAAGGTGTCGTGTTCATCCTCACGAAATCCCTTGGCTTTTCCTTTTCTCATCCTCTCCTTTATCTCAGTAATCTATTTGTCATCTTTTTGGGCTTTGCGTATCTTTCCTAGCAATGTTGACTGAACCTCCAATGTTGCGAAAAAACCTCTAGGACCTATCTCCAAATGAAGCTCCCTGGGATCTTCTGCTAACTCCTGTGGCAATCCCCCCTTTACTAGGGTATTCGCATAACTCTTCCGGCTCAAAGCGTCTGCCACGACGATTGCCTTTCCTGGGTGATAGTGCAGCTTCATATTGTAATCCTTTATAAGCTCCAACCATCTCCTTTGTCTGAGGTTCAGCTCCTTCTGAGTGAAAATGTACTTCAAACTCTTGTGATTCGTGTACACATCACAACTATTTCCAATAAGGAAATGTCTCCAAGTTTTGAGCGCGTGCACCACAGCTGCTAACTCCAGATCGTGCGTCGCATAATTTAACTCATGCGGTCGCAGTTGACGAGATGCATAAGAAACAACTCTTCCATCCTGCATGAGTACTCCTCCAAGTCCTAAGCGTGAAGCGTCGCAGTATACTTGGAAATCCTTGCGTATATCTGGCAAGATCAGCAGTGGGGCTGTCGTCAAACGTTTCTTCAACTCGGGCTGAGCAAGATGGGCCCTTAAGAGGCCAACGATTATAACAGGCTTAATTATATCGATATGCATAACGGGTCGTTAATGGGCCGTATTTGATGACGCTATGAAAACGGCCCAACAAATTAACGAGCCACAAACGTATTGACTTTAAACACGGGCTGAATTTGGCCCTCAAGCGGAAAAGGCCAGTAATAGGCCGTAAGCTACCGGATGTTGCAAATCAGCCCAAGAATAAATGGGCCCTTAAAAGGTCGAAAGATAATATGGGCAATGTCGGGGATATACCCTGCGGCATGAAACGACCGGAAGTATGACCTGGCCGGACATCGCAACTCACCAGAGACCTGGCTGGAACTTGGCGACTCACTCGCGACTCGCTCAGACATGGCGGTTTACTGACAACCCGCCTGGACATTGTAACTCACTAGAGACCCGGTGGGCGGATCAGACAGATGACAAGGCCCAAGGCGCAGCAGGCTGGCTTATACTCTGGTGGACCGGCTTAAGGTGGAAGGCGTGAGGAATAATTATTTTACAAGGAAGCAAGACCGGGACTTGTATCCCGTTTGTAATAAAAGATAAGTTAGTCCTAATCCTACTAGGACTCCATATGTAACCCGCCCCTTCAACATATATAAGGAGGGGCAGGGCTCCCCAAGAGGGACAAGTTCTCACAAGTTAGAAGCTCCATATTCTTTAGGGCTAGACACAACTATAGGAGGGCCGGCCTATGCGGCGACTCCATTAGGGTCATAATGAGATATAGCCTCAAACAGCATGTAGGGCTATTACCGGATTTTGTTTCCCGGGGCCCGAAGCTGTATAAATCCGTGTCTTGTGTGTTGCGTCTCTCGATTCCGCTCAACCCCTCTCAAGATACCACATAGATGCGTTGGCCTCATGACAAGTCCTTACCTAAGGACATCTGCCGTGACAATTCCACGATAGTTGGCGCCCACCATGGGGCTTGGCGCACGGTGGTGTTGAGTTCTTGGAGTGATCTATTCCAGGGATCGAAAAGTTTGCAATTAGTCGGATGAGAAAGAACCGATGTAGAAGATTTTGTGTCGACTCTGAGTTCATCAGATTGGGATTGAAAAAGTTTTTTCATTAGATTGAAGTCGAAAGGTAACTTCGACAGCGATGGCAAAGACAGGATGAGCACCAAAATTCTTCAAAAGTTCTGTCGTCAGCCAGGCGATTAATTCTACTAAGTACGAGTATGAATTAGATTGGGCCCGGTTGGCACAAAGTATCACGCAAGTTGCTGAAAATGGGGTCGGAGGCCACGACCCGGACTCCTCCGCGTCTGTGCCTCAGATCCATGACCCGGACTCCTCTATTTTAAGTCCTAACGCGTCAACTCATAGCTGCTATTGCTATTCTCTTGGGGTAAAGGCCGAAGACAATTTTATCAACCACAAGGGCTACTTGGAGACTAGTAGTACTTGCTTGCTCACGTGAGCTCTCAATGGAAAATTAGTACATTGTTTCATGCACATATACCATGCTCATCTTGACTCCAGCCCATTTGCGTGTGAGTGAATTTTCAGGTCAATGGAAAGTCAAACTAGCACGCTACCACAGGTCCAGCAAGCCACCGCCGGTTAAACACATCGCACGAGTCACCGCGGTAACGACGACAATGCCTTTAATCGACTGCCCGCTTGAGCGATGTTTCCGTCAAGAGGCGCCCTGAGCAGCCGTTGTCGTCGCCGTATTCACCTTCACACTCTGCCGCGAAACCACCATGGCTGCCTCTGCCACTGGCCGCAGGCCGGCTGCGGGCGCGCCGTCCCTTCGAGCCGCCGCCGTTTCAGCCTCAAGCCGCCATGGCCTTGGCCTTGAGCCGCCACTTGTGCCGCCCAGCCTGTTGTTAAGCAGCCTTCGTCACCGGCCTTAAGCCACCCCGTAGAGGCTTGCCTCGTCTCTGCTCCTGTACACTCGCCTGCTGGTTGAAGGAAATTACTGGCGATTATTCATGGGTGCTAGTTATGGATCATCCGTTGTCCAAACAAACCCAGGTGCTATTTACCCTATTTATTTTTAAGCACATATTAATTCATCCGAGCAAAACTATTTTTCCCTGCTGTATTTTATATGCAGGAGAATTATTCAATACAAAGTGGTATTATGCCACGGAGATGTCAGCACAAGTTGTCGTCGTTACTCAACAGACTCCCGCACCGTCTTACAGCATCGTGGCCGTCTCTCGCGACCGTGCGGATTTAAAACATCGTGGCCGTCTTTCATGACCGCGCCGGCTTACAACGAGGAGGACAACTTGCCCATCTGCATCGGCTTACAATGCCACGGCCGACTCATGTGTTGTCTGAGCAAATCAGGTGATATTCATCCAAGTTTGTTTCATTAGCATATATTTTTTTATCAAAGAACAGTTTATCTTTGCCTCGGTCTGCAGTACTTGTTTATGCAGGACAATTATTCACTACAAAGACGCGCCGTGGTGATCCGCCCGCCCTCGGGTCGACTTGCGTTCGTTTGAAGAAGTTCAAGTCGCCGCCTCCGCCGTCTCAAACGCGCTGCCGCTGTAGTTTCTGAGCCGCCGCCATGGTGATGCCTCTGTTTCGCTGCTCTGTGGAGACGTCGGGGCCGCGTTGAGCCGCCTCAGCCGTGTTAGGCTGCCCGAGTTATATTGAGTCGCCAGTCAGCCTAAACCACCTCTGTTGCGTTGAGACGAATCATCTATCATCCGAACATATCAGGTGATATTTTTCAAAGTTTATTTGATTAGAACATATTGCTTTCTTTAAAAGAGCAATTATTCTGGCTTGCAAGTTCTCCATTGCAGGACAAGTTATCATCTATCGTGTGGTGCATCTCCGTCGTCGTCTCATACTTGCAGTGAGACGCCCGGTTATGCCGCTCGGCGCCTCGCACCACTGCCGCTGTTTTCATCTTAGCGGCGAGCCGCCGTACCACTACTTCTGAGCCGCCACAGCTATTTGTTGGCCTTGACCCGCCCAGAGCCGCACTTTATGTTGCCACCTGTGTCATCATGGCTGCAACTCCATGGCGGATACTTTTCAACCTAACATATCAAGTGAAATCCATTCAATATATTTTTATGTTACATAAAAAGGGGGGGCTTGCGATATTTTTTGATGCAGGACAAGTGTTCACTCTAAGAGCCAACAAAATTTATCGTTGGAAGATCAGGATTATGGATTAAGCCTGTGGAGTCGGCAGATATGAGATTCATAGAGATTTTAGGTTTGTGTACGGCGCCTCATGCGTCACACAGCGACCCGTTGAAGTTTGGGCACGGATCGCTTTTTCTGCCACATGCGAGACCGGACAAGAATCTATTTCGACTTCACCAAGTAGTCGGATTGAGGCGTTGATCTGAAGGAGTTGTCGCAAATCGCCGGGTTCGATATGAGTTTTTCTGCTGCAAGTACAGTTTAAGAATATCAATCTCTCGCAAGTTCGGATTCTCAGGGAGATTACAGAAACCGGAGAGTGTTGGATTCATAGCACAACTCAAGCATAGGTCCCCGATGAGCACAAATCGTAAGTATGCCACTTGGGGGCTTCCTGTTCAAACATAGGCATATTCGACAAAAGAGAACACAACGTTACTACCCATTTGACCGGGTTATGTTCAAACATAGGCGTATTCGACCAAGGAGGACATAACCTGTGGATCATCCTACCTATGCCCAGCTGCTTCAACTCCATCAGGTCATCCCGATTGACCGGACGAACTCTTGGCGATCAGTCTTATATGGCGTATTCGACCAAGATCTGAGCTTGCTCAGGTTCAAATGCCTGGCTATCATGTGAGAGCACGATTTACAGATAGTCAGGATAGATCCAGGCTCTCAAGCCGCCTTCCTTGAAACTTGGTTAAACCTGCGTGTTTTCTTGATGCAACTCTGACCCCGTGTACCCCGATAAGTCATATCTGAACTTATCGAGGTTAAAATGTCGATTGGGTATCTGTGAGAGCCGGCAACAGAAAGCAAGGATACTCCAGTGGCTCCGGCTAGTTTCATTGAAGTTTTCTATTATTGTACACATACATCATCATGCATTGCATCATACATCATCATACATTGCATCATACGCATACATCATCATACATTACATCATCATCATAACATGCATCATATATATATATATAGATATACTTGTTTATTGCAGGAACCGGTTTTCAAACCAAAAAATATATTATTCAAATCTTTAATAGCCAACATGGCTGGATTTTTTCGGTTATCAAGAACCAGTATTATAATCGAAGTTTTCAAAGTCGCTTTCGCGCAATGGCTATTATCTTATCAATGGATATGATTTATTCTACAATGAAGGGAATAGTCCCGAGTCGCTGCAAGCTTACGATCCGACACTTGGGGGCTACATTATTCAAATTGAGATTACATCAAATATGCAAGTCCCATGTCGCTGCTAGCATGCACCATGGCACTTGGGGGCTAATGCAAAGTCATTCTTTGCTTACCTTATTGAAGAACCGACTCATCACATTATAATGAGCCGGCCCTTGGGGGCTACCAATTGCTCCTCTCAATAGTTCAAGGTACACAAGTATTAATTCATTATATTGAAGGGTCCACTTCTTAGTTGGTAAAGCACAAAGCTCTTAACCTTGTGGACGTGGGTTCAAGCCCCAAGATGGGGGTTACATCATATGATGTTCTTTTCAAAGAAATATATATAGAGTCCCAGCTTAGCATTATCTTACTATGCCGGCCCTTGGGGGCTACACGTGGCTGTTCAAGTCTACATGATCATATCTGCAAAGTCCCGACTTATTATTGCATAATGACCCAGCCCTTGGGGGCTACACTGGTTGATTTTTTACGGGCATTAGGAAATTACAAGTCCCAGCTTGCTGCAAGCATGACAACCCGGCACTTGGGGGCTACAGGTAATATGGATATAAGGGAGGAACATCTTCAAATTCTTAGTTCTAAGTAAACTAGATTGACCCGGTGTCTGCAACAATCATGACCTGGCATCAGCAATAGTTATGACCCCGCGTCAGCAACAGTCATAACCCGGAATCATCAGTTTTTATAACCCGACAATTTTGGCAAGGATAACCAGCAGGTTCTACATCTTCAAGCCGGCTGAATATCAGATGAGTATTTCAAAGACCAATATTTTTTGTTAAGCATTGGAAGCCGACTCAAGTGGATTATTTCTTACAATATTTCTATATGAGAAACCAACGTCAGCAAATTGATTATGAAGCTGGTCTATTGACCCGGATTTTTCAGAAGAAGTGCCCGGATTTTTTGCATTGGTAATGTTTGAACATAGCTGCTAAGGAGATTTGCTATGAGGTCATGGATACATATCAAGGAGGAAATGAGAAGGATTTAAGGATGATCAGGTGCCGGTTCAGGAAAATATTTAACCCGGAGCACAACCTATCAAGTTTGTTCTTGTGTTTATTTTATAGGATCAGTTTAACATCGATAAATCCAAATTAAACTTGGGGCTAATGTCGGGGATATACCCTGCGGCATGACCCGGCCGGAAGTATGACCCGGCGGGACTTGGCGACTCACCAGAGACCCGGCTGGCGCTTGGCGACTCACTGGCGACCCGCCCGGACATGGCGGTTTACAGACAACCCGCCTGGACATTGTAACTCACTAGAGATCCGGTGGGTGGATCGGACAGATGACAAGGCCCAAGGCCCAGCAGGCTGGCTTATACTCTGGTGGGCCGGCTTAAGGTGGAAGGCGTGAGGAATAATTATTTTACAAGGAAGCAAGACCCGGACTTGTATCCCGTTTGTAATAGAAGATAAGTTAGTCCTAATCCTACTAGGACTCCATATGTAACCCATCCCTTCAACATATATAAGGAGGGGCAGGGCTCCCCAAGAGGGACAAGTTCTCGCAAGTTATAAGCTCCATATTCTTTAGGGCTAGACACAACTAAAGGAGGGCCGGCCTATGAGGCGACTCCATTAGGGTCATAATGAGATCTAGCCTCAAACAGCATGTAGGGCTATTACCGGATTTTGTTTCCTGGGGCCCGAAGCTGTATAAATTCGTGTCTTGTGTGTTGCGTCTCTCAATTCCGCTCAACCCCTCTCAAGCTACAACATAGATGCATTGGCCTCATGACTAAGTCCTTACCTAAGGACATCTGCCGTGACAATTCCACAGCAGTTGGCGCCCTCCATGGGGCTTGGCGCACGGTGGTGTTGAGTTCTTGGAGGGATCTATTCCAGGGATCGAAAAGTTTGCAATTTGTCAGCTGAGAAAGTACTGGCGTAGAAGTTTCTGCGTCGACTCCGAGTTCATCAGATTGGGATTGAAAAAGTTTTTTCATTAGATTGAAGTCGAAAGGTAACTTCGACAGCGATGGCAGAGACAGGACGAGTCACCAAAATTCTTCAAAAGTTCTGCCGTCGGCCAGGAAATTAATTCTACTAAGTACGAGTATGAGTCAGATTGGGCCCGGTTGGCACAAAGTATCACGCAAGATGCTGAAAAAAGGGGTCGGAGGCTACGACCCGGATTCCTCCGCGTCTGCGCCTCGGATCCATGACCCGGACTCCTCTATTTTATGTCCTGACGCGTCAACTCATAGCTGCTGGTGCTATTCTATTGGGGTAAAGCCCGAAGACAATTTTATCAACCAGAAGAGCTACTTGGAGACTTGTAGTACTTTCTTTCTCACATGAGCTCTCAATGGACAATTAGTACATTGTTTCATGCACATATACCACGCTCATCTTGACTCCAGCCCATTTGTGTGTGAGTGAATTTTGTGGTCAATGGAAAGTCAAACTAGCACGCTACTACAGGTCCAGCAAGCCACCGCCGGTTAAGCACATCGCACGAGTCGCTGCGGTAATGAAGACAATGCCTTTAATCCACTGGTCGCTCGAGCGTTGTTTTCGTCAAGAGCCGCCCTGAGCAGCCACTGTCGTCGCCGTCTTCACCTTCACCCTCTACCGCGAAACCACCACGGCTGCCTCTGCCACTGGCCGCAGGCCGGCTGCAGGCGCGCCGGCCTTCGAGCCGCCGCCATTACGGCCTCAAGCCGCCCTGGCCTTGGCCTCGAGCCGCCACTTCTGCCGCCCAGCCTGTTGTTAAGCCGCCTTCGTTACCAGCCATAAGCCGCCCCGTCGAGGCTGGCCTTGTCTCTGCTCCTGTACACTTGACTGTTGGTTGAAGGAAATTACTAGCGATTATTCACGGGTGCTAGTTACGAATCATCCGTCGCCCAACAAACCCAGGTGCTATTTACTCTATTTATTTTTAAGCACATATTAATTCATCCGAGCAAAACTATTTTGCCCTGCTGTATTTTATATGCAGGAGAATTATTCATTACAAAGTGGTATTATGCCACGGAGATGACGTCAAAAGTGGTCATCGTTACTCAACGGACTCCCGCACCGGCGTACAACACCGTGGCCGTCTCTCGCGACTGCGCCGGTTTACAACGCCGTGGCCGTCTTTCGCGACCGCACCGGCTTACAACGAGGAGGACAACTTGCCCGTCCGCACCGGCTTACAATGCCACGGCCGACTCATCTGTTGTCCGAGCAAATCAGGTGATATTCATCCAAGTTTGTTTCATTACCACATATTATTTTTTCAAAGAACAGTTTATCTTTGCCTTGGTCTTCAGTACTTGTTTATGCAGGACAATTATTCACTTCAAAGACGCACCGTGGTGATCCGCCCGCCCTCGGGTCGACCTGCATCCGTTTCAAGTTGTTCAAGTCGCCGCCTCCGCCGTCTCAAACGCACTGCCGCTGTAGTTTCTAGGCCGCCGCCATGGTGATGCCGCTGTTTCGCTGCTGTGTTGAGACATCGGGGCCGCGTTGAGCCGCCTGTGCCGTGTTAGGCCGCCCGAGTTATATTGAGTCGCTAGTCGGCCTAAACCGCCTCTGTTGCGTTGAAACGGATCATCTGTCATCCGAACATATCAGGTGATATTTTTCTAAGTTTCTTTTATGAGAACATATTGCTTTCTTTAAAAGAGCAATTATTCTAGCTTGCAAGTTCTCCAATGCAGCACAAGTTATCATCTGTCGTGTCGTGCGTCTCCGTCATCGTCTCATCCTTGCAGTGAGCCGCCCGGTTATGCCGCTCGCCGCCTCGCACCACTGCCGCCGTTTTCATCTTAGCGGCGAGCCGCCGTACCACTACTTCTGAGCCGCCACAACTATTTACTGGCCTTGACCCGCCCGGAGCCGCACTTTAAGTCACCACCTGTGTCATCATGGCTGCAACTCCACGGCGGGTAATTTTCAACCTAACATATCAGGTGAAATCCATCCAAAATATTTTTTGATTGCAATATTTTTTGATGCAGGACAAGTGTTCACTCTAAGAGCCAACAAAATTTATCGTTCGGAGATCAGGATTATGGATTAAGCATGTGGAGTCGGCAGATATGAGATTCATAGAGATTTTAGGTTTGTGTACGGCGCCTCACGTGTTGCACGGCGACCCGTTGAAGTTTGGGCACGGATCACTTTTTCCGCCACAGGCGAGACCGGACAAGAATCTGTTTCGACGTCACCAAGTAGTCGGATTGAGGTATTGATCTTAAGGAGTTGCCGCAAATCGCCGGGTTCGATATGAGTTTTTATGCTACAGGTACAATTTAGGAATATCAATCTCTCGCAAGTTTCGATTCTCAGGGAGATTACAGAAACCAGAGAGAGTCAGATTCATAGCACATCTCAAGCATAGGTCTTCGATGAGCACAAATTGTAAGTATGTCACTTGGGGGGCTTCCTGTTCAAACATAGGCGTATTCGACCAAAGAGAACACAACGTTACTACCCATTTGACCGGGTTATGTTCAAACATAGGCCTATTCGACCAAAGAGGACATAACATGTGGATCATCCTACCTGTACCCAGCTGCTTCAACTCCATCAGGTCATCCTGATTGACCCGACGAACTCCAGGCGACCAGTCTTATATGGCACATTCGATCAAGACCTGAGCTTGCTAAGGTTCAAACATCTGGCTGTCATGTGAGAGCACGGTTTACAGATAGTCAGGATAGATCCATGCTCCCAAGCCGCCTTCCTTGTTAATCTGTTGGGCCGTTTTCATAGCGTCATCAAATACGGCCCATTAACAACCCTTTATGCATATGAATACCATTTTGAATGACTATTTGCTTGTTTTTAAATGTTATGCCTGATGATGTTAACACACCTTTCCACTTATTGTTTTTCTTAACTAGCGTGGTTAAGCCTCCACACTGAAGCTACATAGCAACAAGCATTGTACTGAATAACTAAATATGCAATCCCATGCTACATAGCAACAACGAAGAATGTTACCTCAATGTTCTAATGATGTCTAGATATACATGAAATAAATCTTATATAATGGGATGGATGGAGTGTTGTACTACATCATTTTGCAATTGTTGTTTAGCTTCTAATATTAACTTGGTGCTTTTTGGTACATATGTCATTGCCAAAGATCCACACTTCGACCCTTTCTCCGTATGGGGCAATGAGATATTCATAAAGCAGCATCAAGTGAGGAAACTGATAAATATTGTTATTAAAATGGGTCAAAGGATGCCAATCGAACTATTTGTTTACACTTTATGTAAGACAAGAGTGAACTGCAGGATGGCAAGTAAGAACCTTTTAGCCTTCTTTTTACTGCTCGTAATGAGTTGTGTTAGATGATAATGTCTGAATCTTTTTCCCTTTGCAGTGGATCCTGAAGAAGTTTACTCAAGATTACCTCTCAAACTACATGATTGGCGGCCGACATCATAAGGGGTTGGACTAGAGTCGTGCGTGCCTTTTGCATCCAGGAGAGCACAATAGGGCCATTCCGCCTCACCTTGTTCAGCAACCAAAATGCCTGTCGCCTCTTTCTTTTTCATCTGTAATAGTACAAGTATAGAACCCTGGTTCATCATTCTCTATTTGGTGCTTGTGTAATTCTTAAACAAATGTACCTGTGAATCGAATAATGCATTGCTTGTTTCAACCTGATGGATATGAATAAAGCTATAACCTACTTTCAAGTTTAAATTAGGTACAACTTTAAATAGCAGCAATTAAATTAGGGTGAAATTACGGTGTGCAGGTCATTACGGTGCACACGGTTAATAAAGCACAACGTGTGCGATATACATCATAATCTGACACGGTTCACGGAGAGAAAACACGTGTAACAATTCACACAATTGCCGTTTGCAAAGCGTGTGTGATGTCATACACTATCACATATGGTGCTGGAAAACTAAATGTGTGTGATTGTCTACCTATCGTACACGGTTTATAATCATGAATTGTTTGTGATGTGCCAGTCATCATAAACGTAGAGCTAGTTTGCTACGTGCCTGGAAAACTCCTGTGCCTGGAATCTGCCCGGTCTTAGGTAAGACCACAAAACTCCGACTGTGATAGCAATGCGAGCACAAATGAGTAGCAAGGATGAAGCGTTTGGGATATTCGAGATATCGGAAATGATTATATAGGGACAACTATATGCATCAAGGCTCCCTACCCCTGATGGTTTCTGGGTTGTGTGGGAATGACCCCCCTATCGCCCACACTCACTTGGCGATGGTTCCAAATGCCATCGTAGAAATGGATTAAAAACCGTTTGTATAGCACCGACGCGTACCAGTGCATACGTCTATAAGCATAATATTCAAAAGGGCAATTGAAAGTAGTTTTCTCTTGAGCTTATTTTGACATAGGTATTTGAGAGAAACCAAAATATCCATCAAGGAAACAAAATTGTGTATGGTTAGACAATCTTTCTAACATTTGATTAGTAAAATGCAAGGGGTAATGATCTTTCCTAATAGCTTTGTTTAATTTCCTTAAATCAATTAGGAACAATGGTAATGCCTCCTTTCTTAGGGACTCAATGAACATGACTTACCCATATACTATTAGCTAGGATAAATTACACCTGCTTCCAGAAGCTTTAATATTTTGGTTCTTACCACATCCTTCATCTTAGGATTCAATCGTCTTTGATGATCTACAACTGGCTAAGAATCATGTTCCATATTTATCTTGTGCTGACATAGAGTTGGTCGAATGCCCTTAAGATCATCAGGAGTATATCCAATAGCGGCATGGTGCTTCTTGAGAGTTTTAGTAATCTCTTTTCTTCGTGCTCTAAAAATTTAGCACTATTAATAACATGATATATCTTCTTTTCACCAAGATAAGCATATTTCAATGTATCGGGCAATTGTTTCGATTCAAACACAGGATCACCCTTAGGTTGAGGAGGACCTCCAAGAGTTTCAACATGCAAATTGTGTTTGGGAATAGGTGGTTTATCAAAGAACATCTTATGTATTTCATTTCTTTCATTCATATGCATATCATTTTCATAGTATATCAAATATTGTTCTAACGGGTCAGTAGGAGGTACAACAATAGAAGCAAGACCAATAATTTCATCCTTACTAGGAAATTATTTACCATGAGGTTTTCTGTGGAATTTAGAGAAATTAAACACTTGAGATACATCACCAAATTTAACACTGACAGTTTCTTTATTGCAATGAATCTTTGCATTAACTGTATTCAAGAAAGGTCTACAAAATATAATGGGATAAAAATGATCATGTGGAGAACCAAGAACTAGAAAATCAGTAAGGTATTTGATCTTTCCACAAAAGACTTCAACATCTCTAACAATCCTAGGCGGTGAAATTGTATCTCTATTCGCAATCTTAATAGTATCATCAATGTCCTCTATCTCAACCGGTGCAATATCATTCATAATCTCTTGATATAGGGTAAACGGAATAGTACTCACACTAGCACCCACATAACATAAATCATTGTAACAATGATCTCCTATTTTACAGAGACAACGGGCATGACAAAAACAAGCTTGTTCTTATCTTTCGGGCTTAGCCATTCTAGTAGCTCCATCACAGAAGTAAATAACATATCCATCAATATTATCGACCAAGAGATCTTTAACCATCACAACATTAAGTTCATCTTTAATTTGTTTAGAGGGTCTAGGTGCTCAAATATTACTTTTGTTAACCACATTTGAAACTTTAGCATGAACCTTTATCCTAACAGGAAAGGGTGGTTTCTCAATATAAGCAGTAGGCACCACTGGATCAACAATGTAAATGATAATTTCTTCCTCAATATTTTCTTTAATAGGGGGGTGATATTTAAACAACTTCTCCTTAGGGAGATCAACATGAGTAGCAAACTATTAACAAAATGAAGTTACTATCTTAGAGTCAAGTCCATATTTAGTGCTAAACTTATGAAAAGCATCGGTGTCCATAAAAGATTTAACACAATAGAACTTTAGTTTTATACCTAACTCTTTACCTTTGTCGATTTCCCAAAATTTAGAGTTTATTTTAATTATTTCTAGAAGATCCACTCTTAATTCAATAGTTTTCTTCATAAAGGAACCTGTAGAAGAAGAATCGAGCATGGTTTGATCATTATGAGAAAGCCGCGCATAAAAATTTGGTAAGATAATTTCCCTTGTGAGCTCATGATTGGAGAATGTGTACATCATGTACTTGAGCCTCCCCTAAGCTTGAGTGATGCTTTATCCTTCACGAGGCCAAAAATTCTATATATAGTTCCGACCATGACGAACTAGATGCATAGGATAAAACTTCTGAGGCAATTCCACTTTCAATCGGTTCCAATCCCAAGTTCCAAGATCATCACATGGCATATACCATGCCAATGCCTTGACCTCCAAAGATAAAGGGAAAACCTTCTTATTTACTCCATCTTGGGATAAACCTGCAAGCTTAAATAATCCACAAACTTCATCCACATAGATTAAGTGCATATCGGGATGTATTGTTCCATCTCCTGCGTATGGATTAGCTAGAAGTTTCTCTATCATACTCAAAGGAATATTATAATAGATATTTTCAGTAGGTGCAGTGGGTTGAGGGGAACTCTTAGTGCTTCCAGTCGAGGTGAAGATACCCCGACCAAACCCCTCAAAGTATTGTTTTCCATAGTAACAAGTGACAGTAAATTTCTGCACGAGATATAATTGTTTTCTTACCAAATTTCACTCACCAAAGGTACTTTACTCCTCGGAAACGGCATCAGAAAGGAGTCTTGATGACCCACAAGTACGGGGGATCAATCGTAGTCCTTCAATAAACAAGAGTGTCAAACCCAACGAGGAACAGAAGGAAATAACTTTTCGGCAAGGTATTTTCTGCAAGCGCTGAAATTATCGGTAACAGATAGTTTGATAGCAAGGTAATCTACAACGAGCAACAAGTAGTAATGGTAATAAAGGTGAAGCAAGGTAGTCCAATCCTTTCTGTAGCAAAGGACAGGCCAGAACCGTCTCTCATAATAAGCAAAGTGTTTTTGAGGACACACGGGAATTTCATCTAGTCACTTTCATCATGTTCATTTGATTCGCGTTCGCTACATTGATAATTTGATATGTGGGTGGACCAGTGCTTGGGTGTTGTCCTGACTTGAACAAGCCTCCCTTTTAAGATTACCCCTCTTGCAAGCATCCGCAAATATGAAAGAAGAATTAAGATAAATTTAACCATAGCATGAAACATATGGATCCAAATTAGCCCCTTACGAAATAGCAAATAAACCATGGTTTAAACTTCTATCACTCTAGCAACCCATCACCTAATTAATACTCCATAATGCCATCCCGTAGGCCCAAATATGGGAAGTGTCATGTAGTCGACGTTCACATAACACCACTAAGGGAATCAAAACATACATATCATTAAAATATCGAACGAATACCAAATTCACATGAGTACTTCTGAGAAGACTTCTCCCATGTCCTCAAGAACAAAAATAACTACCCACAAATCATATTCATGGTCAATATCATAGGGGTTGAATATCATTAAGGATATGAACATATAATCTTCCACCAAATAAACCAACTAGCATCAATTACAAGATGTAATCAACACTACGAGCAACCCACAGGTTCGAATCTGAGGTTTTGAGAGAAAGATTGAATACAAGAGATGAACTAGGGATTGAGATGAGATGGCGCTGGTGAAGATGTTGATGAATATTGGTCATCCCGCGATAAGAGGGTTGTTGGTGATGACGATGGCTTGATTTCCCCCTCCTGGAGGGAAGTTTCCCTGGCAAAATCTCTCTATCGGAGAGAAAATGTACTCCCGGCTAGGTTCCTCCTTGCTACAGCGACGCTTCGTCCCAAAAGTCCTCTCTTTATTTTTTCTAGGGAAAATAGGTTTATATACCAGAAGATGGCCCATAGAGGATTGCAGGGGACCCAGAAGCCACCATGGCGCGCCCAGGGGGTGGGTGCGCCCTGGTGCCTCGGGGGAACGTGGTGGGCCCCCTCTGGTATTTATTTCTTCCAGTATTTTATATGTATTCCAAAATAATTCTCTGTGACATTCCAGCTCATTTGGAGTTGTGCAGAATAGGCATCTTTAACGTAGCTTTTTTAGGTCCACAATTCCAGTTGATGGCAATCTCCCTCTTCATGTAAATCTTCCAAATTAAGAGAGAAGGGCATTAGAATGGCACCACAAATATTATATTGATAAAAACATCATGAATAATAGTAGGAAAACATGATGCAAAATGGACGTGTTAGCATACAGTTTAGTTGGATGAACTATTTGCGATTAGCCCACACGACGGAAACGATCAGCCAAATCAAGGTGTGTGTGTGTGTGATATATGGCATACAATTCACTCAGCTAATTTGTTTGTGATTACCCAACACAATATAAATGATTTGGTTTTACAAGATGTGTGTGACATACAACATACAGTTCACTCACACGAACTATTTGTGATTAGCCAACACAACACATACGATTTGGCTTAACAATATTTGCGTGATACCAGCAAATAGGTCAGTAATCAGAGTCGTGTGGAAAGACAGATAATAACACGGACGATTGCTCCAAATAAGCTATGTGTGTTGTGGGCAAATGATTGGTGGTAAACAATTATCAACGATTGATGAAAATAATCACCGACGAAATCTATAGTTTAATACATATGCGGTGTGATTTGCTTAATCTACACAACATCTATATGTGCTATGTCTACAAAACAACAACTTATATACTTATAAGGACATGATATTGCATAACCAAAATTGACATCCAATTACATAAGTGACTACACACATAACATTTGCACACACAAAAGTAAAAAATTACGTGCATATAATAAACTATGATAAATGATCATCCAATCATCATCTACTTCTTCTATGACGCTTGCCGCCACTGCTCGGTTGGTGGCTCGATCCCTTGTTGATTATAGGAAGGAGGCACCCCCTCATGTGAATGATACGCATGTGCATATCGTAACATGTGTATATGTTCTTGGGCACAAATTTTAGGTGATCTTCATCCAGTATCCACACCCAGGCACCAAGCCAGGCTCTAGGATTTTTTTGGAATCATCTTTCATTTTTTGTAGTAGGGGTCAATGATGGTCGAGGTGAGGTAAACTAGGGAGTCCTTCGTGCTGCCCTAGACCCGAAATCAATATTATATTCAAGAAATTGTTTTCTTTTAATATCATTTTCAAATCTCCAATCCACAGCGGGTAGATCTATCGGACATACGCGAGCACATACTTCACAAGCAATATATTTATCAAATTCAAAGTGGATTCGTTGTAGTGGCCACAGATTTCGACAAGCTTCTGGCATGCCAATCTCGAAACCTCAAGCACTTTAGCATCGTCAACGATGTTCATCGTAGCGAACTTGTAGTAGGGGTTGTTGACAAACCTAGTGAAATGCTAGCAAGGCTTTGTGGCCAGGCAGTAGTGGTAGATGAGGACGTGATGGCGCACGAACAACTTCGTGACATCAACCTTCTGTTATTTCCCAGGATGACTACCGGTGTACTGGAGGTCGATACCGACCAATGTGTACTTGTCTTGAGCAAGCAAGTGTTCCATGGTGTCAATGTATTCCTCCACCACGGCCGGGTCAATGGTGTACACCATTGAGAGGTCCTTCTTCCTCATGTGGGTGTCCACATGATGCTCGCCGAACTCCATCAGAGCTCCGTTAGATATCCTCTCTGTATGTGTCGTCGTGGGTGTGCTTGTTGAGTTGTGCGACGCGATCGAAATGTTGAAGAGACTAAGGTTATAATGCCCGCGGGAATAAATTGGGAGGCCGGACAGCCTGGAATATTGACACGTCCAGATGGCAGTTTTTGCAGCGCGTAACTCCATCATACCACATGCAACAGCATCATGGCGACGCGCGCGGTGCTACCGCATGCATATGGGTCCCCCAACATGATTGTGTGCAGGCCCAGACAAATCGCGCCTAGAGGGATGCGAGAGCAAAGCACGGAGGGGCACGAGCAGAGAATGCCACGTCTGCCTCAACAACTTGCGGAGCGCATGGAGGGATTAGAGAGCAGAGCGCGCCGTTACTGCCTCAATGACAATCAGATCACATAGAGGGACACGAGCAGAGCGTGCGGATGGATGCTAGAGCAGAGCGCGTCGTGACCTCCTCAATGGAGAGAAAAAACATGCATAATTGCATATAGCGGTTGAACATGCAGGGAATAGCCGTCCATAAACCTCAATGGTACGGGTGTACTCGAGGTCAAACCCGACCACTTTGTACTTCCCCGCAGCAAGCAACAACTCCATAGTGTAGATTGAGTGCCCTTGGAGTCGGCGGTGATGCATGGGCAGAGGCACAGTTGGACGTGGGAGAAGGGAGCAAGCGGGACCGACGGCGTGGTCTGGTTTGTGCAGCTGGAGGAACAAGATATAGAAGAAACACGACAATCGTTCGATGTTGATCCAATGGCTATATGGCTGGTAGAATCGTCTTTGACTTTTTTTAACAACATTCGTTTGTTGACTAAGTGACACCACCATGGATAGGCTTTTCCTCATGGGTCCCAAATGCCATAATTCAAATATGTCACTACCGTGCAACTTCTTATTAATAATTACAGCCCATTTGGTGTGCTAGCTCAAAATAAGTTTGTGGGCGCTGGTGGACGCTAAGGACTTGGGTTCTATAATGCAGAATGACCTCAAGGAGCCTGCGAGAGTGATGTTTTTACCTGTGTTGTGATTGGTTATAATATTTCTCCCTTAATTGAAAAAACGGCAAGCCATTGGCCCTGTTTGAAAGAAAATATGAATCACTGCTGAGCTAAAAAGGGCAACAACATCTAACTCTAGCTAACAAATGGTATAAAATCACGAGGATTAATTGTTCATCAGGTTTAGACAAAACCCAGATTGAACAGGGCAATAACAGCTAACTCAACCAAAGTTTTTGGTAGTCACAATTAAATGGACCGATGTGATCCATAAATTCAAGATCTTGGGCCATAAAATTTACGGGAACATGACGACAAGTTGTTATAAAATATAAGTTGAGCACATTTAGAAGCCCTTTGTCCACCTGATTTTTCTGTTCAACGTGTACATTCGTGAGAATTTTTTTGTTAAAAAACTTATGCCTCACGGACAATAGTACCCTCGCATTCAACGCGAAGAATGTGACAAAACTAGTGTTTGCATAGTTGGATGCATATCCTTCTAGCATTATCGGCCTCAAATGAATGTCATGAGAACTGAAAATCCCGATGCTTCTTGCACCACCGATTAGTTATACGTTTTGTCCATGTGATATTGCCTAAATAGATATGAAGATTGAAAATTGTTAATATCTAAAAAAGTGTATGTCGAAAGAGCCACAGCTAAACGGTTAATTCTAGTACATTATATATGGGATTTCATTGTGCGTGCAATCTACACCTCTGTACGGATTCTCCAGACATGGAAAGCATTGCACCAAGCTGTCGGTGCAACAAATCCTGGGTCCGTTGCCCCGGACTGTGCATAGGCCCGAGGGCAAGATTGGAGCACTAGGATCAGATCAAGGCTTGAAGGGATCACATCTTTGAGGAATCAGAGAGCTGGTCGAGAAGATCAAATCGACCAAGACTAGCAGAAGAGACATGATATCACCAGAAGAAGAGCCTCCCTTGTTAGGCATGCGAGCCTGGCGAGGTTGGGATCACCCTGGAAGCAAGCCTCCAAGATTGCCCCGGTAGGCCTGCCGGGGCTCACGGAGGCAAGCCACTCCATTACTCCACCTCATAGTGATGCACGTCATCAATTAGTGCGGTGTCAAGCTCCTAAGTGGCTCGGTGGCAGCTCCCTTCCACATGGCAGCCACTTCCTACAGTAAAAACCTCCAAGTGACACCCATGCTGAGACGTGTCAAGCAAGCATACGCGAAGCTGGCAAAACAACCCGACAGGGTCTGCAGAGCGAGCCATGATGTGACACCGAGCGACACATTTAATGCGCTCTATCAGCCTGCAGAGTTTGGTATGATACCATTGTTTGCTATCTAATCAGTATGGAAAGACTGATTTTCCACCGTGGTGACCCCCTGATCCATAAAAAGAGGCCAATGGCAACCGTAGAAAGGATTCGGTCGATTCAGACCCCTGCACATTCATACACGCGTAAATACTCTCGCCTCGAGGCAACCCTACCGAGCAAGAGCGCCGCGCTTTTTCCACCTTCCACCATCAATCCACCAAAGCAGGAGTAGGGTTTATGCCTCACGGCAGCCCGAACCTCGGTAAAAACTACCTACGAGATATCTGATGTGCTGCGTTACGCTTCTCCACTCATTGTGCAACGTGCCCATCCCCCCGCCGAACCAAAAGGGGCTCATGGCCCCATAGGTGGCTGTGGTTTCGCACGACATCATTGGCGTGCCAGGTAGGGGGATCACTTGTGCGAACCCGAGAGGGTGAGTAGTGCGTCACCTTCATCGCCAGCTTCTTCGTCGACGACTCAATCAACCATGGCGCCCAGGAAGAAATCCGGTGCCGCAGCTCACCCGTCCACCTTGAAGGCCCCACCGCCCGTGGCCGCTGATGCCGCAGAGAATGCGGGGACGCACGGGGATGCGGATGCTGTGGGGGACGTGGACGGCCAAGGAGGCGTTGTTACCACATCCCCTGCGGCCGAAGTAGGAGCAGAAGGCACCGGAGAAGGACGACACCAATAGCACCCCAATGGTAATGTTCCGCGAGGTACGAGTAGAGAGATTGTTCCTTCTGCACCTCCTCGCCCAGCCAAAGGGCACAGCCTTGGCGGTGTCGCTCGTTCTGGGGTTAATCGCAACTCTCCGGCCGCCCCCGTTACGGGTGCGACCGCAGGGCATGCACCACCCACAGGACGAACTAACATAGCCACTGTACTCGATGGAGCCACTGGCCCTCAAGATCCACCACCTCATCACCAGGCCATCCAAGCGGCTGGCTCGCATCGGCGAGAGCATGGCGCGATTGCCACCAGCACCATCAGGAGCCGGGCGACACTACGATCTTCATCATCACCACCTATGCCAAGCACCGCCTTGGAGGCTATGCCGTGGGCCCAACTGCTGCTGAGATTTACGCCAGTAGCCGATCAGTTGGATGAGTGGTGAGCCATCATCCAGAGTTTGATTGGTTTCACCAAGGCGGGAGGATCACAACAAGCTGGCCCGCCACGGCCTCCCCCTGCGATGACGACGACCCACGCCGTTGGCCGTACTGAAGGGGCCACCCCCACGGTACAGTCCCCACCATGACAACCAGCACGGGAGCCACGCAACCAGGAACCTGACGATGTCTCGATGGCTTCATTGGACCCTCGAGCGCGTCAAGGCCAACAACAAGCCCTGGAGGGCAAGCAGAGGGAACACGTGCGCGTCACCATCCGCGAGGACCACTGCCAGCCCTACGGGCGCGATGGCCCCAACATCGCCGAGCCTACGCTCGGCGGGGGCGGGTACCTTCCTTTCGAGGCAGGGTGTCCTGCCTTCACCCGTGAGCTGCGGCAAGTCCGTTGGCCATCCGCTTGCACGTTAAAGCCAGAGATTCGAGAGAAGTATGATGGGAGACTGAACCCGGTAGAGTTCTTGAGCATCTACACCATCGCTGTTTAAGCTGTCGGGGGAAGAGATGAGAAGGTGTTCTTCAACTACTTCCATTCGGCACTTAAGCCAAATGTGAGGTCTTGGCTGATGCACCTGCCAGAGAACTTCATTTCGACCTGTGCTGAGCTATGCCATGAGTTCGGTGGCGCCTTCACGGCCGGCCACCAAGAACCAGGGCGACCCAGCGATTTGCAGCTTCTCCCGCAGAAGGAAGGAGAGACTCTGTGAAAGTACATGCATAGGTTTAGCCAAGTCAACCGAAATATTCCAAACATCCACCCGGCAACAGTGATAGCAACATTGCAGTCCAACATGCGCAATCATAGGATACGTTCCAAGTTGAACGTTCGGTTGCCCAAGATTGTGAAGGAGCTTTACACCTTGGTGGAAAGGTGTGCTCGGGTGGAGGAGGGGGGAAACTCCCTGGAGAAGAGAATGACATCGACATCTACTTAGAAGATGACGACAATGCCACCAGTAAAAAGAAGAAAAACAAGAAGCGCAACAAAAAACACAAGGATAAGGTAGTGATGTGTAGCGACCACGATCCGAATGGACCGAAGTCTCTGTGTTCCGTGTCATCCCTGGATCGGTAATGCTGACACACACAGTACTTGAAGGATTTATAAGAGAGTGGCATCACACACTTATTACATCGAATGTCTCAAAAGAGACTTATTAAAAAATCTATGGCTTAAGGCCATCTAACAAAATAATAGCGGAAGGCTTGGAAGATAAGTGAGTCCATCAACTCCAAAAGCATAGCGGAGTGCATGACAAACGACCTAGAACGTCTTACTCCTCATCTGAAAAGTCTGCAACGTAACATGTTGCAGCCCGAAACGGGTCAACACATGGAATATGCTGCCAAGATAACAAAGTAGATGCAAGTAACAGAATAAAGGCTAACACTATATGCATATTAGGCTGGTGGAGGCTCTAAGGTTTAAGTTTTCGCATAAAGCAAATTTTTCCCTACAACAAAGGAATGAATTTTATTTTGACTATCAAGGTAGTTGAAACATCATTGAGAAGGTACCTCCAACTCAATCCCAATTAAAGCAATCATTAACGCAACAAATTAATTTTAGAGTGATGAGATCAACCAATAATTCAAGTACCAGATACTCAAGATTGTCCATAACCGGGGACACGGCTAATCATGATCAGTTTGTACACTCTGCAGAGGTTTGTGCACTTTTCCCACAAGACTCGATCTCCTCTGTTGGATTTCTTGCACTACATGGTGTTTGAGAAACGGATGACCGAGACACAGTCTTTCAGAAGCATTCACTCTTTACCCCGGGTGGACCGGTACACCTACTTTCCCCTACATCTGCTAGTACACCACTGAAAGAGCTCACACAACTTACTCATACTATGCCAGAGCCCATAATGGCATTGTGGCTGCACACGGAAGTTTCTAGCATGAATAGTTTTATGATCCCTTTGAGCCTGGGTGGCATTTCATAGGACAATCACACGGAACCCCGGGATTTCCTAGGACAACGCTGGATTCTCCAGGTGCCCTGCAACCAATCCACCTAGATGTGTATTCAAGTAACCACCTTAAGTTGAACCATTAATTAACAACTCACATTTGTCATGGATTTCACTCAAACCCAAACCACGTCTACGAGCATAGCATGATAACCTAAGCATAACGTAGAAGTAACTCCCAAGGGTTTGAAAATAATGCAGGTAATAGGTTCTACCTCAATCTACTTCCCAGTCCCACAAGTTAAGAGATCCTACTCATGCAATGTGTGAGGGTTTGATCTAATGCATAAAAACTGGGTAATCAAGGGGTATGATCAAAGTGTTACTTGCCTTGCTGATGATTCGCAAAACCTAGAGACTCGTAGTAGCACGCTTCACAGTCCGGGTTTTCTATCGCAAGCAAACAATAGCATACATAAGCAATCAATCAAATATGCACAAACAAAACTCCAAACAAGAAGATCTAACCAGAAATTTCAACTTAAGAACTCCGGTTTGCAAAAAGAATCAAATCAAACGGAGCAACGAAACTCAAACTGCGAACAAAACAAGATCCATTTACTAGATTGATCTAGGGTCAAATTTTACAGTAGCAAAGCCTTGTTGAAGTTGGTTAAATGGAAAGAGGGCGTCGAGACGAAGATCTAGGATTTTGAATCACCTGATTCTGACTCTTGAGCGAAAAGAAAAACGAAAAACAAGATCAGGGCAGAAATCGTGATCGAAATAATCGCGGATAAATACCCCGAAAAAGAAAACTGACGAACAGGCTAACGAACGAACGTTCGCTGTCTGTAACTAACGGGCGGACAGCGTTCGTTAAAACGAACGTACGGACGAACGTCCACAAAGTAACTAAACTGAAAAAACCGTACCGATCTGAAAAAAACAAATCTAGGGTTTCTAAAAAAACGAGGGCGGCTACCTCGTTGAACTAGACGGCGGTCTCCGGCGGTTCAGGCGGCTCCTGCGGCGGCGACGGGTGGCGGCGCGGGGCGGCGACGACGCGAGGCGGCGGCGGCGGCTTGGGCAGGCGGGGGTTAGGGTTCCGGCTGCGGCGGCGACTTGGGCTGGCGGCGGGGCTCCGGGCTACGCTTTTAAAGGCCCGGCTAGGAAGAGTCCTAGTCGGTTACGGCCCAAGGTCGGTTCACTTTGTTTTAAATGAGTCTTGACGCACGAAAACTAACGAAAGAAATACTAAACGGACTCCAAAAATTTCGAAACAAATTTTCACCCTCCAGAAATAAATTTCGAAATAAATTTAGGATAAAGTGAACATTTTTCCGGGTCCTAAATGCAATCTTCAAAAAACGCGCATTTTTCCTATGCAAATAAAATCGCAAATAAATCCGAATAAAACCAAAAGTGATTTTAAGATTTTCCCTCCAATATTTCTTTTATTTTGTAGAAGTCATTTTATCTCCGCTCGTATATTTTATTTAGAAATATTTTTAGGGAGAGAAAAATAATTAAAATCAACGCGATCCTCGTACGGGTATTCGAGAAAACTCAAATTCGAAAACGGTAGAATTCCCAACTCTCTCCATAGGTCCTTGAGTTGCTTAGAATTTTCGAGGGTCGCCACGCACAAAATGCAATAAAATATGCAATGCAATATGATCTATGTATAACATTCCAAATTGAAAATTTGGGATGTTACAAACCTACCCCTCTTAGAATGAATCTCGCCCTCGAGATTCGGCTTGGCTAGAGAACAGGTGTGGGTGGTCCTTGCGTAGATCATCTTCTTGTTCCCTGGTGGCTTCTTCCTTGGTGTCGTGACTCCACTGAACTTTTCAAAACTTGATAACCTTAATGCGGTTGACTCTACTCGAAAATTCGAGAATCTTAACGGTTTTCTCCTCGTATGTTAGATCACTATCCAACTGAATTGCCTCCAGAGGTACTGTGTATCTTAAAGGAATATCGGCCATCTCTGCGTGACACTTCTTAAGCTGAGAAACATGAAACACATCATGCACTCCTGACAATCCTTTGGGTAACTCCAATTTATAGGCAACCTCTCCCATGCATCCCAAAACACGGTAAGGTCCCACAAATCTCGGGGATAACTTTCGCTTAACTCCGAAACATTTTACTCCTCGCAGATGCGACACTCTCAGGTACGCTCTGTCTCCAATTTCATAGGCTACTTCCTTGCGCTTTGAGTCTGCATAACTCTTCTGCCTGGACTGAGCTACCTTCAGTCTATCTCGAATCAGTTTAACCTTCTCTTCAGACTCTTTGATCAAGTCCGGTCCAAACAACTAACGGTCTCCAACTTCATCCCACATTAATGGCGTTCGGCATCTCCGTCCGTACAATGCTTCGAGCGGTGCCATCTTTAAACTGGACTGGTAGCTATTGTTGTACGAGAACTCCGCGTAGGGCAAGTTGTCATCCCAACTATATCCATAGTCAAACGCACAAGCTCTCAACATGTCTTCAAAAATCTGATTGACTCTCTCGCTCTGTCCATCGGTCTGTGGATGAAAAGCTGTACTGAATTCCAGCCTCGTTCCCAAGGTCTAGTGTAGCTGATGCCAAAATTTTGAGGTGAACTGTGTTCCTCTATCCGATACAATGGTCCTCGGAACTCCATGCAGACATACGATCCTGGTCATGTATATCTTGGCCAACTTCGCACTGGTATACGTGGTTTTCACGGGGATAAAGTGGGCTACCTTGGTCAAGCGGTCCACTACTACCCAGATTGAGTCATATCCTCATTTGGTCCTAGGCAATCCGGTCATAAAGTCCATGCCAAGCTTGTCCCACTTCCATTCGGGTATTGGCATAGGCTGTAACAATCCTGCTGGCTTCTGATGCTTCGCCTTCACTCTCTGGCATACATCACATACTGCTACATATTCGGCAATATCCTTCTTCATTCCCGTCCACCAGAAACGTCCCTTCAAATCCAAATACATCTTAGTGTTTCCGGGGTGTATCGAGTATGGCGAATCATGTGCTTCCTACAGTATCAACTTCCTGATCTCCGGGTTGTTGGGCACATAGATTTGATCCTCAAACCACAAGGTGTTGTGTTCGTCCTCACGAAATCCCTTGGCTTTTCCTTTACTCATCCTCTCCTTTATCTCGGTAATCTCTTTGTCATCTTTCTGGGCTTCGCGTATCTTTCCCAGCAATGTTGACTGAACCTCCAATGTTGCGACAAAACCTCTAGGAGCTATCTCCAAATGAAGCTCCTGAGATCTTCTGCTAACTCCTATGGCAATCCCCCCTTTACTAGGGTATTCGTATAACTCTTCCGGCTCAAAGCGTCTGCCAAGACGTTGGCCTTTCCTATGTGATAGTGCAGCTTCATATCGTAATCCTTTATAAGCTCCAACCATCTCCTTTGTCTGAGGTTCAGCTCCTTCTGAGTGAAAATGTACTTCAAACTCTTGTGATCCGTGTACACATCACAACGATTTCCAATAAGGAAATGTCTCCAAGTTTTGAGCGCCTGCACCACAACTGCTAACTCCAGATCATGCGTCGCATAATTTAACTCATGCGGTTGCAGTTGACGAGATGCATAAGAAACAACTCTTCCATCCTGCATGAGTACTCCTCCAAGTCCTAAGCGTGAAGCGTCGCAGTTTACTTGGAAATCCTTGCGTATATCCGGCAAGATCAGCACTAGGGCTGTCGTCAAATGTTTCTTCAACTCCTGGAAACTTTCTTCACACTCTTCAGTCCAATGAAACTTTGTCTCCTTCAACAATGTCGTCATTGGCTTTGCTATCTTGGAGGAATTTTCTATGAATCTCCGGTGCTATCCCACGAGTCCAAGAAAACTGCGGATCTCTCCAACTGAAGTGGGTGCTAACCACTCAGTGACTGCCTGCACTTTGACGGGGTCCACTGCCATACCTTCTCCTGATATAACATGCCCTAAGAATCAAACTTCCTTCAACCAAAACAGGCATTTGCTAAACTTGGCGTACAACTGATGTTCTCTGAGCTTCTCTAGTACCAAATGCAAATGCTCCACATGTTCCTCTTCGTTCTTTGAGTACACCAAGATATCATCAATGAATACCACGACAAACTTATCCAAGAACTGCATGAACACCTTATTCATCATACTCATGAAATAGGCAGGGGCGTTAGTCAATCCAAATGACATAACCGTATACTCATATAGCCCATACCTTGTGGTGAAGGCTGTCTTAGGTATATCCTTCTCTCGGATCTTCAACTGGTGGTATCCAGATCATAGAACGATCTTGGAGAATACTTTGGCTCCTTGAAGTTGGTCGAACAGATCATTGATCATCGACAGTGGGTACTTATTCTTAATAGTCACTTCATTCAGTGCTCGATAATAAACGACCATTCTTAAAGATCCATACTTCTTCTCGACCAAAAGCACTAGGGCTCCCCAAGTTGATGAAGTCCGGCGGATAAATCCTTTCTCCAATAATTCCTTAATCTGCTTCTTGATCTCCTCCAGATCATTTGCTGGCATCCGATACGGTCTCTTTAATATTGGTCTGGTGCCAGGCATTAGCTCTATCAGATATTCAATATCCCTATCTGGTGGCATGCCGGGTAGCTCCTCTGGAAAAACATCCAGGTAATCCTTTACTACGGGCACATCCTCCTGAACAACTCCCGTGAGAGAATGTACTTGTGTCCTTCTAGGCGAATGCCTGGATACATACTTGATCCTTATTCCCTCTGGGGTGGTAAGCAAAATAGACTTGCTGGCACAATCGATGTTCCCTCCATACATCGATAGCCAATCCATATCTAGTATCACATCCAATCCTTGTGACTCCAAAACTATCAGGTCTGAGGGGAAAACATGGCGTCCTATGACCAATGGCGTCTGAAAACATCCTTGATGTGCCATATACTCCGCTCCTGGAGAGCTTACTAACATGGGGGTCTTAAGGACTTGGGTGGGCAACTTATGTCTATTTACGAATCCCCTTGAAATGTATGAATGCGATGCACCAGTATCGAAAAGAACTACTGCGGTAAATGACTTAACCAAAAACTTACCGATCACCGCATCTGGCTTCTCTTCAACCTCCTCCATGGTCACGTGGTTCACTTGTCCTTTGTTGAACGGGTTGGGCGTCTTCCCAGCGCTTCCATTGTCGTTCCCATTCTTAGCTTCAGGGCACTCTGTGGCATAGTGTCCATTCTTCCCGCACTTGAAGCAGGTAACGTGGCTCAAATACCTCTTGGCGGTTGTGGATGGAGTAGAGCGGTTCTGATTATTATTGCCTCCATTCCCATTCCCATTCTTTGAGCCATTGTGGTTGTGAGAACTTCCTCCATTGTGGGTGTGGCTTCCATGGTTATGGGTGTATCCTCCCGAATTCAGGGTGAATCGGGGCTTCTGCTGGGATCCAGAGTTATTCCTTCCTTGTCCATACTTCCTTTTGCGGCTCTCAATCTGTTGCTGCTTCCCTTCAATCATAAGAGCCTTATCTACCAACTCCTGGTAGTTGTTGAAGGTTGCCACTATCAACTGTACACTCATCTCATCATTCAGCCCTTCCATAAACATCTCCTGCTTAGCGGCATCTGTAGCCACATCATCTTGGGCGTAACGAGATAGGGTACTAAACTCATCTACGTACTAAGCCACAATGCGATTTCCTTGGTGCAAATTACGAAACTCCCGCTTCTTCATGCTCATAGCTCCAGTTGAGACATGGGTAGTGCGAAAAGCTTGCTGAAACTACTCCCAAGTGACATTGGCTATAGGGAAAGTGGTTGTGTAATTCTCCCACCATGCTGCGGCTGGTCCAGACAACTGATGTGCGGCAAATTGCACCTACTCAGCATCCGTTCAATTGGTGGTGGTCAAATCCCTTCCAATCTTGTGCAGCCAGTCATCAGCAACTATTGATTCAATGCTGCTAGCAAACACCTGTGGTTGCAACCTTAAAAACATGTCAGGTTGTCCACGGGTGGTGGTGGTGGAGGGTTGTCGTTGTTGTTCTGAGTGTTATAGACAAGAAGTTGCATCAAAGTGTTTTGCTGCTGGATCAACTGAGTGAGCTCAGGGGGAAACTGGAATTCTGGCTCACATCTCGGAGGCATCCGATGGGTGTAGAGGGAAGAGATTAGAATAGAACTGAGGTCTAAGGGAAAATTCACTACCCATATGCACATGAGACAAACACAATCATATCACACCAATCAATTTCAAACAAGGACTTACAAAGATCTAACTAACATTACAAAAGTGCTCTAAATACTACTTTGTGGGGAAAAACTACAAGTCATAGGGTGGTCATCTAGAAATTTTGATCGGCGGAAGATTCCATGATGTCTGCTCTAGCTTCATCCTCGTAGTCTTTGTCATCACTATCATTGGGGTCTGAATCCGTGTCGTCGATGATGATGTAATCTTCAGAACGAATCTCCTTGGGTTCTTCTTCCTCTTCTTCCCCTCCTGGTGCTGGATCTCCCATGAATACTCCTAGCTTCCTTGTCAAATCGTCATTCTTCTCCACAAGTATCAGCATCTCCTCCTCGTATCCGTCAGGTGTAGACTTGAGTTCCTCTTCTAGCTCCAAGTTCCTGGTTAGTGCCTTCTTCAAATCTATCATCCATGCGCACATCTGGTGCTCCTGTCGACGAATGTGATGGTTTAACTCCTGGATGAACGCTGCAATGGACCTGTCCTTTCGGGTGCTGATCATGTCCCAACGCTCATCTCGGCGTCCACAAATCTGGTAGATAGTGTCCTTCAGCTCCTGCTTGTAGACTTCTCCGATCCTTCCCATAGTGATGTGGGCTGCCATACTCTTGCCTAGGCTCCAGGTTGGTGCATCAAAAGAAAACTCTATTGAATCAGTGGATGGTGCGAAGGTTCTCCCGGGAATTTGAACTTCAATGCTCCATCGCTCCTCTTCTCGTAAAGTGGCGGTGTAGGTCCCGGTGAAACTTGGTATTCCTATGTTCAGGTACCTAGTGACTTGCTTCAAGTGTCGTCCAAAAGGTGTGTCTTCATCTGGTTTAGTGAACTTGTTCCTTGGGTCCACCATCCTAAAGAGTATAAAATGGAGAGGAGTCAGAAATGAGTAGAGAAGAGTGACCTAGGGTTTATCTTAGTGGTCGTGTCCTACATTCAGCGTGTGCTCTGATACCATCTTGTAGCGACCACGATCCGAATGGACCAAAAACTCTGTGTTCTGTGTCATCCCTGGATCTGTAATGCTGACACACACAGTACTTGAAGGATTTATAACAGAGTGGCAATCACACACTTATTACATCGAATGTCTCAAAAGAGACTTATTACAAAAGTCTATGGCTTAAGGCCATCTAACAAAAAAACAGCGGGAGGCTTGGAAGATAAGCGAGTCCATCAACTCCAACGGCATAGTTGAGTGCATGACAAACGACCTAGAACGTCTCACTCCTCGTCTGAAAGTCTACAAAATACATGTTGCAGCCCGAAATGGGTCAGCACATGGAATATGCTGGCAAGATAAAACAGTGCATGCAAGTAACAGAATAAAGGCTAACACTATATGCATATTTGGCTAGTGGAGGCTCTAAGGTTTAAGTTTTTAGATAAAGCCAATTTTTCCCTACAACAAAGGAATAAATTCTATTTTTACTATCAAGGTAGTTGAAACATCATTGAGAAGGTACCTCCAACCCAATCCCAATTAAAGTAATCATTGACCCAACAAATTAATTTTAGAGTGATGAGATCAACCAATAATTCAAGTACCAGATACTCAAGATTGTCCATAACCGGGGACACGGCTAATCATGATCAGTTTGTACACTCTGCAGAGGTTTGTGCACTTTTCCCACAAGACTCGATCTCCTCCGCTGGATTTCTCGCACTACATGGTGTTTGAGAAACGGATGACCGAGACACAGTCTTTCGGAAGCATTCACTCTTTACCCCGGGTGGACCGGTACACCTATGTTCCCCTACATCTGCTAGTCCACCACTGAAAGAGCTCACAAAACTTACTCATACTATGCCAGAGCCCATAATGGCATTGTGGCTGCACACGGAAGTTTCTAGCATGAATAATTGTATGATCCCTTTGAGCCTGGGTGGCATTCCATAGGACAATCACACGGAACCCCGTGATTTCCTAGGACAACACTGGATTCTCCAGGTGCCCTCCAACCAATCCACCCAAATGTGTATTCAAGTAGCCACCTTAAGTTGAACCATTAATTAACTACTCACATTTGTCATGGATTTCACTCAAACCCAAACCACGTCTACGAGCATAGCATGATAACCTAAGCATAACGTAGAAGTAACTCCCAAGGGTTTGAAGATAATGCAGGTAATAGGTTCTACCTCAATCTACTTCCCAGTCCCACAAGTTAAGAGATCCTACTCATGCAATGTGTGAGGGTTTTATCTAATGCATAAAAACTGGGTAATAAAGGGGTATGATCAAAGTGTTACTTGCCTTGCTGATGATTCGCAAAACCTAGAGACTCGTAGTAGCACGCTTCACAGTCTGGGTATTCTATCGCAAACAAACAATAGCATACATAGGCAATCAATCAAATATGCACAAACAAAACTCCTAAAAAGAAGAGCTAACCAGAAAGTTCAACTTAAGATCTCCGGTTTGCAAAAAGAATCAAATCAAACGGAGCAACGAAACTCAAACTGCGAACGCAACAAGATCCGTTTACTAGATTGATCTAGGGTCAAATTTTACAGTAGCAAAACCTTGTTCAAGTTGGTTAAACGGAAAGAGGGCGTCGAGACGAAGATCTGGGATTTTGAATCACCTGATTCCGACTCTCCAACGAAAAGAAAAACGAAAAACAAGATCAGGGCCGAAATCGCGATCGAAATAATCGCGGATAAATACCCCGAAAAAGAAAACTGACGAATAGGCTAACGAACGAACGTTCGCTGTCTGTAACTAACGGGCGGACAGCATTCGTTAAAACGAACATATGGACGAATGTCCGCAAAGTAACTACACCGAAAAACCGTACCGATCTAAAAAACATATCTAGGGTTTCTAAAAAAAGACCGATCGGTTTTTTAAAAAATCGATGGCGGCTACCTCATTGAACAAGTCAGTGGCGGTTCCGCCGGGTCCGGCGGCGGCGGGTGGTGGGGCCGCGCGGGGTGGCGGCAACTCGAGGCGGCGGCGGCGGCTCAGGCAGGCGGCGACTTGGGCTGGCGGCGGGGCTCCGGGCTGCGCTTTTAAAGGCCCGGCTAGGAAGAGTCCTAGTCGGTTACGGCCCAAGGTTGGTTCACTTTTTTTAAACGAGTCTTGACGCACGAAAACTAACGAAAGAAATACTAACCGGACTCCAAAAATTCCGAAATAAATTTTCACCGTCCTCTAATAATATTTAGGACAAAGTGAACATTTTTCTCGGAACTAAATGCAATTTTAGAAAATGCGCATTTTCCTATGCAAATAAAATCGCAAATAAATCTGAATAAAAACCAAAAGTGATTTTAATATTTTTCCTCCAATATTTCTTTTATTTTGGACAAGTCATTTTATCTTCGCTCGTATATTTTATTTAGAAATATTTTTAGGGAGAGAAAAATAATTAAAATCAAGGCGATCCTCGTACCGGTATTCGAGAAAACTCAAATACGAAAACGGTAGAATTCCCAACTCTCTCCGTAGGTCCTTGAGTTGCTTAGAATTTTCAAGGGTCGCCACGCACAAAATGCAATAAAGTATGCAATGCAATATGATCTATGTATAACATTCCAAATTGAAAATTTGGGATGTTACATGATGACTGTTGAGGGATCGGGCACACCTACTACCGGCAAGAAGGCTAAGGCCGAAGCTCCCAGCAAGGAGGTTGCCACATGCAATGATTGTCGGGAGGCTGCAGCTGCCAAGAAGGCTGGGAAAAGTGACGGCCCATACGGGAAGATCCATCAAACCAAGGGCCACGATCTACAGGAATGTCATCAGGTTAAGCAGCTTGCTAAGAAGGAGATGGCTGAATATAAGAAGTGTGATAAGGAAAAAGGTCAGAATGGCGCTGGCAGGAAGGGCCGAGGCGGTGAAGCGAATCTCCCTGGCAAGGCTCTTAGGAACCAAGGAAAACCCGCCAGGGGCCGTGAGAAGGAGGATTGCAATGAAGAAAGTGATGGAGGGGATGAAGAGAAAACCAGCGAGCAGGAATTCTAGAAGACCACAGACACCCTGTGCATTGATGGGGGCACATCTCTGCACCCCTCTCACCGCTAAGTTAAACAGTGGGCGCGTGAGCTCAATGCCGTGGAGCCAACAACAGAATCTCGGAAGTCGCTCAAGTGGTCACGCACGCCCATCATCTTTGACGAAGAGGACCACCCTGACCACACCACCGCGGTAGGATGCTTGCCGTTGTTGGTCTCACCAACAATCCGCAACCTCAAGGTCACAAAGATGTTCGTTGATGACGGGGCCGGGTTGCATCTCGTTTCCCCAAAGGTCATCAGCAGACTCCAGATAGTAGAGGAAGAACTTGAGGTTACTGGCACATTTCAAGGAGTTAACCCCGGCAGGAGTCATCCTAAGGGAAAGATCACGTTGCCGGTGAAGTTTGGGGGAGAATTAAATTACTAGACTGAGAGGTTGTGTTTGATGTGGTCGACCTCCCCCTATCGTACAATGGAATCCTTGGACGCCTAGCTCTGGCCAAATTCATGGCGGCATCCCACTATGCCTAGAACACCTTGAAGATGCCAGGGCTAGTGGGGGTCATTTCCATTCCATCAGACGAGATGGACACAATCATTTGCGTGGACAAGATGTACCGGGATGCAGTTGCAGCAAAGACCGCAGAAACCGTCATTCCCGCCAAGGAAAACAAGAAATAAGAAGAGAGCTAGTGAGAGTTCCATTGATGATTCCGGGAAGCGCGCCTGTCCGGGGTGTGCTACGCATGTTGATGACTTGCCGGAGAGTTCCAATAGCAAGAGATCCAAATTTGATGTGCCTGCTGTGAAGAAGGTCCCGATAGGGCTGGCTGGCGCTGATGGTACCTTTACTATCAGTGCCACCCTTGACGACAAATAGGAAAGCGTGCTCGTTTCCTTCCTTCGGGCGAATGTCGATGTGTTCGCATGGCAACCATATGACATCCCCGGTGTTCCCAATGAGGTAATCGAGCACCATCTTGCTCTCTGGCCACATGTCCGGCCCGTTAAGCAGAAGGTCCGAAAGCAAGCTTTGGAATGGCAGTTGTTTATTGCCGAGGAAATCAAGAAACTTGAGGCAGCTGGTCTGGTCAGAGGAGTACTAAATCCAACATGGTTAGCAAACCCAGTGGTCGTACGCAAGGCTAATGGAAAGTGGAGGTTGTGCATAGATTTCAGTGATCTAAACAAGGCCTGCCCGAAGGACCCATTTCCCTTGACGCGCATCGACCATATCGTGGACTCCACTTCAGGCTGTGAGTTGCTTTCTTTCCTAGATGCATACTCTGGGTACCATCACATTTTTATGTCCAAGGAAGACGAAGAGAAGACCTCATTCATCACCCCATGTGGCACATACTGCTTCGTGTGCCTGCCTTTCGGGTTGAAGAGTGTCGGGTCCACTTTTGCAAGAGCAATCCAGACTGGATTTGAGTCACAGCTATCGGCGTTCTGGGAACTAGGGTACCCAGACTTGCCTGCCTGCGGCCCATGACGTGGCACCTCTTCAGGCCTGGTACGAACCATCTTCAGCATCGATACTCAAGACCCTCACGAGGGACCAAGCCTCGTGGGGCAGACGACACCAAGACCTTTGGAAGGGGCAGCCTCAGCCTGCTGGCTCCCTAGGAGCAGAGAACTCTATGCAACCCCCACCTCACGAGGTTTGCATGACGCAAGCCATGATGACCAAGGCCAGGCGGGCACCAGCGGGCGCAGTACAACAATGTCCTCTTCGGTGCTAAGGAAGCGGGCTCGGACGCAGAGTCCCGAGGAATCTACCAAAGGTTTCCATTCCAGTGCAACAAGACCAAGACCGCCAGGACGGAGGTCATCACCGAGCCCACCATGGCGTCAGGATCAGATGCTTTGTAGGCGAAGACCACCTTTAGTTAGGATAAGATGTACTAGTTGTCCCCCTTCAAAATTAGCCGTTGTGGGATGCCTTCCCGCCAAACATTTCGGCGAAGAGGACCAAGGCCACTATATAAGTAGGATAGCCACCACCCAACCAGGGGATAGATCATTCAGACCCTCTCTTCCACAACCTAGCAAGAACACCTCACCTCCGGAGCTCATTCGCCCATTGTACTAGTTCATCCACATCCCATCTCAAGGCTAATCCACCATACTGCTGGAGTAGGGCCATTCACCGCTAGGTGGCCTGAACCAGGATAAACTACCTCGTGTCTCTTTTACATTCTTGTCCATTGTGCTAGTTGGTGAGACGATGGGTAGATAGATAGGCGAGGGTGAGATCTTCGCACGCACCCCGGAGTTCAAACTTAGTAGGGTTTTGCGGAGCCCTGAATCCGACAACAGCTACACAGGAACATCGAAGCTTTTATGGATGATATTGTGGTCAAGACCGAGGACAGATCAACCCTCATCCAAGATTTAGAAGAGATGTTTGATAATTTGCGCAAGATCCACTTGAAGCTGAATCCGGAGAAGTGCTTGTGTGGCATTCCCTCCAGCAAGCTACTTGGTTTCTTTGTGTCCCATCGCGGGATAGAAGCAAACCCAGATAAGATCAAGGCTATCGAGCAGATTCAGGCACCTAAGAAAGTTAAGAATGTTAGGCATTTGACAGGGTGTGTTGCCACACTTAGCAAATTCATCTCCAAGTCTGTCGAGCACGCTTTGTCGGTCTTCAAGGTCTTGAAGAAGGCAAGACCCATGAAGTGGACCTCGGAAGAAAATATAGCACTACAGGATCTAAACACATACTTATCCTCTATGCCCACTTTGGTTGCTCCCAAACCACAAGAGCCATTGCTGCTATATCTAGCGGCAACTAATCAAGTGGTTAGTGCAGCCTTGGTGGCGCAGAGGGAAGTGAAGGAAGCAGCAGCCTCAGCTAGTGTCCCTTCCGGGGAGGAGAATGAGAATAGCTCGGTAAGGTCAGATATGGATCAGGACAAAGAAGAGCACGGCAGCGGAAACAACCCCAAGGATGCAGCAAGGAAGAAAGTGGTGCAGCGTCCAGTGTACTTCGTCAGCTCCCTATTACAGGGGGCAATATCCAGGTACTCTGGCATGCAAAAATTGATTTTTGGCCTAGTCATGGCCTCATGGAAATTGCACCACTACTTCCAAGCCCATGAGATCACGGTTGTCACATGCTTCCGGTTGCAAAGGATACTCCGAAAGCCAGAGGAGTGGGCATTAGAGTTATCCAGCTTTGGCCTGAAATTTGAAAGCACATCAACGATTCGGAACAGGGCATTGGCAGAGTTTATTGCTGAATGGATGCCAACCCCTAATGAAAAAGTGTTGGAAACATTTATTCCCGGCAAGGAAGCACCCTAAGAATGGATGATGTATTTGGATGGCGCGTTCTCCCTACAAGGTGTAGGGGCTGGTGTGCTTCTCGTTGCTCCCACTGGGTAACACATGAAGTACGTTGTCCAGATGTATTTTCCCTTGGTGGAGGTGACTAACAATACAACAGAGTATGAAGGGCTCCTTGCCGGGCTCAGGATTGCCACTGGATTGGGAATCAATAAGTTGATCATTTGAGGAGATTCACAACTTGTGGTGAGACAAGTCAACAAGGATTACCAAAGCCCATTGATGGAGGCATACGTTGAGGAAGTGGGAAGACTGGAGGAACGCTTTGACGGATTACAAACAGAACACGTACCCTGTGCGGAAAACAGCATTGCTGATCATCTGTCAAAGTGTGTTGCGCACAAGCTCCCTGTGGGTCCGGGACTTTTGTTCACCACCTTACTCGGCCCTCCGTATCCATAGTAACAATGGCCCAAAAGAGGAGGAAACTAGACTCCAGTAAGCCTCTCCCGGTAGAACCCTTCGGGGCTCCTGGCAGGGACCCTGCTGGGAACAACTCCCATTCGATTACCGGCTGCACCCTCCTACCGGGCCTTTGGTCCCTGTGATCGAGGAATGCGCCCCTACGAATGCGGAGGTGCCGTTAGTCCTTGTTGCCGAGTCCCATGTTCCAACTTGGGCAAGGCACATAGTCCGCTTCCTCCAAACTGGAGAACTTCCCAAAGAGCAAGAAGAAGCTGAAGGAGTAGCCTGGAGGGCCAGTATGTATCAGTTTGTCGATGACACTCTATACAAAATAAGGCCAACAGTGTGAAACTGAAGTGCATTTGCTGGGAAGGAGGAAAGGAACTTCTTGCAAAAATACACAAAGGCATGTGCGGCTCCCACATTGGATCAAAGGCATTAGTTGGGAAAGCATTCCGACAAGGATTCTATGGGCCCACACCCCTCCAAGATGCGGTCGAGCTAGTCACCAAATGTGAAGTCTGCGAGTTCCATTCCAAGAACATCCATCTGCCTGCTCAAGCTCTTCAGACAATCCCTTTGTCATGGCCGTTTTCGGTCTGGGGGCTCGATATCCTCGACCCTTTCCCCCAAGCTGCGGGGGCTTTGAATTCTTGTTAGTTGTCATCGACAAGTTTACAGCGTCTGGAAGTAGAAGCTATGAGAAAGGTGACTGCTCAGTCAGCTATCAAGTTCTTGAAAGGATTGGTGTGCCGCTTCGGGGTCCCCGCCCAGATCATCATCGACAACAGCACCCAGTTTAACGAGCCGCGCCTTCATGCAATATGTTCATGCCCTCGGAAGTCAGATGTCATTTGCCTCTGTTGCACATCCCAGAAGCAATGGACAAGTTGAGAGGGCGAACGCGGAAGTGTTGCGGGGTCTCAAGACAAGAACATTTGATAAGCTGCAGAAGAGCGGCATGCAATGGATCGATGAGCTGCCGGTGGTTCTCTGGTCCCTCAGAACGGCACCAAATCGAGCTATCGGGCAGACTCCATTCTCCCTAGTCTATGGGGCAGAAGCAGTTATCCTCACAAAACTCATTTACGGTCACCTCATGCTTGGCTACAATGAAGTAGCGCAGGATCAGCACCGGCATGACGACGATGTGCTTCTCGAGGAGAACCGTCTCTGGGCTGCTACGCGTGATGCACGCTACCAGCAAGCGATGCATCACTATCATAGCTGCAGGGTTCATGCCCGGTGTTTTGACGAAGGTGACCTTGTCCTTAGGCACGTTTAGTCCGCCAAGGGTGCAAACAAGTTGACGCCAAAGTGGGAAGGCCCTTACCGGGTAGTACGAGTCACCAGACCTGCCGCAGTCCGTCTGGACACCAGAGATAGCATTCAATTGCTAAACTCGTGGAACATTGAGCATCTCTGCAAGTACTACCCGTAAGGCGCGGCTGTCGGGCCCTGCCCGGCAGCCACCCTTTTGTACAGGCCTTGCCTGAGTTGCATGTAACCCCTTGTACAAAGCCAGGCACAGACCCTGAGCAACAGATAAATAAACGAAGCGCTGGGGGGCGACAGGTTGCATCCATTCATAAGCATATCATGAGCATCACATGTTCATGTAGATAAGATCGCATCTGGCATCATTTTCATTTGCATAAACCGCAGGTTCCTGCCGTGGACTCGGTTCCCCAAGAAGAGATGAAAACAGAAGCCAACATCGCGATCTTTGATACCTCTCCAATGTATCTATAATTTTTTATTGTTCCATGCAATTATATTATCTGTTTCGGATTTTTATATGCATTAATATGCTATTTTATATGATTTTTGGGACTAACCTATTAACCCAGAGCCCAGTGCCAGTTTAAGTTTTTCCTTGTTTTTGAGTTTCGCAGAAAAGGAATATCATACAGAGTCCAAATGGAACGAAACTTTACGAGGATTTTTCTTTGACCAAAAGACATCCAAAAGGACTTGGAATACACGCCACGGGAGCCTCGAGGCGGCCACAAGGGCGGAGGGCGCGCCCTGGGGGCCCCCCGAGACCGCCCCGGCCTACTTATTCCGCCCATAAATTCCCAAATTTTGTAGAAACATCAGAACATCCATCGAAACCTCTTTTCCGCCATCGTAACCTTCTGTTCTCGCGAGATCCCATCTGGAGGCCTTTTGCGGTACTCTGTCGGAGGGGGATTCGACCACTGAGGGCATCTACATCAACCCCATTGCCCTTCTGATGAAGTGTGAGTAGTTTACCACAGACCTATGAGTCCATAGCTAGTAGCTAGATGGCTTCGTCTCTCTCTTTGATCCTCAATACCATGTTCTCCTCGATGTTCTTGGAGATCTATCTGATGTAATATTCTTTTGCGGTGTGTTCGTCAAGACCCGATGAATTGTGGGTTTATGATCAGATTATCTACGAATATTATTTGAGTCTCTTTTGAATTTTTATATGCATGATTTAATATCTTAGTAATTCTCCTTGAACTATCAGTTTGGTTTGGCCAACTAGATTGGTTTTTCTTGCAATGGGAGAAGTGCTTTGCTTTGGGTTCAATCTTGTGGTGCTCAATCCCAGTGACAGTAGGGGACATGACACATATTGTATTGTTGCCATTGAGGATAACAATATGGGGTTTTCATCATATTGCTTGAGTTAATTCTGCTACATCATGTCAACTTACTTAATGTGTTACTCTGTTCTTATGAACTTAATACTGTAGATGCAGAATCGTTGCGGTCGATGTGTGGAGTAATAGTAGTAGATGCAGGCAAGATCCGGTCTACTTGATATGGACATGATGCCTATATTCATGATCATTGCCTTATATATCTTCATAATTATTCGCTCTTAAATCAATTGCTTGACAGTAATTTGTTCACCCACCGTAATATTTGCTATCATGAAAGAAGCCTCTAGTGAAACCTATGGCCCCGGGTCTATTTTACATCTTATAAGTTTCAAATCTACTATTTTGCAATCTTTTACTTTTCAATCTATAAACCAAAAATACCAAAAAATATTTACTTTACTAATTATCTATCTCTATCAGATATCACTTTCCGAAATAACTGTGAAGGGATTGACAACCCCTTTATAGCGATGGGTGCAAGTTGTTTGATTGTTTGTGCAGGTATTTGGCGATTTGTGCATAATCTCCTACTGGATTGATACCTTGGTTCTCAAAACTGAGGGAAATACTTACTCTACTTTGCTGCATCACCCTTTCCTCTTCAAGGGAAAAACCAATGCAAGCTCAAGAAGTAGCAGGAAGAATTTATGGTGCCGTTGCCGGGGAGATTTACGCCAAGTCAAGAGTCAAGATTTGTCTCCCGTCAACTTGCCAATTTCTGGCACCATTGCCTGTGAGATCTACGCCAAGTCAAGACATACCTAGTACCCTTCATAAAACTCTCATCTATGGCACTTACATTATTTGCCTTTCGCCTCTCATTTTCCTCTCCCCCACTTCTAAAATGTTTTCATAAAAACACAAGAATATTTGTCTTCTTTTCGTTTGCCTTTTTCTCGTTCGATCTTATGTTAGCTCGTGTTGCCACGTGCCTTCTATTTGCTTCATCTTTGCTTGCTAAAAATCTATTTATGGATCCTCATTCACTTGCTAATCTTTTCAAAAGATCCAATTATGATGAACCAATTGCTAGTGAATTGAGTGCACTAGATTATCTTTATGAGGTTTTGCTTGAAATTCGTGAATCTAAAAATTGTGATGAAGTGTGGAAAGAAGAAATTTATGAAGTAACTCCCATAGCTCTTTGAATGAAAAACATGATTGCAATGATGTTATTATAAATTCTAAGCTTGGGGATGCTAGTTTTGCTATGTTCACTACTTGTTGCAATGATCATGATTGGGGTGATTTTTCTTATGATCTTGAAAATTTATTTAAGACCCATGATGAATATGAGATTGATAATATTGTTTGAAATAATATTGAAAGTGGGTTTGGAAGAGTGTCAACTTTAGATCCCACATATTTGGAGAATGTTCAATCTTATGATTTTTTTTTTGATGAAAAGTGGGTTTGGAGAGGTCATGACTTTAGTTAATGTTAATCCCACTATTTTGGAAGAGTGTCAACTTCGCATGCATGAGGATCGTGTTGGGAATATGTTATGTGATAGCTATATTGTTGAATTTTCTTATGATCCTACATGCAATTATTATGAGAGAGGGAAATATGGTTGTAGAAATTTTCATGTTACTAAATTACCTCTCGTTATGTTGAGATTGCTATTGTTTCTTTCTTCTTCCTTGCATATGCTAGATTTTGCTTGTCTTGCTAATTTGTTTTCCTATAAAATGCCTATGCATAGGAAGTATGTTAGACTTAGATGTGATTTTCACATGCTATATGATGCTCTTTTTGTGCTTCAAGTCTTGTCTTTCACGTGAGCATCATTGAAATCTCAATGCTTAGCTAGGGGCGTTAAACAGTAGCGCTTTTTGGGAGGAAACCAAAATTTATTTTTGCTTTTTACTTTTTGGTTATGTTTTTCAAGTTTCACACATTATTACTTGTGTAGTAATTGTGTTTTTGTGTTTTAATTAGTGTTTAAGCCAAGTAAGACCTTTGGGATGGCTTACGGTGAGCCTTGATTTGATTTTGCTGAAAAAACAGAAACATGTGCGCCAAGTGCAGGAAATTCAATAATTCACTGGTACGGCAAAAACTTTTGAAATTTTTACACAAAATTGATACACAAATTCACCACGTTTTCCTAATTTTCCAGAATTTTTAGAGTTACAGAAGTATGCGAAGTTTTCAGATTGCTACAGACTGTTGTGTTTTTGACAGGTTATGTTTTCTATGTGTTGTTTGCTTATTTTGATGCATCTATGGCTAGTATCGGGGGGGGGGGGGTATGAACCATGGAATATTTGGAATACAGTAGATAATAGCAATATAAAATTAGAATAAGATCACAACAGTACCTTGAGTGGTTATTTGCTTTGTTTTACTAACGGAGCTCACGAGATTTCTGTTGAGTTTTGTGTTGCGAAGTTTCAAAGTTTTCGGTAAGAATTTGATGGACTATGGAATAAGAAGTGGAAAAAGCCTAAGCTTGGGGATGCCCAAGGTACCCCAAGAAAAAAATTCAAGGACGGCCAAGAGCCTAAGCTTTGGGATGCCCCAGGAAGGCATCCCCTCTTTCGTCTTCATCCATCGATAACTTCACTTGAGCCTATATTTTTATTCACTACATGATATGTGTTTTGCTTGGAGCGTCTTGTATGAAATGAGTCATTGATTTTTAGTTTGTCACAATCATCTTTCCTGTACACACCTTTTGAGAGGGACATGCTTCCATCGTGATTTATTAGAATACTCTACATGCTTCACTTATATATTTTGAGCTAGGCAATTTTGCTCCAGTGCTTCACTTATATCTTTTTAGAGCACGATGATGGTTTTATTTTATAGAAATTGTTGAACTCTCTTGCTTCACTTCTATTATTTTGAGAGTCTCTAAAACAGCATGGTAATTAGCTTGGGTTATGAATTTAGTCCTAATATGATAGACATCCAAAGTAGGTATAATAAAAGCTTCCATACGATAAATGTGATCGTTTAGAGATATGAGGATGGTAATATTAGAATCATGCTAGTAGTAAATTGTAGGGTAGAGAAAATAATTGTGTTAAGGTTCGTGATTCCCGTAGCATGCACGTATGGTCTCCAAAAAGTGCAACCAAAATGAAATGCTTGTGTCTTGATTGTTCACCTTTGTGTGAAGGTCGGGGGCGCGCGATGGTTAACTCCTACCAACCTCCCCCCTAGGGGCGGGCGTAGTAGTACTTTTCTTCGAGGGCAAATAAATCTATTGCAACAAGTATGTGAGTTCTTTATGACTAATGTTGAGTCCATGGATTATAAGCACTCTCATTCTTCCACCTTGCTAGCCACACTAGTGTCGTGCAACTTTCGCCGCTGCATAAAACCCTCCTTATACCACCAGTACGCGTCGGTGCTATACAAACGGTTTTTAACCCCTTTCCGCAATGGCATTTGGAACCGTCGCCTAGTGAGTGACGACGATAGAGGGGTCCTTCCCAGACGACCCAGAAACCGTTGGGGATAGGGACCCTACAGTACTCCTACTCGTTTCTTCTCGCATTGCCATCGCAGTCGGTATTTTGTGGTGCTACGTTTACGATGCACGGCCAATCACAAACGATTCACTATTATAGAACATGTATGATAAGCATACAATCACACACATTCACTTTTCCCAACCCATATGCAATAAATAATTAAGAAGATTAGCTAAACGTCGCACGAGTGTCGGACAAGGTTACAAAACGTCGGACCGTTGTAACATCGTCGTACACGACAACTATCGCACACGCTATTCTGTGGTGCAACGTTTATGATGCATACTTCATCAGAAACAGTTCATGGTTGTGAATTGTGTACGATAAGGTAACTAATACAAATGTTTAGTTTGCCCGCACCGTTTGTGATATTGTCTGACATCGCACACGCTTCGCAAATGGCAACTGTGCGCTTGCACACGTTTCCTCTCCGTGAATCGTCTCGGATTATGGTGTATATCACAAACATTTGTGTTTTACCAACCATGTGTGCCGTAACAACCAGGAGAGTGTAATTTCACTATAAATTAATTGCTGCTATTTCAAATTGTACCAGATTTTAATTTGAATTTGAATGTATGCTACAACTTTATTCATATCCATCAGGTTCAAACAACCAATGCATTATTCGATTCATAGGTACATATGTTCAAGAATTACATAATAACCAAATAAATAATGATGAACCACAATTGTATACTTTTACTATTAAAGACGGTAAAGAAAGAGGCGAAATACATTTTGGTTGCTGAACAAGGTGAAGCAGAATGCCCATATTGTGCCCTCCTCCATGCAGAAGGCACGCACGACTCTAGTCCAACCCCTTGTGATGGCTGACCGCCCATCCTTCACGGTCTTTATGAAAACATCTAGATAATCATCGTGTTCTGGTAGAAATACTTTAACCTTTGCATGCCCACCAATCATGTAGTTGAGAGGTAATCTTGACTAAACTGCTTTGGCAACCACTGCAAAGGAAAAAGATTTAGACATTGTCATCTAACACAACTCATTATTGGCAGTAACAAGAAGGCTGCAGAGTTCTTACTTACCATCCTACAGTTCGCTTTAGTGTTGGATAAAGTGTAAACAAATAGTTTAATTGCCATCTTTGGACCCATTTTCTTAACAATCTTTATTAGCTTCCTCACTTGATGTTGGTTCATCGATATCTCCTTGCCCCATACACAGAAAGGGTCGAAGCGCGGATCTTTACCAATGACATATGTACCTAAAAGCACCAAGTTAATATCAGAAGCTAAACAACAATTTCACAATGATAGAGTACAACACTCTTTTATAATACTCCCTCTCTTCCTAAATATTTGTCTTTCTAGCGATTTCTAGAAGTGACTACATATGGAGCAAAATGAGTGAATCTACACTCTAAAATATGTCTATATACATCCGTATGTGGTAGTCCATTTGAAATCTCTAAAAGACAAATATTTAGGAACGGCGGGAGTATCTTATAACATACAATATACTCACATATTAGATGAATTAACATCTTATATTATGAGCCGGAAAGAGTTTAGTGCATTCTTACAAATTATCAACTGATTAACTGTTGCTGTATCCATGGGTTACAGGTAGTTTGAGCTAGTTCGGGCTCAAATAGCCGTAAAGTATATCTAAACATGAGGGCTAGTTTGAACTAGTTGCATCTATAACCCACCCAAAAAACTATCCAACCCAAGAGGTGCTAATTGGAGCTAGTTCTCCTAGTGCATTTATTGTCAATCTAACCCTACCATCCAAACAACTCTATGGATGGAGTTAGTTCAGGGTTAGTCATGAGCTAGAAACTAACTCTAACCTCTAGCTAAGTTGAGTATCCAAACAGGGTTATGTTTTTATTGTTGTTGTTGTTGCTCTTCTACATATATCTAGACATCATTAGAACATTAAGGTAACACTCTTCCTTGTTGCTATGTAGCCTAGGATTGTAAATTTAGACATTAAGTACAGTGCATGTTGCTATGTAGCCTTAGATATATTACATATGTCCCTAGTTAACCTAACGATAAATGGGTTGCAGATATATTCAATTAAAAGTCTGATTCATCAATTAGTCCCTTATCAGCCCCCGGCCTATATGGTACCAGCTACCGATATCTTGAACAGTGAGCAGATATAAGCCATGAGATGGAACTAACCTCGATGGAAAACAACAGTCGTTCCCAAAATTTTCCTATGTAGGTACATCAAGAAGCATGTTAAGCACAACAGGCTAAACATCAACCAAAATTATCCATGGCAAAATAATCTCCAAAAGACAGCTTCAGTGTGCAGGTTTAAGCATGCTAGCAAAGCAAAACAAGTGGAAAGGTGTGTTAACTGCAACAGGCCTAACATTAAACAACAAGCAAAAATAGTAATTCAAACAGGTATTGTGCCGGTCTAAGTACACTTGTTATTGTTAAATAAAAATGGAAATGCGTGTTAACTACAAGATGCAGCAACCAAATGTAGTCATTCATAGTGGTATTGTTGAAACTGGTACTGATGAAATTGAACTGCACAGTTCATACTTGCACATATAGAACATCACGTTGTGAATAACTGGAATAAACAAGGCATACTATGAACAACCAAAGATAGCATTTGAAACTGGACATATGCTAACTACAAACAACCGAACAATAAAAAAACTTTAAAAGAGGAATATGCTAGCTATAATAGGCTTAATAGCAAGCAAATATATGGATTCCTATTGATCTGTTTAAAACTAGATTGATGAAATGTACTGCATGGTAAATAATTACACATATAGAGCATCACGTTGTGAACAACTGAAAGAAACAAGGCATACTGGAAACAACCAGATATAGCAATTAAAACTGGACATATTCTCACTACACTACAAAAGGGACTCGACAAAACAAATCATGGGTTTCCCCCTGTGAAGAGTCACGGCAAAACAAATCATGAGTTTCCTCACTTGTCACTGAAAGGGTCGTTCCCGTGGGAAGAGCATGGACCCTGGATGCGCTCCATGTTGTCGCAGATGGGCTCCTTCCCCTTGGAAGAGAACGATTGTAGGGTGCCCTCCCTGATGTCGTAGACGGGCGCTTTCCCCTTGGAAGAGCAGATGGGCTCTTTCCCCTTGGATGAGCGGGAGAGGGTGCCATCCTCGTGGTCGCTGTCGATGAGGTCTGACTTGAAAGCAGTGGATCCCAAGCCAGCGTCGCAGAACGTGTCCTTTAGAAATGACAAACAGGGCTCGATGGAGATGTAGGATGGCAAATTGTTGACAGTGAGCCAGAGGAGATCAGTGGCGGGGCCATGGATGAGACCGACGGCGGTTGAACCCGAGGGGTTGGGGGTGGGCCACTTAACCTGTGACATGGCCCGCCTAAGGTCGTCGCTATCGATGAGCTCGATGTCGTAGCCGGCGGCCGAGACATGCTCGCATACTCTAGCCTGCTGCGTGAGTGACTGCCGCTAGTAATGGTCATCAGCTTCCTTGGCAACGTCAGGCAAAGAGACCCCGATACACCTCTTTTGGGCCAGTCGCTCCACGGGAAGCGTAGCCGGGCTAAGGCTGTGACGCTCTGGAGTGGGGGATGGGGATGGGGATGGGGATTTGTGGGAATGGGGGCGTTTGGCAGGCGTCATCTAAGAAACTCCGGGCGGCCTGGGTATGGAGATCGGTGGGTAAGCTGCACGGGAAAAACGGCATATGTTGACAATGTAGGCCTTGCGGCACCGGCGGCAAGGACCTTGCTAGGGTTTCGAGCGAGGGAGGGGCTGTGTGTGTGCGCGCACTCCTAAGGAGGTTTT
>LR738710.1:522335768-522370564 GCA_902687465.1 Secale cereale
CCCCCCCCCACACACACTTTCAGTCAGCACGCTAGAGAGGCATATCTCACCAATATGGATCGTAAAACGGACCAAGAATAATGCACCTTGGTCGTACAACCTATCTCTTGTTGTTGGTCAAAGTGATGGCCGTCAATGCGACCCCGGAGATGGGCTAGTTCGCCAATAATCACACAAGTAGCTAGCCCCCTAATACAACCATTGCATGCGTGTGGCCCAAACATATGTATGAAGAGGTGTGTTTGAGTAACAATGGAACAAATTTGATGTGGCCCCGTGATTTCGAACTAGAAATCCCCACACTGATTGAGGGTTAGGTTGACGATGCATATGTATGTTACACCACACTTCAAGCCAACAACGGGGATTCTTGCATCCATGTGTGCATAGTATATGCGCTCAAACTTAAGGTCTGAATCTCACCATGACCTATACTACAATAACACGAACCAAATGAAGAATCCGCCAAGGTAACATATCTTGTTGTTGGTCATGGTGATAATGGATGTCCACACGGGCCCACGAATATATAGGCTTGTCACCACTAACCACGCGAGGGAGTGTACTGTTCGAAGGCAACCACTACATTAATATGTATTGAATACCATTTCACAACATTGTTGTGGCGCGTGCGTCAAAAGTTGTACACTAGCTCCTCACACAGAGCGAGATCGGTTCATGATGTGCCGTTGTACTAGCCACTTCGACTCGATGGGAGGGATTCATGCGTACACATGCATATGTGTGTGCTCAAACTGTATCATGCATACATGTCATCCCATAGCATGACCTATATATATATACCATCTTACAAGCAAAAATAATAATCCCCTCCTAAGTCAAATTAACCTCTCTTGTTGTCAGGCAAAAAGTAGCGATGGACCAAGCGGGTCCACTGATGGAAAACATCGATATCGCTGATAACAGCTTAAGTGGATGCGAGAGGACAACCGCCACCGCTTTGTATGTGGGCCAAACATATATATATGTTGAATACCCAAAATGCACAACTTTGATGTGCCACATGCCTCAAAAACTATAAACCATGCACCGACACAGAGCGAGGTTCATGAAGGGCACTACATATGATGGTCTCCTTCCCCCCTCTTCACCGCATACTATATGCTCCTGCCGTAATATGTACAACCCAAAAGAATCCTAATCGATGGTGAAATTAATTAACCTCTCTCGATGTAGGTCAAAGTGGTGCATGCATGCATCAACGATGTCCTCTTGGGCCCACAGATGGAAGCATCACACGTGAGTGTTCTAGCTAGGATAACCACTGCGTGCATGCATGTGGCCCAAAGAGGTGTTGTGTGATGTTTGAATAGCTAGTTTCACAATTTTGATGTGGCACGTGCCTCGGAAACCAAAAAGTTCCGACACTGAGTGAGGTGTACTTGTTCACGGACGCGTACGTATAGTATATATGCTAGTCCCCTCCCACCTCTTCGACGCGTACTATATCCCACCATAACACAAACAAAAAAGATTCTACCTTGCTGGTCAAATTAATGTCACTACCGGCTGTTCGTCAAAGTGATGGACGACGACCTCGTGGACCCACAGAAAGTGTCACACGCGAGTATCGAGTGTCGTGTAGGACAACCATCGACTGCATGTGGCAAAAAAATGTAGGTATGAAAGGGTTGTGTAATGTTTTAAATAACGATTTCATGACTCTGATGTGGCACTGGCCTACCTAACAAAATGGTCAACCCACACGATGGCTCACAACTCGTAGTGTACTGCGAGCCACCCACCACCCCCAGACGCACTCACCCACACACACACACACCGCGAATCCACCGCAACTACGATGCATGTTAAATTAATTATCCTGTGGTGAACATATGTTACCCAAGGAGGGAAGTTTTAATTTTGAAATAATCACAGAGATCATTAAGACGTTTTAGTACATTAATTGATAGATTTTCTGTGGATATAATGTGCAAAAATCAAATTTGAGCTACATGCACACATGACAGTGCACCAAAATGGATTACAAAAACACATGTGTCTCACTGGGTGCATGTTTACTCCCCGTGCAACAAGTTTCAAACATTGAGAATCTTGATTTTTAAATTCTAGTTCATCGAAAACTTATTTGAAGTTCATGAAACTTATCGTGTTGTCATATGGACACCAATACAAAGTGGCATTGTACTTTTTTTTGTAAAATTTGAGACCAATTTTGATGTAATCTTTATCTAATTACAAATGGGAGATTATTAATAATTGAGAACCAGCATCCCAAATGGATTATTTATTCAAACCGTGAGTGTTAGATCAACAATGGATACGTGCCATGCTTCCGTTAAGCAATAAAGCGGCAGCATTAATCATCCAAATAGAACAACAATATATGTGCCGCAGCGCGAACCGTGTGCCGTGAGAGCACGCGCGAGTTGACGGGATGCATGCGAGTAGTCCGCCGTGCAGGCAGACGGGGAGGCGTGCGTGCAGTTGTGTGAATTGACTAAGGCATGCTAACTGCACAGTGTCGCCGGGAGGCGTGCGAGTAGCTGTATGAAACTTTGGTAGGGATGCCAGCAGTCCGGTGCGCAGGCTCACCGGGAGGCGAACCATCGGTTTGACCGCCGCCTGCCTCTCTCCCACAACTCCCACTACTCCATATTAATGGTTCACCCAAGCGGCCACACCCCCCATCCTCGCCACACACACACAATCCTCTCTCTCCGTGCATCCTCGACGCCGCTCTAAGTCCTCAAAGCCGTCAGTGTATGAGGATGTCGCCGAAGCGCCCCATCGGAGGGAGTGGCGACGCAGGGGCTGCTAAAGCACTGGAGCATGACATGGAGATGGAGACAGAGGTTGCCGTCACCGCCGGCAAGTTATCGCTGCATCCTGACGTTGTTGACCGCATCGAGCTTCCACAACCATAGGTGGAGTTCCACACTGACTCTAGTGACAACCACTCCGGCAATGACTCCGACGATGATGGACAGTTGGTTAGTCATCTATACCCATTTATGTGTCAAATAGATCATAGGATTTCTTCGGTTACTCCTGCCTCCCCCTTTTTGGAATAGAAATCATATGGTTATGTTCTCCCAATCCATGAAATCAGAGTAATTTTCGTTTGATCCGTGTAGTGTATTGATTGTTTGAATGGTACAAGTGATAAGTGATTAGTTGTTTCATCTATGCAAATGATTTCTGCTAGTAATCCGACTAAGGTTATTGTTCGTGCTAATAATTCCTAGCAAGGACTTGACAATTGATTTTGAATGACCTACATATGTTTGTGCCATTATTTTCTTCAAGATTGGTCTGTACATATACAAATGTGCTTAACAAATCGAACCATAATCTCTGGATATGTATAAATAAATAGCCATAAATTTCTAATCTTACTTCACGGCATGTAATCATTAATTTAATGGAAATTTTTGGCAACTGAAAAATGTTCGCTAGAGATTAGTTTGTAGCCATTAATTTGACGCCACATTTTTTTACTATTTGTATAGGTGTTGTCCGATGATGTGGACAGCGAGGATGAAGATGTCTAGAGAAGGTACAAGAGGCAAATCCTGAGGGAGCTTTATGTGGGAATGCATAGCAAGCGTATTAGGACCTGGAACGGCCTATCGATGCCCATTTTTCTACCACAAGCATCATGACGTGTATCAAAGTGTTCTGCGCATGCAAGAGGACGGGGCATTGGCTCCTTCAAGCAGAAGTATTCCCGCAGGGTGGAGCACGATGTGTACGCCGAGTACCTGGAGAAGCTTCAGGATCATGCCGGCATGTGAGATGAGATGTGGGATCGAACTATGTACGCTTGAGCAATGTTTAATGATGGTTGAACTATGTACTTATGGTTGAACTATGCTTGTGTACATGTACGCTTATTATCTATGTCAGAGTATGTTTAATCTATGTTTACTTATGTCTAACCGTGGGATATGGATGCAACCAGTTCAGCTGATGGAATCTACCTCTATCTTGGTTTATTGGCCCCCTTTGTAAGTTGTGTTAAATTTTGACCAAAGGCTTAACAGACAAAATGTTAGTGCATGTCAGCAAAAATTATATAGTTGGAAGGGTATTTGAGCATAGTGTTCAATGATATAATGTTTGGTGACATGCATAAACAATTCTTAGTTAAATATTTGGTCAAAATTTGGTAAAAATTACAAAGGGGGACCAATAAACCAGGACGGAGGTAGTACTTCAATAACACATGGTTCCCAAAATTGGAACCATGTGCAATGACTTTCATTTTGCATGTTGCGTCAATCACACACGGTTCCCAAAATTGGAACCGTGTGCAATGACTCTCATTTTGCCTGTTGCGTCAATCCCACACGGTTCGCTCTAGCAAACCGTCGCCTCCAAAATTCTTTGTGGGACGGAAAACCCTCACCACTCAATTCAAAAAAGAAAAAAGAAAACCCTCACCATCCCCACGTCACAAAAACACTCACCCCGCCTGCCACCCCCTCCGATCCCCATTCACACCTGCACATGCTCCTTCACGTCTATGCCATGGCACCGCCTATCGTAGCGGTAAACAGTTCGCTCGACCGTTGCCATCAAGGTTGTCAGAATCGCGATTCTATTATACGATTCTACGACTTTACGATCCAAACTAACCCCTATGATTCTACGATTTTAGTTCATAGAATCTACGTTTCTACGATCCCAATAGTGAAGATTCTATGATTTGCGATCCTACCATCTGAGGTCCGATCCGATTCAAAATCACGATTCTGACAACCTTGCTTGCCATCGCCGCTAGGCTGCCGGCAAAGCCCACCGAATTTCGCCATTTCGCTTGCCGCCGCCTATCGGCATCGACTTTCTCGACGCTGCTCGCGGTCGACACAGCTCAGCTCGGTTGGGAATCTGCCGTACTATGGGTTCTTTCTCATGGACGGCAAGGTAACTATTTCAATGAGATATTATCTCATCTCTTATCCCAGTTCATCTGCCTCCTTTAATCACCCGGCGGAAATCGCCGTGAATTCACTTTTACTTGAGCTGATTTGAGGGTTTTCTTTCATTCATAGAATGTACAGTGCGCCGACACATCAGGACTTTGCGACCTCCGCCAGAGATCCCATCTCACTGTACCAGATCGCTTGATGACGCCCGCGATATGTTCAATCTCATCCTAAATCAGTTGGCATGGCCTACTTTCCTGAACATATTCTAAATATTGCTACATTTGGATAAAAGGTGCCACATGCACCATATACATTAAAGGGGATTTCCCCACTCTTCTTTCTATATTAGGAAAATTAATGATGTATTGTTCTTTCGATTACTCTCATGTTTCCATGAAATCATGTTTACCCTATCTGTTTAATTATATAATTTCTCCTTATATTTCAACTGTTGTACAGTTCTTTCAATTTGAGCCCATATTTGCATGTTACCATATTTTCTTTAACAATCCTACCATTTTCTGCAGTGCATCCCTTATTATGCAATAGATTATGTAGTGCACGATCTTTCCCTTTACATAGATCAAGACTGCACGGATACCATACTTCACACAAACCATGGATTTACAATCGTTGCTACTGTAAGACTTGATGAACATGATGACTCCTATTTTGGCATCGGCTTTTGGAAAGAAATTTCTAAGTTTTAGCACTAAAATTGCACTGCACATAAAAGGGCCTGGTCATGAGATATATGCTAACTTCCGTGACAAAATCATCCGTCCAGATTTTGTTTGAAGTAAGTTTTCTTTTCAACTATCTGCATGTTGACTTACCCAGCAATGTCAAATGAATTGTGTAGTATTTAAGCGACCAATTGGTATTCCCTTTTCTTACTATATTCCTACCTAATAACTTCGAGTTACCAATACACTTTTCTGTTGCCCTGTTTTAACTAAATATTCCCTGTACTCCCATTTCTATCAGAAAGCACCGATGACAAGGAGACTCTGGAGGTGGAGAACAGGGCTACCAACGAGCGGAGGCGGAGCGAGCTAGAACCGCAAGCAACTCCAGCAGGCCTAGACTTCATCATTAGCCTCCTCGATGATATGTTGACAGTCAACATATCCCTCCTCCCAACCAAATATGGGGCACGGACAACCGTACTTTCCCGATGGTGGCGCCCCCTATGGAACTCCGGCCCTCTCGACCTCATCGACACCCATGAGCTCTGCCATGGCTATCGCAAAAGCTTGGATGCGTTCTCCAAGATCCTTGGCAGTCACCTTGCCCCAACCAGAGGCCTTAGAATGGGAAAGTTCCGTTCCAATGGCAAGGACCGAGCCAAGCTTGACGACTGGTTCTGATCTCCTGCCCTAGATCAACTCGAGTAGCTCACTTTTGATGATGGGCATATGTGGTTGCTGCCAACGTCCGCAGTCCGCCTCACACCCATGCTGCGCGTCGCCAAGTTGAGGAACTGCCATCCCCCTCAATGACGCGCCCGCTCTTATTCTACCACGACCGAAGTACCTCGAGCTCGTCGCCATCTGCCTCTCAAATGGTGACATGGACGCATGCTCTGTGGCTGTACTGCACTCGAGTACCTTCGTCTTCAGGCGATCAATGGGTTGAGTACCTTCCACATCACCTCCATGACTCTCCGGACTATTTATGTGTGTTGCTGGTGCGGCAGGAAGACGTCACAAGATGTGTACCACGGTATGGTCATTGAGGACACACCTGCACTTGAGAGATTACTTGTAGTTGATCAATAAGGTCCAACAAGAATCAACGTCATTTCCGCGCCGAAATTGACAGTGGTGGGCTACTCTTCTGACAAATACTCCAAACTTGTTATTGGATCCACACCCGTTCAGGTACACCAGCCGCCTTCTACCTCTCCTTCTACAAATTAACATTATTTATAATTTTGAAGACGTTTGTTCGTGTGTCATTCAGAAAATGATTCTGACAAGCTTAACCCCGAAACTGTGCATAGTGAAGGTCTTGGCACTAGAATCTATCGGCCCGAACCTGGAGCAAGTTGTTAGTTTCCTGAGATGCTTTACATGCCTGGAGAAGCTATATATCGAGGTGATGTTCCTTTCCTATTAAATGTTAACCATAAGGGAGTTCAATTTGTGACACTTTTTTCCAAGTTTACAATGAAACTGTACTACGATTTCTGAAGGATTCTTTTGGAGGATTTTAGTACATACATGTTCCACCCTCCATTTTGGTTACTTGATCCATATGGTTACAATCAATAAGCATTTCTCCTTTGGATTCATCTGTACTAGTTATCTTAGGGAACTTTTCATCCACTCCAACCTCTTGTGAAGAAGGCTACATTTTTCTAGAATGTAATCAAATGCCCATGTTAATCATGTCAGACTGAAGATGGCATGTTAGTGCATTTTACAAATCCTGCAAACCAAATAGGCATGCAGTAATGTTCAAAACTGCATGTAGGCACTAACACGTTTTCTTCTTTTGCAGATAAGATTAGTACCAATGGTGGATAATGTGATACAATATAACAATAACGTCGAATGCCTAGATTTGCATCTCTTAGAAATTACTTTGAACTCCTATCGAGGGACCTTACCGAAGATTATATTCGCCAGGTTCTTTGTTGTCAGAGCAAGGGTGCTGAAGGTAATGAGGTTTGCCCTATATTTATTTCGCAAAAATGAATGGTTTGTTGATCTGTGTCGGCGCCTGCGGCTGAATGTAATAGGCTCCAAAAATGCTGAATTTCATTTTGGAACTTCAGATGACAGAGTAATCGGAAGTCATCGTGGTAACCCCATACATGACTTCTCAGTGGCTGACTCCTTTGCAAAAATGGTGTGGTTTCAAAACCAGACTAAATAGTGGTAATGTTAGTTTGAACCTCTCTGATATCCATGTTCAGCGGATCAGCGCGAGCGTTTGCAGCTGATGAGCTGAATTTCATTTCTAATATTAGTTTGAACCTTGTAATGTTCGAATTTGAGCCATATAACTCTGGAATTTGAACCTTGTAATATTTTGAGCTTTTGTGGTACAATCGTTGAAATGGCATCGTATGAGACTCGTATAATGGTAGCACTATTTTGACCTTAATATGCAATGGTCTTAGATTTTATTAACCATTCATGAATCTGTTTACCTTGTCGATCTCACATCACATGATCTGTATAGCTAACTCGACTGCGATCTTTGACATTATTGCACACAGTTGGTTTCTTCCATCGTGTGACCTATAGAGCGCAGAATTAATTATCGCACTTGAGTGTCCATCATCACCATTCTGTGTAACTTTGACCTTATCACCGACGGGTAAATTTATGACCGAAGTCATTCCACACACTTCATTTTTACTAAGCTTTTTTCCAATAAACGCCTATGATTTGTCCCTCTTCTAGTTGACGCATGGCCAAACTAGCCGCGCGGGAACGTTGCGCGGTAAACTGCGCGGTAGCGCGGGAACAGGCTCACCGACGATACATTTGGCGCCTCTTCGAGCCCACGAGTGCGGTGCAGTGTTGTCAAGCATGCACTGGAATCCTCCGCTATGAACGCTGTGACAAGACATGACGATTACAGGCCGGCCAGCGCCTATTTATTACAACGGTCAACCTTTCGATCATGTCCCACCATTGCAAGAAGCACACCCACCACGAGAAATTCCTTAGAGTGTATCATGCGCGGCTCCAATGGCGCTCCGAGCAGCTGCCGACGATGAGCAGTAGTTCACCATGCATGCCGCGGTGGACACCCGCAGAAGGTTCATGGAACTCTCGTTAGTTTACACCAATGACCCGGTCTAGGTGGAGCACTCCATCCACATCATGGAGTTGTTGCTTGCCGAGGAGTAGTACAAGGTGGGCGGGTTCGACCTCGAGTACACCCCCGCTCGTGCTGGGTCTCGTCCCAAGGTCACCGTCGCCTAGATGTGCGTGCGCCACCATGTCCTTGTTGTCGGCATTCTGGGAATGGGGGTACCCAGACTTGCGTTCAAGCGGCCAGTGGCGCGGCTCCATCGACGGCCTAGTACGACCCAGTTTCAGCAACCATAGCTCAAGACCCTCGTGAGGGGCCAAGCCTCGCGAGGCGGCCGATGGCAAGGTCTCCCTTGGGGCAACCTCTCTAGGATGGCTCCCGAGGAGTGGAGATATCTATGCAAGGTGTTCCTCGTGAGGTTCACGTGACGTGAGCAATGACGACAAAAGCCAGGCGGGTCCCAGCGGGCGCAGTGTACCAGTTTTCACTTTGGTGCTAAGGGGGCAAGCGCAGGCGTGGAGTCCCGAGGAATCAAGCAAAGGTTTCCATATCGGTGCAACATGACCAAGGACTGTCAGGACGGCAGAGTGGAGGTCATCATGGAGCCCAGCACGTTGTCACCTCTAGAGCCTTTGGCAGGCGAAGACCACTTTTGTCAGGATAGCTTGTACTAGTTGTTCCCCTTCAAATTTGGCCGTTGTGAGATCCCTTCCCACTGGTATTTGGGAAGAGGGCCAAGGCCACTATAAATAAGACCTAGCCACCACCATAGAGGGGGATCTGATCTCTCGGCTCATCTGATTTGAGACCAGATCCATTCTACCCAGACCACACCACAAGCTCATCAGAGCCCAAGAACACCTCTCCAGCGAAGGTTGTTCAACCCCTGTACTAGTTCATCCTCAGCCCCACGAGGTAATCCACCACACACACTGGAGTAGGGTATTACACCGCAAGGTGGCCCGAACCAGTATAATCCTCTGTGTCCCGTGTTCTTTGAGTTTGTGAAGCTAGGTTGTGGAATCATAGGGCGAGAGCGTTGGGCAGAGAGTGTTCTTCATGCGCATCCTAGAGTTCGAACCTCTCAAGGGTTTGCAGAACCCGATATTCAACATTTGGCGCGCCAGGTAGGGGTGCGCTCAAGCCTCTCTTCCATCTCAACTCACCGCCGCCCAACGACCCCGATGGCCGACGATGCAAGGGCTCATGGCGACCACTGGGCTGCCTGGCCCGCCCTGGCGGCTCCGTCCACTCAGGAAAATCTCAACTCCGTGCTCTAGGCGGCCCGTACGCTGCCCAACGCCGCTGGACGCGGGAGGCGTGGAGCGGCGCCCTCCGCCCTCGCCCCACGGCGCACGCGCGCTGCCGCGCGTTCTTCAGGCTACACTGCAGCAACGACACCACACACCAGGTGGGAGTAGGCGAACATGCGGGCCACGCTCATCGTGGCGCGGGAGGTGCTACAATGCAGGTTGGCTGAGAGAGGCCGTGATGTGCTGCTGGAGCGCTTCGCCGAACTACTAGATGCGCAGCCTGCAGAGGTACGCCACCTTTCTGCTCTAAGCCCACGCCCCAGGTTGTGTCGGAAGCGTGGGCAAGGCCCTAGAGAATGCACGTGTCCCCTGGAGCCCTAGGAGGACCAGACGGCACAACATGGACCCTAGCGCAGCCGGCCCTACCTCTGCAGCGCCATCACCAGGAGTGGCAGCAGCAGGCGGTCTATCGCGAGGACATGTCGGGCTGCCACCCGACGGACACCGGGGCCATGTGCCACGGTTAGTGGCTAAAGGTGCATGGCACCCAGGTGATGGCTCCGGCAGGGCAACCACGGAAGCCTACGTGCCTCCCATGGTGAACCTGGAGTACACACCGGGGGAAGGCCTTGAGTTGTTCCCCGAGCCAGGATGGTACGACGGGACGCCCGAAGCGAAGGCCTCCCGTGAGTCGCCCGAAGGCTTCGCCGACCCCTTCGGCGATGACGACGTCAGGGTACAACCAGTATCTCGGGAGCAGGCGTACACTAACCATGGGCTGCAAGACAACGAGCCTACGGCGACGGTCGGAGGCCCCAGATCGGCGGCTCCACTCCAGGCGGGAGTGGCGCTCGCGGGGCTGCGCGGGAGGAGCCTGGAGCTAGGGCCTTCCCTGCGCCGCATGGAGCAAGGCGCCGCACGGAGGTAGGTCCTCTGCCGGGGGAGGCGCCGGTGGGCCCTCACCCCCCCTGGCAGAGAGCCCGTGGTCGCCGAGGTCGTCGCTAGCGTCCCCCTTGCCCCTTGGTCTCATCCTGGTTTTCGGTCGCCCCAACGGTGGTCGGGGGTAGCGCAGGGCGGGGCCCTCGCCTGGCGATATGAAGCAAGGGTCATGCCTGTGAAGGTCTCCACCCATGACACTCTCACGTAATAATGAGTGGGGTTGTACACGCCCCAGAGTCTCGAGAGAGATGCCCTCAGGCCTCGAGTGCTCCCACCCACGTCCTAGTGGAAGCACCATGCGCCGCGCTGGCCGTCGACACTGTCCCATAATGACTATGCTCACAGCCAGTGAACGCACTTAGCTCCGCGCTGGTGGAAGCCAAGAAGACTAGCTAGGTGCCGGACGCAGCCATTTGCTTTCGTCCCCTTTTCTGTAACTCGATTCGCTGCGCTTTTTGAATTAAACTTGGAGTCTCTTTTCTGCCAAGCTAGGGGAGAATCATCTCGTGTTCGTGTTGATTTCTTGCATTTTGGTTGCATGCTTTATTTCGAGGCTCGTGTCTGCTACCCCTCCCATAGCGAGCACCTCGCAGGCGGAACTGGGTGTGGTCTCGGCACGTCAACCCCGCTCGGGCAAGCCCGGGAGGCGGTGAGCACCCCAGGATCAGGAGTACCATCGCCACACGTCACCACGCGCACACCCTGCCATAACCTGGCATTCTCTCCTCGCGAGGCTCCCTCGGGCGAATATGCAGGCCCCTCAAGAGGCCTAAAACCTGGTGGGCCACCACGAGGCTCCCCTCAAGAGGAAGACGCATCAGCCACCTTAGACGCGCCTAAGGCCTGCTGGGGTCAAGGTGAGTCTTAGCCACTACCCTGCTCAGGGGCTCACGAGTCCGGAAGGCAAGTTTGAAGTCTAGCTTAAAGGTAGAACGTTAATTTACATGTGCGAGGGGGGACACCCCTTCAAAATACTCTCACGCCCCGTGGGGCTGTGTCCAAGTCTTCCTATACAGGTTCAAGGGAACAAATGCGGGCTCAACTGGACGTGATGCTCACGGCGACGCCTTGGTCGCTCTCGTACGCGCTGCTGCCGCAATCGCTAGCGTCGTCTTCACAGCCGTTCACTGCGCCATCTCCGTCCGCTACAACCATCACCTCGTCGTCTTCGGTGGCGAACGCCCTGACCAAAGCATCCACATGGTCATCTACCCAGTGCGCCAGGTTGTCCCGTATAGCCACGGGCACTAGGGCTATGGCGGCGTTGAAATCGAAGTGAGGGTCGAGAATTTGAAGATGACTAAAGACGCGCGAGAATGCACACACAAGGAGGCCCTGACCCTTCTCCTCGACGATCTCGCGAGCCCTCGCGGCCTGGCCCTCTAGGCGCATCATGACTTCAGTAAAGAAGCAGAGGTGGTCGGCGTAATCCTCCGCGTTGGGGTGTGGGATGCTCTCCTCGCAGATGGCTCCCAGCGCCCGGTTAGCCCTCACCCTGAGAGCCTGGAGCATGGGGGGGTGTGCTCGCCCTGCAGTGTCTACCGGCGAAAAGCCTCCTCCCTGTCCTGCTGCATGAGGGACGCGACATAATTGATTTGTTGTTGGAGCAGGGCCAGGTCAGCCAGAGAAGAGGTCTGGGCGGACACGACGGCCCTCTCGCTCTGCTCCACCTTGGTCAGCCTTATCCTGAGGGCGGCGGTCCTGCCCTCGGCTTCTTCCTTCAGGAGTTTCAGCTTCAGGTCATACTCATTGACATCGACGGCCATGGTCACTTGGCGCTCCCTTGTTTCCAACCGCGCAAGCTCAAGGCTGCGCTCCAAGGCCTCCTACATAAGCGCCTTCTCACGCTCCTGGATCTCCATCTCTTTGGAAGGCGCCCCCTCATCGATGCGAAGACTGCCCTGCGCGCCTCGACCTGCTGCTCGAGGGAGGCATTCAAGGCCTGAAGCTCCCGTTGGCGCTCCTCGGCGACCTCGCAGCAGCGATCCACCTTCCTAGCCTCCTCCAATACCCGGGCACTAGCCTCATGTGCAGTTGTGAGGGAAACCTTGGCCTTCGCACTGGCGCGCTCGTGATGAAGACGCCTGAGGTTGATTGCCACCTTCAACCGACGCCATTCGTCCGCCAGCCGAAGCCCCTCCGTCTCTAGGCGGGCGTCGACATCCACAAGCTCTTCCTCGAGCTGGCTCAGCGTACCCATCGCCTCCCGGAGGGCTCCCACCCACGTCCTAGTGGAAGCACCATGCGCCGCGCTGGCCGTCGACACTGTCCCCTAATGACTATGCTCACAGCCAGTTGAATGCACTTAGCTCCGCGCTGGTGGAGGACAAGAAGACTAGCTAAGTGCCGGACGCGGCCATTTTCTTTCGTCCCCTTTTTTGTAACTCGATTCGCCGCGCTTTTTGAATTCAAGTTGGAGTCTCTTTTCTGCAAAGCTTGGGAGAATCTTCTCGTGTTCGTGTTGATTTCTTGCGTTTTGGTTGCATGCTTTATTTCAAGGCTCGTGTCTGCTACCCCTCCCATAGCGAGCACATCGCAGGCGGAACTGGGTGTGGTCTCGGCACGTCAACCCCGCTCGGGCAAGCCCGGGCGGCGGTGAGCACCCCAGGATCAGGAGTACCATCGCCATGCGTCACCACGCGCACACCGTGCCATAAGCTGGCATTCGCTCCTCGCGAGGCTCCCTCGGGCGAATCAGCAGGCCCTTCAAGAGGCCTAAAACCTGGTGGGCCACCAAGAGGCTCCCCTCAGGAGGAAGACACATCAGCCACCTTAGTACATGCCTAAGGCCTGCTGAGGTCAAGGTGAAACTTAGCCACGACCCTGCTCAGGGGCTCATGAGTCCAGAAGGCAAGTTTCAAGTCTAGCTTAAAGGTAGAATGTTAATTTACATGCGCGAGGGGGGACACCCCTCCAAAATACTCTCACGCCGAGCGGGGCTGTGTCCAAGTCTTCCTATACATGTTCAAGCGAAGGAATGCGGGCTCAACTACACGTGATGCTCACGGCGACGCCTTGGTCGCTCTCGTACGCGCTGCTGGCGCAATCGCCAGCGTCGTCTTCACCGTCGTTGACAGCGCCATCTCTGTCCACTACAACCATCACCTCGTCGTCTTCGGTGGCGAATGCCATGACCAAAGCATCTGCATGGTCATCTACCCAATGCGCCAGGTTGTCCCGTATAGCCACGGGCACTGGGGCTATGGCGGCGTTGAAATCGAAGTGAGGGTCGAGAATTTGAAGATGATTGAAGACGCGCGAAAATACACACCCAAGGAGGCCCTGACTCTTCTCCTCGACTAGCTCGCGAGCCCTCGCTGCCTGGCCCTCCAGGCGCGCCACGACTTCATTAAAGAAGCAGTGGTGGTCGGCGTAATCCTCCGCATTGGGGTGAGGGACGCTCTCCTCGCAGATGGCTCCCAGCACCCGGTTAGCCCTCACCCGGAGAGCCTGGAGCATGGGGGGCGTGCTCGCACTAAAGTGTCTGCTGGCGACAAGCCTCCTCCCTGTCCCGCTGCGTGAGGGACGCGGCATCATTGATTTGCTATTGGAGGAGGGCTAGGTCAGCCAGAGCAGAGGTCTGGGCGGCCACGGCGGCCCTCTTGCTCTGCTGCACCTCGTTCAGCCTTATCCTGAGGGTGGCAGTCCTGCCCTCGGCTTCTGCATTCAGGAGTTTCAGCTTTAGGTCATACTCATTGCCAAGTTCTGCACGAGCCTTCCCCGTAGCCGTCCGGGCCTTGGCGGAGGCAGTGTAGGATGGGGTCTTGCTGCTTGAAGCCGAAGCCAGGGACGAGGTCGCCCAGCTACGGGCGACGATCAATGGAGGAGCGCTCGGCACGCCTACGACACTCCAGGCAAGGCCACGAAGGAGGGACAACAGAAGCGCAGGGTCATGGCACCCAGACGACGCGCCTACCTTTTCCACAAGCCTCGCGCTTCATGCGGCGGTCCGGTAAGGACCGCTCAAGGCTAGTGATGAGCCCCGCAAGGACGGGGGTCGTTCCTTAGGAGATTTCCCTATGCCAACTGAAGGGGACCTGCAGAGTTGTGGTCAGAAAGGGATGCTACACTTAGGAAATCACACAAAAAAGGTACCCACTCGTCTTTGGCTATGTATGTAGGATCGAAAGTAGGTCTAGAGGGGGGGTGATTAGACTACTTGACAATATAAAAAATCTGCCTTTAGATCATGCAAAGTTTTTGGCAGTTTCACAAACAAGATCAGTTCAAGTAACACCCTACACATGCAATTCTAGAGTTTATGCAGCGGAAAGTAAATTGCACATGTAAAAGAGAGGTGGAGAAGATCAAACGCAGTTTGGTGACACGGAGATTTTTGTCGTGGTTCCGATAGGTGGTGCTATCGTACATCCACGTTGATGGAGACTTCAACCCACGGAGGGTAACGGCTGCGCGAGTCCACGGAGGGCTCCACCCACGAAGGGTCCACGAAGAAGCAACCTTGTCTATTCCATCACGGCCTACGCCCACGGAGGACTAGCCTTACTCGGGGTAGATCTTCACGAAGTAGTCGATCTCCTTGCCCTTACAAACTTCTTGGTTCAACTCCACATCACGACGGAGGCTCCCAAGCGACACCTAACCAATCTAGGAGGCACCACCCCCCAAAAGGTAATAGACGGTGTTGATGGTGATGAACTCCTTGCTCTTGTGCTTCAAGTGATAAACTCCCCAACACTCAACTCTCCTCACTGATATGGCTGTGGTGGAAGAAAGATTTGAGTGGAAAGCAACTTGGGAAGGCTAGAGATCAAGTTTCATATGGTAGGAATGGAATGGCTTGATCTCAACACAAGGGGAGGTGGTTCACTTCTCAGAAAGTGTGTGGTAGAAGTGGTGGTACTTTCTGATGGCTCTCCTCACGAATGAGGAGGGGGTGGAGGGGTATATATAGCCTCCACACAAAATCCAACCGTTACACACACATTTGACCAATCTCGGTCAGACCGAAGTGAAAACTCGGTTAGACCGAAAGTTCAAATATAGTGAACGTTGGGATTTTCGGTGGGACCGAAAATACCATCTCGGTGAGACCGAAGTGAGTCAAAGGTTAGGGTTTGCCATTTCGGTGAGACCGAAAATATAAACTCGGATATTCCGAATCGATGTGAAGTGATCACAGAAGGTTGGCAGCCCTTTTTCGGTGAGACCGAAACTCAGAATCGGTGTGACCGAGAATCTAGGGTTTGGAGAAACAACTGAAGTGGTTCATCTCGGTGGGACTGAGTTGGAGAAATCGGTGTGACCGAGATTACTTATGGGTGTGTGTTAAGTAGTGAATAGTGCTGATAGTTGAGGGAGTTAGATCACCAAGCACTTGAGCAACAAGAACATTAACACAACCTCATCCCCTTTTAATAGTATTGGCTTTCCTATGGACTCAATGTGATCTTTGATCACTAAACCAAAAATGGAGTCTTGAGCTTTTGCCAATGCTTGTCTTAGCATTTTGAGGGGTCCACTTCTTCAGACATTTCCATACCCACATCATCGAACTTTTCTGAAATGATTCTCAAGAGAATATTAGTTCAATGATATATATGTTGTTATTAATTACCAAAACCACCCGGGGATTAGTTGCACTTTCAATCTCCCCCTTTTTGGTAATTGATGACAACATATAGATCAAAGCTTTGACAAAAGGTATAATCAAAGAATAATATCGTCGCTTTGAGAAGTATGTGATAAACAAGAGCTCCCCCTAAATTTGTGCATTATTTAAAATTTGCGTTTGAATGCAAATGCACAATCGATTAGGATTATGGGTCACTCTTCCATGTCACATACATCTTGGTGGAGCGCACAAAATGATAAGAATGAATAACATGCACTCAATCACCAAGACAAGAGTAAATAGCCATACAATAAGAAATAGCATATGATAAACAATAAGCACACATTAAAGCATAGTATGACTAAGCACTCATTAAGGTAGCATCAAACGTAGTAGCAAGCACACATAAAGTATCTGGAACCAAAAGAAACCAATGTATCTCAAGGAAAACGGCAAAAGAACGAGAAGACGAAAGAGCACTCTCTCTCTCGAAGCCCTATGATCTATAACAATTTCTCCCCCTTTGGCAACAAGTTACCAAAAAGTTCGAAAAGGTATAGAGCTAAACGTCACTGCGGGCTCGGCTGGCGGCTCCCGTCTGGGTCGATGTCGGTGTAGAGATAGCTGCATCGGCGAAGACTTCTGCTGATGTCTGCGCTGGAGGAGTGGATGCTGGAGCTGAAGGAACTGCTGGAGCTGTAGCTGGTGCTGAAGTGGTAGCCCTGGAGTCTGTCACTGGGATAGCTGCAGACCTGGATCCTCTGGGAACCGGATCATTCTGGCGATGAGAGTCCTGGACTATATCATCCTGCATAAGCTCTGCTCTCTCCTGCCTAGTCTCCTCCATGTCTGCCTCAAGCTTGTTGACAGACACCTGAATCTCAGTCAGCTTCACGTCTAGAGCGTGGATTTTGTCCTCGACAATCCTCTCAAGGCTCTCCTGAGATTGCTCAATGCTGGCCAGGCGTTGTTCAATTCTCCGGGTTGCTTCAAGAATCTGATCTCCGAAGCTCTTTGGCTTAGCTGCTGCTGCTGCTGCCTCTCTGTCAGCTTTGGCTTTCTTTGCAGCTTCGATCTTGGCTTGCCCTTCAACTGAGGTGGGATCCTCTTCATCCATCACAACTACGTTGTCCTCATGCTCTGGCTGCAGTGGCAAGTGCTTCCTATCCAACATGAATTTGCCCGTGCCAAACTTGGCGTTGATAAGCATCTGTATCTGCGGAGCAAACCCACATGACCTCTTCTGGTCAGCTGCAGTCCTCTTAATGGTTTCAACCATCAAGTCCATCACCTTAAAAGGTGCCTTCTCATCGAGAATGTGCAGCATGTTGATAGAATAGCCTCGTATCATCCGGTGGTCACCTGACTTAGGCATCAAAGTATGCCTCAGAATAGTGTTGGTGGTGGTCAGACCTGCCTGGAGATAATACACTGAGCCGAGTTTCCATCCCTCCAAATCAGCAGCTGGGATCTCCTTGTACATATTCTTCATGGAATCATGACTCTTCTTAGGAATCCCATAGACATCAATGTCGTCCTCTCTCTGCACTGGAGCGTTCAGAAGTTCTGCCCATTCTGCAACAGTTGAAGAAAACCGTTGACCTTCAGTCATCCAGGTGATCTTGCCATCGGGGTAGAAATGGGCTGTGGCATAGAACTGCATGATCATCTCGTCGTTCCATGCTGTCAGTTCTTGACCCACAAAGTCAGCAACTCCACATGCAGTAAAGCTCTCATGCACATGGGGAAAGAAGTCCCGATGCTCTCTGCTGTCAATGTACTTCCAGTCGACATACCTGGTGTCAGCAACAATGGGCTTCTTATCCATTAGCACGGTCTCATAGAAATCCTGCTGCTCTTTGGTGTGGAATCTGGGGTCCACAGCAGTCCTTCTTCTTACGGCATATGGATCAGATTGTCTCCATAGCCTGAGACCTTTGTCCTTCCTTTCCTTCATATCCTCAGCTTGAGGATGAGCATCATTGTGGAGTGGCAACTTGGGACGGAGCTTGAGCAACACATGCTCTTCATCTGACTCAGAAGGTGGCATCTCACCTTTGTTCTTCTCAGAAGCTGGAATGCTTCTGGTTGTCCTCTTGGGCTTGGCTGGAGCTGCCTTAGCTGGAGCAGGCTTCTTGGGCTTGGAGGAGGTTTGAGCCCGAATAGCATCACCCATGAACTTAGTTTTCTGAGGAGGAGGCTGGGGTGCATCTTCTTCTTCTTCTTCAGCATCATCAACTTGAGGTTCAGCATAAACAACTCTCTTCCTTTTGGAAGTCTTCTTCACCTTGCTTGGAGCTGGCTCTTCCAAGTTGAGCTTCTTGGCAACTGCAGACTGCTTCACTTTGCTCGTGCCTTTCTTTGGCTGCTGCCCTTGGAGCTCTTTGGCAACCACTTGCCTCTTTGGCTTGGAGGTAACTTCCTCAGCAACAAAATCGGAATCCTCAGAATCAGACGTTCTCTTCTTCCTGGTTCTCGTAGCAGCAGGAGGCAGACCACTAGGGGTACTCCTCTCACCATCATCGCTAGAGCTGCTAGCCTCAGGACTTGTACCTGCCTCTGGAATCTCAGCAAACGGTGATTCGGACCTGTTCTGGCTGTCACTGACATCTGACATGGCTGAAAGACCTGTGAATAGATAAGGTGTAGGCAGAGTAGAAGAGTTATCACAACTGCAGAAGTTTTTGCAAAAAAAATGAGTTAAAAACTTAGTTTTGAGTTTTCACAGAGTGTATTTCGGTCAAACCGATTTCAAGTTTCGGTGTAACCGAAGTGTTCAACAGAACCTACACACCACTTTCGGTCAGACCGAAATGGGTTTCGGTCCTACCGAAAACTTAGGGTTTCACAGAAACTTCAATTCGGACATTCCGATTTACACAACTCGGTCAGACCGAACTGTGTAGTGCAATGGTCAGAGACCAAATCGGTCAGTCCGAGTTTCAGGAATCGGCTTCACCGAGATGCATTCCGTGGAAACCTAAACCTAAGAATTTTCCTCGAAACTAAACGATCTGAACAATGTATTGGGAACATATCAAACGTGGATTGAATCAGGGCAGTCCTATCATGCAAGAATCAGAAGTGGAGCATGAATAGGGATCGGGACACACCCTAACTTGGTGGTGTCCCTCTACGGCGGCAACGGAGGAGAAGATTACCGTTGACGGCGGCGGAGACCTGCGGCGAGGGCGCACAGGCGACGAAGGCGACGATCCTTAGATCAGGGCGACGGCAGCAGGGGTCTTGGAGGGCGAACGGTTTGAAAGGAATAGATCGCGCGCAGCCCTCAGTATATATAACCCCGTGCTGTCGGTGGGACCGAGTTGAAAAACTCGGTGTCACCGAGATGTATTTCTGCTGTGCAGTTACACATATCGGTCAGACCGAGATTTTGAACTCGGTTTCACCGAGATGAAACCTAGATCAATCTAAGTGTTTCGGTTGGACCGAGATTGAGAAGCCGGTCAGACCGAAATAGACTTAGAAGGTTTTGGAAGTCAGCCTTAGACGAATCGGTGGTTCCGAGTGCTCCTCACTCGGACTGTCCGAAAAAGACTTGTTCAAAGTTGTGATATAAGCATGAATAGAATTTTGAGACAAGATAGCATAGATAGCTAGGGAAAGTGCTTAGGCATTCTTGTCCATCCATTTGGCCAGAAAAAAGAAACCAAAACAATCAAAACAACAAATGGATGTCCTTGAATGGATAAAATCATGCATCCAACATGCTCACACAATAAGATAGCAACTGAAATATGTGTCAAACATGCACAACCAAAACTCTAGCTACTAGCACACAATTTGTCGATGACTAGGTCATCTATATATGAGTATATTGACTTAGGAGTCAAATGAGAACATTTGATCATAGGTCATACTCATCGTTTAAGCACAAGTGGTGTTACCACTTTTACATAAAGCATTTATGTGTTCACATCATTTGGAGATGCTTTTAGCTCAATTTTTAGAGCAAAGCTCCCCCTAGATGTGAGAACCCCTTTTAAAGGGTCAAACTAACCTTGGGTTGTCGTAGAAGACTTCATGTAGATGTTGAAGATGTGGATGCTCAATGTTGATGTAGACCATCAAGAGTTAGGAGCAATCCTTTGGATTAGGGCACTTTCAATACCTACATGGGTTAGTCCCACAAGGAACAAACAAGAATATCCATGGACATAGAGTGAAGTACACAAAAGATGATGTCCATGAAAGCAATGATTACCTTGTCCCTTGACTTACCAACAAGAGGGTTTGTGACTCCATGAACAAGTGCATGATGTGGAAGTTGATTGCACAAGTTCTTGCCAAAATGAATATGAGTGAAGTTTGTTGGCGGAGTCACCCTCAAGAACCTACTAGTTCTTCTTCTTTGGGATCCACATCATCTTGATGGGAATCCTTGGTGTTGTAGTTGAGCTTGACGAAGTAGAACTTGATGTGTCCTTGGGAACCCACTTGACCATGGCTTGAGGTGCTTCAATGAATGCATCAATCTCTTCTTGAAGCTTGTCCTTGGCCTTGAAGAATATCTAGCTTTGATTCCTTCACAGATTCAGTACCCTCGTGCATTTCAACCAAAGTATCCCAAATCTCTTTAGCATTCTCAAGACGGCTGATTTTGTTGAACTCTTCGGGACACAAAGCATTGAAGAGAATGTCACAAGCTTGAGCATTGTTTTGCAACATCTTCAGTTCTTCGGGTGTAGCTTCGCGATCCGGAACTTTTCCTTCTTCAAAGAAGTCACCTTGCATGCCAACACAAATAATGCCCCATGCGGCTGGGTTATGACCAAGAATATGCATTTTCATTTTATGCTTCCAACTAGCAAAATTTGTACCATCAAAGTAAGGACCTCTACGATAATTACCCTCACTAGACGCCATACTCTCCTAGGTTGTGAAACCAAGCTTATGGAGTCCAATGCAATGGAAACCAAGGCAATGGAGACCAAAGCTCTGATACCACTTGTAGGATCAAAAGTAGGTCTAGAGGGGGGGTGATTAGACTACTTGACAATATAAAAAATCTGCCTTTAGATCATGCAAAGTTTTTGGCAGTTTCACAATCAAGATCAGTTCAAGTAACACCCTACACATGCAATTCTAGAGTTTATGCAGCGGAAAGTAAATTGCACATGTAAAAGAGAGGTGGAGAAGATCAAACGCAGTTTGGTGACACGGAGATTTTTGTCGTGGTTCCGATAGGTGGTGCTATCGTACATCCACGTTGATGGAGACTTCAACCCACGGAGGGTAACGGCTGCGCGAGTCCACGGAGGGCTCCACCCACGAAGGGTCCACGAAGAAGCAACCTTGTCTATTCCATCACGGCCTACGCCCACGGAGGACTAGCCTTACTCGGGGTAGATCTTCACGAAGTAGGCGATCTCCTTGCCCTTACAAACTTCTTGGTTCAACTCCACATCACGAAGGAGGCTCCCAAGCGACACCTAACCAATCTAGGAGGCACCACCCCCCAAAAGGTAATAGACGGTGTTGATGGTGATGAACTCCTTGCTCTTGTGCTTCAAGTGATAAACTTCCCAACACTCAACTCTCCTCACTGATATGGCTGTGGTGGAAGAAAGATTTGAGTGGAAAGCAACTTGGGAAGGCTAGAGATCAAGTTTCATATGGTAGGAATGGAATGGCTTGATCTCAACACAAGGGTAGGTGGTTCACTTCTCAGAAAGTGTGTGGTAGAAGTGGTGGTACTTTCTGATGGCTCTCCTCACGAATGAGGAGGGGGTGGAGGGGTATATATAGCCTCCACACAAAATCCAACCGTTACACACACATTTGACCAATCTCGGTCAGACCGAAGTGAAAACTCGGTTAGACCGAAAGTTCAAATATAGTGAACGTTGGGATTTTCGGTGGGACCGAAAATACCATCTCGGTGAGACCGAAGTGAGTCAAAGGTTAGGGTTTGCCATTTCGGTGAGACAGAAAATATAAACTCGGATATTCCGAATCGATGTCAACTGATCACAGAAGGTTGGCAGCCCTTTTTCGGTGAGACCGAAACTCAGAATCGGTGTGACCGAGAATCTAGGGTTTGGAGAAACAACTGAAGTGGTTCATCTCGGTGGGACTGAGTTGGAGAAATCGGTGTGACCGAGATTACTTATGGGTGTGTGTTAAGTAGTGAATAGTGCTGATAGTTGAGGGAGTTAGATCACCAAGCACTTGAGCAACAAGAACATTAACACAACCTCATCCCCTTTTAATAGTATTGGCTTTCCTATGGACTCAATGTGATCTTTGATCACTAAACCAAAAATGGAGTCTTGAGCTTTTGCCAATGCTTGTCTTAGCATTTTGAGGGGTCCACTTCTTCAGACATTTCCATACCCACATCATCGAACTTTTCTGAAATGATTCTCAAGAGAATATTAGTTCAATGATATATATATGTTGTTATTAATTACCAAAACCACCCGGGGATTAGTTGCACTTTCAATGTACTTCCTCTACATAAACGGCCTGTAGGCGTTACCACTTCAGCTTGGAGGTTCCTTCCTCTTGCGGAGAGCTCCAAAGTTTGGACGAAGCTGGCCAAAGCCCTGGGCACGACTGTCGTCACCTGGGGCAGTTGGCGGTGCTCTTGAGGGAACGACCTCGGGAGCCTCGGACCGCGTCGACCCTCCAGCGGCCGCCTCGAGATAGCTCACACGAGCCCCAGGGGCTGTCGCCTCAGGAGCCGCAACCCTCGACGCTTCTTCAGCGGCCACCACACTGGCGTTTGACGGTGCCCGCCTCCCTGCATCCACTTCTGGGGCGAGCGCCGACGTGGCTGCAGGTGAGAGAACCAGGGGACATGGTTCTCGCAGGGCCCCTCAGGGTTGGCTGGGCGCAGCCCCCAATCGTCGAAAAGAGGCATCTGCCTCACAAATTCAACCTTGTTGGAGCAGCAGTACAAGAGGCAACCCTCCCCAGGTAGGTTGACCGGTGCTAGGTCGCCTGTCAAGAGCCCACGCACCATCCGCCTCGCCTCGGGAGGAATCGCGGGCACGTGAAGCCTGATGGGGTCCTCGTTGCCAAAGAAGGTCCAAGTCTACATAGAGTGACGCTGGAGCAGAGAGATGCGGCACCTGACGAACTCCTTCACCACCATAGGCACTGTCACCCCATGGTCTTTCAGCCTGGCCTGCCAACACCAAACATGGGTGAGCTGCGGGTCGACGAGCTTCGCATGCCTCCAGCCAAAGCTTGGGACGAACGGAGCCCGTGGAAGCAGGAGCAGAGGATTGCACATGCGAACATCAACAAACACCCACTGCTTATGAAATCCATCCGCGGCCAGCGAGAGCTCGAAGTCGATCCCCGAGTCGGTCGTTGCCGCTATAGCCTGGAAGGTCACGCACCCCGAGCGCTGGCGGGCATCGGTCAGATGCAGCGATAAGAAATGACGAAACAGGGCCACGAAAGGAGCAATGCCCACCATGGCCTCGCAGACAAAGGCGAAGACGGCGAGGAGGACGATGGATTGGGGATCCAGGTGCAACGCATTGACTTGGTAATGCGAGAGCACGGCGTTGAAGAAATCAGAGAAGGGAGGAATCAGGCCAGCCCAAAGGGCATGAAGATGGATAGGGATCTCGGTGGCTGTCATATCGGTCGTGAAGTGAGAAGCCGACCAAGCCATGGTCGGCCCCCATTCATTGGAATCAGTGGCGAGAGTGGGGCGAACGTTGCTCAACCATTCCTGGTTAACCACCACCGACCGCTCGAGGGCGGGCTCGAAGACTGGAGGCGCAGGGGCTTAGGCACGAGGTTTCCCCTTTCCTTTCTTCTTCTGGCTCGGCACCATGGCGACATGGAGGTTTGGTACCGGGTTAGGGTAGGGGAGGAAGTCGCTGCTTTCTGGAAGACGGAGGAGCTGTGGGAGCGCACTACCGGCGAGGGAGGCGGAACTATGTGGGCAATGGCGGTGCCTAGCCTGGCGGATTTCTAGGCCGCATGGGAAGTGGAGACGCCCACATCCAATCAGTCGCCACGCGTTGGCCAAGGCCGCAGGTGATTGGGGCCCGCGGTGCTCCACACTAGCCCCTTGGCTTCGCCTCGAAGCCAAGTTCGAGTGCACCTTGGGCCCGGGGGCTACTGTCGGCGTTCTAGGAACGGGGGCACCCAGACTTTCCTGGCTGCGTTCCATGGTGCGGCTCCATCGATGGCCTGGTACAGCCCATCTTCAGCAACCACAGCTTAAGACCCTCGGGAGGGGCCAAGCCTCGGGAGGCGGACGACGGCAAGGCCTCCTTGGGGGCAGCCTCTCTAGGCTGGCTCCTGAGGAGCGGAGATATCTATGTAAGGCGCACCTCGTGAGGTTCACGTGACGTGAGCCATGATGACCAAGGCCAGGCGGGCGCCAGCGAGTGCATGGTACCAGTTTCCCCTATGGTGCTAAGGGGGCAAGCGCAGGCACGTAGTCCCGAGGAATCAAGCAAAGGTTTCCATATCGTTGCAACAAGACCAAGGACCATCAGGATGGTAGAGTGGAGGTCATCGTGGAGCCCAGCGCGGCGTCACCACCAGGGCCTTTGGCAGGCGAAGACCACTTTTGTCAGGATAGCTTGTACTAGTTGTTCCCCTTCAAATTTAGCCGTTGTGGGATCCCTTCCTACCGGTATTTGGGAAGAGGACCAAGGCCACTATAAATAGGACCTAGCCACCACCATAGAGGGGGAGCTGATCTCTCGGCTCATCTGATTTGAGATCAGATCCATTATACCCAGACCACACCACAAGCTCATCCGAGCCCAAGAACACCTCTCCTCCGGAGGTTGTTCATCCCCTGTACTAGTTCATCCTCAGCCCCATGAGGTAATCCACCACACACACAGGAGTAGGGTATTCCACCGCAAGGTGGCCTGAACCAGTATAATCCTCTGTTTCCCTTGTTCTTTGAGTTCGTCGGCTAGCTTGTGGAATCGTAGGGCGAGTGCACTGGGGAGAGAGTGTTCTTCGTGTGCACCCCAGAGTTAGAACCTCTCAAGGGTTTCCAGAACCCGAAATCCGACACTCGTCTACCACTACTGCCTGGCCACAAGGCCTTGCGAGCGTTTCGCTAGGTTTGTCAACATCCCCCACTACATGTTCGCTACGATGGACATCACCAACGATGTAAGGGCGCTTGAGAATTCTGGCATCGCCTGCTAGAATCTTGTCGACATCCAGGGCCAATACAAGATTTGGGGCAGCAAGGAGCATGAGAAGGACTCAATGGTTCACCTCGCCGAGGCCATCATCGACCCCTACTACAGAGACACGAAGGATTCGTGCAACATGGACAAGCGTGCCTAACACTCGGCCTGGATGGAGAAACTCGACAAAGCTCACGTCGTGTACGCGGCCAAGGAGGCATACACGAGCTACGACATGTACAGGCGGATCGCTGACATGAGGAAGTACCTCCTTCTCCAAAACAGCCAGGGATCCAGTCGGAAGCAGAGCAATGGCAAGCGTCGTCGCTACAATAAGTAGACGATTAGATCCTTGTTTCACCTACTTTAGTATGCATGTAATTGCTTACTTTGGTGTGTGGAAATGTTATGTGTGTAGTCACTTGTGTAATTGTATGCTTAATTTGGTTATGCAATGCTGTCTTTTTAAGTATATATGTTGATCCTCTGTAGACAGAGCATGGATGTTGTGCGGACAAAGAAAATCACATACCACATGGACTAAACACTGGAACCCGTCGGTGATGTTTTCATCAATCACTCACCATTGTATACCAGCAATCGTTTGCTCACAACACACAACTTGTTAGCAGTGATCGTCTGTGTTGTTATCAGTCTTCGCACACGTTTCCGAATACAGACATGTTTGCCACGTATCAAACACATCTTGTTAAGTTGAACCGTTTCTGTTCTCATCTCTCAACACAAATAGTTCATACGAGTGAACTGCATGGCGTATATCACACACTCCTTGATCTGGCTGACCATTTCTTTTGTGTTGCCTAATCACAAACAGTTCATCTGAGTGAAACGTATGCTGTATATCGCACACACCTTCATCTGGCTAACCGTTTCTATTGTTCCTCCTCATCGCAAATAGTTAATTGAACTGAACCGTATGCCCTGCATCGCACACGCAACTAAAATCTGAATCATGTTCGATGCATCCTCCATCGCAAACGTTTTGCACCTTTTTTGACGGGTTTTACACCCCCGTTTGCGATTATGGCATAGTACACAGTTTCGTCGAAGGATCTCTGATCCTAGTGTCACGTTAGCAGCATCCTACAGTAGTGTACCTTCCTTAAAACAGCCACCATACCTACCTATCATGGCATTTCCATAGCCATTCCGAGCTATATTGCCATGTAACTCCATCGTTGCGTTTATTATGACATGCATCTTCATTGTCATATTGCTTTGCATGATCATGTAGTCGACATAGTATTTGTGTCGAGGCCACCGTTCATATGTATACATGTCACTCTTGGTCCCTGCACATCCCGGTACACCGCCGGAGGCATTCATATAGAGTCATATCTTTGTTCTAGTATCGAGTTGTAATATCGAGTTGTAAGTAAATAAAAGTGTGATGATCATCATTATTACAACATTGTCCCATGTGAGGTTATCTAAAATAAAAGAGGCCAATGAAGCCCAAATAAACAAAACAGGTCAATGAGCCCAAAAAATGAGAGAAAAAGAGAGAAGGGATAATGTTACTATTTTTCACACTTGTGCTTCAGAGCAGCACCATGTTCTTCATGACATAGAGTCTCCTATGTTATCACTTTCATATACTAGTGGGAATTTTCGTTATAGAACTTGACTTGTATATTCCAACGATGGTCTTCCTCAAATGCCCTAGGTCTTCATGAGCAAGCAAGTTGATGCACATCCACTAGTTTTCTTTTTGAGCTTTCATACACTTATAGCTCTAGTGCATCCGTTACATGGCAATCCCTACTCACTCAAATTGATATCAATTGATGGACATATCCATAGTCCATTGATTTGCCGATTTGATGTGGGACTTTCTCCCCACTTTTGTCTATTACCACCTTCTATTCCACCCATAGTGCTATATCCATGGCTCAAGCTCACATATTGCGTGAAAAGTTGATAAGGCTGAAGCGCGTTAAAAAGTATGAACCAATTGCTTGGCTGACACCGGCATGGGCATGATTACCGTGTATTGAGAAGAGAGAGCATAATAAGACTATATGATTTTGTAGGGATAACTTTCTTTAGCCATGTTATTTTTGAAGCTTAATGATTTACTATCTAGTATGCTTGAAATATTATTGTTCTCATGTCAACATAAACTTTTGCTAGAAACTTACGGATCTGAACTTTCATACCCCATTAATGAAGAATTACATTGATAAATATGTTAGGTAGCATTCCACATCAAAAATTCTGTTTTTATCAATTACCTACTCGAGGGCGAGTGGTAATTAAGCTTGCGGATGCTTGATAAGTCACCAACGTATATATAATTATTTATTGTTCCATGCTATTATATTATCTGTTTTGGATGTATTATATGCATTAATATGCTATTTTATATGATTTTTGGGACTAACCTAATAACCCAGAGCCTAGTGTTAGTTTCTGTTTTTCCTTGTTTTTGAGTTTCACAGAAAAGGAATAGCAAACAGAGTACAAACGGAACGAAAATTTACGAATATTCCAGAAACGTCAGAACATCCATCGAAACCACTTTTCCGCCACCGTAATCTTCTGTTCTCGCGAGATTCCATCTAGAGGCCTTTTCCGATACTCTGCCGAAGGGGGATTCGACCATGGAGGGCATCTACATCAACACCATTGCCCTTCTGATCAAGTGTGAGTAGTTTACCACAAACCTACGGGTCCATAGCTAGTAGCTAGATGGCTCATTCCCTCTCTTTGATCCTCAATACCATGTTCTCCTCGATGTTCTTGGAGATCTATCCGATGTAATATTCTTTTGCGGTGTGTTCATCAAGATCCGACGAATTGTGGGTTTATGATCAGATTATCTATGAATATTATTTGAGTCTCTTCTGAATTCTTATATGCATGTTTCAATATCTTAGTAATTATCTTTGAACTATCAGTTCGGTTTGGCCAACTAGATTGGTTTTTCTTGCAATGGTAGAAGTGCTTTGCTTTGGGTTCAATCTTGCGGTGCTCAATCCCAGTGACAGTAGGGGACATGACACATATTGTATTGTTGCCATCGAGGATAAAAAGATGGGGTTTCCATCATATTGCTTGAGTTAATTGCTCTACATCATGTCATCTTACTTATTGCGATACTCTGTTCCTTTTAACTTAATACTCACTACAAAAAATACACTTCCATGATGATATGTGTTTGTCATAGTAGGTCACGTTTTCCTTCATGCATGTACATCCATGACAAATTCATGACAGAATCAAGATAGTCATACATGTGCTGTTGTAGAAGTGTTCCATGACATTACCAAAATTATCATCACGGAAGTGTCCACTTCCATGATGATAAATCGCGCTTCACGGAAGTGCTTTTGTCAAGGGTTACCGACACGTGGCATCCACTGTAAAGGAACGTCGTTAAGCTATTGGGTCCAATTTTGGATCCGATAACCCGTTAACAGCCCCGACCAATGGGGATTTTCCACGTGTAAAATCATCATTGGCTGGAGGAAACACGTGTCGGCTCACCGTTGGGACAGATGTCATCCACTCATTGGACCAAAAGCGCCTATGATACGTCGACATGTGGCACGGCCCAACAGAGGCACATTTCTGTGAAAAGGCCGGCCCATTTGACTTGGTCAAAAGGTGGCGGGCCGGCCCACGGCAAGCCTGTTAACGGCATGTTCGCATATAGCCCATTTATAGCCCGCTAACCCAGGGCTCGTTTACGGCCTATCCGAATTAGGCCCAGTAGTGTCATCTGGGCCGTCCAATATATGTCCAGCCCGTTTTAACTTCCGGCCAATGTTTGGCCCATGACATCTTTTGGCCCATATTAGGCCCTTAGTAACCCTCGGCCCATTAACAACCCGTGGTAAAACTGGCCCGTAATGAATAGTGCCCAACAGAGGCCCATTCCTGTGAAAAGGCCGGCCCATTTGACTTGGTCAAAAGGTGACGAGCCGGTCCATGGCAAGCCTGTTAACGACATGTTCGCATATAGCCCATTTACAGCCCGCTAACCTAGGGGCCGTTTATGGCCTATCCGAATTAGGCCCAGTAGCATCATCTGGGCTGTCCAATATAATTCCAGCCCGTTTTAACTTCCGGCCCATGTATGGCCGGTGACGTCTTTCGGCCCATATGAGGTCCTTAGTAACCCTCGACCCATTAATGGCCCGTGGTAAAACTGGCCCGTAATGAACAGTGTTTCACTTTATACCCATTAACGTCCCATTATTCCGTTGGGCCGTTTCCAGCCCATGTTATCTTTCGGCCTTCTCAGGGCCCATTTATTATTGGGCTCATTTCCAGCATTCGTTTACTTTCGGCCCGTTACTGTCATTTTCTACTTGTGAGCCAAATTTAGCCCGTGGTTACTATCAGCCCGTTTGTGGCCCGTTAATACGTTGGGACGTTTTCATAGCGTCATCAAATACGGCCGATTAACGACGGCCCGTTATGGTCGGCCCATAAACGGACGATTTCAACTCTAGCCCATTTACGACCATAATGTGGTCTGTTATTGGCCCATGTTTCGCCTACCGATCATACGGCCCGTAGAAGGCCCATTGTGTATACGGCCCGTATAAGGCCCATTGTTTCTACGCCCCGTAGAAGGCCCATTGTTTCTACGGCCTTTGGGAGGCCCATTGTTTCTACGGCCCGTAAGAGGCCCATGTTAACTACAGTAAATATGTAGCCCATGGTTAATGTGGCCTAGTTTTAAAAAAAGGCTATTGCGGCCACTAGCAAACCATGGAAAAGAACTGCACTGACTACAAGAAAACAAATAAATAAGACAATAAGGAAATAAATAGGCAAGCAAGTTACGCTAGGCTATCTCGGCTATTACACATATTACATCCACTGGGCATCAAAGTTCGCCACCAATGCAAATATAGGGAACAAAGCAGCATATAAACGCCGCAGCAAAACAAGTCCTGAACTGAAACCACTTCAGAAGAGCTCAAGAAACAATATCATGGGTACCCATAATGCTGGGAAGATGCTTAGCAAGCTTATTAACTTTCTCTTGTTTGGCGCTTAAATCCTCCAGCACTTGTTGTCGCACCAGAAAGTATGCATCTGAATTCTAGAGGGACTTCCTCAGTCCTTCGGCTTCCTGTCGCATAACATCTGATCGATGTCTTTCAACTTGAAGTTGAGACTCAAGAAGCTGAACTGATTCGGGCAGCGAGTTCGAAGAGCTGGTGCCAGCCGTAGTAGCTAGTAACTCGAACACTACATCAAGACAGGACTTTGGGGTTGTCTCAGTGTCTTCAATATAGTTTTTATCAGCTTTCTTGGAGAACAACAGGGATGTCTCACTATCTTGAACCTGATCTGCATTACTTCCTTTACCATTGCATAACGGGGTACTCTTCTCCAATATTTAATCCGCGTTGTAAAGGAGAAACAAACAAACACATCACAGATTTACAATGTAGAATATGAAACTCATTTTCGTAAACCAGTTCAGTAGTAAGGTGGACAGGATAATAGCATGAAACAAACATATATCTATGTAGTACGGTCACTGTATGGTCTATATCATTCTAGTTTATGTTGCCAAATCAAGATAGATACAGTTCGAATCATATCTATTTAAGACAAAGCAGCATAGACAGAATATAAGTGTGGGAAACTACACAGCAATAACAACACTTGTAATGTGCATGGCATGAGAACATAACTTTTTATTCAATTGAAACTGGAATCAACATAGAGCAAGTTACAACAGCAAACACATTAAAGAAACAGGTTTAAAACATACCTGTTGCGCCATTGGAGTTTCAATTGCATCCTTCAAATTTGAAATTAGTTGGTATGAGTAAATACAGTGATGCAAGAGAAAAGTAGTATGAACCACAGCTACAGAACCTGACCTGAGAACAATTCTTCTTCTGCTTTAAGCGCTGACTTGGGGTTCGGAGTGGTGGTCCTCATGCTTTGGGCACTGTTGTTGCCTTACTAATTGCTCGTGTTTGTGTGCTCTGTGGTGGAGACGGTGTTGTGTCAACGGGAACTGGGTTACTATCTGCTAGGGTTGGGGTTAGAAGGGGTGTAGCTGGTTCTCTGTCCAACTTGGTAGGTGTACAATCTGTGTGAGTCTTGGTTATGCGTGGTGGGGCTGGTTCTTGGGCAAGTACAACCGTGGTTCTATCTCCATCGACAGGTAGCACGATCTTTTCTGAAGACCGTGTTTTTACTCCCACATATACTGCCATCACCCCCTCCAATTGAAATGCCTGATAAACAAGAAAAGTAATTGAATGTATAGACATTGTAAGATAGACAGGTGCAATGGATAGTAGGGAAGAAAACAGGGCATGGAATAATTCACATTTATGTTGTCTAACCAAACAGAATAGCAGGACATAGTTTCAAATATATGATGGCTAATTAAACAGGATAGCATGACACAATTTCACATGTATGATGGCTAACTAAACAGGATAGAATGACATACTTCAAAATATGATGACTATGTAAACAGGATGACATGATATAACTATACGATGTGTCTATTAAAGTGGTTGGTATGCCATAAATCACAAACATGTCGTCGATGGAAACATGATGGCATGATAATTCACGGATAGAATGACATAATTCAAAATATGATGACTATGTGAACAGGATGAGATGATATATCAATATTATGTCTTTAGAAAATGGGTTGGCATGCCATAATTCAGATACATGCTGTCTATGTAAACATCATGGTATGATATAATTCAAATATATGATTTATATACTAAGGAAGTGAGCAGAGGGCAATCGCATATATGATGTGTCAACTAAGGAGATGGCATTCAATATCGTGTATATGATGTAAAAACTAAGCATTGCAATACAACATATGCATGATATGAGTAATATAACCCTGCCAAGTTTGAGCATACACCTCAGGGGGATAAAAGGACTAGTCATCTGCCTCTGAATCCTCCTCTGAAGAGCTATCTGTAACTAGCAACATATCTGCTTCACCATGCAGCATTGTCTGCTCTGAAGACCTTGTTTTCACTCTAGATTTCTCCATCACCAATTCAAATGGCTGATGCACAGGAAGAGCAGTTGAATATACAAACATTGTCGACAAAAGCAATGAGAAATACAAAAAAAGGATGGCATGATATAATTCACATATACGACACTTGGCTAAACAGCATGGCATAGCACAATTCAAATATATAATGCCTTGCAACAAGATAGCATTGCATAATTCACATATATAATGTCTTGCAAAAAGATGGCACTGCATAATTCACATATATGTTAATTAGATACTAAACAGGTGGCATTCACACAAATAATGTCTAAACTAAGCAAATGACATAGCAATGCAAGATACCATACGCACGATATGAGCAACATAACCCTGCCAAGTTAGAGCATGCACCTCGGGGGGGGGGGGAATAGGACTGGTCATCTATCTCTGAATCCTCCTCTAAGGAGTTATGTTCCTCTTGATTACGATCAGAAATGGGTGGAGGGAGGGTTGCCTTTGCGCCCACCATGGAGCAACGTCTGCATGAAATTATATTGCCACGCAAGGCTCGTCTCTTTTGCTCTACATGTTCAGTTCCATTGTGTACAATAATAGATATGCATAGGAATAAAACATAGTGAGATTATGTAAGGAGTGCATGCACAAATCCAGAGTGAAGGTAGCAAATTGTGGATAGACCCAAAACCAATGATAGTAGGCAGATAATAGCTTTAGTTAAAAAATACTGACAATGGCTCCTTTAATGTTTGTTTGCACCCAACATGAAACTCATAGTAGACACCCGAGATTAACCAAATAGTAGACAGAAAGTACTGATTGCTACCTCAATATGTACCCCACAACCATTTAAAAACTCAAGTTTCAGCATAAGTTTGGACCTGAGTCGGAGTCTAATAGGTGAACACGACGATAAATTAGCATGTCATCATATTAAGCGATGCATAACGTAAGCAGACACGGAAGAGTGCGACCTCTCTTGCGGACCCGTGTAGTTCTCAAGGTCATCTGCTCAGTTGATGATGGTAATGCAGTTGTCGTGGCTGTCGGCGGCAGGGAAGAACATCTGAGGCGGCGAAAGATAGTCTGGAGAGTGGATCCCTGCTGTGGTGAACCCTTCCATCATTGGAGCAGCTGAGCTGGGGGTGAAACACAGCACCGCAGGAGCAGGACAAACCACACAAGGTTTTCTTTGACACATATTTGTAACAGAAGTAATTGTGTAAGGGCTTGTTTGAATTTGAGGATTCTAACAAAGCAGGGATAGGAAATAGACAGGAATATGGTAGGAATGCACGTGACAATGTAGAATTTAAAAACACAAGATTTCTGCCAATCTGAGTGTTTGGTTCACAAGAATTGGAAGATCATAGGATGCAAAGAAGCATGGTGAGATTAAGTCAAACCACACGAAGTGTACAACCTCTTTGGGAAGCCATGTCGATCTCAGCGTGATTGGGTTGGCCATTGACGATGCTCTGGCTAACTTGGCTGTCGGAGGAGGGGAAGAAGATCTTAGGCGTGTGGAGATGGAGCCCGAGGTACTGCTCCGCTGTGATGGACGGTTTCATCGTTGGAGCAGCTCCGGTGAGTTGTACGACGCTAAGGCTAAAGCAGGACAAGAGAGACAACGTTCACCTGAGTGGAATTCTAATAGCATCTCCAATAGATGATGTAAAATTCATAAGTTCTAGATGTATAGATCGGCCGCTCATCTCTGAACTTAACTGTCGAAACTGAATTTAACTGTCGAAACTAAACTTAACTGTCGAAACTGAATTTAACTGTCGAAACTGAACTTAACTGTTGAAACTGAATTTTGTTGTTGAAACTGAATTTTACTATCGAAACTGAACGCACTAGAGGTGAGGCTACATGCCAGTCGACTGACTTTTTCATCTCTGATTAGTCGATGTTGCAGTCGTTGGATACGAAATCAAGGGCCTGCAGTTCATCTTGAACCTCCACCTCCCCTAAGCCGTCAGCCACCACCGGCCAAATAGCCGCCCCTCGCCGCCCGCGGTCGGCGATGCGCCGCCCCGCCGGCCCCTAAAACACTCCCCACCGCCGGTCCGCCGCCGCCCCGGCCATCCCTGTAGCCCCCCCTCCCCCCCGTGCCGAGATTTTTCTCCAGCGATCCCCACGCCACCGCCCCACCACCGCCCCCACCCTGAACCCTAAGATAGATCGTGGGGT
>LR738710.1:522370659-522392643 GCA_902687465.1 Secale cereale
CCATCCCTTGAAAATCGACTGACCCAAAAGTCGATTTAGTCGACTGAAGTGTAGCTAAATCGGAGCAACATCACAAGCATGAGCAAGAGCGAGAGCAGCAACGCGAGCAAGAGCAAGAGCGAGAGCAGCAACGCGAGCAAGAGCAAGAGCAAGAGCAGGCGAGGCAGGGGACCAAGAGCAAGAGCAGAGCAGCAGCGCGAGCGAGAGCTAAAGCAGCAGCAGCTCCTACTGATGTGGACGTCGCCGCAGAGGGAGCGACGCCGTGGAGGAAGTGGCCGGTGATGCCACCGTGGATGGAGTCGCGCTGTGTCGGCTCGGGACTGAGCGCCGGCAGCACCGTGAGATCGAATCAAGAAGAAAATGCGGCGATTAATGTACAACCTCTTTGGTGGCGCCGATTAGGCCGCAGCTTCATCCGAGGAAACGGTGATGATGATGCTCTTCCGGTGGTGCAGGTGAAGATGGCGGTGTGGCAATGGAGGTGGCACGAAAGACGAGGGGAACGTCGATGCAGCTCCTTGGAGGTGGAGGACGGGGTGGCTGAACCGGCGGGATGACCAGATCGACGACGGATCCTCATCCGGTACGGTGGATGAGGGACGTCGAGGTGTTGCTGTGGACGACGTCGTCAGGGAAGAGGCTCCGGCTGGGTGGCAGATAGAGGAGGGTGTGGGGTTTCGCGGGTTTTGCCGGCCTCGGTATACGAATGGGTGGGTGGATGGGATGGGAGTGGGGAACCATGGCTTAGGGACGCGCTTGTCTGAAATGTGGGGTAAGTTACATAAGTACCCCCCACCAATTTGAGGCGGTTCTTTCGTTTCAGGGGTATCACGGGCATTTCGCATGTCGGGATTTAACAGGAGGTGGGAGTTTTCGCGCGCGTAGAAATTTTGGAATAGCAAGGCGTGGGTTGAGATGGAGGGAGTTGTCGGAGCAGAACGAGACAAAGATATATCTCAAATATTGCGGGCTAACAAGGCGCGGGTTGAAGAGGTGAGAGTTTTGTAGCACGATAGATAGAGACGCTTGCTTGAAATTTCGGCATAACAAGGCACAGCTTGAAATTTCGGGAGAACAAGCTTAACGTGTAGCAAAAAAAGACAATTTGGACTAGTATGATATACTACGTACAATGTGTTTAACACGCACAACACACAGAGAGACACCATTTAGACTACTAAGGTACACTTGCATTGCACGCATGAGATTTGGCAACCAAATTATGAATAAATACCACATTATAGCATGTAAGCTTTTAGTCATATATGCATGATGTAGATGTTCGTTTAATTCTTATAATTCATTTCATTCAAAATCATCTAGTTTTTATAAGAAAGCTAATCTCTTTTAAGATTCAAGGAATTGTGCGTTGTAAGGCATAAAGTAAAAAACAAATCATGTAGAAAAGCATTTGGGCAATTCTGATACGGAAGATTCTAGAACAAAGAAGAAGTGCTTGTTTTTTGAGATGTGTGCATTATGCTTAAGTTCAACCATAGAGTCTTCTAGATTGTACATGTGGCAAAATCTGGTGGAATCTAGATGGTATCCAATGGCCAGTAGTGCTCAAATTTGCCAGCTCTGCACCATCGGATTGGCCTCATCCAACGACCATCTTTCAAAGTAAAAGGTATCCGCACACTATGTAAAAAATATAAAATATAATATATATATATATATATATATGGGTATAGATATAGATATGTGATGCGAAAGCTACCCATCATCTCCAATTAGAATAGTGTGTCCATGCACGGATGCAATGCGGCCAAACGATGGCTGCCATCGGTATCTCAAATTCAAACCAATCTGACCTTGTTCAATGTGTACACATTGCAACATGCTCGTTTCCAAACCACACCGCGCAGATCTCCGTTATATTCATGCATGCATGGGTTTAAAACATCATGATCTCTTATCCAAATATTTGAATTCAACTTTACATTGATTATGACCTCACCTAGTCTTTTACACCCACACATTGGTCTTCTCTTTATAATTGTACCACTAACTTTCTCTCGTGCATGCATGCACACACACTACCAGTCCGCATTATCCATCGCACACATGCAATCTTTTTCTTTAGGTCGGTCTCCCATGAAGGCACACACACACACACACATCCCCTTCTCCATCATATCGGGCATTCTTTATCTCTCACGTGCATGCACAACGATCGATGTTCCTCTGTGTGTGTGTGTGTATAGCTTGGTCTTTCATAGTTTTTCACATAAACCGATCAATCTATATATCTAGTGAGGTCTCACCCTCTTTCCCACGTCCACGTCGATCAATCTATACCTATCTATATAGGTTTACATATATAGCTAATAAATCCACATTAATTATATATCCAACGCCTCCCTATCATCATCCACACCTTCCGCTTCATCTCTCAGACGCGCGCACAATGGCGAAGACAGGGGCAGCAAGGGGCCCTGCCCCCCCCCCCCTAACATCACTATATATCGAGGTTAATATGAATGTGATCATTAGACAATTGCTGGTAAAAATGGTTTAAGTTGATGAATTGGCCCTCCTCGTAAAGGATAAGCAATGCTTGCCCCGTAGCTCATGGGACATTTTTCACGAATCCACCACTGCGCACAACAGCGCACGTTCTCGCCCCCTCTCTCTAAATATCGATCTTGTAGTTGTGCACTCCTTCATAGTCTCCCTCCACTCGGCCCCTCGCACCATCTTCTAGACCCCCACCGGATTTTGCCACGTGTACAATCTAGCAGACTCCATGGTTGAACTTAAGCATAATGCGCAAATCTCAGAACAACAGTGGTTCTCCTTTGTTCTAGAATCTTTCGTATCATAACTGCCCAAACTTTTTTTCTAGTTGAACTGCCATTATTTGTTTTTTACTTTGTGCTTTACAATGCACAATTCCATGAATCATAAAATAGATTAAGGTCTTCTTTGATTCAAAGGATTCTCGAAGGAATTTTGGAGGATTCTAATCCTTAGGAATTTTTCCTATCTTGGTTGTTTGATTCGTAGGATTGTAAACTATAGGAATTTTTCCATATGATTCATTTGCACTAGATTTCATAGGAAACATCCCATCCACTCAAACCTCTTTGAAACAATTCTGCGTTTTTTCTATGCACAATCAAACACTTGTACCATCCTGTAGGATTCAAGATGACATTCCACTCTAATCCCATGTTCTTCCTATTCCCACATTTTGGAAATCTTAGGAATCAAAGAGGCCCTAGATTTTTTATAAAAACTAATTGATTTTGAATGATATGAACTATAAGAATTAAACGAAGGTCTACATCAGGCATATATGACTCATAGCTTACATGCTACAGTGTGGTATTTATTCGTAATTTGGTTGCAAAATGTGACGCGTGCAATGCACGTGTACCTTACTAGTTCTTCGAGTATGTGCAAAACATAATGGCACGCTACACAGTGTCTCTCTTACAGTTCATGAAGCCACGTGGTACATGTGGAGGCATTGTCACGACATCCTTGTGTGGATTGATCACAGTGACGTGCTGCTGGTTTGAGAAGAATGTACTCGTCCTCCCTGAGCCGCAGTGGCGGTACATGCACGTAGCGAAAATGTGCACGCATGCCACACACACACTCATTCCCTCGCACGCACACACGGGTACACAGGCGGACACAATTTTGTACCAAGATCCACCCCATGTGATAATTTGACGCGTGTAAAGTCCTTCACTTCATTGATGGTCAATTAATACAGCGCATGCAAATTGAGTGGACGTGAGGGCGGAAGAAAGACATTACTACTCCACTGCGCGCATGCGAGTAGTTAAATCATGGGTTGCTTGTAGTACTTCCATTGGTCTCATTCGTATTTTGTGCCAATTTTTGATAGTAACGTAATATTTACGCATCTGAGCAGTGTAGTCTACTTGAAATTTATGTTCCACTAAACTCATCGGGAGCCGTTTCGGGCCTCGAAACCAAAAACCATTGATTAATCTTTACCTTGTTCCCATCACATTCGAAAGTACTAGTGCTACAATTAAATGCAAGCCTGCTCACACCTACCAGTACGTACCAAATCTGAATGTGTTCCATGCAGGTTTTAGTACTAGTGCTAGTACTTAGGTTATAAAAAGAGGAACTACCTAACCGAAAATTACTCTACCTTCCTCCTCATAAGTCCTCCTTCTTCATCCGTCCTTGCCATGGCCGGTGTGCAGAGCTCTAGGTTGAGAACTACTCGTAACAAGGGAGCGGCAACCATGGCTGCGGAAAAAAGAGGGCTCGCCGCCATGCAGAGACCTCGAAAGATCTTTCACGGGCAGACGATGGCTCCCAGGAGCGCCCTAGACGCGGAGGCGAACATGCCGAGCTGGTGGCGCTGGAGTCGTTATCCCTCGACGGCATGCCCGATCAGCTCAATAAGCACCTCAAGAAGCAGAAGGAGTCCATCAACGGCTTGGTGGAGCTACTGAAGGAGAGCCTCGACGACATGCCCGCTGAGCTCAATGAGCAGGGCGAGTTGACCGCCGGCTTGGTGATGCTGCTGAAGAAGAGCATTTCCTCGGAGAAGAAGGTGATCGGCAAAATCCTGCAACTTCAGGAGGACAAGGCGAAGCTCTGCCACGAGCTCGACCCGCTGAAGGAGGAGAACGCCGGCTGGAAGAAGCTGCATGAGAATAGTAGTTCCTCGCTAAAGATGTTGCAGGCCCTCATCATGGAATAGAAGGAGGAGTTGGCGAAGCTCCACATCGAGCACCAGGCTGCTGTCAAGGTACGTAATGCGGCCGTGGAACAGATGATGAAGGCTCGTGTCGAGAAATCTCGCGTCATGGACACAATGATGAAGATGGCGGAGGAGACGCGCAAGGAGATGGAGGTCATGGAGGCGATGAAGAAGCACTTACGACTCTGCGGCCAGCAACCCTTCATGTAGTGAGAGCACCGCCCCAGACTTGTGTGTGCGTCTTCCTTCTTTGTTGGGGGTGATAATCCTCCTTCTTCTTTTGCTCCTGTGTTTATTATTTTGCTTCTGGTGTTTTGCCGCACGTGTCACCTTCTCTACAAGGCATGAATAGAACAATGCTAACAATGAGATGACTAGCAAATTAGATCATTATTTATCGCCAATAGAACAATGCCTCTTGCTAGTAATATATAATAAGAGTAGAGAGTAGAGGATATGGCACTGGGCTGCCGTGTTTCGTGCTCCTCTGTCATACTCCAGTGGAAAACTTGAGTATACCGCAGGGTTCTTTGCTCCTACTTAGGTCATCGGCACATTTATACGAGCAGTCAAATCACAAGGCCCCGCCTTCCAGCAGTAATGAGCCGTCAAATCACAAAGGCCCTCGCCTCTCGTGAAAAGGACCAAGCTAGACTGCCCCGCCCTCTAGCCTTTTAAAAATGTATACATTTGTACAGTAGTAGTATCGATGGATTGCGCCATGGAGCAAAACTAACAAGATGTAATTAATTAAAAAAGGTGGTACATATAGAGAGCGCTCGTCGCCAAATTATGCATATACTATATGACACTACCCACTATGAAGGTACTAGTAACATAGACTAGTAACTGGTCTATGTTACTCTCCACTATGACCAGCCAAAGTTGAGGCACGGATACCAACGAGGGCATGGTTGTGTCTACACTTGGACAACTCACCCGACTGCATGCGCACTAGGTAGACGAAGCTCGTGTCGTGTTGGTGTCGTGTGTGGCCCGCACATTAACCAAAACCTCGCGCCTCCATCTTAGCCTCCACATTTAAAACATCTCAATCTCAAGGCCAAGGAGCAACGTGAAACCTATGATAGAGCCAATCGGATGGTTGAGAACACTACAATTCGTAGCTACAGATGCATTTGTGAGAGAGGACGAGTGCGTGCGTGCACCTATTCTCAGAGTACAACTGTATGTGGGTGACATCGATCTAGGGAGCAGTGATGGTGCGCGCGAGAAGTCCCGAGAGATAGGTGTAATGGGTCTGAAAAAAGACTAGTCTATAGCTCGCCATGAGTCTATTCCTGTCGAACGCCAAGCGTAAGATATGTATCGTACGTTGCCAGTTTTTGCATGTACATAGCAATAGAAAAAGAACTAGTACCATGGAATATGCTACACCACGGTCGAGAAAACGTGCCGACATTACGCCATCCGGGAATAGTGCCGCACTTGAAAACTAGAACCGTCAATAAATTTTGAGTGTGTCTCGTTACATTCCAAATTACTACTACTACCACGCTATATTTAATTGCAAACCTATTCACACCGATCACAACCTAAACGGTTTCCCACTTAGGAGCGTATTAGTAGTACTCGGTTATAAGATGACTGCACATTCCTCCTCAACTCCTCATCCACAAAAAACAATCAACTCAATCAAGCCATAGCCATCATGAGTTCTGGGACGAGAGATTTTCACCAGGGAGAGGTGAGCATGGAAGAGGAAGCACGAGAGATGTCCCGCCACGCTGCAAAAGCAGCCGACATGTCCAGCCGCGCAGCAGTAGCAGCATAGAGGTCCAGCCACGCCGCCGAAGCAGCACGGAGGTCCCGCCGCGCAGTCAATGTAGCAGACTGGTCCGGCCATGCCGCGGAAGCAGCAGAGATGTCCCGCCGCGCCGCGGCGATCTGGGAAAATTTCTCGCGCGCATGCGAGGACTCTTACAGGCGCATGCATGCGATAGTCCATAGCCAGATGGATCAGATCTTCGGCTAGGCGAGGATGCAGGACGAGGCTACCGGTATCATCCGGCAATTGGGAGAGGGCAATGCGAAGCTTCGGGGTGAGCTCGACCTGCTGAGGGCGTAGATCACCGGAAGGGCGAAGCAGGAGGAGGAGACCACTGCCGTGTTGCAGAGGACGGGCGTCATCATCAAGTAATTTATGGATGAGAATGCCGTGCTCCGCATCGAGCGCAACAGGCTGGTGGAGGAATCCATGGATGCTGCCAAGCATCGTATTAAGGACATGAAACTGATGAAAGAGATCATCGCCCGCCGTGAGAACTAGTCTCCGCGACCTGCAGCGCATAAAGAAAGTAGAGATCAGCGAGCTAGATCGTTGTACGCGTCTTCCTTCTTCTTTTGCCCTTGTTTATTTCGGGCATAGCCGCATGTGGATTTTCTAATTATCTTCCTAATTATGTAAGACAATTATTATCCACCATCGTCGTCCTTATATATATTCATCAGTCTTGCTATAAGTTGCAGTAGATGCTATATAGGTCCTCGGATCTTACATCAAGATCGGTGCAAAATTTTCTTTTAATATTTTATTTCTTCTCTCTTAAATCTCAGTCGAGTGAGACATTGCCATGCCATTAAACTGAGGCTCGGGCGCCATTAATGGGGACCTTGGGATAGAGGTGGACGGCAGATGGGGGTCAAAGGGCTCTCCTCCCGATAAGCACGCGCAGGGGTCTGGTTGCACGCCTCCCATACTCAAATAGCTATCCTGCACGGCGCCTCCTAGCTAATAAAAAAGGGGACGCGTGGCAGCACGTAATTGGTAAATAGAACGCCCACGGTTTCAATAATACTTGTGTTTCCGATTGTAATGTGACCGCACTTGTTCCAAAATGACTTTGTTGATTGTTAATGTGTGCGCCTTCGCAAATCGGACAGCAAAATTACCACAGCATGTTGGTGCCATGTCATGGCACCAAGCCAAGTTTCATGATTTTCATGCGTGTTTCGGATTTACAGGAATTAAAAAACCAAGTTTATCAATGTTTCCAGCCAAGCCATGATGCCCAGATGTTTGAATTTCATTCCCATTTCTGGCATGGGACCTAGAAATTTACCCAAGGACACACATGTGATTTTTCTACCAGCTTTGGTGCACTCAAGCATGTGCTTGTATTTAAAATTTGAATTATGCACAGAAAGGTGACACGTTCCCTCTCAGAACCACGAGCCTTCTTGAGAGAAGCTCTGATTTGCAAGAAACATATACCAAAACTTGTTCCTATTCTGCAATTTTTTACCACAGCATGGTAGTACCATGACATGACACCATGCCAAGTTTCATGATTTTCAGGCGTGTTTTCGATTTACAAGAATTTTAAAACCAAGCTTCTCAATGTTCTCGACCGAACCACGATGCCCAGATGTTTGGATTTCATTCCCATTTCTTGCATGGGACCTAGAAATTCACCCGAGGACACACATGTGACTTTTCAGTCAACTTTGGTGCATGGGAGCATGTGCTTGTAGTTCAAATTTGAATTATGCACATTAAATGACCAGAAACTCAATTAATGTATAAAAAAGGCCAAACGAACCCGGAATAATTCCAACATTTATCAGGTCACTCATATAGTTATATGTTGCCTCTGTAAACAAAATCTAGCGGGAGGCAGCGTATATTGTTTCGCACACAAAGGTATAAAGAAATAAAGAAATAAAGAAATTTGCCCTACTTAATTCTTGGGTTCTTATTATTTATGCCACTAGTTGTGTATCACTACTCAGTTTTGCCATTAGAAGTTACAACTACTCAAAAAAATGCCATCGATCTGTGAGATGCCTGCTCAAAAATGCAATTAGATATCTAAAAAATGCCATCGTTAAGTTAGATGTTTGCTCAGAAATGCCACTAGACATTGTTATTTTCACGTCAAACCCGTTGACCATGTTACATGACAAAAATAACCCGATTCTCACAATGATAAGTTAATGGTGTCCAGCACAACACACCCCTCAAATAAAACTAAGCACCCTAGAATTCTTTGACAAAACTAAGCACCCTGAAATTCTTTGACAACTAAACTACTGGCTATATGATGTTGGCCATATATATATTGTACGTATATACTATCAAGAAACGAGTGGTAGTACTATACAAACTAAAAGATGAACTGTACGAAATATAACGAGAAGAAACATAACATAGTTCTGCTGGGGGCTCAGCACAACACACCCCTCAAATAAAACTAAGCACACCAGAAATTAAACTAAGCAACTAATCCGGTAGACACTGCATTAGAACCACCATGAGCAATGACACTGCCACCTTACTCGGAGTCCTCGTCCACGTGCTCGACTTCGTCCTTGTCCCTCTTCCTCTTGGGCGATACTTCTTTGCTTGAACCGCACACTTGGCTCTTGCTCTTCATCTAACTTTTGTAGATATTGAAACAAAGTTAGCCATCCATTGAGCGTAGTGGATGTGGTCTATATCTAGTAAAGTCCACTGCCATGCACGATGAAACGTGTGCGGGGGTTTCTTCAGTTCACCGTACATAGGATGAATCATGGCTCCTGCCAGGGTCAGCATTGAAGGCTGATCAAGGGAGGGCACCAGCCCTTCCTTCTGGAGGTCGAAGGGGTCGCCTACAACGAGGCCTATCCGACCCAGGATTTCCTTGTCGTACCTAAAGTCTACAGTAACGAATTTGGCTCGGCTGCCCTTGAGGAAGTTCCTAAATTCCTCGCACTCAACGTCGGCATGGCATATGTGGTAGACCAAGCATAAGTCATGCACACAAACCTGGATCACGGCGGGCTTCTTATTCTCTACCTCCTTTAGTTTCTTCTCGCTTCCCAGGACTGTGGTGTACTCAACATCTAGCCCAGCGACCCACTCATCATTTGAGTTTTTGAACATGCGTTTGAAGCGAGCAAGGCATTCTTTCACCGTTGCGGAAGAACTGGTGTAGATGACGTCGAACTCATCGCCGGTGATGGGTCTAACCTTGTACTCACCGTGGATCATGGAGATTTGGGACGCCATGGATTTGGGAGGAGGGTTAGGATTAGTGGAACCGACTTAGTGTGAAAGGACGGGACGACTAGGAGCGGTTTATCGATTGTAAAAATGTCGAGTGGGGGGCGCATGTGAATGGCAGGGTAGTGGCTTGCCTGGTGGATAAATGGATTCATGCACAGTACTATGGGGGCCCAATTAGATGTCATGTCTACTCGACGCCCAATTAAATGGCTTTCAATGTCATGTCAAGCGTCGGGAAAATTACAGGTGATACGAAGCTTTCCATTCTCCCATGATACGGGCTCCTGAGAGCCCTTGGATCTGAAATCGAATGGTTCCATGGCGTGATTCTAGACCTATGGGTGAATATCCTATTCTGGAGGGTTATTCTGCAAATTTTCAGCAACTTAGCATGCAACCGTTCGATCTCAGATCCAAGGGCTGCCAATAGCCCGTATCATGGTCACGCCTACCACGACCGTCGCCTTGCTCGCGCAGTCGTGCCCTTGGAGATTTAACACGGTGCGTTAGGCTATCTGATGTTGGCATGTCATACATAGTCATCACTTAGGCTGGTCGTAGTGGGGAGTATCATATACTAGTATCATGCATATGATACTAGTGTTTAATACTACATTCGTAGTGCGTAGTATCATATTTGGTATCATAGAATGGTTCATTTATTGCCATGCATGACACATAGTAGCACATAATTTAATATGATACAGTATCATGATATGATACTCAACCCTCTCTTACTTCATTAAACACTATGCCACCTCATCAAAACTGCCTAGTTGGCATGCATGATACTACGTATGATACTACCATTACGGGTAGCCTTAGTCACTCATACAACAAGGTTAGCTATAAGGTTGGCTATAAGAGTATTTTTTGTTTACTTCTCTCTATTTCTTTCTTCGTAGTATTTATTGCATCTGCCAAGGAGTGACCTCTTCCAATGAAATGGTGCTTAGATGAGGTGCTATGGGCATTCATTGGCTTAGCAACTCAAGTCCCCAATGCATAGGTGCTTAGTTTTTTGTTGCTAAGTTTGCTTCATCTAGGTACATGCGCTTATCACCGTTTCTTCCTGGGGTCACAAAACTAGTCTCTCTCTTCTTAATTAACCTGGCACATCATACTTTATGCCTATGTGGTAGGCTTAGCACATGTAGGATCAAGTACAATAGTGGGCTATAAGGCCGCTTTACATGACATTCTTGCATATGTGGGGGAAAGAGGCAAGGAAAACATGGAGGAGTGGGCTCTCAAGCAAGAGCCAGCCTCTACATGGTGGAGCATCGGGAGAGGCAGATGTATGGAGGTGGTCAGGAATCCGGCTTGGCAGTTAAAATGATAATGGCAAGTCAAATCACCATGCCTCGCCTATTCAGCAGTAACTCACTGTCAAATCACACAGCCCTACGTTTGCAGCAGCCTACTCCCGCATCTTCTCGCGTCTCTGTCAAACCGACTAGGTGGAACTGCCCCGCCTACTGCGCGGGAAAAGCCCCACCCTCGACTTTTAAATAGTATAGTATACTAATTTTGTATCCATGGATTGTGCCATGGAGCAAAGCCTCAAGAAAATGACGGTACACATGTACGGAGTATACAGCACGCCTGTTGCGTTCGCGTCGCACCCCAGACGGTCGGTCGGTTTGGCACGCCGCTCTCCGAATGGAACGCGTGTCATATTGCATTTGCACACACATGTGGGACCGCAATTGAGAACCGACCATAGGAACACTCCCCAGCCCCGCAAGTCGGGTGAGTTAATAGAAGTACATACGTTGGTACCTGGACGATCCCTGCAAGACACGGAAAATCAGTTCGTCCATGCATGTGACCAGACTCTAGCAGACACGCCTGGATTGGCTATCATCTACATATCGTGCAGGCTGTGTTGTATAGGGTTGTAGTTCTGGAGAGAAATCTAAAAAAAAGGTTTCTTGTCATCTCGCAAAATTAGGTGTCATGTGCTTCGGATCACTGCGAGGGTTAAATAGCGACAACTGAGTTGGGCTAGTCATTGGGGGCACATGCATGAAGACTACTCGGCTGCCATCTAGGTCAAGCCGGCTATGTTAATTAGGACATCTATCGACGGACCCCTTTTCTACGACTTTATCTTTAATTTGAGCTTTGATCCTCGTCTAGTTTGTCCATCGGGATTCATCTTGTCTCCTTTGGGCAGTGAGGTTATGATTTCTTGTCATGTGGCATTTTTTCGTGGTATATGTTATAATCGGGTGCTTCAGATCAAAATGACGACAACTGCGCCTCCGGGGCACGTGCATGAAGACTTCTCGACAGTCATTGCCGAGGTCAAGCCGGCTCCGGCCAGTAGACAAAAAAAAACTAGTACTCCACTATATAGGCAGGAGCCTCCGCGCTTGCTTGCTAGTGTTGCTCTCTTCACACTGTCTCGTCCTCTCGAGGTGTAAACACGACAGTGGTGGCCACACTCTCTCTATCTACTCACCGCTGGTCACAGCTCCAGTCGGATCCTCTCCGCCGGGGAAGGTGAGAGGGTGCAACGTTCACGCGGTCGTCCTCGGCGACGGCTCTTACCCACTGCCGGTGTGTCCCGATCAGCGTACCTTGCCGTTCTCTCCCAAGCATCGCTGGCGAGGGAGGGCCTCCCACCCCTTCTTCCTTGCTGCCGTAGTGTGGGCAGATTCGGCCTCTCGCCGCCCACCTAGCGACATCCCGTCAACCCTCAGGTATAACTTCCTTTGAAACCGGCCTTGCTCTACTTCCCGAGCTCCTGACGTCGCTGCATTTGTATTTTTTACTATTTCTCAGGCCCCCTCGTGTAGATAGGATCGATCTGCTGTTTGAAAACCACCTAATTTTTTACTGTTAAGAGGTAAAACTAGTTCATGCACTCGAATCTAGTAGTACTTGGTTCAAACAAGGAAGAAAGGGTGTGGGGGGTGGGGGAAGATTTGTTACCTGAATCTAGGACTTGGTCGAAAGAGGAAATAATGGGGGCGAAAAGTAGCAGAGACTGGCTATCCAACTGGTCTCTAGGTCTAATAAGCAAAGGGAACGCAGTACAAACTCAATATAAACCCGATATATTGGTTGAAAAAAGAAAGAAAGTGGGGACTGGGGGACAAGTCAACAGAGTAAGTCCAACACTAGATTTGCTAGCCTCACACAGTATAAGGTGGCTATATACCAAACAAAAATGGGACCAACCCAGATATCCTCTTCTGATGTTTGTTGCCCCGAGCCGCTCTTACGTAATGCCACTGGTAAAATGTAGCAGTCGCACTATTAAAAGTAAGGACATGTTAAACCAATGTTGTTTTGAGTGTAGTGCCTCCAGTAATATGAATCAATGGCACGTTTTTTCTTGTCCTGCTAAATTTCCCATTAAGATAAGTTGCTTCTTTTCATTTTCTGATGGAAATGGAACCGGGGTTGGAGCCCTTTTCTTAAAAAAAGAAGAAGAAGAAGTTGCTAGCTCATGGGACATTACTTCATTTTAGGTGAACTGCACAAAAAGGTCCCATGAATTGAATCATCCATGTTGGTGACTGGTGTCATCCCTTCTACGATGGCGTTGACTGCGGATATGGTTCCCATCACGAGGTATGTTCCTTTTTGGTCTGACCGTTTTCCAAAGATCCTGCATGTTGATCCTGCTCTTGTGCTACTGTTTTGGCACTGCCATGATAAAGCAGTAGTGTTATTATATTGCACCTTAATCTAGTGGCACTATTAATTTGAGGCAATGTTTTGGCACCGCTAGTGCCACTGTTTTTTTATATATCGAAAGAGGGGGTTCCCTTTGATTTCATTAAAGAAACCCAACCATAGAGAACCATTATCCGACAACATCTCAGTGTAAACGGGCAGTTATGCAACTACTACTAGAACGGACTGAGTACTAGCAGGAGACAAGTTCGCCACATAAGCTAGGCAGGTAGGGGGACGCAACACGAGCTCGACCAAGTTTGCATTACAACCCGAATGCTACCACAAAAACATCAGGGGGAAGATAGGGACTGAAAGAGCCAGCTTCAGCATCACAGTCTAAGCATCCCCGGCCTTCACCCTTGCGACGCACTGTACACCTCGTTTGCCACCTACTCGACCCTAGTGTCGCTGATAAAATGAAGTAATAATACAGTTAAAATAGAGCGAGCGTCTTCTCTATCATTTCATTTTCAATGTAGATAAAGAAAGTGCTTCTCTTTGTTAATGTATGTTTCATCAAATTGTCCCATTGCTAATGTTTAAGCGTTTCTGCAAACTGGGGTGCTTAATTTTAGTTGATCTGCACAAAAATAGATATTTGAATGTCTCAAGGCCCCTCCTTGTACTACCGTGTACACTGATGTTCATCACTGGCAGAAGGTGTATCGGGGAGACTTGGGTCGATTTCCAGTATGATGTAATATTTTCTTTTGTTTATTAGTGTATGTTTCATCAACTAGTGCCACTATAATCTAATCACGCCTTTTCATTATCTGTGCAACCAGGGTTATTTAGCTGCATTTTGGTGGAACTGCACAAATATACGGATGGAACCGGCATATATGCTGAGTCCGAGGTGCCAATTAAAAATTACCGACACCAACCCTGCTCCATCTAAGCATTGGCATCCACCACCATCAGTGGGATGTGTGGCGCTCACTGTGGAGTATCGATCCCAGATGGAGCATCCACCCGAGATTGAAGGATCGAGCATCTACAAGGTGCCGTTTGTGAGGGTGTCGTGCCAGAGCAAGCTGGTGGAGTCTTCATCGACCAAACCCAACTGCAAGAGGAGAAAAATAGTTGGCCCGATGATGCTTCCCCGCCATCCTCTCCCTCGCCGTTCACATCATCTCACGGGGCGGCTGTCTGCCACCCAGGAATAGGAGGGATCCCCCCCCCCCCCAGACCAATAGTCAGGCAGGTTGTGAATTGTCAGGAGGAGCTTAGGGTTGTTAGTATTTGCAGGTTGGGAATTATGTTTTGTGTTGTGTATTTTGATAGTACTTTCAGGTATGAATGTCTTTTGAATTTCAGATTTGCAGTATTGAGCATATGAAGTATTTTATGAATTCTCGAGATCTATTTTTAGCACTTAAAAAAATGTAGTTTCATAGGAGTATAAAAGTGCAGACAATGTGATTCTCAGAGAAGAAACTGTAAGTTTCAGTTTCGGATAAGAAACTCCAAGTTCAGTTTCAAATAAGAAACTGCAACTTTCAGAGGCAGAGCATTTATATTAACACGACCTTTTCAAACAGTGTTAACATCATGCTGGAAGTTTTATTCATGGTCGAAACTAGAACTACCAGCCAGTTAACATCATGCTGATCAACATTCATGCAAAGCACATCTTCATATGATGCACAGTCAAAAAGATATGCTATATTCAAAATGCCCACACAATGTCGAGTGTGCGAAAAACAGAGAACACGAGGGACGAAGTTTTGGCAACTGTAGGACGTGGTGTGCGTAGATGACAATTGGGATCCACATGTCAATAAAGGCAGAGGCAAAAATTTTGGAGATATTTTCTCTGCACTTAAAAAATGTAGTTTCATAGGAGTATAAAAGTGCAGACAATGTGATTCACAGAGAAGAAACTGCAAGTTTCAGTTTCAGATAAGAAACTCCAAGTTCAGTTTCAGATAAGAAACTGCAACTTTCAGAGGTAGAGCATTTATATTAGCACAGCCTTTTCAAACAGTGTTAACATCATGCTGGAAGTTTTATTCATGGTCGAAACTGGAACTACCAGCCAGTTAACATTATGCTGATCAACATTCATGCATAGCACACCTTCATATGGTGCACAGTCAAAAAGATATGCTATTTTCAAAATGCCCACACAATGTCGAGTGTGCGAAAAATAGAGAAAACGAGGGACGAAGTTTTGGCAAGTGTAGTACGTGGTGAGCGTAGATGACAATTGGGATCCACATGTCAATAAAGGCAGAGGCAAAAATTGGAGATATTTTCTCTGCACAGGCGGAATCGATCCCGGGCGGAATTGCTGTCGGGTAGTGTCACTCGGCCACTATGCTAGTTCAGTTGTTTCGTTACTAATAAGGCACTTCCTCAGGTGGTCGGATCTCCTCCTGCGCCTTTGTGCGCTTGCCGCGACGCCGATGTCTGTTGTTGCGAACATGCTGAACAAATGAGAGGAATCAGGAGAGGACTGTACATGGAGAGGCGGACAGTCGGGACCCACCAGGTCTATGGCCGTACGCAAGCAAGTGCCTCATCGACAAAATACTTCCTCCTAATGCTATACTGACGTTGGGGCCCACGGGTTTGTCAACATAGTTACATTTTTTAGGTGCCTCAACGTAGTTACTATAGGAGATAAATTCACAACGAAGCCGGGAGCTGGCAGGTATCATTTATTATCACTTGGGCAGCAAGTATCAGCTGGGTTTGGGCTGCCCCGTCTAGGCTTTATTTTTTTAACATGCGCAGCCCACGACCTCGGATGGGAGGTCCATAGGCCTGTTTGTATTTTCTTGAGGGCCGTCATGTATTGACCGGTCTATGGACCTCCCATCCGAGGTTTTATTTTTCCGGAAACATCGGCAGCCCAATTTGTTTTTTTGAAGAAAATGCAGAGGTCTGTTCTATTTTTCTATATAAGAATAGGAACGCCTGGTCCAACTTATGTTTCCCTTCTATCTATATTATATATATATTTAAATTATTTTGTATGTTATTATATATTATCGTTATTGTCATCATATATTTTACAGATACTTACATATGTAAGAAAACAATATCCCACATCTTGTTAACTTATAAAAATAATTTCTTAACAATAAAATCCAGGATATTTTTTTGGCAACGAAAATCCTGGTGATTGTGTACAAAAGCTTGGTAAGATTTAAGGACCAACGTAATAACAAAATGCTCAGCCCCTGTTTATTTTTTGATAACATTGTTGCACCCTCCCCAACATTACAATTAGAATCAACCTAGCAAAATCGTGTATTTCGAGAAAGTGCAAATGGCCTGTATTTTTTTAGGAAAAACATATTTGGGCCGCATGGACGCGACATTATTTGTTCACCCAGCCCAACTAATGGACTATAATTCAGAAACAAGAGATCAAATGGACTATAAATTCTACCCCGCAAAAAAAGACTGTAAATTCTGAAAAAATGGATTGAATACGTGGCACATTTTTGGAGGTTGAAATGTGGGCCAGTAGGCCGAAGCCAATGCAAGTCGTTGTCAACTTAGTCAACAAATGATTATGACATCGTTAGCCATTGGATTTACATCCAACGACCGGCATCCATCTTCAATCTCTCGTCTTCTTTCTCCAGCGCCCCCGGGACCACCTGCTCACGCCTCCTGCTGCTAGCAGCTCTCCATAGCATGCTTCGCTGTGAAGCGCTACTCCACCGTTGGCCAGGCCATCCCTCCACCCCTCCACACCTCCTGTTCTTCTCCATCGACTGCCGAACCACACCGCACCAGAACCAGTTAACCCTCGTACACCTCTATGTCTACGACTCTACTCCCGCGTCTTCCCATCTCCGGCTCGTTGTTGTCCGGGGCCTCGCCATCGTCCACCACCTTAGATGCGCTCGGCGCGGAGTGGTCAACATGGTCAACGAATGAAACCATCAGAAATAGACTATGGAGAGGCTGGCAACTGGGTCCACGGCCGCACGTAAGGAAATGCCTCCTTATTACGCGCAAAATAATGATTCCTCCACCTGACAGTTGGGACCCACCGGAAGGGCCTCTGTATTTCGCGAAAAAACGTTCCCACCGCTGACAGGTCGGACCCACCAGCTATATCTTCGCACGCAAGGAAGTGCCTCCTTATTATGCACAAAAAAAATGAATACTCCCCCTGCTAGTTGGGACCCACCTTGATGGGAGGCTGACTTGTGGGCCTTCTAAGTTGACGGAGACAGAGTACTTTGTCAACTTAGTCAATATGAACGATTCTAGCTCCAGTGACCGTACGATGTCCATCCAACGGCCGTAGTGCTTCTTCAACCTCTGGTCTTCTTGCTCTAGCCACCCAAAGCAGCGCCGGTTGTGTTGCATGCTCCTGCCTCCCGTGGTCGACTGTGCTGCCGCGGAGGCCTCACCGCCCCCTACTATTCCCACCGCTGGCCAGGCCCTGTGGCGACGACAGCCTCACACCGCAGCCAAACCAATGAACCCTCGTACTCCTCTCCGTGCAGGCTTCCACTACCGCGTCATCCCCGGCTCCGCGTCGTCCCCTTCCAAGGCCTCGTCGTCGTCCACCGCCCTGGTGCTCTCGGTGCGTAATGGTCAACGTGGTCAAGGAACGGCTTCCATCGGACGTGGACTGTACGTGGAGAGGCTGACAGCTGGGTCCATGATGGCAGCAAGGAAGTGCCTCCTTATTACGCGGAAAATAATGATTCCTCCACCTAACAGCAGGGACCCACCGGACGAGCCACCGTATTTCGCAAAAAAAGTTCCCCCCTGACTGCTGGGACACATCGGACGGGCTACCGTATTGCGCGAAAAAAAATGTTCCCCCCGCTGTCAGCTCGGACCCACCGGAAGTGCCTCCTTATTATGCACAAAAAAATGAATACTCCCCCTGCTGGTTGGGACCCACCTTGGTGGGAGGCTGACTTGTGGGCCTACTAAGTTGACGGGGACGGAATGCTTTGTCAACTTAGTCAATATGAACGATTCTAGCTCCACTGACCATACGATGTCCATCCAACGGCCGTAGTGCTTCTTCAACCTCTGGACCTGTTGCTCCAGCCGCCCAAAGTAGCGCCGGTCGTGCCGCATGCTCCTGCCTCCCGTGGCCGGCTGTGCTGCCACGGAGGCCTCACCGCCCCTACTATTCCCACCGCTGGCCAGGCCATCCCTCTACTCACCCACACCTCCTGTTATTCTGCGACGACGACAGCCTCACATCGCAGCAAACCAGTGAACCCTCGTACTCCTCTACGCGTGGGCATCCACTGCCGCTTCTTCCCCGGCTCCGCGTCATCCCCATCCTAGGTCTCACCATCGTCCACCGCCCTGGTGCTCTCGGCGCGGCGTGGTCAACGTGGTCAAGGATCAGCTTCCATCGGACGTGGACTGTACGTGGAGAGGCTGACAGCTGGGTCCACGGCCGTAGCAAGGAAGTGCCTCCTTATTACGCACAAAATAATTAATCCTCCACCTGACAGTGGGGACACACCGGACAGGCCACCGTATTTCATGGAAAAAAAACGTTTCCCCCTGACTGTTGGGACCCACCAGCTACATCTTCGCACGCAAGGAAGTGCGCCCGGGCAAAAAAAAACGATTCGCCCCCTTGACTGCTGGGACCCACCAGCTGCATCTACGCACGCAAGGAAGTGCCTGATAGTCGGGACCCACCTGGTCGAAGCATACGTAGCATTGTCATTCTGATCGCGAACGTGTACGTACATACTGGTTGATGTAGAGGCGCGCACGTGTCGTAGTAGAGGCGTGCACGTAGCATGTACACGTACGTACAGCGACAAGTGTGCAAGAAAGAAAATACGGCCACATACGTACATACGGGCAGGGCTTGTGTACATGGCTGGGTCGGAACGGAGAAACAGCGTCGTCGTCGTGCTCATGGGGAGCCAACCGGCTGGGTCGGAACGAAATGCGTCGTCATGTTCATCGGGAGGGCTTGGACGGAACAGCCGATGGAAACGAGGCATGGCGTACCGCAGAACGGAGGAAACGACCTTGTGTTCGACCGGCCACGGTCGAAACGGGATCATGTTCATTGGGAGGGGTCTGGCGTACCGCAAAACGGAGGAAACGGACCTCCTACAGTTGGAATGGGGGTCCTGTTGATCGGGAGGGGTGTGGCGTACCGCAAAACGGAGGAAACGGACTTGTGTTGGAGCGCTACGGTCGAAATGGGGGTCCTGTTCATCGGGAGGGGTGTGGCGTACCGCAAAACGGGACTCCACGGGATACTGTTCATCTCCACCGTCGACCCCCTCCAGCCTCCACAAGCTACTGTTCATCCACCATCGACCTCCTCCTGCCTCCACCTGCGACTGTTCAGCCTCCGCCGCGCGTTACTCCCCCGGCTACTATTCAACCAGCCCTCTGCACGGGCTCCTGTTCAACCACCCCTCCACGGCTACTGTTCATCCTGCCCTCCACCATCTACTGTTCATCCAGTCCTCCATGGGGTGGTCCTTTCCATCCAGCCCTCCACAGGGTCCTGTTCATGCAGCCCCAACTGGCTCGATCGATCGGGTCCTGTTCATCCAGAGGCAACACCATGGGGTCCTGTTCATCCACCCCCACCGGGAATTGTTCATCCAAAACCCCAGCAACGCTCACTGTTCATGTAGAGGCAGCATTGATCGGCTTCAGTTAGCAGCAGTAGCGAAGGAATCGCTCAATCGGGTTTAGTTAACAGCCATCGATCGATCGCTCGGGTTCAGTAATGCGTAGCCCGCAGTGCAATCGCTCGGGTTAAGTTAGAGCCCAATGCCTCGCTTGGGTTCAGTTAGAGCCCAACGCCTCGCACCCACACGCGTGCGTGTATGAGAGAAACATGCATCGCTCGGCCCCGACCACCCACCGTAACCGGGAACACCCTGATATTTTCCTCGCCCTCGCTTCTACCACGGTTTTTACAGTCATGGACGGCCCAAAGAATGTCATGCAGCTGCATCTCCGGCCCGCCCAGGATGAAAAGCCCATTTTCTGTCATGATTTTTTGTCATAGAAGTAGGACCCCACCACATCTATGATGATACCGTGTTTTGTCACAATTATTGTCATAGAAGTGTCATAAGTATGACAGAAAAAAATTCGTTCGGCCCAAAATGTCACGGATGTGTGTTTTTTTTGTAGTGACTCTAGATGCAGAATCGTTTCGGTCGATGTGTGGATTAATAGTAGTAGATGCAGGCAGGAGTCAGTCTAGTTGATACAGACGTGATGCCTATATTCATGATCATTGCCTTAGATATTGTCATAATTATTCGCTCTTCTATCAATTGCTTGAGAGTAATTTGTTCACCCACCATAATATTTGCTATCATGAAAGAAACCTCTAGTGAAATTTATGGCCCCGGAGTCTATTTTTACATCTTCTAAGTTTTAGATCTACTATTTTGCAATCTTTTACATTTCAATCTATAAACCAAAAATACCAAAAATATTTACATTACTAGTTACCTATCTCTATCGTATCTCACTTTTGCAAATAACCGTGAAGGGATTGACAACCCGTTTATAGCATTGGGTGCAAGTTGTTTGATTGTTTGTGCAGGTATTTGTCGATTTGTGCATAATCTCCTACTGGATTTATACCTTGGTTCTCAAAACTGAGGGAAATACTTACTCGACTTTGCTGCATCACCCTTTCCTCTTCAAGGGAAAAACCAACGCAAGCTCAAGAAGTAGCAATCTTCGGCAAGCCAAACAGATAAGTTCTTTCCATTATCCATACGTGTTCTGTAAGGACTTGTGCATAAGAAAACCCCGCTGCATTTCAAAATTTAGGTGCTCCCATCCTTCGACCCGAACGCTGCTTCGGTCAGGATGGTCGCAGTGGCCTTTGGCGAAAAAGGATTGGCAGGGGCTAGTACCTTTTCTTTATTTGTGCCCGGTAGGCCCAACTCCTGGGCAACAAAATTGAAAGGACCGTCAAGGTAGCCTGCCGGGGGAAACTTGTTTACTTAAATGTATAGAGGCATTCCGCCTCTGCGTGGACACATTACATGTGCGAGTCCCCGGAAAGGTTCATTTTTTTGTTAATATGCTGATCAAACAAGTACAAATCTTATAGAACACAAACATGGATAAACGAGATTACTTAATTTGAACTGAAAATTGGCAAGTGCCTAAAGATTTAAGATTAAAAAAACATAAATGCCACGTGATGCCCTTTCTTGTCCCTTTCCTTGTAGGCACTGCAGCAGGAGGTGAAGGGGGCAGAAGGGGGGCCTGGACAGAAGCCCGGCCTGACCCCGTCGGGCTCTAGAAGAGGTAGCCCGGCAAGGGCGGGAGGGCGCGGATGAAGGTGATGGTGAAGAGATCGGCGGTAACAACCCTTCAACCACCAACACCAGGGGCAGCAGGACGCGGCAAGGCGAACGGAGCTGCAGCCCACGAGGAAGCCTACCGGGGTCTAGCTGGAGGACTGCTGGAAGAGTCAGGGGAGGGCACCATGTCCACCTCCACATCCAACTTCCCGACAAATCACCTTTTTGGGGAAGGAGTGTAGGTGCAGACGATGGGGCCGCAGCCTAACGGTGACAGTGCGGCTGGTGTTCAGCCAGAGTCAGAGTTGTCGCCCCCCCCCCCCCCG
>LR738710.1:522392688-522429486 GCA_902687465.1 Secale cereale
GTTAACGTCGTCGCCATCTCCATCAGTGTCCTCCTCGTTGCTATCGCTCGAGGAGGAGCTTTCATCGTCGGTCGAGCTCTCCAGGCAGCAACCTAAGCAAGCACCCGAGCACCCAAAAACCTTGATGGAAAGGAAATCGTCTTCCATTTGCTTGAAATGGAGGACGTGCCCTTCCGACAGGCTATGGGCATGAGAAAAAGTCTTCCAGCCTCGACAGACTCGCAGCTGCTCGAGCTCCATCACCTTTGCGAACGGAGTAGGGAGGCGGAGGCGGCCGTGCGGGGGCTTGTACAACCTGATGATAAATTCAAGTGGTTGGTCTCCAACGTGGCCTTCCATCAGGGGAGGGGCGGCCGGCGGAGGCATGACCGGAGTACCACTCCGTCCCCCTCGGCCCCAAGCACCACGAAGACCACCACCTCGCCCCCTTCCACCTCCTCCCCTAGCGGGCTCTGCCCCCGCACCGTCATGGGAGGGAGGGAGGCGCTGTCGAGCAGAAGTTCTCGTCATCGCTGGAGCACAGCTGGAACCTTGGCCCCTCACCATGATTGACAACGACTACTACGAAGATGAGAAGAAGCAGAAGATGTGGGAAAATAACTCGCCCCACGCTCCCTTTTATAAGCGGGCGAAGCGAGGGGGCGGAATTTTTCTACGAAGGCGGCTGCTCTGTTCGTCCAATCCAGCTCCCCTCTCGCCATTAACAGCTCGAAGAATCAAGGCCGGCCCTGTGTGCCAATCTACGGCGCCCGACTTTCTGCCATAGCACTCATTCCTGCGCCGTCCGCGACCACCACCAACCCTGCACAGTGCATGCGATACACGTGGCAGAAGCATTCGGAGTGGGAAGGATAGTGGGGTGGCAGTTACCGCCTCGTGAACGTGGGACGTGGGCTCTCCGCGGATAATGGCATATTATCCCCCCACCACGGTTGGCATTGCACGATGCGCGGAGAAACTGGCCCGGGCTCATGCTAATGAAGAAACAAAGAAGATCTCAAAGGGAGGAAGCCACTCCTAGACCCTTGCCTGTGCACCGGTTAGAGCCTACCCCGACGACACCCGACGGCCTGTCCGGACTAGGCTCGGGACTCCTGTCGATGCAACAAACCCTGGGTCTGTTGCCCCAGACTGTGCATAGGCCTGAGGGTAAGATTGCAGCACCAGGATCAGATCAAGGCTCGAAGGGATCAACTCTTTGAGGAATCGGAGAGCTGGTCGAGAAGATCAAATCGACCAAGACTAGCCGAAGAGACAAGAAAACACCAGAAGAAGATCCTCCCTTGCCGGGCATGCGAGCCTGGCGAGGTTGGGATCACCCCAGAAGCAAGCCTCCAAGATCGCCCCGGCAGGCTTGCTCGCGGAGGCAAACCAATCCATTACTCCACCTCATAGCAACGCACGTTGTTGATCAGTGCGGTGTCAAGCTCCTAAGTGACTCAGTGGCAACTCCTTGTGACATGGCATCTACTTCCTACAGTAAAAACCTCCAAGTGACACCCGTCTTGAGACATGTCAAGAAATCATGTGTGAAGTTGGCAAAATAGCCCAGCAGCCGTGATGTGACACTGAGCGGCGCATTTAATGCGCTCTATTAGCCTACAGAGTTAGGTATGATAGCATTGTTCGCTATCTAATCAGTATGGAAAGACTAATTTGCCACTTTGGTGACCCCTTGATCTATAATAGGATGCCCATGGCTACGATAGAAAGGATTCGGCCTATTTGGACCCCCGCACATTCATAAGCGCATAGCTACTATCACCCCGTGGCAACCCTGTCGGGCAAGAGCGTCGTGCTTTTTCTACCATCCACCATCAATCCACCAAAGTAGGTGTAGGATTTTACGCCTCACGGCGGCCCGAACCTCGGTAAAAACTGCCTGCATGATATTTGTCGTGCTGCATTACGCTTCTCCGCTCTCTGTGCAACTTGCCCACCCCCCCTGCCGAACCAAAAGGGCTCATGGCCCCATAGGTGGTCGTGGTTTCCCATGACACAAGCCAATAATCGTGTTTAGATCCAAACTCCACATACTGATATGCAAGGTCTTTACATAATCCAGCACCATTGATAGGGTATCCATGGACAAACTCTTCATTGAGCATATAACATAATATTAGTACCAAAAGTATACTCTAACATGATATAAAACTTAAGCGCACAAATGAAAAATGCAGCTTATGATTACAAAAGTGTAGATTATAATATACAGTACCTGAATAAGTGTGGAGCCAAACACCATCTTGAAATCTTTAAACGGATCGGGAATTACACCCAAGGTCTCTAGTTTAGGCACAGAGGCCACATTTTTTACAAAGGTGCATAACAATAATCAAGAAGCAACCTTTTAAGTGCAGGGGCATCTTCGATGATGAGCTCCTGCCTTTGAAACAAATTCTAATGCTTACAAGGTGAGGTGACTTTATTTGGACATAACGGATATAGATTTCTTTTCAAAAAACCAGCAGCAAGCACTCTAGGGCAGGGCATCTGGAGTGGATGATGCTGTGTAGTGAGGCCTCCAATGGATCAACCACCACAAGCGCAAGTTTGTTTGCAGTAAGAGTCAAAGCATTTGTACCAGATTGTCTGCTAGATGGCACCGGGCGAAGGTGGTAGTATGGAGAGAGGAGAAAAACCACGAGATGGACATCGGTGGTGAGGGCATAGATACATATTTTCGTGGTACGTTATTTTTGTAGTACTTGTAGAACTCAATTTGCTGGAGGTTTTCGAATTCACGAGATGTTAGCCAGGCATCCACCATGTAGGGTATGTACAACATGTAGCATGCCAGGATTAGATGCGTTGACTGGAGCCCTGGTGAGCGAAGATGATGGCTTCGGGAAGTTCAAAATCAAGAACGACGGATAGCTGACGATAATCGACATTAAGTGGCACGGTGCACCACAGAGTGCGCCACCAATATGCGATGAATTGTGTGCGGCAGCCATCCTTGATGGGGAGAAGGGAGATGATCTCCCCAAGGATGTCAGCCGGGAGATTGCTGATGTGGTCTGCCCGAGATTCTATGGGTTACTCAGATCCACGGGGACCGTGGTTGCCTCTGCCTACGCTGTCAGGCGCAGGAGCTATGACCGACGTCGCCGCTAGCTAGAGCCTCATATGTGTACATACCAATTTGGAGAAAAATTGGCACAAACATATATGTAGGACATTCAAAATCAATTCTCAAGATCTCGCTACAAATTATTAGCACGAACACTAACCCTAGTTGGATTATTAGCAAAATTCATTTCTGTAGAACAAACAATTAATCACTACCCCTAGACAGATACCATTCAAAAAATCAATACACTACACGATTCTAAATGAAGCTTACTCTGATTTCATGGACTGACAGAACATTACCATAGGATTTCTATTCCAAATAAAGGGGGAGTAACCATAGAAAACCAAGGATATATGTGCCATAAAAATTGGTATAGACGACTGATCGGTTCTCTGTTGGAGTCGGAGTCAGAGTCGTTGCCGGAGTCGCTGTGGACCTCCGGCTCCAGCTGGGGAAGCATGACGGCGGCGATGACGTCAAGGTCATGCTGCTGCCTGCACGAGACCTCGGCGGCGGCGATGACAACCTCTGTGCCTAACATGTATCCAACATATCTATAATTTATGGTGTATTCATGCCATGTTTAGAACAATTGTATAATGTTTGTTCCACTTTTATATGATTTAGATGGAACTAACTCAGACTGACGATGTTTTCAGCAGAACTACCGTGGTGTTGTTTTTTATCCATAAGTAAAAGTTCTCGGATTGGGATGAAAATTTATGGTAATTATAATGTACAAAGAGACCCTCGAAGCTTCATCGAAGGACCAAAAGACCCACGAGGAAACAATAAGCTCACAGGGCACGGGTCCCCCCAGGGCGCGCCTAACAGGCGTTTCGCTCCCTCCAAAAATTCCTACAAATACATAAAACCCCAGAAAAAACCGAGAACTTTCGGTCCACTATTGCAAGCCTCTGTTTCGAAGTGATCTCATCAGGAGCCCTATTCTAGCACCCTCTGGGAGGGGAAAATCATCACTCGAGGCCATCTTCATAATCTCGCCGATCTCTAATACATCTCCAATGTATCTATAATTTTTTATTGTTACATGCTATTATAGTATCAATCTTGGATTTTTATATACATTTACAAGCACTTATATATCCCATTTTTTTGGACTAACCTATTAACTTAGTGCCCAACGCCAATTGATGTTTTTGCCTGTTTTTGGATTTTCCGGAAATCAATATCAAATAGTGTCCAAACTGATAAAAACTTTGGATTAATTTTTTCTGGGCCAGAAGAGACATTAGAAGGTTTGGGAGAAGACCAGACGAGCCATGAGGGAGTGAGAATCTCGGGCGGCGTGCCCCAGGGGGCGTCCCCAAGGTTTTCGAGCCCCTCGTGGAACATACAACCCTAATTTGATCTCTATAAATTCTCAAATATTCCCCTAACATTAGAGAGCCATCCGAAGTACTTATTCTGTCACCCCAATTTCTGTTCTTGCAAGATCCCATCTGGAGGCCACGCCGGTACTCTGTGGGAGGAGGAATCAATCACGGAGGGGCTCTACATAAACCTTGTTGCCCTTCTGATGATGTGTGAGTAGTTCACCACATACCTACAAGTCCATAGCCAGTAGCTAGATGGCTTCTTCTCTCTCTTTGATCTTCAATACAATGTTATTCTTGATGTTATTGGAGATCTATTCGATGTAATGACTTTCTGTGGTGTGTTTGTTGGGATCTGATGAATTGTGACTTGATGATCAGATTATCCATGAATATTATTTGAGTTTTTGCTCACCTCTTTCATGCATTGTTATTATAGCTTTGTATTTCTCTCTGTCTATTGATTTGGTTTGGCCAACTAGATTGATTTTTCTTGCAATGGGAGAGGTGCTTTGTGATTGGTTCGATCTTCCGGTGCTCAATCCTAGTGACAGAAAGAGACATGACACGTATTTGTATCATTGCCATTAAGGATAAAATGTGGGGTTTATCCATGCGTGAGTTTACTTTGTCTACATCAGATCATCTTGCTTAAGGCGTTACTCCGTTCTTTATGAACTTAATACTCTTGATGCATGTTGGATAGCGGTCGATGTGTGGAGTAATATTAGTAGATGCAGGCAGGAGTCGGGATACTTGTCTGGGACATGATGCCTATATATATGATCATTACCTTGGATATCGTCATGATTATTTGCTTTTTATCAATTACCCAACAAAAAATTGTTTACCCACCGTATGCTATTTTCTAGAGAGAAGCCTCTAGTGAAAACTATGGCCCCAGGTCCACTTTTATCATATATCAAAAACCAAAAATACCTTGCTGCACTTTTTCATTATTTATTTTATTTTCTATTTTTGCATCTATGTATCTGTCTATCAATCACTACACAACTTAATCTTGCACGTAACCGCCAAGGGATAGACAACCCATTGTTCACGTTGGTTTGCAAGGATTTGTTCTTTGTGTGCAAGTGCTGCTAATGAGGTGTTGTGAGGTTCTCCTACTGGATTGACAGCCTTGGTTCTTACCCGAGGGAAATACTTATCGCTACTGTACTGCATCATCCTCTCCTCTTCGGGGAAATCCCAACGCAGTTCACAAGTAGCAGTCTCCATGACAAGGAGGGAGTAGTTACCCTCGGGGCTGAGGGTATGTACTAGTAGCTATATGTTTGATCTCTCGCGCTCTCTCATGTTCTTGATTTGGCATGATCTTGATGTACCGCGAGCTTTGTTAATATAGTCGGGTCATATGGTGTTCTTCCCTCTCGATCTTGTTATGGCGAATTGAGTCTTTCCCTTCGAGGTTTCACTATTATCGGATTGAATACTTTGGTTTTGAGAACACTTGATGTATGTCTTGCATGTGGATACCTGTGGTAACAACGGGGTGTTATATTGATTCACTTGATATATGTTTTGGCAATCAACTTGTGGATTCCTAGGATGCATTGGGGGTAATCTAGGCATAGGGGTTGATGCATGTTTTCGCCCTACTTTCTCCAGCAGAAACTTTGGGTTACTCTTTGAAGTTCTTTGTGTTGGATTGAATATCATGAATCTGAAGTTGTTTGTCGCATGTCGTATAACTGACACACTGGTACTTGTAGTGACATTGGAGTATCTAGGTGACATGTGACATTAGAGTTGATTGACGCATATCATATGGTGTTATTTTAGTATGAACTCTAGGGTTGTTTGTGACACTTATAGGAATAGCTCAATAGATTGATCGGAAAGGATAACTTTGAGGTGGTTTGCTACCTACAACAATTTCTTTGTGTGTTCTTCACGTGATAAGAACCTTGGAGTTATTCTTTGTTGCATGTTGAGGGATTGTTATATGATTCAATTATGTTAGCATTGTTGAGAGATTGCACTAGTGAAAGTATGCGCCCTAGACCTTGTTTCCAAGCATTGCAATACCATTTGTGCACACATTTGCTACTTGCTACCTTGCTATTTTTATATTTGCAGATTATACAAGCCTATGTCTACTATCCATACTACACTTATATCATCATCCCTTCACCAAACTAGTGCACCTATACAATTTACCATTGTATTGGGTGTGTTCGGGACACAAGAGATTTCTTGTATTTGATTGCAGAGTTGTTTGAGAGAGACCATCTTCATCATACGCCTCCCATAGATTGATAAACCTTAGGTCATCCACTTGAGTGAAATTTGTTGTTATCCTGCAAAACTCTGCGCTTGGAGGCCCAACACGAGTGTACAAGAATAAGGTGTATAGTAGACATCATTGCCCACCTTCACGCATTGCGCGGGTTCTTTACCAGCCCCGGCATTGCCAATCCCTCTGATGGAGCACTTCGGCAGAATCCTCATACACTCCAAACGGCGGTGACTACTCAGGACGACGTCGAGTATGCAAGCAGAGAGAGAGAGAGAGAGAGAGGATTGTGTGTGTAGCGAGAATGGGGGGCGCTCCCGCCTATTATAACAAGCGACTCGGGCGCCATTAATATGGAGCAATGGGAGCGAGGCGGGCGGCGGTCAAAGGTATGGCTCGCCTATTGGTAAGCCTACGCGACACACTGCTCGCATGCCTACCATCATTTCCCACACCTGCTTGCACGACACCCATTGAGCCTGCGTGGCAGACTGCTCACATGCATCCTATCAACTCATGCCTACTCGCACAGCACGCGGGACGCACGGAGGCATGTATATTGTTTTTCTTTTTCGAGGATCAATTCTTTCGATTTATTACTTAACCGAAGCATGACACGTACATTGTTGGTAACACACACGGTTTAATTAAACAAACCGTTTGTGATATTGTGTTCCAACTATTAATAATATTCTGTTTGTAAGAAGCGTATATCAAAACTTGTCTCGAATATGTTCTGTCAAAAAAAACTTGTCTCGAATCTGACAAAAAAACAATATCACGGTCTATTGGTGTCATATGTTATGACGATATGACACCACGACAAGTTTGGTGAATTTTAACTAAGTTTTGGAATTAATGGAATTTAAAAATAAAGATTTTCAATATTTGACATTTCTTGCATGACGACTAAACATGCACCCAAGGACACACACATGATTTTCCAATCCATTTTGGTGCACCATCGCGTGTCCATGTAGTTCAAATTTGATTTTTACAAACTAAATCCCACGAAATTAATCAATGTATGAAAACGTGTGAATTTTAACAGGGCACTCCTTTCGTCACATGTTCAAAGCAAAATTTTTTTGACATGCCACGAACTGGTGGTAGTGGTGTGATGGGTGGGGCGGTCCGGCACAATACGTGCTCGTGAGCCTCCGTGTGGGATTGACCGATTTGTTTGGCAGGTGCCACATCAAAGCCGTGAATTCGGAAAATTTATGCTTTGCGGGTCATTACGGTGCACATGGTCTATAAAGCACAACATGTGTGATATACAACATACGAAACGGTTCACAAAGAAAAAACGTGTGCGACCGTGCACACAATTGTCGTTTGCAAAGAGAAAACTAAATGGTTGTGATAGTCGCCTTATCGTACATGCTTCACATGAACTGTTTGTGGTGTCATACGCATCATAAACGTTGCACCACATAATAACATGTGTGGTAGTTATACCATCCGACACTGGTACAACAGTCAGACGTTTCGTAAACCTCTCTGACACCCGTACGATAATTGACTTATCTTCTTAATTATATATGACATATGGTTCGGGAGAAGTAAATATGTGTGATAGTATCCTTATCATACACGCTTTACAATAAAGAATAGTTTGCTATGGGGCACGCACCGTAAACGTTGCACCACAGAATAGCGTGTGCTATGGTAATGCCAGCACACACGAGTAACAAGGATGGAGCATTTGGTATATTCGATATATTACAAACAGAAGTGTGACGAGTTGCGTTTGGGATACATGAGGGCATCTCATACACGTAGTTTTGAAAACAGTATGCTTTCGTACTCCCTATCCCCAACATTTTCTATGTCGTGTGGGAAGGACCCCCTATCACACACACAGGAAAGGTGACAGTTTAAAACTCTGTCGCGGAAAGGGGTTAAAACTGTATGTATCGTGCACACAGGATAAGTTTTTATTTGGTCAAGTAGTCTAATCAACCCTCCCCTATAGACATACTTTCGATCCAACAAATAGATTTTAGGGGTTCAGATGCGATTGAGTACAAGGGATAAATCAAGCTTACAAGCATTAAATCCTAGCCACGGCGAACCTAGAGGCGCTTGGAGCAATGGTAGCCCTAAGGCTTGTAGTTGTCCACCTCCATCGCCAATGTACGGTTGCCTGGCTCTAGCACCCGGAGCTCCATCTTCACCGCTTTAGCATTGCCAGGGTCCTCTAGCCCAACAACATCATCTACCATCTCCTCCTCTAGAACAATGGTGGTCGGCACCACTGCGACGACCGGTTGGTCATGAGGAGCCCGAACAAGACTATAACTGGCCCATCGAGTTATCTAACCACTGACATGGCGCCTTTGGCTTAGTCAAGTATTATATTCTTCGACTCCTCTGTCATTGTCTTCAACACCACAAGGGTGTGACGCCTGAAGACCGACGTCCCATAAGATTCCACATGTTCTGGGTTCTCCCGTGTGTTTCATATGTGTTTGTGTTATTTATTTTGCTTTGCATCATGTCATCATGCCATCATGTCTTTAATCTTTGCATCTCAACTAAATAAATGGCATAGAGTGACTTATCTTTATAACATATCCTCCTAATATTATGGAGCTATTATAAATAAATATTCCATTTGTTTGGAGTTAACCCAAACACACTTGCATCTATTCCCCATGCCTTTTCTACTTCAAGTTTCACCGTCAAAACCTTGTCTATAATTCTTATCCGTTTTATTGAGGCTCCTCCAAAAATCCGAGCAATTTTGAACTCTTCAAAGCCTAGCCCTTGTTCAAACCATTTGAATTAAATTCAAATGAATTTGAATTTAAACCTTGCAAATGGCCATTTCTATTTTTCTCGGATCAAGCTCATTTTTATGAGCCCGAGAAAAATAACCTCATGTGCAACTATTTCCCTAACCCCCCCTCTTTCTTTTCTTCTCTTTATTTGTTTTCTTCTATAAAAGAGAAAAGGAAGGAGGGGCCCAGCCGAAGCCAGGCCCCTGGCCGTTTCCCTCATGCCGGACTGGCCCATCAAGCCCAACTCCAGCGCCGAACCCTAAGCTGCTCGATCCCCTGGCTCGTCCCTCGTTCCTCTCCCTCTCGTCCCTTTCGCTAGCCCCTCGTCCCCTCGTCCTCCCTCCTAGCGCTGCACCTCTCCTTTCCTCTCGATCCCGTCTCCCTCGTACGCCGCAGCGCCCCACGCCGATCTCCTCCCCTGTCTCCTTCCTCCGCCGCGGGCCAGAGCTTGCCGGAGCGAGCAGCCGCCGCGTCCTACCTGTGCTCCGCCTCTACGACCTCCTTTCTCCTCCGCGCCGTCCCTCCCCACGACCCGCGCCTCCCTCCTTGTAATGCCCAGGATGGGACTATATCTCCTACGTGTCGAGGCACGACTTAAAGATACAAGCCCATTCTGGAATGATCACAAGTTCGGTATCTTTGCACATCTCATGTAAAAATGGGGATGGAAAACATAAAAGATAGTTGGCTTACACTCGCCACGTCACACAAATTCATTACATGTTCAAACATCATTCAGATAAACATCACAGCCCATCTAAGGGTAAAGATCCAAATGACAAGATACCAAACATAACATTAAACCACAGGTCTAGATCGAATCCTAGTAGAAGCTCTACTGATCAGCCGGATAGTTCACATAGTAATGGCTACGCTCCTCGTTGTACTCCCAGTCTAGCTCAGTGCCATCACCTGTGTAGCTCACCATCGTACCTGCATCTGGTGTGTTGAAGTAACTGTGAGCCACAGAGGACTCAGCAATCCCGTTCCCGGGTTACACGACTATCTAAGCCTTGGGTGTGGAACAAGGCTGAAGAAAGAACAAGAGTCTGTAGCAGCACTAGCCTAACTTACGTAAAAGAGAGCGAGAAGAGAAGGTGCCTCGGTCGAGAGATGATCACGAAGTGATCCTAACTAAAGCAAGTCAAACATAACCCCACCGTGTTCACTTTCCGAATCCCTTTCGGAAAATGACCGTCACGGTACACACGCTGGTAGTGTATTGGAACATGGTGTCAAGTTTTCTACAACCGGATATTAACAAGCTCCCATCTGCCACATAACCGCAGGCACGGCTTTCGAAAGTTCATAACCCTGCAGGGGTGTTCCAACTTGGCCCATGACAAGCCCTTGATCCGCGGAGTCGCAACTCCAACGTGGGAAGGCCCGAGTATTCTCGGAATCCCGTGCTCAAGATACTCCGAACTAAGGTAAGGCTAATCCAGCAAATCCTCCCAGCGTGCCGACACCCTGACAGTAGCCGTGCGTATCTAGTCTCAGGCCATGACCGGATGGGTGAAGCTACGGGTTTTCACCAAACCTCGAGTTCCCTCGAGGTGGCCCCGCGTAACCCCCAGTTCGGACCAACACTCATGTGGAGCACTGGCCCGGGGTTGTTGATTAAGAAAGAGGGTTAATTACTCCCTATGCAAGTTTTTAGTTATTAGGCAAATAGTACCAATGTTGGGACTTGCAGGAAAAGACTTAGCACTTAGCGGTTTATCGAGGGGGTCCCATAACCCCAACCGTGTGAGGAACGCATAATCAAGGAACATAACACCGGTTTATACGGTTCCTAGCGGCATGAGTGGAACAAATCACCAAGCAAAAGGCTTAGCCTTACACCCATTACCAATATATAGATGATTTCAATTAATAATTAATATAGTGTGATATCCCAACAAGCTTCAACAAGAAGCAAGAATCTTCAATCTTCACCTGCAACTAACAAAGCTATAAGAGGGGCTGAGCGAAGCCTACGTATAGCCAATCAATGGTTTGCATAGGTAGGGTGGTTAAACAGGTTCATGGTTACAATAGGAGGCTGACAGAAAAACATGGGCATCGAGGCAAAACTATAGATCGAGACTTCTAGCAATAGGCAAAGATAGTAATGTTATCGGGGTTCGGTCATCTTGCCTGAAGAGTTGTCGATGGGACCGCAAGAGGGGTCCTCGTTCTCAAACTACACTCATGTGGAGCACTGGCCCGGGGTTGTTGATTAAGAAAGAGGGTTAATTACTCCCTATGCAAGTTTTTAGTTATTAGGCAAATAGTACCAATGTTGGGACTTGCAGGAAAAGACTTAGCACTTAGCGGTTTATCGAGGGGGTCCCATAACCCCAACCGTGTGAGGAACGCATAATCAAGGAACATAACACCGGTTTATACGGTTCCTAGCGGCATGAGTGGAACAAATCACCAAGCAAAAGGCTTAGCCTTACACCCATTACCAATATATAGATGATTTCAATTAATAATTAATATAGTGTGATATCCCAACAAGCTTCAACAAGAAGCAAGAATCTTCAATCTTCACCTGCAACTAACAAAGCTATAAGAGGGGCTGAGCGAAGCCTACGTATAGCAAATCAATGGTTTGCATAGGAAGGGTGGTTAAACAGGTTCATGGTTACAATAGGAGGCTGACAGAAAAACATGGGCATCGAGGCAAAACTATAGATCGAGACTTCTAGCAATAGGCAAAGATAGTAATGTTATCGGGGTTCGGTCATCTTGCCTGAAGAGTTGTCGATGGGACCGCAAGAGGGGTCCTCGTTCTCAAACTCGGTAGTAACCTCGTGCTCATACTCGTACTCGGTCTCAGCTTTCGGCTCTACTCAAACACAAGAACACAAGGCAACGAATCAAACAAGATGCAATGCGCAGAAAAATTACTGGATGCATGACTGATGCACTATGGAAGCAAAACAGATGCACTATGGAAGCACAGAAAGTCTACTTAGGAAGCACAGTGTTACCGCACAACAATATGCATCAAGCAAAATGCTTCAAAACATGATAACAATAGGATAATATGAATCTACATGCAAAAACACACAAGTTACATATAGGACTTGCTCAAAACGGAGCAACGGGCTAAAAGATACACCCGAAACAATAAACATGCACAAGCTGAAAATAACAGCCGCATAGCAACTTCAGAGCAATAAATAAATAGGCTACGGCACTCAGACATCATGGAAATGAGCATGGTCACAAACTAGACATATCCTACAGCAAACAAATCCATTGGAGCATCCCCAAAGGAGCCATGGATCAATAGCAACAAGCTATGACATAATGAACTTGACAACAAAATCCTGACAGCAGTAATTTGTTGCAACTTGGGAGCAAGAGTTAAATATGCTACAGCCACTCAAATAAGCATGTGAGAGCATGAATGGATAGCCAACAATATATACAACAAGGAATCATCAAGAGTCACCCCAAAACTATCATGGATTGGCCTAGAACAACAAGCAAACATGGCATCTGAAAGTTACAGATTCCAGACTTAGTGAAATTTCACTAAGTGTTAAAACAGCAGTTTCATCATGGCATCTTTGAGAGCAAGTTTAAGTCACCTCAAAGCTAAACATGGCAAGTGGTAAGCACCACAGCAAAGTACACATGATGGTGAATCCAAAACATCTAAGCATGCATCAAGGGGACAAACACAACGATAGCAATGAGCTCCTCAAATTGACATCTCATAACAAGTTTAACAACATAACAGACACATGCACTTTTGCAAAGGAGATTAACACGGCAAGATGAAATCTATCATGCAAGCTAAAGAAATCAACATGTAGAGCATCTCAAGACGAACACGTGGACATATCATTTGCATCATTTGGATAAACATGCACCAAGTTATCACATTGCAAAGATGGCATGAAAACAACTACTAACGGCAGTTTATAACAAGTAGCACTCTTCTCATGAAGATTAAGACATCTAGATTACCTCAAACATGCATGGCACAATGGAACAAAACGTAGTACAAGTCTCCACGATCATTTTGACATATAATTTGCTCAAATTGGACCATCACACAAAAAGTTATCCACGTTGCAAAACAGCATCAGAAACTAAACTACCTGGAAATAATCCGTAAATATGCAGTTTATGGAAAATAAACTAAAATCGCCGAAATAATAAAAAAATGGAGACTGGGCCGGATCGCGGCGCCTGGGCCTTACCAGAGCAGGCCGAACCCACGACGTGGAGGGCAGGCCGGCTTGACGGGGATGGACCTTGGGGCGCGCTCGGCCTCAAGGCGGAGGAGGCCCGAGGCTGGCTGCCTGGCGGAGCGGCTAGCGGGCCCGGGGTGCGGCGAATCGGGCCGGCCCACCCGGGCGACGGATCGGGATCTCGATCCCGAGCGCAGGAGGCGACGCCGTCGGTCGATGGCGCGGCGGGGGGACTGGCTGGGGCGCTGGCCCCGGCGGCGCGGCGAGGGGAGCCCCGGCGGCGGACCTGCCGGACAGGCGGCGGAGGGAGGCGGATGCTCCGGCCCGGCGGCGGAGGGAGGGCGGCGCCGGCCGGTGAGGGTGGCGCGGTGGAGACGGTGGTCGGCGGAGCTTGAGGCGGTGGCGCGGCGGGTCGCCAGAGAGGCGGCGGGGAAGACGAACGGTGGCGGCGGCACACAGCTCCGGCGAGGCGAGGTTGAAGACGACTTCGTGCGGGACCCACGCGTCGGAGGAAGCACGGCCCGGGCACTACGGAAGCACGGCCGCGAACCTCGGAAGCATGGTTTCCTGGGACGTCGGAAGCACGGATTTTCAACGGTGGAAGCACCGGGATTCAACGGTGGAAGCACCGGCGGCGCACTGTGGAAGCATAGGGTTTTCTGGACGCAAATTTTGGGGGAGATGGACCTTTATATAGGCACAAGGAGCTAGGGTTGTCCAAATGGAGTGAGGTTTTCAGCCACATGATCACAATTAGATGGCCTAGATGAAGGGAGTGGTTTGGGTTGGTTTGGTGGGCTGTTGGAGGGGTGTCTTGGGCCTCAAAGAGGGGGTACTTTGAGCCCACGAGAATAACTTTTGGGGTAGCAAACGAACTCCAAACGCGACGAGATTTGACAGGCGGGTTACACACACCAAAACAACAACACACGACAAGTCTCACGCCAAAACGGAAACGTTACACGGCCAAACACCAAAGTAGGCCTCGGTGATGCCACGGACACGTGAGAGAGCTCCGGAACTCGAAACGGACAACGGAAAGAAATGAGTAAGGCCGGATGCAAATGACAACACAAATGCGATGCGATGCACATGACTACATGATATGAATGAATGCCACACACGCACACGACAAAACAACGAAAACCCGAAAGACAAAGAACCCGAAAAGGAATAGATGAAGCCAGAGATATATTATATTGCCCAAAAGGGAAAGTATTACATCCGGGGCATTACAAACTCTCCTCTACTACAAAAAGATCTCGTCCCGAGATCTAGGACTGGAAAAAGGAAGGGTACTCGGAACGAAGTTGATCTTCTCGTTCCCACGTAGCTTCTCGGTCGGTATGGTGTGACCACTTGACTTTCAAGAATTTGATGGACTTGTTGCGGGTCTTGCACTCGGTTTCTTCGAGAATAGCAACTGGGTGCTCTCGGTAAGACAAGTCTTGTTGAAGATCAATCTCTTCAAACGGAATCATGCGTTCAGGTGTCTTGAAGCACTTGCGGAGTTGAGACACATGAAACACATCATGAACATTGGCGAAGTTGGAAGGGAGCTCAAGTTGATAGGCTAGATCGCCTCTTTTGCCAAGGATCTTGAAAGGCCTGACGTATCTAGGAGCAAGATTTCCTTTGATACCGAATCTTTGGGTTCCTTTCATCGGAGAAACACGGAGATAGACATGATCCCCAATGTTGAAGGCGAAATCACGATGCTTGCCGTCATAGTAGCTCTTCTGACGCGACTGAGCGGCCTTGAGATTCTCACGTATGACTTTGCACATTTCTTCGGCTTCTGAGATCAAGTCATTGCCAAGAAGTTGACGTTCACCAGTCTCGGACCAGTTGAGAGGGGTACGGCACTTTCTGCCATAGAGGATTTCAAACGGAGCTTTGCCGGCACTTGCTTGAAAGTTGTTGTTGTAAGAGAACTCGGCAAACGGAAGGCAATCTTCCCATTTCATGCCAAAAGATATGACACAGGCTCTGAGCATGTCTTCTAGAATCTGATTCACTCGCTCGACTTGACCACTAGTCTGAGGGTAAAAAGCAGTGATGAACCTGATCTTAGTGCCCATGGCAGACTGAAAGGAGTCCCAGAACTTAGAAGTGAACAAACTTCCATGGTCTGAGGAGATAACTTGAGGAATGCCATGTAAGGACACAATTCTGGAAGTGTACAACTCTGCCAGTTGGGCTACATTGATGGATTCTTTGACTGGAAGGAAGTGAGCGACTTTGGTAAGCTTGTCAATCACCACGAAGATAGAATCATTCCCTCTCTTGGACTTAGGAAAGCCAGTGACGAAATCCATTTCAATGTGGTCGAATTTCCACTCGGGAATAGGAAGAGGTTGGAGAAGACTGGTTGGACGTTGATGCTCTGCCTTCACTCTTCTGCAGACATCACATTCATTCACGAATTGGGCAATCTCCCTTTTCATGCGTGTCCACCAGTAAGATTGCTTGAGGTCTTGGTACATCTTGGAACTGCCAGGATGAATGGAAAGGAGGGAATCATGTGCTTCTTCCATTATGAGCTTCCTGAGATCACCTTTGGGAACAACAAGTCTGTCCTCAAAGAACAAGGTATCTCTCTCATCAACGCCATAGCACTTGTATTTAGGAGTACCCTTTGCAATACCATGTTTCACCTTCTGCACCATAGCATCACTGAGTTGGGCCTCACGGATCTGATCTTCCAAGGTAGGAGCAACTTGAAGATTTGCAAGAAAACCTTGGGGAACAACTTGGAGGTTGAGCTTCCTGAATGCTTCACAAAGCTCAGGATGGAACGGCTTGATAAGAAGGCTGTTGCAATATGCCTTTCTTCTCAAAGCATCTGCAATCACATTCGCCTTTCCAGGAGTGTATTCGATGCTGGGATCATACTCTTGGATCATTTCAACCCAACGAGTCTGGCGGAGGTTCATATTCGGTTGTGTGAAGATGTACTTCAAGCTCTTGTGATCGGTGAAGACGTCGACTTTTCTGCCCAACAGAAGATGTCTCCACGTAATCAAAGCATGTACCACAGCTGCTAGTTCAAGATCATGTGTGGGGTAGTTCTTCTCACTTGGCTTCAGCTGACGAGAAGTGTATGCCACAATTCTCTTGTCCTGCATTAGCACACCACCAAGTCCTTGAAGAGAAGCATCACAGAATACTTTGTAGGGCTTGGACTCATCTGGAGGAGTAAGAACTGGAGCAGAGACGAGCTTTTCTTTGAGAGTTTTGAATGCCACTTCACAATCTGGAGACCAGTAGTACTTGACATTCTTCTGCAGCAAGTTGGAAAGAGGCTTGGCAATCTTGGAGAAGTTCTCAACGAACCTTCTACAATAGCTGGCAAGACCAAGAAAGCTTCGGAGTTGCTTGACGTTCTTAGGAGCTTCCCAGTTGACAATTGCTTCAACTTTCTCGGGGTTCACCGCAACACCGTCAGCGGAGATGATATGGCCCGGATACAAGACCTTATCGAGCCAAAATTCGCACTTGGAGAACTTGGCATATAACTTATGTTCACGGAGTCTGTCGAGAACGAGACGGAGGTGCTTTTCGTGATCCTCTTCATTTTTGGAAAATACCAAAATGTCATCCAGATACACAAGCACAAACTCGCCGGTGTAGGGGTTGAAGATGTAGTGCATCATTCTCGAGAAGGTAGGTGGAGCATTAGGGAGACCAAAGGACATGACTATATACTCATAGGAGCCGTAGCTCGTTCTGAAGGCAGTCTTGGGGATATCTTCTTCTCGAATGCGAATCTGGTGATAGCCCATTCGAAGATCGAGCTTAGAGAACACTTTAGCTCCTTTGAGCTGCTCGAACAGTTCGTTGATGTTGGGGAGCGGATACTTGTTCTTTATTGTCTTCTTGTTCAATGGCCAGTAATCTACACAGAGGCGCTCCGTGCCATCCTTCTTCTTGACAAATAAGACACCACAGCCCCAAGGAGACGTACTAGGCCTGATCAGACCCATACGCTCCTGTTCATCAAGCTGTTTCTTCAACTCCTTCAACTCTTTAGGAGAGAGCTTGTACGGACGCCGGCATGCTGGCTCAGTACCAGGCTCGAGTTCAATGACGAATTCCACTTGACGGAGTGGAGGCATGCCTGGAAGTTCTTCAGGAAAGACGTCTTCGTATTCGTTAACCACCGGAATTTGAGATATGGCATTAATCTCGCCCTTGTCATTGAGAGAGAAAAGCCTGATTGTGTTATCCCTGGAGGCGAAGATAATCACATCTTCATCAGGATGAGTAATCTTGACTTCCTTCTGTGCACAGTCAATGTGAGCATCATGCTGAGAAAGCCAGTCCATTCCGAGGATAAGATCGATGTCGGAATTGCCGAGAACCACCGGAGAGGCCAGAAATCGATAATCACCCATGCGAATAGAAACATCCGGAGCATATATACGAGAATGCATCAATCTACCCAGAGAAACAACTAATAACTCCCTTGGCAAACTTTTGATGTCAACATTGTACTTGGATGCAAATGGTTGAGACATGAAAGAGCATGAAGCACCCGAATCAAACAAAACTTTAGCAGGTATAGAGTTAACTGGAAGGTTACCCAAAATGACATCAGAAGAATTCTCCGCTTGCGCTGCATTCATCATATTCACCCTTGCAGACTTTGGATTATGCTTGACAATAGCTGTACTGACAGGTTGAGGAGGCGGAAGGCGCCTTGGGTTGGGGCACTTGTTAGCATAGTGACCTTTCTGAGTGCACTTGTTGCAGACCACTTATGAGAGAGGACGGAAATGAGAACCACTTGACTTGGAACCTTGAGACTGAAACTGATTCTTCGACTGGTTGCTCGGGTTGGGTGGGTGGGAGAAACCACGTCCACCAGAGTTCTTGTTGCTGTTGTAGGGAGCTCGGATCATTGGAGGAGGAGGAAGCCAAAAAAATTTTTGCTTCACGACGACTTGAGAAGATGAGGAGGAGTGAACGGCATCTCGAATCCTCTTTTTGGAAGCCTCCATCTTGAGGTGGGCTGCCTCTTGCTTAAGCGCCATGTTATAGAATTTGTCGAACTCCTCAGGCTCGAACAAGGTGAGAGCAAGTTGAAGTTTATCATTGAGACCTCCACGGAACTGATAGATCTTGCTCTTGGCATCTAGTATGTCTTGCTTGGCATAGCGGGCGAGGTTCTGGAACTTGACATTATACTGGTAAACAGTCATTGAGCCTTGCTTCAGGTTGCGGAATTGCTCACGCATACCCTCGATTACACTTGTTGGAATGTGGTGAGAGCGAAAGTCCTTGCAGAAATCATCCCAAGAGATCACACGCCCTTCTCAGGAGTCTTTGTACTACTGCCACCAGTCAGCTGCTTGGTCCTTGAGTTGGAAGACTGCAAATTTCACATAGTCCTTAGGCCTTACGTTGCTGCACTCAAAATGCTTCTTGATATCAGTGATCCAATCTTCTGCATCGAGAGGGTCGACACAGTAACTGAAAGCCTTTGGTTGATTAGCCAAGAACTGGTTGAGAGTAGCATGGTGCTGTTGGTTGAAGAAATTGCCTTGGTTCCCTGGAGCACCCTGATTTGCTTGCATTTGCTGCATCATCTGCATCAACATCTGGGTGTTCTGATTTCTAGTCTGCATAATCGCTCTCCATGCCTCAGACGGAGGAGGAGGGGAAGGAGGACGATCTGGAACCTCTTCCCCCTCTGGGTTAGCGTTGGGAACCCGTTTTGGAGCCATCCTGAAAGAGATGACCACCAATCAGCAATTTGATTGAAAGAAGGTATAAGCTGAAACAACGGATTGAAATGCAACATAGTCTTCACAAGAATCATTCGAACAAGAGGAACGAATGAAATTCTCAGTTCAATGATAACAACAATCTTCACGAGAAGCCACTGGGACAAAAGGTAAATAAGAAAAACACAAGGTACAGATGGAACAAACACAAGATAGGAGCTTCGTTCGACATCTCTGTGCAGCAAGCTTATGAACGCGTTACGAAAGGGTTTTGCAATCCCCGGATCAGCATAGCCAAGGATCCTTTAAGATGCAAATCCCGATCGGAACATCGGCCATAGAACCACTTCACTCAATGTAGAACCCCAAACTCGCTAACCTCCATTCGTTGGAAGAATGCCTACGATCTACAGGATAAACCCACCTATTAATTTTCGAAAGTTTCCAGTTATGCAATCAGGTGTTGGGGATACAGGGGAAGCACCGCGCACTCAACTCTAATCCTACATCCAGCTGTATCCATCCTTCAACACATAACCAGTTGTTCTCGGAAACCGTCTACCTCGGACCTTCGACAAGCATCCACTATACAAAGCTATGGCAATACTCCCGAACTACCTCCCCAGTACTGGGTGATGTCGGGGTTATCTTGCCACTAACCGTATAGGAGAGTTTTTGATGTCGGCCATCTTAAGTATTCTAGTACTGTCGCGATATGCTTGTGACGACAATACCCCGAAGCTCAACTCCCCGGGACACTGCCACAACCCCTAATGTCAGGAGGCATCGAGAACAATATTCTCGTCACAAAGACATCGAAACAATCCAGCAATACTCGCGAGATTCCTAAAAAAATTTGGTGCAATTTTTGAAAGTAGAAGAGGCAAGAGTAGACGTCAGGAGTCCTCACCAGAATGAAAGGGGATGAGAATCAAATAAATCCTACTCTCTGATATAAATATAGGACTCAAAACATTTTCAGTGTGTGCCTAGACTCGACCGTCAACGATTCGATCAATAAGTGGGGGCTTCTAGGTCGGAGAAGGCTCTGAATACCAACTTGTAATGCCCAGGATGGGACTATATCTCCTACGTGTCGAGGCACGACTTAAAGATATAAGCCCATTCTGGAATGATCGCAAGTTCGGTATCTTTGCACATCTCATGTAAAAATGGGGATGGAAAACATAAAAGATAGTTGGCTTACACTCGCCACGTCACACAAATTCATTACATGTTCAAACATCATTCAGATAAACATCACAGCCCATCTAAGGGTAAAGATCCAAATGGCAAGATACCAAACATAACATTAAACCACAGGTCTAGATCGAATCCTAGTAGAAGCTCTACTGATCAGCCGGATAGTTCACATAGTAACGGCTACGCTCCTCGTCGTACTCCCAGTCTAGCTCAGTGCCATCGCCTGTGTAGCTCACCATTGTACCTGCATCTGGTGTGTTGAAGTAACTGTGAGCCACAGAGGACTCAGCAATCCCGTTCCCGGGTAACACAACTATCTAAGCCTTGGGTGTGGAACAAGGCTGAAGAAAGAACAAGAGTCTGCAGCAACACTAGCCTAACTTACGTAAAAGAGAGCGAGAAAAGAAGGTGCCTCGGTCGAGAGATGATCACGAAGTGATCCTAACTAAAGCAAGTCAAACATAACCCCACCGTGTTCACTTTCCGAATCCCTTTCGGAAAATGACCGTCACGGTACACATGTTGGTAGTGTATTGGAACATGGTGTCAAGTTTTCTACAACCGGATATTAACAAGCTCCCATCTGCCACATAACCGCGGGCACGGCTTTCGAAAGTTCATAACCCTGCAGGGGTGTTCCAACTTGGCCCATGACAAGCCCACGATCCGCGGAGTCGCAACTCCAAGGTGGGAAGGCCCGAGTATTCTCGGAATCCCGTGCTCAAGATACTCCGAACTAAGGTAAGGCTAATCCAGCAAATCCTCCCGGCGTGCCGACACCCTGACAGTAGCCGCGCGTATCTAGTCTCAGGCCACGACCGGATGGGTGAAGCTACGGGTTTTTGCCAGACCTCGAGTTCCCTCGAGGTGGCCCCGCGTAACCCCCAGTTCGGACCAACACTCATGTGGAGCACTGGCCCAGGGTTGTTGATTAAGAAAGAGGGTTAATTACTCCCTATGCAAGTTTTTAGTTATTAGGCAAATAGTACCAATGCTGGGACTTGCTGGAAAAGACTTAGCACTTAGCGGTTTATCGAGGGGGTCCCATAACCCCAACCGTGTGAGGAACGCATAATCAAGGAACATAACACCGGTTTATACGGTTCCTAGCGGCATGAGTGGAACAAATCACCAAGCAAAAGGCTTAGCCTTCCACCCATTACCAATATATAGATGATTTCAATTAATATTTAATATAGTATGATATCCCAACAAGCTTCAACAAGAAGCAAGAATCTTCAATCTTCACCTGCAACTAACAAAGCTATAAGAGGGGCTGAGCGAAGCCTACGTATAGTCAATCAATGGTTTGCATAGGTAGGGTGGTTAAACAGGTTCATGGTTACAATAGGAGGATGCCAGGAAAACATGGGCATCGAGGCAAAACTATAGATCGAGACTTCTAGCAATAGGCAAAGATAGTAATGTTATCGGGGTTCGGTCATCTTGCCTGAAGAGTTGTCGATGGGATCGCAAGAGGGGTCCTCGTTCTCAAACTCGGTAGTAACCTCATGCTCATACTCGTACTCGGTCTCAGCTTCCGGCTCTACTCAAACACAAGAACACAAGGCAACAAATCAAACAAGATGCGATGCGCAGAAAAATTACTAGATGCATGACTGATGCACTATGGAAGCAAAACAGATGCACTATGGAAGCACAGAAAGTCTACTTAGAAAGCACAGTGTTACCGCACAACAATATGCATCAAGCAAAATGCTTCAAAACATGATAACAATAGGATAATGAATCTACATGCAAAAACACACAAGTTACATATAGGACTTGCTAAAAACGGAGCAACGGGCTAAAAGATACACCCGAAACAATAAACATGCAGAAGCTGAAAATAACAGCCACATAGCAACTTCGGAGCAATAAATAAATAGGCTACAGCACTCAAACATCATGGAAATGAGCATGGTCACAAACTAGACATATCCTACAGCAAACAAATCCATTGGAGCATCCCCAAAGGAGCCATGGATCAATAGCAACAAGCTATGACATAATGAACTTGACAACAAAATCCTGACAGCAGTAATTTATTGCAACTTGGGAGCAAGAGTTAAATATGCTACAGCCACTCAAATAAGCATGTGAGAGCATGAATGGATAGCCAACAATATATACAACAAGGAATCATCAAGAGTCACCCCAAAACTATCATGGATTGGCCTAGAACAACAAGCAAACATGGCATCTGAAAGTTACAGATTCCAGACTTAGTGAAATTTCACTAAGTGTTAAAACAGCAGTTTCATCATGGCATCTTTGAGAGAAAGTTTAAGTCACCTCAAAGCTAAACATGGCAAGTGGTAAGCACCACAGCAAAGTACACATTATGGTGAATCCAAAACATCTAAGCATGCATCAAGGGGACAAACACAACGATAGCAATGAGCTCCTCAAATTGACATCTCATAACAAGTTTAACAACATAATAGCCACATGCACTTTTGCAAAGGAGAATACCACGGCAAGATGAAATCTATCATGCAAGCTAAAGCAATCAACATGGAGAGCATCTCAAGATGAACACGTGGACATATCATTTGCATCATTTGGATAAACATGCACCAAGTTATCACATTGCAAAGATGTCATGAAAACAACTACTAACGGCAGTTTATAACAAGTAGCACTCTTCTCATAAAGATTAAGACATCTAGATGACCTCAAACATGCATGGCACAATGGAACAAAACGTAGTACAAGTCTCCACGATCATTTTGACATATCAGTTGCTCAAATCGGACCATCACACAAAAAGTTATCCATGTTGCAAAACAGCATCTGAAACTAAACTACCATGGACTAATCCGTAAATATGCAGTTTATGGAAAATAAACTAAAATCGCCGAAATAATAAAAAAACGGAGACTGGACCGGATCGGGGCGCCTGGGCCTTACCAGAGCAGGCCGAACCCACGACGCGGAGGGCAGGCCGGCTTGACGGGAATGGGCCTTGGGGCGCGCTCGGCCTCAAGGTGGAGGAGGCCCGAGGCTGGCTGCCTGGCGGAGCGGCTAGCGGTCCCGGGGTGCGGCGAATCGGGCCGTCCCACCCGGGCGACGGATCGGGATCTCGATCCCGAGCGCAGGAGGTGACGCCGTCGGTCGATGGCGCGGCGGGGGGACAGGCTGGGGCGCTGGCCCCGGCGGCGCGGCTAGGGGAGCCCTGGCAGCGGACCTGCCGGACCGGCGGCGGAGGGAGGCGGCTGCTCCGGCCCGGCGGCGGAGGGAGGGCGGCGCCGGCCGGTGAGGGTGGCGCGGTGGAGGCGGTGGCCGGCGGAGCTTGAGGCGACGGCGCGGCAGGTCGCCGGAGAGGCGGCGGGGAAGACGAACGGCGGCGGCAGCGCGCAGCTCCGGCGAGGCGAGGTTAAAGACGACTTCGCGCGGGACCCACGCGTCGGAGGAAGCACGGCCCGGGCACTACGGAAGCACGGCCGCGAACCTCGGAAGCATGGTTTCATGGGACGTCGGAAGCACGGATTTTCAACGGTGGAAGCACCGGGATTCAACGGTGGAAGCACCGGCGGTGGAAGCATAGGGTTTTCTGGACGCAAATTTTGGGGGAGATGGACCTTTATATAGGCACAAGGAGCTAGGGTTGTCCAAATGGAGTGAGGTTTTCAGCCACATGATTACAATTAGATGGCCTAGATGAAGGGAGTGGTTTGGGTTGGTTTGGTTGGCTGTTGGAGGGGTGTCTTGGGCCTCAAAGAGGGGGTACTTTGAGCCCACGAGAATAACTGTTGGGGTAGCAAACGAACTCCAAACGCGACGAGATTTGACAGGCGGGTTACACACACCAAAACAACAACACACGACAAGTCTCACGCCAAAACGGAAACGTTACACGGCCAAACACCAAAGTAGGCCTCGGTGATGCCACGGACACGTGAGAGAGCTCTGGAACTCGAAACGGACAACGGACAGAAACGAGTGAGGCCGGATGCAAACGACAACACAAATGCGATGCGATGCACATGACTACATGATATGAATGAATGCCACACACGCACACGACAAAACGACGAAAACCTGAAAGACGAAGAACCCGAAAAGGAATAGATGAAGCCAGAGATATATTATATTGCCCAAAAGGGAAAGTATTACATCCGGGCCATTACACTCCTCCCCGTCGGTCGAGGCCCCGAGCGCCTCACCCCTAGTGCCGCGCGACAGCGTCTCTCCTCCTCCGCGCCTCCTTCTGCCTCGCCAGCTTCCAGCCGAAGGAGCTCCGCCGCTTTTCCTTTACCCCGCCTTGCGGTTGTTGCTGCTCTGTCCACTAGGACCCCATCTCAAGGACAGGGATACCCTACCTGTTGTGCACCATGGCTCCAGGAGCTCCACACAAGATGATCATCATCTCCATCGTATCCTCCCTGGATGTATACACCAAGTACCCTGGGCCGTGAAGATCGTGCACCGTTGCGCTCTGTTTCATCTCTCTCAAGGCCGTGAGGACGCCAGGTACTAGGACGTCAAGTACTCATCGCGTTCATCTACTCGCCAAGTACCTCGACGCTGAAGACCAAGACGGCAAGTACCACGACGCATGAAGAACCATGAACGAACGCGTCAAGTACCACTACGTCCGACGCCGCGACAAGTACCTCTACGGAATGTGTACGACGACCGTCGCCGAAGAACCGTGTACCACTACCGTCGCCCCGGAAACGATGGATTCGTCAAGTACCTCTCCGAAACAGAACGAGTACCTCTACGTCAACGACGACCCCGACGCCCCGTGTACGACTACGAACGGAACAACTACTTCCTCTACGACCCGTGTACCACTACTTCCCTCGACGTCTCGAACCCCTCCGAAAATGCACGCTTCAAAGGTATAACCCCGAAACGATGACCCGTGGAGGAATGCTTGTGTTGTATGAGATGTATCGAATGTTTGCATCGTGTCCGTTGTGGCCCTCGTTTGCCTTGTCGCCGACCCGTGGGAACCGGGCAACCGGGTTCACCCCATCGTCTTTGCTTTCACGCTAGCGCCGTTCCTTCTTTTGCACCAGTCTCTCAACGAGTTACCGGAACCGATATGATGCCATGGCATCATTTTGGTTATCATCGCCGTGGCACCCTTTCTTTCCACCACGGTGACTAATACTCCTTATCATCTTCATATCTCTTCATGTTAACGTTTAACTAAAAATTGCATAAACTTGATCATGTCATCCGCATCATGTTAACAACATTAAAATGTGTGAATTGTTGTTTGCTTAAAAATTGCTAAACATACATATGGGGATTTTCTGGAATTGTTGTTTGTTGTTCCGGCCTCATTTAAACTTGTCTAAATAGTTAGTTTACTTTTGCTTCACCTCTTGCCATGTTAACAAACATTTAATCTTGTCTTGCATCATACCTTGCTATGTATTGCAGCATATAGACTTGTGTTGTTTTCTGTGCTTCCTACCTTGCCATGTAATGCTTACTGTATAGACTTGTCATGCATCATACCTTGCCATGTTGTGCTTCATGTATAGAATTGTTGTGCTTCATATGTAGACTTGTTTTGCATCATACCTGGTTGAGCATATTGTCATGTTCTTGTGTTGTGTGTTTACCGTGTTGCTTGCTTCTTCTCGTTAGTACTTGTTCCGTTGCGTTCGTGAGGATTCGTTCGACTTCTCATGGTTCTTCTTCAAGGCTTCTTCTTCATCTTCTTCTGGACCCATTCTTCTTCCTTGCGGAATCCCAGGCAAGATTATCATACCCTTGGATACCTTTACTACCATTGCCATGCTTAGTTGTCTCGATGCTATCGTTACATGTCGCGCTACCCATCTTTTATGTCAGCCTCTCCTTGTTGCCATGAAACCTCTAACCTTTGAAACCTTCCTAGCAAAACCATTTTTTGGCTATGTTACCCGCTTGCTCAGCCCCTCTTATAGCGTTGTTAGTTGCAGGTGAAGATGAAGATCATTCCAGGAGGGAACTTGTTGTTGGAATATCACAATATGTTATATGTATAATAACACACCTATATACTGGGCATGGGTGGAAGGCTTGGCCTTTTGCTCGGTGTTTTGTTCCACTCATGCTACCTTAGGCGCCGATAAACCGGCATTATGTTCCTTGATTTTGCGTTCCTTACATGGTTGGGTATATGGGGACCCCTTGACACTTCGTCTTTGAATAAAACTCCTCCAGCAAGGCCCAACTTTGGTTTTAATTTGCCTCATAATAACAACTTAATTAATTAATTAAAATTGCATAGGGGGTCGCGTCCCCGAGTATTCTTCTACATAGCGGGGGGGCCAGTGCTGATGGTGTTGGTCCCAAACTAGAGCCACTTGTGGTGCCACCCACTTATCTAGGGTCTTCGGTTACTGTACGTATTGCTCATCCGGTCGTGGCCTGAGACGAGATACGCGCGGCTACTATCAGGGTGTCGGCACGCCGGGAGGTCTTGCTGGACTTGTTTTACCATTGTCGAAATGTCTTGTGCACCGGGATGCCGAGCCTGATCGGATTTCCCTAAGATAAGGGGTGATGATATTATATTTATCACTTCAGCTGATCGTGAGAGCTTGTGATGGGCTAAGTTGGGACACCCCTGCAGGGTTATGATCTTTCGAAAGCCGTGCCAGTGGTTATGTGGCAGATTGGAATTTGTTAATGTCCGGTTGTAGAAAACTTGACAGAGGATCCAAAGTAAAACACACAACTGTGTGAGTAACCGTGACTGTCTCTTTTCACTTTGAGAAGAGAACACGGTGGGGTTATTTTTGACTCATAGGTAGTTCAGGATCTTTAGCGATCATTACTAGTTTGCGACCGCTTGCGTAGATGCTCATCTTATTCTTGTACTCGTAAGCTAGCCACCATATTATGCTTAGCCGCCGCTGCAATCTCACCACTTTACCTCTTCCTACCCATAAAGCTTTGCTAGTCTTGATACCCATGGTTATGGGATTGCTGAGTCCTCGTGGCTCACAGATACTACAACACCAGATGTAGGTTCAGTCGAGTTTGACGCAGGAGATGGGTCAGACCTTCTGGGAGTGCCATGAAGAGCGTGGCCGTATGCTGTGACGTTTTCGACGATCAGTAGTGGTTTCTACTACGGGCGATTTGGACATGTGGCTTTATGTTTTTGGTATCTTTCTTTTGGATCTTCGCCCGTAGTCGGGTTGTGATGTTTTGGATGATGATTGCTAATGTAATGTATTGTGTGACGTGGTGAGTGTAAGCCAACTATCTCTTTTGCAATTTCATCCCTCTTTTACATGAGTCATGCAAAGATACCAAACTTGAGATCATTCCAGAATGGGCTTATACCTTTAAGTCATGCCTCGACATGTAGGAGGTATAGTCCCATCCTGGGCATTACAAGTTGGTATTCAGAGCCTTCTCCGACCTAGGAGCCCCCACTGATTGATCGAATCATTGACGGTTGAGTCTAGGCACACACTTAAAATGTTTTGAGTCCTATATATATATATATCGGAGAGTAGGATTTCTTTTGCTCCTCATCTCTTTTCACTCTGGTGAAGACTCCTGACGATTACTTATCTCTTCTACTCTCAAGAATGCACCAAAAATTTTTAGGATCACGCGAGTATTGTTTGGATTGTTCCGATGTCTTTGTGACGAGAACATTGTTCTCGATGCCTCCTGTCATTTAGGGGTTGTGGCAGTGTCCCGGCGAGTTGAGCTCCGAGGTGTTGTCGTCACAAATATATCGCATTAGTTCTGGAATACTTAAGACGGCCGACATAAAAAACTCTCCTATGCGGTTAGTGGCAAGATAACCCCGACATCACCCAGTACTGGGGAGGTAGTTCGGGAGTATTGCCATAGCTTGTATAGTAGATGCGTTTCGAAGGTCCGATGTAAACGGTTTCCGTAAATAACTGGTTATGTGTTGAAGGATGGATACAGCTGGATGTAGGATTAGAGTTGAGTGCGCGATGCTTGCCCTGTATCCCCAACACCTGATTGCATAACTGGAAACTTTCGGAAATTAATAGGTGGGTTCATCTAGTAGCTCGTAGGCATTCTTCCAACGAATGCATGATATGAAGTTTGGGGTTCAACATTGAGTGAAGTAGTTTCATGGGCGTTGTTCCAATCGGGACTTGCATCATAAAGGGTCCTTGGCTATGCTGATCCAGGGATTGCAAAACCCTTTCGTAACACGTTCCATGAGCTTTCAGCACGAATATGTGGAACGAAGCTTCTATCTTGTATTTGTTCTATCTGCTCCTTCTTGTTTTTTTTACCTTTTGTTCTCCCAAGTGGCTTCTCGACAAGTGTTGTATCATTAAGCAGTGGAATTCATTCGTTCAATTCTCTGTTCGGATGATATTGTGAAGATTATGTTGCAACATATCTATCCTTTGTTTTTGTTTTGATTCTGGTATTCGAGTTGCTTCGATGTCAAATTTTGATTCCATACCTTTCCTAATCGGTGTTCTCATATTTCTATGGGAGTGCTAATCCTTCTTGACCATCGAGATTTTCATGTTAATCCTTTTCAACCGGTGTGCCTTCTCTTCAAGTTATTCCATACAGACGCCGTTGAGAAATCCGACGATTTGTCTGTTCCATTCATCCCAAGTTGTCTTTGTTTCCCCGCCCTCCCTCCCTTCTTCTTCTCGGAGCCAGAGATCTCAAATCAAGTATCCATTTTATTCATGTGAGGTTTCTTCATTCTTTTCCTTCAATATTCTTATCCGGTGCTTTATCGTGAAGATGCTCAAGAGTTTCAAGTTCAGCATTCTCCATTCTCGTTTCTTCTCCGGTGGAATAACTTCAAGTTTCGGTCATGATCAAATCTATTCCTTTTGATTCACATGTTTTCCCATGTTGAAATTTCTTATCTAAAGTCTCTCCTGGTTATTCAAGTCTCTCCTATTCATATCCGGAGTGTACAAGGTATCTCAGGAGATTCACATTTTCATTTTTAATCCGTTCAAGCTTTTTGAGGATTGTCATCTTTTTCAAGCCATTCAATTCAACCGGTGCAATATCTCTTAAGTAATCAGTTCTCCGGTGTTTCTTTTGAGTGGGCCCTAACCCACTGGTCTTTTTCCAGGATCATACCTGACTCTTCAAATTTTTCCGGAGTTATTCTCAAATTCTTTTCAAAGTGTGACGTAAGTATGAATCCCATCAGTCACAGTCCTTCTCCAGGACCGCTTTCAAATTCTTTTCATCGTTGGTTCAACCTTTTTCATTCTTCATTCCGGAGTGCCTCAACAATTCATGGTGGTGTATCTCATTGTCTTCTCAGATTTGAAGACCGAAGAAGAGTTTCTCTTAAATCTTGGCCAGTTCTCTTGAAGATTCGTGGTCTAGCTTCATGCCATCCTCATTATTGTTTCGATTGTGAGGAATTATTCTCATACCCATCCGAAGTGTTTCATGAATTCTTTCCATTGTGATCCTCCGAAGGCCATCATTTTAGAAGATTTCTTCGTTCTCAGTTTTCAACTTCGTCCTCCAACTATTCTTTATTGATGCCTCTTCGTTCGTCTCCATATTCTTCCGGTGCTTTGTTCAAGTATTCTTTAATCAGTTTGCGATCTCTTCGTTCTCTTGTATCTAAATTTCCTCAAGTGCTTATTCTTCCCGGTGGTTTATTCTTTCTCATCACCCGGTTTCAATTCTTACTGTGGTTCATTCAAGTTTACTCTTCCTTGATATCGTATTAATTCATTTGTTCTTTCCTAATCCTACCGGTGGTTCGTTGAAGATTTACCCAAGTTTGTGCGAGATCTCTCCTTAATTCTTTGCAACAAGAATAAGTTGTATGCCAAATCCATTGGTTGTCATCAATTTAAATTGGTGAAGGATACTCATTACATAATTCTTATTCTTGTTCCTTCCAAGTGTTTAATTCCTTCGTCTGGATTTCGTGATATCAAATTATTGGTTGTTCATCTTTTCTTCCGGAGTTCCAAACTCTCTCAATTATCTTGTCACGGAGCTCTATCTGAATCATTGTATGCCTTGAATCTTATTCTTTTCATATTTCGCTTCTCATGCTTTTCATTACCGGAGCTCTCATGGTGGTTCATCAAGATTTAATTCATCCTCGAAGTGTTCTTCAAGATTCTTGTTGGAGCTCAAGCATTCTTCATCATGCACACCGAAGTGCAATTCATTCTACCTTATCTTTTGAGATGGCGTTATGTCATTCTTGACAATTTCTTTCATGTTTCATGTTTAACAAGCTATCAAGAATGAGATATGTAAAACCATTATTTCTCTTTCTTGAGGAGATCTTTCGACCCTTCAACCTCTGTCGGGGGAAACTGTCCACCACGAGCACCTATGGGACCGGAGCCCCTTGTACGTTGCGGTAAGGGAGCGGAGGGAGCACGAAGAGCGGATCGAGGAGAGCACGCGGGCAGTTTACCCAGGTTCGGGCCGCGCGGACGCGTAAAACCCTACTCCTGCCTTGGTTGTATTGACCTCGGGAGCTTGAAGAGCTACAGTACTAGCTACACCGAGCGTGAGAGTTGTTAAGGATTCGAACCCCCTTTCTACGTTGTGCATGGGCCTCCTTTTATAGCTCAAGGGGTCACCGACAGGTGTCAACGTAGAGGAGGGTAAAAATGTAACTTTGGTGGTAGTTGTAACAGTGCGGGAATAGTGCGTGAACAGTGGATGAACAGTGGTCATCACCTAACTTTGACAGTGGGGGACAAGGGCCTTAAATGCCCGTCACCGTCGACCTCAAAAGCACCCGTCCATGCGTCTCCTTTCGCCACGGCGGTAGCCTCGTCACCGTGGCTCGCCACCGTGTCCCCCAGGCTGCACAGCCATCCGCCACGCGTCCCTGGAAGGGCCCCAGGGCGACGCGTGGGCAGATGAGCTGGAGCGCGCGCACACAGCGTGAGTTCCCCCCGGCAAGCACCTTGTCGGGGCCTTGACCTTGCCGGGCCCGGAAGCTTGTCGCTCCCCGGGTCTTGCCGGGGCGCAGGGTGCGCCGAGGCATGTCTTCTGAGATGCAGTCTTCTGGTCTTCCTGGCAAGCTCCTCTTGCCAGGGCCTTGTGCTAAAGTGACAGTCTTGAGCCTGGTACGGCCTTCCCGGCAAGCTCCACTTGCCGGGGCCTTGATCTTCTGACTTGTATACTTTGTTCTTGAATGGCTTAATACGGACCGGAAAGGTTTCCGGCAAGCACGTGGTAAACCCTGCCGCGGGAAGCTGCTACTGCCCGTGCACAAGTTGGGGTACTAAGGTACCCCTATCTTAGTACACCGACAGGAGCCCCCGGGCCTGGGCCACACACGGTGCCGAGCGCTGTTGGGCCAGGCCCAAAACAGTGCACGGGCACGCGCGGCCCACGGCGAGCCGTAGATTCCCTTCCGCATCCGCCGCGTCCCTCCCTAACGGCACGCGTCGATTGCGGCGTCGTGGGAGAGATCGTGGCCTCGTTCTTTAATGGGAAATGCGGAGCGTCCCCCACTTCCCCGTAAAAGCAGAGGAAGCAGGGGCAGTTTCCCTCCTTCGCTTTCATTGCGTCTTCAACCTCCAGAAATTCTCCGCTGCTCCGCTGCCCCCACCCCTCCTCCGCCGTCTTCCGCATCCGCGGCGTCGTCGAGTTCCTTGCCTCTTCCCTCGCCGCCTCCGCCATGGCCCCGAAGACCGAGAAGGCGAAAGCGGACAAGGCCAAGAGGGAGAAATCCGAGCAGGCGGCGAAGCTTGCCGCCCTGCGGAAGAGGAACGTAGTCTTCGCGCCGAGGCTCAACGCGAGGGAGCTGTGGAACAAGTACTACCTCTTCTGGGCCAAGGAGACCAAAGCTCATCCCCGCACCAGAGTCTACCCCGCCGTCGCCAGAGATCTGTTTCCCGACGGGTACTTCTTCTTTGCTATCTTCTTTCACTGCGGCTTGTGCCCTCCGTTCTCGGAGTTTTCTGTGATATTATGAACACATACGGCCTCCACCTCCTAGACTTCACCCCCAACGCCATCCTTACGATGGCGGTTTTCGCACATCTGTGCGAAAACTATGTAGGGATCCATCCCAATGTAGCGCTTTTCCGCCATTTCTTTATGCCTAGAGTAGAGGCTGGCGCTCCCCTCTCCGGCGGCATTTCCTGGATCTTCCGGTTGAACAAGAAGGATTCATATCTGAAAGGAGAACTCCGCGGCAAGTGGGAAGAATGGCGCGCAGATTGGTGTTGGGTAGTGGAGGACCATCTGGAGCCTTTTACCGCGCCGCGCACAACAGCTATAGTGCGCGGCAGAGACTGGAGCGAGTTGGCCCCGGAGGACGGCAAGCTCAACATCGCCCTCATCAGGATACTCCGCCTCTGGGTAGCCAAATTGACCATTGGAGAAGTAGGGGCAGATTTCCTCCGCCGCCGCATTGCCCCTTTACAGGAAAGGAAAAGGCCAGCATGGGAATTTGGCAATGCGGCGGATATTATGAGGCTGCGCCCGGGATTGAACTTCAACTTCACGGCTTTGGAGCTGAAGGGGATGGTCCGGGAGCTTTTCAAGCACGACCCGGCCCACCCGGAATGGTTTAGATCTCCCCGAGGAGTGGTGCCGCTATGCAACAGCACTGCCCGGGATTCCTTGCGCGCGGCGATGCCCGCGTGTGACTCTCACGGCGTCGACCCCACCTGGATAGAGCCTCTGCCAGACGCAATTCTAAATTTCTTTGACAACTTGGTCGAGGTGCCGAAGAACACCGAGGAGAACAAGGGTCTCACCCGGGCCACCACGGAGCGGGATATAGCCTATATTGCTTCCTGGATGGAAGAGGCCGCCGCAGCCGCCGTGGCGGGAGACTTCGGATACACCGTCGACGAGGCGCAGGCCGCGGACGATGCGTGCCAAGCAGAGGAGGCAGAGATCCGCAGACTGCTCAAGCTTCCGCCCGACGAGCTTGCCGGGGTTCCTTCCCTGAGGCATGCCGGGATTCCCGGGGTTGTGAGCGAGGCCGCCGCCGCAGGAGGCGAGGTTGCCGGAGGGAGCAGAGGTGCCGGAGGGAGCGGAGCCGTCGGAGGGAGCGAGGCCGCAGGGCAGGATGCTGGACCCACCGGGCCTGCTGGGGAGGAGGAGGAAGACGTCGAGGCCGACGAAGATACCGGCGGGTCTCTAGGACTCAACGACGACGCCTCCTCGTCGTCGGAGAACTCCCCACCTCCGGCAAGTCCCAAGCAAGCGCCGGGGAAACGCCTCCGCAAGGCGGCTACAGCGACGAGGACGCAGGCGCCCCGACAGCAGCCTGCTCGCCGGGCGGCGCGAGCCACCAGGGCGAGCCAAGCCGCGGCGGAGGCGCCCCACGCACCAGCGCCAAGCGGAGGGGGATCCTCCCGGAGCGAAGCGGCCGCTCCGCCTGCTCCTCGGGCCTCGGCGTCAACGGAGGCGGGGTCTTCGCAGCCCCCAGCCCCGGAGACCGCCAAGCGCCCGAGGGAGCCTTCTCCTCCTGCTCCTCGCGCTGGAGCACCTCAGGTGGAGTTCGATTTCTCCGCCCTCAGCTCCGACGACGACGAGGATGAGGAGTAAGCACTTGTAACTTGTAACTTCTTCAATTCTGACTTGGTCTCTCTTGATGATTCTGATCTTGCTCTTGTTTTGCTTTCAGGTCCCTGGCCCAGCGGGCGGCGAAGCGGGCCAAGATCCCTGTGGTCGAGGTCGAAGACGACTCGCCCGTCGCGGCAACAGGGGACGCGCCGGCGACGAACTTGCCGGATCAACCTGCTGCTCCGAGGAGCAGCCCCCAGCGCAGCCCCCAGCGTAAGTCTAGTCTTGAGCTTTCCGTTCGTCGGGCGCGCTCGAGGTTTTTGCTTGTGCTAATATCTTGTTGCCTTGTTTGTTTTGTGCAGAAGTGGAGCCGCAGCCGCAAGGAGCAACCGGAGGTCACCCCCGAGGAGCTGCATGTTCCTCCCTCCCCGCCAAGGGCGAACTCCCCGGCGAGGGAGGAAGCTCCGCCAAGGACGGGCTCCCCGCCAAGGTCGGGTAGCCCGACGAGGGCGGCCACCCCGCCAAGGGAGGGCGCGGGCGGCCCTCCGCCAGCAGGGGCCACCGCTCCACCGCCAAGGGAGGACTCCCCGGCGAGGGAGCCAGTCGTCGAGGAAGTCCTCGAAGGTAAGTCTTGTAGCTTCTTCTTCTTGGACTTGTCTTTTTGGATATTTGCTTGATCTTTTCTTTTCTTTTTCTTCTGCTAGATTCTCCTGCGCCGGAGCAGATGGAGACTGAGGCCACCGGCGAGGAGGGTGCGCAAGGCGACGGCGGCAACGCCACTGCCGTTGAGGGCATGGCAGGAGCCGACGAGCCTGCCGCAGAGGAGACTGCCCCGACCGCAGACGCCGCGGCCGGGGAGGGAGAAGGCGACCACACTGCTGGCCCGGAGGCAGCAGGAGCGTCAAGCGCTGCACCGGCCGCCGACCCCTCCGCCGCCAAGGAGCAGCCGGGCATCTACCTTGAGGCCGCCAATGGTGTCTTCATACAAGTCCCTTGGGGGTCCTCGTCGCGAGCCCCCGTGGAGGGAGAGACCTTTGATGGAGAGGTCCTCGCCTCCGCGGGGTTGAAGATTGTTGAAGCGCATGGCGGGAGCGACGAGCCCGAAGAGGAGAAGCTTCTTCGCCAGCTCCTGGCCCTTTACCGGGCCAGGCAAGCGAAACTGGAGTCCCGGGAAGTCCTCACCACCAAGGCCGGAGCAGACTTGGAGAAGCGCGCCGCGGAGCTCCGCGCCGCCAACCAGGCGGCCCTCCGCGACTTGGCGGAGGAGCGTGAAAGGCTTGCCGGAGAGCAGCAAGAGTTCCTCCTGGAGAAAGCTGAGGCCGAGGAGCAGCAGCGACTGGTTGGTGAAGAGCTGTCCCGGCGAGAAGGAGCGCTCAACCAGCGGAAGGTTGAGCTCGACGCCCACGACGACGAGCTCACCGCCCGGGAGCAGGCCATGAAGGAGCGAAGGAAGCCGCAGCCGCCGCAGAAACCGCCAAGAAGGAACTAGAGCTCAAAGTTGATCAGTTGGAGCGGTACCTGAAGGCGAGTGAGGATAGGGTCACCACGCTCAACATAGAGCGCGAGAAGGACGCCCACACAAACTCCGACCTTCAGGTACGCCTCTCCAAGAAGGGCGACGAGCTTACTGCCGCCAAAGATTCGATCGCTGACTTGGAGTTGAAGGTCTCCACTTTGAAAGATTCACTCGACGCCGCCCGGGACCGCGAGACCAAGCTGAAGGAGGAGCTCCGCAAGGAGCGGGAGCTGGTGGAGAGCGCTACCACCTCCGCAAGCAACTTCAACCGGGCGGTGGAGCAATGGACGGAGGACCTGGTCACCTCCGCCGCCAATATCGACAAGGAGCTGATGGCGCTGAGGGTGGAGCACCTTGTGTACTCTTCGGACCCGAATCTCCCCCACAACGCCAAGCTAAGTCTCTTCTTCAGGGGAATCGCGCCGGCGCTTGCACGGCTGCAGGAGAAGCTCCCCGCGCAGCTGGCCGAGGAGTCGCGCCAGCTCTGCGCGGGTACCTTGGAGCGCGTCTTGACGAAGATAGTCTACCGCAACCCTGGCATAAATCTCGTCAACGTTCTCCGCAGCTTGCCGGCCGACGCAGATCAGGAGGCGCTGAAGGCGCAGGTCGCCCACATCATCGCCAAGGTGAACAAGATCTCCAGGCGTGAAGGCGACCGCGTAGATTAGGCCTCTTTCTTTTTATTTCCTTTGATGCTGCAAAGTGTGCCATGAACATGAATCTATTAGTCATTGCGACAAGTTATCTCTGTAATATATTATCTTATTTCTGAGCAATCAATGCGGTGTTATCTCCCTTGCTTTTAGTCCTTTACTTTGTATGCTTATTACCCTACGCTTTTAGGAAACTCGCCGGCAAGGGGCCCTTGCCGCGAGCGCTGAGTGCTGGACTCTGAGCAGCCTGCTGGCAAAGGCCTTACCGGCAAGTAACCTTGCCGCAGCTAGTCGCAGCGCACTTAGCTTGTTGAGCGAACTCGAAAACGAAATAAGGGCGCGACACTTGTCGCAGCTCACTTAAGTCGTTGAGCGTACTCGAAAACAAAATAAGGGTGCGGCTAGCCACGGGTAGGTTCCTCCGCGCACAGGTTTTCTATACAAAGTGTGGTTGTTCAAGGAAGATAACTAAAATTTAAAAATTTGAACTGCTCAAATTCTGGTAACTTAGCTTTCATATATTGCTTGTTCTTCGGCAAGCTTCTCTTTCTTGAACTGCACTTGGTTCATCCTCCACCTCCTTTCCCCCCCCC
>LR738710.1:522429612-522444761 GCA_902687465.1 Secale cereale
TGTGCGCGAGGAGCATTCCTTCTGCTTAAGATGGAAAGAAAAAGAGGAGGGAAAACAAGTATAGGGCCTTTCGGCGTGCTAATGCTTACCGGGTATGTGTGTTGCACAAGATGCCAAACAATGTATGCGAATAACGAAGAAAAGCATGGAAAAGGCAAATAGCGCAAAACACAAAAGCTTTACTGATGCACGGGGTCTGCGCCCGGCTTTGTACAAAGGTTTACATGCAACAGCGGCAAGACTCGTACAAAAGGTGGTTGCCGGAGCGGATCACGGCAACCGCGCCTTACGGGTGAAACTTGCGAAGATGCTCTATGTTCCAGGAGTTGCTCACCGGTAAGCCTTCTTCGGTCTCAAGGCGGACAGCGCCGGGCCTTGTGATTTGTCTCACCCGATAAGGGCCTTCCCACTTCGGCGTCAACTTGTTGGAATTCTTGGCGGACTGAACACGCCGAAGAACAAGGTCGCCTTCCTCGAGACTCCTGGCCTTAACCTTGCGGCTATGATAGCGACGCAAGGCTTGCTGGTATCGAGCAGCTCGTACAGCAGCCTGGAGACGTTCCTCCTCGAGGAGCAATGCATCATCTTGTCGCAGTTGCTCTTGCTCGAGCTCATCATAAGCGAGCACTCGAGGAGATCCGTATACGAGTTCCGTGGGGAGAACTGCCTCTGCTCCATAGACAACAGCAAAGGGTGTCTGTCCGGTGGCTCGACTTGGTGTCGTTCTGATTGACCAAAGAGCCGCCGGCAACTCCTCTATCCAGTTTCTTCCGCACTTGCGCAGCCTGTCGAAGGTTCTTGTCTTGAGTCCGCGCAGCACTTCAGCATTGGCCCTCTCCGCTTGACCATTGCTCCTCGAGTGAGCAATAGAAGCGAAGCAGACCTTGGCACCAAGGTCTTGGACGTACTGCATGAAGGTGCGACTAGTAAATTGTGTACCGTTGTCGGTGATGATCCTGTTAGGGATTCCGAAACGGCAAACAATTGACCTGAAGAACCTGACCGCTGACTGTGCTGTCACCTTTCTCACTGGTTCCACTTCTGGCCACTTTGTGAACTTGTCGATTGCAACGTACAAGTACTCAAAGCCCCCGACAGCACGGGGGAAGGGGCCGAGGATATCGAGCCCCCAGACCGAGAAGGGCCAGGACAAAGGGATCGTCTGGAGAGCTTGAGCTGGCTGATGAATTTGCTTGGCATGGAACTGGCACGCTTCACACTTGGTTACTTGTGCAGTTGCATCTTGGAGGGCTTCTGGCCAGAAGAACCCTTGCCGGAATGCCTTTCCGGCAAGTGCCCTTGCGCCTATGTGGTGACCACATATGCCTCCATGTATCTCTGCCAACAGCTTCTGTCCATCTTCTCTGGAAATGCACTTCAACCTGACACCATTGAGTCTTCTTCTGTACAGTTCATTGTCAACGAACTGGTACATACTTGACTGCTTGGTTATCTTCTCTATCTCTTCTGGGTCGTCGGGAAGTTCTCCAGTTTGTAGAAAACGGACGATCTGCTGTGCCCATGCCGGAGCCCGAGGCTCAACGGCAAGGACTAAAGGCATGAGGGCCGCTGCGGGAACCTCAGCTTCTACGGCAAGAACCTGCGGTTCCGCCGGAGCTGATGGCTCCCCGGCAAGCCTGCCAGAGCAAGGCTTGTCGGGAACGCTTGCTTCAACTGTACAGACCCTTGGATCTGCAGGAGCAAACTGTTCCTCAGCGTTTTGGTTGTTGATCTTGGGGACCTTGGCGGCGGCTTCAGGGAGATCCGCCGGCAAGTAGTCGCCGGAGACCAACTTTCTTTTCTTGCTTTGCCCAACTGATGGTGTAACGGATGGTTGAGTTAGCTTGAGCAAGAAGGTCCCTGGTTCCACAGGTAACTTCATCGCAGCACACTTTGAGAGGCCATCTGCAATATCATTCTGAGCTCTTGGAACGTGCTCCATTTGCAGACCTTCAAAGTGTTCTTCAAGCTTCCTCACTTCATCAACATAAGCTTCCATCAAAGGGCTCTGGTAACTCTTGTTCACTTGTCGGACCACCAACTGAGAATCTCCCCGCACAATCAACTTCTTGATCCCAAGTTCGGCTGCAATTCTGAGGCCGGCAAGCAGATCTTCATACTCAGCAGTATTGTTTGTCGCTTGTTCCTTGGGAAAGTGCATCTGGACAACATACTTGAGGTGCTCTCCGGTGGGCGCTATGAGTACCACGCCGGCACCGGCGCGTTGCAGCGAGAAGGCACCATCAAAGTACATTACCCATTCACTGCTTGCTTCTTGTGCGGGGACGCTTGTCTCTGGAACTTCTTCATCGGGCGTTGGGGTCCATTCAGCTATGAATTCTGCCAAAGCTCGGCTCTGTATAGTTGAAGTACTCTCAAACTTGAGACCAAATATTGACAGCTACAGTGTCCACTCGACGATCCTGCCTGTTGCTTCTGGATTCTGCAATATCCTCTTCAACGGAAAGCGAGTGACCACTGTTATCTCATGTGCTTGCAAGTAATGGCGCAGCTTTCTCGAGGCCATGAGGAGACCGAAAAGCAACTTCTGCACCCCAGAGTATCTTGATCTAGCCCCCTGCAAGAGGGAACTCACAAAATACACCGGGCGCTGCACCATCTTCCTTCGCACTTCTCCTTGCTCATGCGCAGAGTTGTCCTTGTCGGGGCCAGAGCTTGTCGGGGAAGCCCCCTGCTTGTCGCTGGATTCGATTGCCGGTGGTGTAGACTCCTCATCCGCCTCCCTCTCCGCTACTAACGCAGCACTAACCACTTGATTGGTTGCTGCTAGGTACAGCAGCAACTTCTCTTGTGGCCTAGGTGCGACAAGTATTGGAGTGGAGGATAGGTATCCTTTTAAGTCCTGCAGCGCTGCCTCCGCTTCCGGAGTCCATTTCATAGGACCTGCCTTCTTCAAGATTTTGAAGAAAGGCAAGGCGCGCTCTGCAGACTTTGAAATGAACCTACTGAGGGCAGCTACACAACCTGCAAGTCTCCTTACGTCCTTGACGCACTTCGGGGCTTCGATCTGCTCAATGGCTTTTATCTTGTCGGGATTGGCTTCAATCCCCCTCTGGGACACAAAGAACTCGAGAAGCTTGCCGGAGGGGACTCCAAAGACGCACTTCTCGGGGTTCAACTTGAGCTGGATCTTGCGCAGGTTCTCAAACGTCTCTTCCAAATCTTGGATCAGTGTATCTTTGTTCTTGCTCTTGACCATTATGTCATCCATGTAAGCCTCTACATTCCTGTGGATCTGTGGCTCAAAAGCAGTGTGCACCACCCTTGCAAAGGTTGAGCCTGCATTCTTCAATCCAAAGGGCATGCGTATGAAGCAATACGTGCCGCATGGAGTGATAAATGCAGTCTTCTCTTCGTCTTCCTTGGCCATAAAAATCTGGTGGTAACCTGAGTATGCATCAAGGAAGGAAAGCAGCTCACATCCGGTGGTGGAGTCAACAATCTGGTCAATACGCGGCAAGGGAAATGGATCCTTGGGACATGCTTTATTCACATCAGTGAAGTCTATACACAGTCTCCACTTCCCGTTGGCCTTACGCACGACAACTGGATTTGCTAACCACGTGGGATGGATCACGCCTCTAACCAGGCCCGCTGCTTCCAACTTCTTGATTTCTTCGGCGATGAATTCTTGGCGCTCCACGGCTTGCTTCCTGACCTTCTGCTTGACGGGCCGCGCATGAGGACAAACAGCAAGCTTGTGCTCAATTACCTTCCTGGGAACGCCGGGGATGTCAGATGGTTGCCACGCAAACACATCGACATTCGCCCGCAGGAAGGCAACGAGCGCGCTTTCCTATTTGCTGTCAAGCGTAGCACTGATGGTGAAGGTACCACCAGTGCCGTCCTCCTTGGCGGACACCTTCTTGGTTGCCGGTGGAGCGGCCATCCCCTTCTTGCACTTGCCAGTGGAGCTCGATGGTGCGTCCTCGACGGCAGCGCAGCACTCCGAGGAGGTGCGTTTGCCGGAGTGGGCCCCAGAGCACTTGCCGGACTTGGACTTGGTCTTCTTCCTCCCGGGAGCTTCAGCGGCAAGTGTGTTGCTCTCCACTGCGGCTGCTGCGTCCCGGTATATCTTGTCGGCGCAGATAAGCGCGTCCTTCTTGTCGCCAGGGATAGAGATGACGCTTATCGGCCCCGGCATCTTGAGTACATTGTAGGCGTAGTGGGAAGCTGCCATGAACTTGGCGAGGGCAGGACGTCCAAGTATCCCATTGTATGGCAATGGGATATCGGCAACATCAAAGGTTATCCTCTCCGTCCTGAAGTTAAGCTCCCCGCCAAAGGTCACTGGCAGAGTTATCTTCCCCTTGGGCTTGCTCCTTCCCGGGTTTATTCCTTGGAACGACCCGGTTTCTTCGAGCTCGCCGTCTGGGATCTGGAGTTTCTTGATCACAGTCGAGGAGATCAAGTTCAGGCCGGCCCCGCCGTCAACCAACATTTTGGTGACCTTGAGGTTGCGGATGGTTGGTGAGACCAACATCGGCAAGCACCCGCCCGCAGTGGTGCGGTCAGGGTGATCCTCAAGATCAAAAATGATGGGTGTGCTGGACCACTTCAGTAGCCTGCGTGACTCAACGGGCGGCTCTGCTGCGTTTACTTCCCGCACCCACTGCTTGAGTTGGCGGTGGGAAGTATGCAGAGAGGCGCCTCCGTCGACACACAGAACTTCTGTGGCCTTCTGGAACTCCTGCTCGCTGTTATCACCTTCCTCCATGTCGTCGTCGTCGTCTTCCTCTTCATCCTTGTCGCGGCCCCGGGGAGGTCGATCACCTTGCCGCTGCTTGGCCTTGCCGCGGCGTCCTCCCCGGCCATTGAATGGCCGCTTCTTGTTAGGCTCTCCTCCGCCACCTTGGGCCTTCTCCTTGTCGCGCCGCTCGTATTCAGCTTTCTGCTGCTCTACGAGGTACTCGACGCGCTTGCAGTTCGAAAGGTCATGACCCTTGGTGCGGTGGATCTTGCAATATTGCTTGTCGGAGCCGTCCTGCTTGTCGGCTGCCGCTACAGGGGCAGGCTCCTTGCCGGAGCCGCCAGCCTGTGCCTTCTTGGCGGGAGCCTCCTTGCCGGACTGCTCGATGACTAGCACTTCCTTGCTTTTCTTTCTTCTATTGTTCCGTCGTCGGCTCTTCTTCGCCGGGGCGGCATCCTCACTGTCGCTTCCCCCTGCGCCAGTATCTTCTCCGGGGAGTCTCCTCCCCTCTTTGGCGCGCGCACATTTGTCAGCCAGAGCATAGAGCTCGCTGACGTCCCGAATCTTGGTCATGGCCATCTCTTCTCGCATGCGGCGGTTACGCACGTTCTGGTGGAACGCGCTGATAACCGCAGCAGGGTGGACGTCGGGAATGTTGTGCTGCACGCGGCTGAACCGTTGAATGTACTTGCGCAGGGGTTCTCCTTCCTTCTGGGCCAAGATGTGGAGATCACTCTCCTGGCCATGGGGTTTGTGGCCGCCCGTGAAGGCGCCAACAAACTGATGGCACAAATCTGCCCACGAAGAAATGGAGCCTTCCGGCAAGTGCATAAGCCAAGAACGGACGTTTGGCTTAAGCACCAGCGGGAAGTAGTTGGCTAATATCTTCTCGTCGCGTCCCTCGGCAGCCTGCACCGCGATGGTGTAGATGCTGAGGAACTCCGAGGGGTGTGTCTTGTCGTCGTACTTCTCGGGTACGTCGGGCTTGAAGTTCTTCATGCTGGGCCACTGGACGCGCCGCAGCTCACGGGTGAACGCAGGGCAACCTGCCGCGTACGGCAAGTCGCCTGGTTCACCGGGCACGTGTGTGTCGACAGCAGTCCCAGCGCGCTGATCTGATTGTTGCCGGGCTTCTCGGCGGCGCTCGATTGTCGTCCGAGCGTCTTCTTGTCGCCGATCGTCAAGGACTTGGCGCTGGTCCCGACAAGCCCGCGGATCCGACGACGCCGTGGAATCGTCATCGACGTTAATCCGGCGGGGAGGCGTCTTCTGCTTCCGCGGCGGGAAGTGCACGGTGGTTGCACCCCCGGCGGTCTTGTCGCCGTCAGCCTTCGTCTGCTCGACTTGCCGTGGCCGCGATGTCGCCGGCTGCTGCGGCGTGTCGTTGTTGGCGAAGGCGATGAGTCTTTGTATCATCGCCCTCCAGTCTTCGGCCTTGTCTGCCGCTGGAGGGAAATCGAGGAGCAGTTGCGCTCTTGCGAGAGCTTCTGCTGGAGAGGAGGGGAGCGGCGGCGAGCGGTGCGAGGAGCGAGATATGCTCGGACTTCTAACAGGGTTAGAAGGAGCAGTCTCTCGCCCCGGCGACCGCGCCTTGCTCGTGCCAGGACGATGGCCTTGAGCGTCCCGCGATCCTCCGGTTTGTCATTGGCCCAGCAAGCGTATGGTACCTCCTGTACCACGGCGCTGCTGGCCTGTCGTCTGCTGAGATGGACGTGGCGCGTCTACGGACACCGAGGCTCGGTCGTCCGTCTTGTCCTTGGATTTGGCGGCGCCGCGAGTTTCCTCGCCGGCGACCACCCTTCCGCCAGCATCTCCTCCACCAACCGTTGGTTCTGGTGGTGGTGGGATCGATGCAGACGGGCATGCGACCTTCGAAGCCTTCTTCTTCGGGGCCATGTTGCTGCTGATGAAGTTGATGAAGCTGGAGAGGTTGATGAAGATTGCGCCCGCGTGAGCGCCGGATCAGGTTCGCACAACCTCGACGCTCCCTACCTGGCGCGCCAAAGATGCCGGGGGAAACTGTCCACCACGAGCACCTATGGGACCGGAGCCCCTTGTACGTTGCGGTAAGGGAGCGGAGGGAGCACGAAGAGCGGATCGAGGAGAGCACGCGGGCAGTTTACCCAGGTTCAGGCCGCGCGGACGCGTAAAACCCTACTCCTGCCTTGGTTGTATTGAGCTCGGGAGCTTGAAGAGCTACAGTACTAGCTACACCGAGCGTGAGAGTTGTTAAGGATTCGAACCCCCTTTCTACGTTGTGCATGGGCCTCCTTTTATAGCTCAAGGGGTCACCGATCAAGATGGCAATATGGCCCCGAAACCCGCGTCCCCGCGGGTTTTTACCCTATTAGGGGACGGGGATGGGCATCTTTTCATCCCCGCGGGGCTGTTGCTGGGCATGTTATACAACCCGACACGCTTCGTGGGTTTGCACCCGTTTCAGTAGTCCCCGAACCCGAAACCCGGCAAACTCGGCAAAATACTTTTTTTTACGAGCACTGATCCGGCGTGACCCAACCCAAAGCTACCGAGCCTAAGCGACCAAGCCCCCCACCCCCCAGCGTCGAAGGCCAAACCAACCCCTCGCTGGGTGGCGAATATCGCTGGCTCCTTCCCCTCTCCCTATAGCTGTTGAACCATCTACTATTGTTTTGTGTTAAAATTTGCTAAAGTTATGCTGCTGAAATATGCTCGTTTTGTTGTCGAAATATTATTCTTTGTTGGCACTATGTTTCCTTATATATGTCGATTTCCCCGTGGGTTTAAAAAACCCGATGGGTTTAGGGGACGGGCGAAAAACCAGCCCCGCGCACAGTGACGGGGACGGGGACGGGTTTACGATTTTCTCGTGGGGATGGGTTTGGGAAGGCAAAACCCGATGGGTTTCGTCCCCGTTGCCATCTTGAGTCACCGACAGGTGTCAACGTAGAGGAGGGTAAAAATGTAACTTTGGTGGTAGTTGTAACAGTGCGGGAATAGTGCGTGAACAGTGGATGAGCAGTGGTCATCACCTAACTTTGACAGTGGGGGACAAGGGCCTTAAATGCCCGTCACCGTCGACCTCAAAAGCACCCGTCCATGCGTCTCCTTTCGCCACGGCGATAGCCTCGTCACCGTGGCTCGCCACCGTGTCCCTCAGGCTGCACAGCCATCCGCCACGCGTCCCTGGAAGGACCCCAGGGCGACGCGTGGGCAGATGAGCTGGAGTGCGGGCACACAGCGTGAGTTCCCCCTGGCAAGCACCTTGCCGGGGCCTTGACCTTGCCGGGCCCAGAAGCTTTTCGCTCCCCGGGTCCTGCCGGGGCGCAGGGTGCGTCGAGGCATGTCTTCTGAGATGCAGTCTTCTGGTCTTCCTGGCAAGCTCCTCTTGCCAGGGCCTTGTGCTAAAGTGACAGTCTTGAGCCTGGTACGGCCTTCCCGGCAAGCTCCACTTGCCGGGGCCTTGATCTTCTGACTTGTATACTTTGTTCTTGAATGGCTTAATAGGGACCGGAAAGGTTTCCGGCAAGCACGTGGTAAACCCTGCCGTGGGAAGCTGCTACTGCCCATGCACAAGTTGGGGTACTAAGGTACCCCTATCTTAGTACACCGACAACCTCTATGTTGGAGTTATCTTGGGTTGTATTTCACCTAAAACTTTCCCTAAGGATTGTTGCTATTGTGGTGCTTATAAATGACCCAGTTTCTTCATTTATCCTCCTGCAGAATTAAGTTTATCATCTCCTTGTTGATCTCAATCCAATCAAATGTTCTCGTAAGTGGCTGGTTATCACCTCTTAATTTTGCGATGTTTTCCATAAGTCCACAACGAGCTTATTCTTTTCGTTGTTGATTTTTCAACAACTCCGTTCAACCCTTCTTCGTAAGGATGCTCTTTCAAATTCAATTTTGAGAGAAGTTGTCATATCTTTCTCCGATCATTTCTTTAAGTGATCTATATTCTATTCTTTTGTTCCGGAGGTATTGTAATATTGATATCTTCGTTCCATCATCTCTTTTTGTCAAGAGCATATCCTTTCTTTTGCTTATCCATTCATCGAGAGTGGTGTGTCCTCCATTCAAGTTCCGTCATCTTATCTAGTTTTGCTTCTCTTTTGACCGGAGTGCTTATTTGAAATCTTTCTTAACCTTGTGCCATTCTTTTAAATTGTTTCGGAGGCAATGTGTTGTTGATTTTATCAAGTATCATTCCATCTCCTCAAGATCATGTTAATTCCTTCGATTTGCAGACGGAGCGCTGTCCAAATTATGTCATTCTTATTCCTTGGCTATATTGTTGCTGTTTCATATTCTTTTGGTTCGTAAGCTCTTGTTTCCTGTCTTTCAACCTACTAGGTTCTCATAATACTCCTGGTTCCTCTTTTCTAACGGAGTGTTTTCATCTTCGTTCATCTATGTTGTTTTGTTCTTTCAACTTGTTTAACCTCTCAAGGTTCGTGGTTTCACTCGTCTGTCGAAGAAGCAACTTTGTTTTACCTCTTCTTTTCCGTTTTTATCCGGTGCCATCTCCAGGATCTCGGGTCGAGATCCTCTGTTAGTGTGGGAGAGTTGTGACGCCCGAAGACCGACGTCCCAGAAGATTCCAGATGTTCCGGGTTCTCCCGTGTGTTTCATTTGTGCTTGTGTTATTTATTTTGCTTTACATCATGTCATCATGCCATCATGTCTTTAATATTTGCATCTCAGCTAAATAAACGGCATAGATCTTTTGATCTATTTAAATCGAGGGAAGAGTGACTTCTCTTTATAAGATATCCTCCTAATATTATGGAGCTATTATAAATAAATATTCCATTTGTTTGGAATTAACCCAAACACACTTGCATCTATTCCCCATGCCTTTTCTACTTCAAGTTTCACCGTCAAAAACTTGTCTATAATTCTTATCCGTTTTATTGAGGCTCCTCCAAAAATTCGAGCAATTTTGAACTCTTCAAAGCCTAGCCCTTGTTCAAACCATTTGAATTAAATTCAAATGAATTTGAATTTAAACCTTGCAAATGGCCATTTCTATTTTTCTCGGATCAAGCTCATTTTTATGAGCCCGAGAAAAATAACCTCATGTGCAACTCTTTCCCTAACCCCCCCCCCCTCTTTCTTTTCTTCTCTTTATTTGTTTTCTTCTATAAAAGAGAAAAGGAAGGAGGGGCCCAGCCGCAGCCAGGCCCCTGGCCGTTTCCCTCGCGCTGGACTGGCCCATCAGGCCCAACTCCAGCGCCGAACCCTAAGCTGCTCGATCCCCTGGCTCGTCCCTCGTTCCTCTCCCTCTCGTCCCTTTCGCCAGCCCCTCGTCCCCTTGTCCTCCCTTCTAGCGCAGCACCTCTCCTTTCCTCTCGATCCCGTCTCCCTCGTACGCCGCAGCGCCCCACGCCGATCTCCTCCCCTGTCTCCTTCCTCCGCCGTGGGCCGGAGCTCGCCGGAGCCAGCAGCCGCCGCGTCCTACCCGTGCTCCACCTCTACGACCTCCTTTCTCCTCCGCGCCGTCCCTCCCCACGACCCGCGCCTCCCTCCTCCCCGTCGGTCGAGGCCCCGAGCGCCTCGCCCCTAGTGCCGCGCGACAGCGCCTCTCCTCCTCCGCGCCTCCTTCCGCCTCGCCAGCTTCCAGCCGAAGGAGCTCCGCCGCTTTTCCTTTACCCCGCCTTGCGGTTGTTCCTGCTCTGTCCACTAGGACCCCATCTCAAGGACAGGGATGCCCTGCCTGCTGCGCACCATGGCTCCTGGAGCTCCACACAATACGAGCATCATCTCCATCGTATCCTCCCTGGATGTATACACCAAGTACCCTGGGCCGTGAAGATCGTGCACCGTTGCGCTCTGTTTCATCTCTCTCAAGGCCGTGAGGACGCCAGGTACTAGGACGTCAAGTACTCATCACGTTCATCTAATCGCCAAGTACCTCGACGCCGAAGACCAAGACGGCAAGTACCACGACCCATGAAGAACCATGAACGAATACGTCAAGTACCACTACGTCTGACGCCGTGACAAGTACCTCTACGGAACGTATACGACGACCGTCGCCGAAGAACCGTGTACCACTACCGTCGCCCCGGAAACGATGGATTCGTCAAGTACCTCTCCGAAATGGAACGAGTACCTCTACGTCAACGACGACCCCGACGTCCCGTGTATGACTACGAACGGAACAACTACTTCCTCTACGACCCGTGTACCACTACTTCCCTCGACGTCTCGAACCCCTCCGAAAATGCACGCTTCAAAGGTATAACCCCGAGACGATGACCCGTGGACGAATGCTTGTGTTGTACGAGATGTATCGAATGTTTGCATCGTGTCCATTGTGGCCCTCGTTTGCCTTGTCGCCGACCCGTGGGAACCGGGCAACTGGGTTCACCCCATCGTCTTTGCTTTCACGCTAGCGCCAATCCTTCTTTTGCACCGGTCTCTCAACGAGTTACCGGAACCGATATGATGTCGTGGCATCATTTTGGTTATCGTCGCCGTGGCACCCTTTCTTACCACCACGGTGACTAATACTCCTTATCATCTTCATATCTCTTCATGTTATCGTTTAACTAAAAATTGCATAAACTTGATCATGTCATCCGCATCATGTTAACAACATTAAAATGTGTGAATTGTTGTTTGCTTAAAAATTGCTAAACATGCATATGGGGATTTTTCGGAATTGTTGTTTGTTGTTCCGGCCTCATTTAAACTTGTCTAAATAGTTAGTTTACTTTTTCTTCACCTCTTGCCATGTTAACAAACATTTAATATTGTCTTGCATCATACCTTGCTATGTATTGCATCATATAGACTTGTGTTGTTTTCTGTGCTTCCTACCTTGCCATGTAATGCTTCCTGTATAGACTTGTCATGCATCATACCGTGCCATGTTGTGCTTCCTGTATAGAATTGTTGTGCTTCATATGTAGACTTGTTTTGCATCATACCTGGTTGAGCATATTGTCATGTTCTTGTGTTGTGTGTTTACCGTGTTGCTTGCTTCTTCTCGTTAGTGCTTGTTCCGTTGCGTTCGTGAGGATTCGTTCGACTTCTCGGGTTCTTCTTCAAGGCTTCTTCTTCGTATTCTTCTAGACCCGTTCTTCTTCCTTGCGGAATCCCAGGCAAGATGATCATGCCCTTGGATACCTTTACTACCATTGCCATGCTTAGTTGTCTCGATGCTATCGTTACATGTCGCGCTACCCATCTTTTATGTCAGCCTCTCCTTGTTGCCATGAAACCTCTAACCTTTGAAACCTTCCTATCAAAACCATTGTTTGGCTATGTTACCCGCTTGCTCAGCCCCTCTTATAGCGTTGTTAGTTGCAGGTGAAGATGAAGATCGTTCCAGGAGGGAACTTGTTGTTGGAATATCACAATATGTTATATGTATAATAACACACCTATATACTGGGCATGGGTGGAAGGCTTGGACTTTTGCTCAGTGTTTTGTTCCACTCATGCCACCTTAGGCGCCGATAAACCGGCATTATGTTCCTTGATTTTGCGTTCCTTACACGGTTGGGTATATGGGGACCCCTTGACACTTTGTCTTTGAATAAAACTCCTCCAGCAAGGCCCAACTTTGGTTTTAATTTGCCTCATAATAATAACTTAATTATTTAATTAAAATTGCATAGGGGGTCGCGTCCCCGAGTATTCTTCTACATAGCAGGGGGGCCAGTGCTGATGGTGTTGGTCCCAAACTAGAGCCACTTGCGGTGCCACCCAGTTATCTGGGGTCTTCGGTTACTGTACGTATTGCTCATCCGGACGTGGCCTGAGACGAGATACGCGCGGCTACTATCAGGGTGTCGGCACGCCGGGAGGTCTTGCTGGACTTGTTTTACCATTGTCGAAATGTCTTGTGCACCGGGATGCCGAGCCTGATCGAATTTCCCTAAGATAAGGGGTGATGATATTATATTTATCACTTCAGCTGATCGTGAGAGCTTGTGATGGGCTAAGTTGGGACACCCCTGCAGGGTTATGATCTTTCGAAAGCCGTGCCCGCGGTTATGTGGCAGATTGGAATTTGTTAATGTCCGGTTGTAGAAAACTTGACAGAGGATCCGAAGTAAAACACACAACTGTGTGAGTAACCGTGACTGTCTCTTTTCACTTTGAGAAGAGAACATGGTGGGGTTATGTTTGACTCGTAGGTAGTTCAGGATCTTTAGCGATCATTACTAGTTTGCGACCGCTTGCGTAGATGCTCATCTTATTCTTGTACTTGTAAGCTAGCCACCATATTATGATTAGCCGCCGCTGCAACCTCACCACTTTACCTCTTCCTACCCATAAAGCTTTGCTAGTCTTGATACCCATGGTTATGGGATTGCTGAGTCCTCGTGGCTCACAGATACTACAACACCAGATGCAGGTTCAGCCGAGTTTGACGCACGAGATGGGTCAGACCTTCTGGGAGTTCCATGAAGAGCATGGTCGTATGCTGTGACGTTTTCGACGATCAGTAGTGGTTTCTACTAGGGGCGATTCGGACCTATGCCTTTATGTTTTTGTTATCTTTCTTTTGGATCTTCGCCCGTAGTCGGGTTGTGATGTTTTGGATGATGATTGCTAATGTAATGTATTGTGTGACGTGGCGAGTGTAAGCCAACTATCTCTTTTGCAATTTCATCCCTCTTTTACATGAGTCGTGCAAAGATACCAAACTTGAGATCATTCCAGAATGGGCTTATACCTTTAAGTCGTGCCTCGACACGTAGGAGGTATAGTCCCATCCTGGGCATTACAAAGGGTTGCCTCTTTCTGCATGTTGTCAAAGCTATTGAACTGAGAGGACACCTCCATGGTCTTCGCGAACTTGGTGCGGTCACCAAGCGAGCACCCAAGGAGGAATGCACCCCATCCAATGTCGTTAGGGAAGAGGTTGGGGATGAGGTTCATGGCGATGGAGAGTTGGTGACACAGAGCCATGGAAGAGGAGACAGCAGAAGACCGAGAGAGACAGAGATGGTCGAAAGAGGTAGTAGAGTGTGTAAGTGCATCTAGTGCCACCCCTAGTTGGTTTTGGAGTATTGACGACAAACGTGGTTGAGGGACTAATGTGTTTGCAAGATTTACAGGAGAACACATGTAGAAGTCCCTATTGATTCGGGTTACTCACCGAAGATGACCCCTAAAAATACATGAAGACATTCAAGACAACGGTGGTTCGTGAAGACATTCACGTCAAAGATAATGTCGTTTGAAGACATTGCTTGGAAACAATGAAGTGCGAAGACATAGTTTATTTCATAGTTTCATTGTCTTATTTCTTGAGTCATAGGAACCACCAGACTATTAAGTGGGGTCCAAGTGAACAAAGTCAGAAAACTGACGTGATGATCAACCCAAATCCATTGTCTTCGAGTGAAGACAATAAAAGAAAATCTTATCCTGAGTTGCATAAGTCCGCTTTACTTGTAGACCAAGTCAAGCAGTCGTGTGTGTTTGAAATCAGATTGTTGGACACATGTCAGTTACCCAATGACCCAGGGTCATTTCAGACAAATCATGTCGGGTAGCCTCCTGGCTATAAATATCCCAGCCACTTCACCATAAATTGGTGGCTGCTTAGAGTTAAGACATGGCTTTTATCGTTTGAGAGCATCCCACCTCTGAAGTCTTTGAGAGACAATCCTTGCAAGGACAAAACCCAAACCACCCAGATCCCAAGACTGTTTGGTATCACTGAAGCCTTTCTACTCGCGTGATCTGAAGACTTATTACACTTGATGACTATGATCTTCTAGTCGGTTAGGCGTCACGTTATGAGGATCCAAGAGTCATTGTGGGTCGCTGGTGAATGAAGTCTGTGAAGGTTTGTAAGTCTATGTTGAAGACTTAACAGAGTTATTGGGCGAGGACTAAGTGACCTTAGCTCAAGGGGAATAATGTAAAGACATGGTCTTCTGAGTTCAATCCCAGCCTCCCTAACTAGACGTACAGTTGTCACAACAACTGGAACTGGTCTACCAAATCCTTGTCTTCGTAAAGCAAGTGGTTCAATCACTCTCACTCTTTATTTACTGTTTATCTTCGTGAAGTCATTGCTTGTCTACACTGATTAACTTCTTGGGAGAAGACATTCAATCTGATTGCATATTTGGCTTCACACCTTCTTCCAATTCCATTTTGTTCTACCTATCTACTATTTGTATTCGTGCTTAATCTATTATGTCTCCATGACTATGGCTATGTCAGTGTAGTTTATCTTCCGCTGCATACTGTGTAGATGTCATTTGCTTGTCTATCATTGAAGATATTGCATGTCTTGAAGAAGCAGAAGAAGAAGAAGAAGAAGAAGAAGAAGAAGAAGAAGAAGAAGAAGAAGAAGAAGAAGAAGAAGAAGAAGAAGAAGAAGAAGAAGAAGAAGAAGAAGAAGAAGAAGAAGAAGAAGAAGAAGAAGAAGAAGAAGAAGAAGAAGAAGAAGAAGAAGAAGAAGAAGAAGAAGAAGAAGAAG
>LR738710.1:522444861-522470079 GCA_902687465.1 Secale cereale
AGAAGAAGCCGAAGAAGAAGAAGCAGAAGAAGAAGAAGAAGAAGAAGAAGAAGAAGAAGAAGAAGAAGAAGAAGAAGAAGAAGAAGAAGAAGAAGAAGAAGAAGAAGAAGAAGAAGAGCAAGGATTATGATTCTGACATGAAGAAGAAGAAGAAATCATCAAAGTCTTCTTCAAATTCTCCATCTCACAAGAAAACCTCTTCTGGCAAGGCTCGTGCGTTTATTGGCAAGGAAACGGATTCTAAGGAGGCAGAGGTGGGTCGGAGGAGGAATCTGACTTAGGCATCGCAAGTCTGGATCTAGCTTCGGCGTTCGTCACCAAGTCCAACTTCAGTAATGAACACAATGGTCATGTCGCCGACGCTGAAGCCGATGATGATGACGACTCTGCTCCTACCTACTGCTTCATAGCTAGAGGAGCTAAGGAACATGTCTTCAGCCTAAAATCATTGCATTCTGAAGACATTCCTAGAGACCTAATGAAACTTGTGGGGCACAAGATAAAATGTCCCAATGGACTAACCATGTTTTTCCTTCCATACTAAACTTATGCTGATTATGACTCAAACTCAATTGGTGTTTGGAAGTCAATGACTGTACCCCACTTCTACTATGGACCAAAGTATTAACTTCTTTTGTAGGGTCAGGTCTCTAGCCGAAAAACATTGACTTCAGAAGACAATGCTGGAGACCTGAAGAAACTTGTTGGACGCAAGCTAAAATGTACAAATGGTCTTACCATTTAATTCGTCCATGGATTTCTTGATAAACATCATATCTTACCCCTAAATAAGTCTTACATTTCATGATAGTCTGTATCATCAAATATTCATACTTCACAACTCTCTTCGTGAAGACTATCCCACTAATTGCATTGTAGGAGACGACCCCGAAAGCCACTGAATGGATCATGGACATTGGATGCACCAACCATATGACTGGCGATCGAAGTATTCTCATGGACACTACTCTTCGACCATCTTCAAAGAGCCACATCACATATGCTGACACTGGTAAAAGAAAGGTATTTGGTCTAGATAGGGTTGCAATCTCAAAGGATCAACACATGGACAACGTTAGGCTTGTTGAATCCCTTGGATACAACTTAATGTCAGTCTCAATGCTTTGTGATCTTGATATGATTGTGCTCTTTGGAAAATATCATTGTGTTGTGCTAATGGCCAAGGACATATCACACTTATTCGATGGATATCGAAGAGGTGACTTGTACATGGTAGACTTTTCTGCGGGACCACATCTATCTGCATGTCTTCTAGCAAAAGCTTCAAAGTGTTGGCTTTGGCATTGAAGGCTAGGGCATGCGGGCATGAGGAACTTGCACACCCCAGTGAAGAACAAACACATCATTGGCATTGATGTGTCAAGTTCAAGAAGAGGATCATCTCTGTGGTGCTTGTGAAGCTAGAAATATGACTAGGGCCAAGCATCCCTCGAAGTGAGTCATGACGACCTCACGTACTTTTGAGCTGCTACACATGGACTTATTTGGTTCTACTCACTACTCTACTGTTACTACTACTGCATGCTTATATGGCTTCATAACTATTGATGATTACTCTAGATACACTTGGGTGCATATAATCTTGTATAAGACCTGGACGTCTTTAGGCGGATTGCCAACCATGTCATGGCAAACTATGGCATCAAGATCAAGCACATCAGGAGTGATAATGGCACTGAGTTCAAGAACACTGGACTTGACACTTATCTTGACATGATGGGCATCACACATGAGTTCTCTACTCCCTACACTCCTCAGCAGAATGGCATCATGGAGCGCAAGAATAGGACTCTTATTAAGATAGCTTGCACAATGTTTGACGAATACAAGACACCATGAAAGTGGTGGCCTGTAGCCATTGATACTACCTGTCATATCATCAATAGAGTTTATCTTCACAAGTTCTTCACGAAAACCCCCTTATGAGCTACTCACGGATAAGAAACCCACGGTAAGTTATTTCAAATTCTCCGGTGCAAAGTGCTGGATAAAGGATCCACATCACACTTCAAAATTAGCACCTAAAGCAATTGAGGGTTTCATGCTTGGCTACAGAAAGGACTCGCACACCTACAGAGTCTTCAAACTCTTTCACTAGCTATAAAGTGGTTGAAACTGTAGATGATGGTTCGATGAAACTAACAGCTTGTAAAGAGACCACGTGCCACCTGTGACAGATGAACCATTACCCAGTGAAGCCATCAGTCTGATATGTACTGGAGAAATCATAACCATTGAAGAACATGAAGACGAAGAAGTTGTGATTCCAACTCACCCTCAGTCTGAAGCCAATGCTGATCCTGAAGACAATGCTAAGATTGAAGATCGTACTCAACAGCAGAATCTTCGTCCCGTTCATCCTCGTGTGGCTAGTGAAGTTCGGATTGAGAAGATCATTGATAGCATCAACGCACCTGGTCCGCTTACTAGATCAAGGGCTTCACAGCTAGCCAACTTCTATGTGCACTTTGCTTTTCCTAGTGCAATATCTGCCTTCCTATGTTTTGGACATTATTGATATAAACAGGCATGGACTGATTTGTTTGCTAGTGCACATGAAGAGAAATAGTCCATGCAGAACCGGACAGAATGTTGTCTCCGGTATCAAGTTTAAGGAACTTCACCAAAGAATATCTGCGTTACAGAGAAGACCAAGCTATACATGTTGAAGTCACGACGACAAGAAGATTGGTGTGAAGGAATTAACCCCTTGAAAGTTTAATGCTGAAGCGAAGCTTTTGGTTCGGTACTATTGTCTGAAGAAATTGACCGCAGTGAATGGAATTCGAAGACAAAGTGAAGATGTAGTGTTCATTTCGTTGTTCTTCTTTCATTAATTTGAGTCATGGGACCTCTTACTATTAAGAGGGGTATAGGTTCTCAAAGCTTAGATCCGCTATGATGCTTAGCCAAAAACCTATGAAAGATGCGAGAGAAATCTATTTATGCTCTGAATGATTACCTGGAAGCAGTCGATGTTGCTCTTTGTGTTGTAGTGGATATCTTTCAGACTGAGGAGTTAGCTTTACTTACTCCGCAAGTATTGTTGCCATTGTGCTCAAAATCCGACCGTTGGACTCGTGTCGTTTGGCCATTGCTACTCAGCATGTCCAATTTGGCCATTTCCCTCCAGGTAAGGGTGCTGCTATAAATAGCACTACTACATGATGCTGCTAACGCGACACTACAATCAGAGATACTTTGATGAAACTGTGTGCGATGCATTAATCACAACAGTGGTGTAAAAAACCCATCAAAAAATATGCAAAACATTTGCAATGGTGGATACATCAAACATGGTTCAGATTTTAGTTGTGTGTGTGATGTTGGGCATACGTTCAGTTCAGTGAACTGTTTGCGATGAGGCAGAAGAACATAAATGGGCAGCCAGATAAAAGTGTGTGCGATATACGGCATACGTTTCACTCAGCTGAACTGTTTGTGATTAGGCAACACAAAAGAAACGGTCAGTCGGGTGAAGGTGTTTGAGATATACGGCGTACAGTTCACTCGGATGAACTATTTGTGATTAGGCAACACAAAAGAAATGGTCAGCTAGGTGAAGGTGTGTGCGATATACGACAAATTAAGCATAACCAAATTACGCACAAAATTACATATGTGACTACACACATAACATTTCCACACACCAAAGTAAGCGATTACATGCATACTAAACTAGGAGAAACGGGCATCTAATCATCTACATCTTGTTGCGATGATGCTTGTCATTGCAATGCTTCTGGCTGGATCCCTAGTCGTGAATGGTTAATAAATTCTAAGTCTATTGAGTATTAAGGTCAAAATAGTACTACCAATATACAAGTCTCATACGATGCCATTTCAATGATTGTTCCTGTGATAGCCTAGCTTATTACATATGATAGACTACTCATATCAATAAGGAATTCCTTCTTTTTCGGGAGCCCATTCGGACAGAACTCCAAAGTTAAGCATGCTCAGCTTGGAGTAACTTTAGGATGGGTGACCGACCAGGAAATTGCTCCTGGGTGCGCACGAGTGAGGACAAAGTGCGCATATAAGACTAGTATTGATCAGTCGGGCCAGTCTAGATCCTCCCAGGAGTAATGACCACCAGCGGGTGTGTCCGGGGCATTACAAATTGGTATCAGAGATGACCCTCGAGGTTACACGGATGTCTGCAGATAGGTGTGCACTCATGTTGTTCATGACGTCTGTGACCTGTCGTGGCACACGGCATGGGACATGTACCGGACTGGATGCGCAGACGTATGTGCCAAGAGGGAACGTTCATGTGGCTCGACGAGGACGTCGGTTCCTCTGAGTGGGGGTGTATGTGATAGCCTGACTTATTAGGGATTATAGACTAGTCATAGCAATAAGGAAATCCTTCTTTTCCGGGAGCCCATTTGGACAGAACTCCAAAGTTAAGCGTGCTCAGCTCGGAGTAATTTCAGGATGGGTGACCGACCGAGAAGTTGCTCCTGGGTGCGCACGAGTGAGGACAAAGTGCATGAAAAAGACTAGTATTGATCTGTGGGGCCAGTCTAGATCACGCCAGGAGTAACGACCACCGGCGGGTGTGTCTGGGGCGTTACAGTAGCACAAAAGCCCGAAATTTTACAAGGTTCGAATTCCAAAGTTACATGGCTCAAATTCAAACATTACAAGGTTCAAATTGATATTAGAAATGAAATTCGGCTCATTCAGCTACAAACGCCCGTGCAGATCAGTTGAACATGGATATAAGAGAGATTCAAACTAAAAATGCCAATAGTAAGGCTGGTTTAGAAACCTCGTCATTTCTGCAAAGGGATCAGCAGCTGACAAGTCATGTATGGGGTTGACACAATGACTTCCGATTACTCTGTCATATGCGGTTCCAATATGAAATTTAGCTTTTTTGAGCCTTTTCCATTCTGCAGTACCTGCCAGCGCTGATCAACAAACCATTGTTTTTGATATAAATGCATGTCCAACCTCAATACCTTCAGCAGCATTGCTCTCACAACAAAGAACCTCGCGAATATAATCTCCAGTAAGGTCCCTCGGTAGGAGTTCAAAGTAATTTTTGAGAGATGCCGATCTAGGCATTCGATGTGATTGTCCTTATATTGTATCACATTATCCACCCTCGGGCCTATTATTATCTTCAAAAGAAGAGAACGTGTTAGTGCCTACATGCAGTTTTGAACACTACTACAGGCCTATTAGTTTGGTTTGCAGGATTAGGAAAATGCACCAACGTGCCATCTTCGATCAAACATGATTAACATGGGCATTTAATTACAATCTAGGAAAATTTAGCCTTCTTCACAAGACGTTGGAGTGGATGAAAAATTCCCTAAGGAAACTAGTACAGATGAATCCAAAGGAGAAACGCTTATGGATTGTAACCATATGAATCAAGCAACCAATATGGGGTGGGGGTGTATGTCCTGAAATCCTCCAAAATTCCTTCAGAAATCGTAGTACATTGTCATTGTAAACTAGGGAAAAGGTGCCAAAAATAGAACTCCCTTATGGTTAACAGTTAATAGAAAAGGAACATCACCTCGGTATACATCTACTCCAGGCACGCAAAGCATCTCAGAAAACTGAAAACTGATGTCACTTAAAGCTACGTCGGTATTTCCCCAAAGAGGAAGGGATGATGTAGCACAACTATGGTAGGCATTTCCCTCATTGATGAGACCAAGGTTATCGAACCAGTTAGAGAGCAAAACAACACTATGTAAACGGTACCTGCACACAAAGAACAAATACTGGCAACCCAACGTGTTAAAGGGGTTGTCAATCCCTTTCGGGTAATGGTGCCAGAAATTGTCAAGCTGACGGGATAAAATTGTAGTAGATTGAAATATGCAAATAAAACACATCAAGGTATTTTTGTGTTTTTGATAATAAAGATATGAAAATAAAAGTTGCAAATAGAGGGAAAAGCAAATAACAATATAGATCTGAAAGTATATGATAGGAAAATAGACCCGGGGGCCGTAGATTTCACTAGTGGCTTCTCTCGAAAAATAGCAACGGTGTAGAAAAATTACTGTTGGGCAATTGATAGAAAAGCAAATAATTATGATGATATCCAAGACAATGATCATTTATATATATGCATCACGTCCAAGATTAGTAGACCGACTCCTGCCTGCATCTACTACTATTACTCCACACATCGGCTGCTATCCAGCATGCATCTAGTGTATTAAGTTCATGGAAAAATGGAGTAATGCAATAAGAACGATGACATGATGTAGAAAAGATGTAGTCATGTAGGAATAGACCCCATCTTTTCAGCCTTAATAGCAATGATACATGCATGCCTTGCTGCCCCTTCTGTCACTAGGAAAGGACACTGCAAGATTGAACCCATTACAAAGCACCTCTTCCCATTGCAAGATAAATAGATCAAGTTGGCCAAACAAAACCCAAATATCAGAGAATAAATATGAGGCTATAATAATCACGAATGGATATTAAATGAATGCAAATCTGATCATAAACTCACAATTCATCGGATCCCAACAAACACACCGCAAAAAGTCATTACATCAAATAGATCTCCAAGAGACCATTGTATGGAGATACAAAGAGAGAAGAAGCCATCTAGCTACTGCCTACGGACCCGTAGGTCTATGGTAAACTACTGACGCGTCATCGGAGAGGCACCAATGAGGATGATGAACCCCTCTGTGATCGTGTTCCCCTCCGGCGGAGTGCTAGAAAAAGGGCTCTATATTGGATCTCGTGGTTCTGGAACTTGCTGCGGCTGGAATAAAATCTCGTCGACTCCCCTAGGGTTTCTGGAATATTGAGGGTATTTATATAGCGAAGAGGCGGTGCGGGAGGCCACAAAGGTGGGCACAACCCACCAGGGCACGCTTGGTCCCCTAGGCGTGCCCAGGTGGGTTGTGCCCCCTCGGGGCACCCCGCTGGTACTTCTCCGGTCCACTGGATGTCCTCTGGTCCAAAACAAATCTCCAAAAAGTTTCACTGCATTTATACTTAGTTTGGTATTGATTTTCTACGATGTAAAAAACAAGCAAAAAACAGCAACTAGCACTGGCACTATGCCAATATGTTAGTCCAAAAAATGATATAAAATGATTGTAAAACTTCCATGGATGCTAATATAACAACATGGAACAATCAAAAATTATAGATACGTTCCCCAAGCTTAATTCCTTCTCGTCCTCGAGTAGGTAAATGATAAAAACAAATTTTTGATGTGGAATGCTGCTTATCATGTTCATCACATATTCTTTTCTTTTGTTGCATGGACATTTCAACTTTCATAGATTCAAAGCAATAGTCTAGTTTTGACATGAAGACTTTAATCAAGCATACCAACAAACAATCATGTCTTTCAAAATATCAACACAAAAGCAAGTTATCCCTAACCCATTATGCTCAACCATTGATCTATTCATGCAACACATCCAAATATTAGCTACATCCAATGCTCAAATGTGATAATAGTGTTCCGTAGTTGGTGCTTTATAAGAGAAGATGGAGACTCAAATAAAAATAAAAATTGCGTAAAGTAAAAGATGGTCCCTTCGCAGAGGGAAGTAGGGATTTGTAGAGGTGCCACTGCTCAAAGCTTAAAAACTGAGAGCTATTTTTTTGGGACATATACTTTTCCTGTCAACAAAAATGACTTAGAGTTCCCCAACACTTTCCGTGCTAGATATATCATAGGCGGTTCCCAAACAGAAAATAAAGTTTATTCCTTTTCCCACCATTCTTTCACAATCCATGGCTTATCTGTATCCACGGGTGCCCTCCATACCAACACTTTCCAAGGAATTTATTATTTGACAACATAAAGTAAATTACTTTTTAATTTCGGGACTGGGAACCCCTATTACCACCATACTCTCATGCAATGACAAGTGAATGAACACTCATCTTGAGAATAACACATCTAGCATGAAAAATATTAGCCACCCCTCGCCGCTTCATGAGCGGTACAGGCACACAAAAGAGAAATTTATTTTGAAATTAGAGTTGGCACATACAAATTTTCTTAGAACGGCACGGAAATACCGCATATAGGTACGTATGGTGGACTCATTTTGCACAACTTGGGTTTTAGGATTTGGATTCACAAGTAGTATTTCTACTTAGTATAAGGTGGAGGCTTGCAAGAGATTGAGAAGCAACCAACCAAGGAACGAAAACCATCATAATAGAACATTAAACATAACTAACACCGAATAAGCAACACAAGTAGAATGTAATTTCATTGCATAGCTATTGACTTTCGTGCTTTCATAGGGAATCACAAACCTTAACATAAATATTCTTACTAAAACATAATTACTCATGAATATGGCTCACATATCACTATCATCATATCTCAAAACTATTACAAAGAATCAAGTTTATTTTGTTCAATGATATTCATGAAAGTTTTTATTATATCCCCCTTGTATATCTATCATATTGGGACTAGTTTCATGTGTTTCTTTTGATAAGCTCAAAAAAATATAAGTGAAGCACATGAGCATAAAATTTCCTTCTCTCAAAATAATCTAAGTGAAGCATGAGAGAATTTCTTCAAAAATTTACTAACTCTCAAATAAATCTAACTAAAGCATGAGAGCATTTCTTTAAAAATAACAAAGCACATCGTGCTAAAAAAAGATATAAGTGAAGCACTAGAGCAATTCCAAAGGTCTAAAAAAATTAAGTGAAGCATAAAGAGCAATTCTAACAAATCATAACATAGTTTTGGCTCTCTCAAATGGGTGCGTATAGCATGGATGATTGTGACAAAATAGCAAAGAAAATAAGCAAAGACTCATATCATACAAGACGCTCCAAGCAAAACTCATAATATGTGACGAATAAAAATATAGTCTCAAGTGATATACCGATGGTCGTTAGAGGAACGAGGGGATACCACTCAGGGGCATCCCCAAGCATAGTTGCTTGATACTTCTTGAACATTGTCTTGTGGTGCCTCGGTCATCCCCAAGCTTAGCCTTTTGATAATCCTTATTCCTTCATCCATCGTGGTCTCACCCAAAACTTGGAAACTTCAATCACACAAACTCAACAAAATCTCGTGAGATCCGTTTGTATAACAAAACTAATCATTACATTAAGTACTATAGCAAACCAATTCATATTTTGTAATTGTATTATATCTACTATATTCTAACTTTTCCAAGGCAAAAACTCTTCAAAAGAAACCATAGATCAATCAAAATAAGCACATAACACAACGAAAACAGAATCTGTCAAAAACATATCAGTCTATAAAGACAAGATTTGTGATCATACTTCCGTAACCCTAAAACTTCATAAAAATTAGGACAACATGGGAAATTTGTATCCTGATAACTTGTAAAAATATCAAGAATTTATCGCGCTCCAGTAATCGTCAAAAATTCTAACTTTGGACGCAAAAGTTTATGAATTTCAATGTAATCAAATGAACTATTAACCAAATCATCCCAAAGGCTTTGCTTGGAACAAAAACTTATTTAAACCACAAAAACACATCTAACCAAAGGTATAATTGGGTAATTTATTGAAAACAACAAAAAATTCAAAATGCAAAAAGATGCAAGTTGGGTTGCCTCCCAACGAGCACTATCGTTTTACGCCCCTAGCTAGGCAAAACACGTAGATCTCAAGTGTTGTCATTCTTGGTGTATGATCCATAGGTTGCCCTCATTATAGATTCAAAAGGCAATTTGATCTTGGTTCTAGGGAAGTGTTCCATGCCCTTTCTAAAGGGAACCTGAAATTTAATATTCCCTTCTTTCATATCAGTCACTGCACCAATAGTGCGTAAAACGGTCTACCAAGTATAATAGGACAAGACGGATTGCAATCAATGTCAATAAAGTCCATGGGTACATAGTTCCTATTTGTAAGAATAAGAACATCATTGATCCTTCCCAAAGGCTTTTTAATAGTAGAATCCACCAAATGCAAATTAAGTGTACAATCTTCAATATTGGTAAGACCAAGAACGTCACAAAGAGATTTCAGAATTTTGAAACACTAGCACCCAAATCACATAAAGCATTGCACTCGCAATTTTTAATTTTGATTTTGATAGTAGGTTCCCATTCATCATGAAGCCTTCTAGGAATTGAAACTTCTAATTCCAACTTTTCTTTTAAAGCTTTTATCATAGCGTCAACAATATGTTTAGTAAAAGCTTTATTTTGTTCATAGGCATGAGATGAATTTATCATGGTTTGCAAAAAGGAGATACAATCAACCAAAGAGAAACTATCATAATTAAAGTCCTTGTAATCCAAGAGAGTGGGCACATAACTAGTTAAAGTTTTGACCTCTCCAAACCCACTTTTATCAATTTTCTCAATAAGATATTCACCCTCCGAATTGTCGGGATGCCTTCTAGATAAAGTTGGCTCTTCTTCAGTACCTTATTATCAATATTTAATTTACTAAACAAGAAATCAATCGAAGAAACACCAATCATTTTAAGATCTTCATCATTTTTATGAAAGCAATCACTAGAAAACATTTTTTCTAAAAATTATCTTTTAGCTCGAAGCATAGCGGTTCTTTTCTTACTTTCATCCATAGCATATAAAGCCTTAATTGATTCTTCAACCTTGGGCAAACAAATTTTCAACTTAAGATTTTCCACATCATGAGAAATTCTTTCAATACTTCTAGACATATCATCAATCTTATTCAACGTTTCTTCCATCGAAGCAATAAAAGCCTTTTGAGTACTGATAAATTATTTAATATTATTCTCTAGATCAGAGGCATTCCTATTATTTTTGTAAGAAGGATTACCATAGGAATTACCATAATTATTAGAGGAATTTCCAGGAAAAGGCCTAGGATTGAAATTACCTCTATAAGCATTGTTATTGAAATTATTTCGCGAGATGAAACTCAAATCTATGGCATCACTATTTTTCTCAATCAAGGTAGACAAAGGCACATCATTAAGATCAATAGGAGCACCTTTAGTAGCAACCATTTTCATAAGAACATCAACTTTTTCACTCAAAGAACCAATTTCTTCAACCGAATTAACTTTTTTACTATTAGGCGCCCTTTCGGTATGCCATTGCGAATAGTTTGCCATAATATTATCAAGCAATTTGGTGGCTTCACCCAAAGTAATCTCCATAAAAGCGCCACCAGCGGCGGAATCTAAAAGATTTCTAGAAACAAAATTGAACCCCGCATAAAAAAATTGTATGATCATTTAAAAGATTTAACCCATGAGTTGGGAAATTCCTTAGCATCAATTTCATTCTTTCCCAAGATTGCACAACACGTTCATGCTTAAGTTTCTTAAAATTCATAATCTGAGTTCTAAGGGAAATAATTTTTGGGTGTGGAAAATACTTCGTGATAAAATCATCTTTGCACTTGTCCCAAGAATTGATACTACTGCAAGGCAAAGAAGAAAACCAAATTTTAGCATGATCATGCAAAGAGAACGGAAATAATTTCAACTTCACAACATCATTGTCCACATCTTTTTTCCTTTGCATATCACACAATTCTAGGAATGTGTTTAGTTGGGATGCGGTATCCTCATTAGGAGTGCCAAAAAAATTGTTCTTTCATGACAAGATTCAATAAAGTAGCATTGATATCATAAGACTCCGCACTAGTGGCGGGAGGAATCGGCATACTGATAAAATCATTGTTGTTGGTATTGGAAAAATCACAGAACTTAGTGTTCCCTTGCGTCATCTTGACCAATTGTAAACAAGAACATAAGTAGGTGATAGATCCGACCGGAAAAAGGCGAACACAAAAGAGGACAAATAAAAACGGCAAATTTTTGTGAAGTGGGGGAGATGAAAAAGAGAGGCAAAAGGCAAATATTGTAAATTACAAGGAGATGAGATTTGTGATTAGGAACCTATTAGATGTTGATGATGTCTCCCCGGCAATGGCGCCAGAAATTCCTTTTGATATCGCTTGAAGCTATGTCATTATTTCCCCAAAGTGTAAGGGATGATGCAGCACAGCTACAGTAGGTATTTCCCTCAGTGAGGAGACCAAGGTTATCGAACCAGTAGGAGAACCAAGCAACACTATGTAAACAGTACCTGCACACAAAGAACAAATACTTGCAACCCAACGTGTTAAAGCAGTTGTCAATCCCTTTCGGGTAACTGTGACACTCCGAGACCGATGTGCCACGTGTCATCCAGTTATTCGCCGTTGTTGCCATGTCATCTGCTTGCATGTTGCACTTTGCCATGTAATAGTGTGCATTCCATCTGCATGTTTTTCAAAACTTGCATCCGTTCGTAGTTGCACGTCTCCCAGTTCTCTCTGTTGTCCGTTCTGAGCCCAGACACACTCGCACGCGCCCACAGTACCTCTAAATATTTAATTTATAGGTGGAAGGAAAATGTTGTCAGAATGGGGTGAAACTTGACATGTGGTCTTACTATGGTGTAGGTAGACCGCGTGTCAAATTTCGTCGCATTCGGAGTCCGTTTGATACCCCAACCGTTAAACTTAGCGGCATCGTTGTCGGTTAAATCGTCGGACGTTTTCGGTCTTCGAAAACCCCCGCCGGGCCACTCTTTTTCCTTCTCTTCTCAGCCCAAGGCCTCTCCACACAACCCACCTACACGTCCTAGGCCCATCTTACACCCTCTCTACTCCATAGCCGTCGGATCGGGATTCGAGATTCCGATCCGCTTCAAAAACCCCTAAACCAAGCTAGAACTGTTATATATAGAACCCCACCTGCTATTTTTGGCCTTGCCCTACCTCCCTCCTCAATTTCCGCAGCCAACCTCCCCTGTGCCGCCACTTGTCATCTCCTTCACCCAGCGCCGCCGCCACCCTCCTCCAAATCCGTGTCGGCCCCCTCACCCCCCTCCACTTGCCGCACCCGCAGTGGCCAGCCGCCACCTGCCTGGCGCCCGTGGCCAACCGGACGCTGACATGTCCCCCTGGCCATCTCCCCCGTCGCGCCAAGCCCAGGACAAGCCCTCCCGGGCCCAGATCTCGCCCCATCACTCGCATCGATGGCCTGCCCAGGCCCGAATCCTGCCGCTCCTCCTCGCCCCGTGCAGCCCCCGCTCATCCCGAGCTCGCCAAGCGCTGCCGTCCGCCACCACTCCTCCTCGCCCCGCCGCCTCGCTCGCTGGAGCGCCGCCCAGCACCCCGACTCTCTTCGCCTCTCGAGCCACCTCGTTGCCCCTCCACCGCCGCCGCCCGTCCTCCTGCAGTGCTGTCAGCCAGCCACCGCCGGCCAAGACTCCCGCCGTCGCCGATCTTCTTCGTCGGAACCAGCGACCGACCCACCGCCAAGTCCTCATCGGGCCTCGCTCGGCTAGATCTCGCCACCCCGACTTCTCCATCCACCAGATCCGGTCGGTCCCCACCGTCCTTGGCCTCCTCCGGCGAGCTTGCCGCCGGGACGCCACCGACCCTGGACGGTCTCATCCCGCCAACCAAACGCCTTGCAGCCTCCTGGATCTGCTCGTCCCGATCCTCCCCGTGCACTTTCCTGAGGTTGAAATTTTGCTAAGTCCCCAGAATTCCATGTTATGTGTGCATGTTTAACATGTCATAACTATGTGCATGTTTAACATGTCATAACTATGTGCATGTGTGTCCAAATTGAGCATATAATATGTCAAAATGTTTGTCTCTAAATGTTCTACATGATGATTGCATTTGCATGCATGTGAGGATGCATTATGGCATGTTAATATCTGTTGACAAAGTGCTAAGTGTTATAAAGTGATGTAAACTTTGTTAACTTGCTCATTTGTCATTTTCATATCTTTTTGTGTGATTTTTGTTTGAGCATCATGTCAACATGTTTTAGGAGAATAATCATGTCATGTTTGCAATGGTGTAATTAGTTTTTCATGATATGCCTTGTGGTGAGTGGAACAAGCTTGCAAAGTGACCTACTCGTTGTTTGCTGTTTTCTGAGACTTGTTGAAAACTGCCGAGCCTGAAATTGTTATATTATGATGCCATGTTTGCTTGATGCTACAGTCAAATCCATGCATGATCTGGAGATGTTTAGTGATCATGTTTTGTTCTCCATATAATTCTCTATCCATCCATATCCTTTTTTTGCAATTATGCCCTACTATAGCTTGTCATTACCATGCTCTCAAATTGCTAAATAATGTTTCTGTCAGCCTGTTAACAGTAAGTTCAATTTTGCCATGTGAATAGCTAGAGTTCTATGCATCCTATCACCATGTTGTTGACATGAGTAGCTGCATAAACATGTCTTCTTGTTGTTGGTTATATTCACATGCCATGACATGCGTTGAGATGAGTTGCACAAGCTTGCAAACATGCCTACTTGTCGATGTTCCTGCCATGTTCAGTTTATTTCACCAAGTCTGTGAAACTGTTATCATTTGCAATCTTGCCATGATGTTTTGAGTGTGTTCTAGTGGTATTTGGCAGTAGCTCAGTGATCATGTTTTGTAATGCTTGACATGCACATGCTTGCCATGCCCTTTGATGCCATGAAATGTTCATATAGCATGTTGTTTTGATGATTGAAAAGTGCCAAGTTGCTCTTTCGGACAGATTGTTGTTATATCTTGTATTGGGTGTATGTGTTGAACCGTTGCTCTATTTTGAGCATGCTCTACATGAAACTTGCTTGGTTTTGTGTGTAGATGCATCATGCCATGTTGCATCCATGTTTTGAGTGTTGTGCTTGATGTTTGAATGCATTTTGCATCAATGTCATGTGTAACATGTTTTGCTCATATCTATTAGGTCGTAGCTCCGAATTAAATGAACCTTATATGTAACTTGACTAAAATTTCGTGTAGATCATCATGGTGCATGTTAACTTGCTGTTTAATAACTTTAACTTAATGTTTGTTCAGATCTGGACCAATTTTGAAATTTTCATATGAGGACTTACCAGAATTGTTATATGTTGTTTCCAACCTCATTTGAACTTGTTTGGTTCCATTGTTCTTGTATACATCATCTCTTGCCATGTTTAGCATCATGTAGCCTTGTCATGTATCATACTTGGTTGAGCATCTTGTCTTGTTTATGTGTGGTGTGCTTACCATGTTGTTTGCTTCTTCTCGTTAGTTCCTGTTTCGTTGTGATCGTGAGGACTCGTTTGACTACGCTTGGTTGGAATCGTTCTTCTTCCTAGCAGGATCTCAAGCAAGATGACCGTCACCTTAGATCTCATTACTATCATTGCTACGCTAGTTGTCTCGATGCTATCGCTATATGTCGCGCTGCCTATCTATTGTTGTCAGCCTCTCTTTGTTGCCATGAAACCTCTAACCTTTGACACCATCCCAGCAAACCGTTGTTTGGCTATGTTACCGCTTGCTCAGCCCCTCTTGTAGCGCTATTAGTTGCAGGTGAAGATGACGATTGCTCCATGTCAGAACTTGGATTGTTGGAATATCACAATATCTATCACTATAATTAATGCACCTATATACTTGGCAATGGGTGGAAGGCTTGAACTTTTGCTCGGTGTTTTGTTCCACTCATGCCGCCTTAAGAACCGGTAAACCGGTGTTATGTTCCTTGATTTTGTGTTCCTAACACGGTTGGGGGTTATGGGACCCCCTTGACAGTTTGCTTTGAATAAAACTCCTCCAGCAAGGCCCAACTTTGGGTTTAATTTGCGAGATAATAAAACTATTAATTAATTAATTAATTCGCATAGGGGGTCGCGTCCTCGAGGATTCTTTTCCACATATAGGGGGACAGTGTTGATGGTGTTGGTCCCAAATGGGCAGACTATGGGCCCGCCTCGGGGAAACTCAAGGTATCGGGTATACCTGTAGGCTGACCTATCCGGACGTGGCCTGAGACGAGATACACACGGCCACTATCAGGGTGTCGGCACGCCAGGAGGTCTTGCTGGACTTGTTTTACCATTATAGAAATGTCTTGTGCACCGGGATTCCGAGTCTGGTCGGGTTGTCCCTAAGATAAGAGGTTTTACCTCTGCTGATCGTGAGAGCTTGTGATGGGTTAAGTTGGGACACCCCTGCAGGGTTATGATCTTTCGGAAGCCGTACCCGCGATTATGTGGCATATTGGAATTTGTTAATGTCCGGTTGTAGAAAAATTGTCAAAGGATCCGAGATAAAATACACCAACCGCGTGTGTAACTGTGACCATCTCTTTTCATTTAGAGAAGAGAACACGGTGGGGTTACGTTTGACTCGTAGGTAGTTCAGGATCACTTAGCGATCATTACTAGTTTGCAACCGTTTGCGTAGATGCTCATCTTATTCTTGTACTCGTAAGGTAGCCACCATATAATGCTTAGCCGCTGCTGCAACCTCATCACTTATCCTTTCCATACCCATTAAGCTTTGCTAGTCTTGATACCCATGGTTATGGGATTGCTTAGTCCTCGTGGCTCATAGATACTACAACAACAGCTGCAGGTACAGGTTTCCGATGTCTTGACGTGAGAGCGATGTTTACTTGTGTTGGAGTTTGTTCTTCTTCTTCTTCGTCAGTCTTGGGATAGGTTCCTGGTCGACAGCCTGGGATAGCAGATGGATGTCATTGTGCTTTTCATGTGTTTTCATCCATAGTTGGATGTCTTGTGAATGATGTGTTGCATTCATGTGTCTATTGTATGACTTGTATGTATCCCCATCTATGTATGTAATGGTATGATGTAATGATATCCATCTTGCTAAATGCTCGAAATGCGGTTGTGCCCCAATCACGAGTTCATCACGTGATCAGGATAGAATCGCATCTTGGGCGTGACAGTAACGCTACCAAAAATTGTCAAGTTGATGGGATAAAATTGTAGTAGATTGAAAGATGCAAATTAAAGAAATTAAAACACAACAATGTATTTTTGTGTTTTTGATAATAGATATCTGAAAATAAAAGTTGCAAATAGAGGGAAAAGAAAATATTAATATAGATTTGAAAGTAAATGATAGGAAAATAGACCTGGGGGACGTAGATTTCACTAGTGGCTTCTCTCGAAAAATAGCAACGGTGGGTAGACAAATTATTGTCGGGTAATTTATAGAAAAGCAAATAATTATGACGATATCCAAGACAACGATCATGTATATAGGCATCACGTCCAAGATTAGTAGACCGACTCCTGCCTACATCTGCTACTATTACTCCACACATCGACTGCTATCCAGCATGCATCTAGTGTATTATGTTCATGGAAAACGGAGTAATGCAATAAGAATGGTGACATGATGTAGACAAGATCTATTCATGTAGGAATAGACCCCATCTTTTTAGCCTTAATAGCAACGATACATGCGTGCCTTGTTGCCCGTTCTGTCACTTGGAAAGGACACCACAATATTGAACCCATTACAAAGCACATCTTCCCATTGCAAGATAAATTCATCAAGTTGGCCAAACAAAACCCAAATATCGGAGAAGAAATACGAGGCTATAATAATCAAGAATGGATTTTAAATCAAGGCAAACCTGATCATAAACTCACAATTCATCGGATCCCAACAAACACACCGCACAAAGTAATTACATCAAATAGATCTCCAAGAGACCATTGTATTGAGATACAAAGAGAGAAGAAGACATCTAGCTACTGCCTAGAGACCCGTAGGTCTATGGTAAACTACTCACGAATCATCGGAGAGGCACCAATGAGGATGATGAACCCCTCCATGATCGTGTTCCCCTCCGGCGGAGTGCCGAAAAAGGGCTCTAGATTGGATCTCATGGTTCTGGAACTTGCGGCCATTGGAATAAAATTTCGTCGACTCCCTAGGGTTTCTGGAACATTGGAGTATTTATAGAGCAAAGAGGCGGTGCGGGAGGCCACGGAGGTGGGCACAACCCACCAGGGCGCGCCCAGGTGGGTTGTGCCCCCCTCGGGGCACCCCCCTGGTACTTCTCCGGCCCACTGGATTTCTTCTGGTCCAAAAAATTCTCCAAATTTTTTTGTTGCATTTGGACTCCGTTTGGTATTGATTTTCTATGATGTAAAAAACAAGCAAAAAATAGCAACTAGAACTGGGCACTATGTCAATAGGTTAGTCCCAAAACATAATATAAAATGATTGTAAAACATCCTAGAATGGTAAGATAACTGCATGGAACAATAAAAAATTATAGATACGTTGGAGACGTATCAACAACTTGGTGCAGGTTGGGGCCGATAGATTCTAGTGCCAAGACCTTCACTATGCACAGAATCTGGGTTAATCTTTTCTGGATGACAGACGAACATACATCTTCAAAATTAGAAATAATGTTGATATCAAGAAGGATAGGTAGAAGGCGACTGTTGTACCTGAACGTGTGTGGATCCAATAACAAGTTCAGAGTATTTGACAGAACAGTAGACCACCACTGTCAATTTTGGCGCAGAAATGACATTGATTCCTGTTGTTCCTTGTTGATCAACTACAAGTAATCTCTCAAGTGAAGTTGTGTCCTCGATGACCATATTTTGGTCCACCTTTTGTCATCTCGTGTTACAACACCAGCAACACACATAAATAATCCGGAGAGTCATGGAGGTGACGTGGAAGCTACTCGGCCAATTCATCGCCTGGAGATGAAGGAACTCGTGTGTAGTATAGCGCGGAGCAGGCGCTCCATGTCATACTTTTGGATGCAAACGGTGACAAGCTTGAGGTGCTTCAGTCGTGGTAGAAAAAGAGTGATCGCGTCATTAGGGAGGGATGACAGTTCATGAACTTGGCGAGGCGCAGCATGGGCGTGAAGCGGAGCGCGGACAGTGGCAATGAGCACATATGCCCATCATTAATACTGAGCTCATCGCGCTGCTCTAGGGCAGGGGATTGGAACCACTCGTCAATCTTGGCTTGGTCCTTTCCGTTGGAACATAACTTGCCCGTGATAAGGACTGTGATTTGGCCATGGTGACTGCCGAGGATTTGCGAGAACGCATCCAAGCTTTTGCGATAGCCATGATAGAGCTCGTGGGCATTGAGGAGGTCCTCGCCCCATATTTTATTGGGAGGAGGGATATGATGACTGTCAACATATCATTGGGGAGTGTGCTGATGAAGTCTAGTCCTGCTAGAGTCGCTTGCGGTTCTTTCTCGACCCGCCTCCGCTTGTTGGCAGTCTCATTCTCCACATTGTCGGTGGCGACGACAATCTCTGTCTCCATATTCACGCCGTGCTCCGGTGCTTCAGCAGCCCCGGCGTCACCACTCCCTCCGATGGGGCGCTTCGGCGGCATCCTCATACACTGACGGCTTTGAGGACTGAGAGCGGCGTCGAGCATGTGGGTGGAGAGAGAGGATTGTGTGTGTGGCGAGAATGAGGGTGCAGCCACTCGGGCGCTCCATTAATACGGACCAGTGGGAGTGAGGCGGGCGGCGGTCGAAGGTTGTCTCTCCTCCCGGTGAGCCTGCGCGGCGGACTTTTGGCATTCCTATACCATAATTTCACACAGCTACTCGCCTGCCTCCCGATGACACTGCGCAGCAAAAAGGCCCCCCGTCAATTCACACACCTGCACGCACGCCTCCTGGTCTCCTTGCGCGGCAGACTGCTCGCATGCGTCCCGTCAACTCACGCCTGCTCGCACGCCACACGGGGCGTGTGGCGGCACATATTTTTTATTGTTTTTTGATGATTCATTATGCCGCTTTACTGCTTAACTGAAGCATGGCACGGTCTAACGCACATGGTCTGAATAAATATTCCGTATGAGATATTGGTTGCCAGTTATTAACAGTCTTCCGTTTGTAAGTAGATTATATCAAAACTTGTCTCAAATTTGACAAAAAAATACAATATCACAGTCTACTGCTGTCCATATATGACACCACAATAAGTTTCATGAGTTTCAACTAAGTTTTGGATTTTGAATTTTAAAAATCAATATTCTCAATGTTTTGTAATTTCTTTCACGGGGAAACATGCATCCAGGGACACACATATGATTTTGCAATCCATTTTGGCGCACATGTAGCTCAAATTTGATTTTTTTTAAACATTAAATACAAATCAATCAATGCACGAATGATCTCTGTTTTTTTAACTTTAACACGACACCCCTTTGGTCACATGTTCACTTCAGAAAAAGTTTGACATGCCTTAGAGAGGAGGTGGTGGTGCGGGACGTGTGTGTGTGTGTGTGTGTGGGTCCATCAGTACACTACTAGTCGCGAGCCTCCGTGACGTGGGATTATTGATCATTTTGTGAGTCATGTATATATCCCACATCAAAGTCGTGAATTGGTTATTTAAAGCATTACACAACCCTTTCATACATACATGTTGGGGCCACATTCATGCATATGTGGTCCTCTCAGACACTCCCTCGTGCGGTCAGCAGCGACGTACCCATTCGTTAGCCCGCAAAGGTTTTCAGTTTCCACCGACAACGAGGGGCATCAGATCGAAGGTGGATTCATCTTGCGATGTGTGTTATGGTGTGGATCATGGTGAGATTCCATATCAAAGTTCGGGCACGTGCGCACACATGAGTCCCTCCCACCAGCTCAAAGTGTGGGGGCTACGCATCGTGAAACTCTGTGTAGTGTGTTTTCGGTTTGTGTAGCATGTGCCATGTCAAACTTGTACATTGCGTATTCAAACATCACACAACACACGAAAACACGCACACGATGCTTGTCCTATGACACTCGCTCGCGTGTGAATCTCTGTGGGCCCATGAGGTCTTCGTCGATCAATTGAACGTACAACGAGAGGGGTTAATTTAACCAACAAGGATGGTTCTTTTTTGTTTGTGTTACGTACATGCACGGTAGGAGTATGTAGTACATGTCAAAGAGGGGGCAACATGTATACTATGTGTGCGTGTGTGTGTGTGTGTGTGTCATAACCTCGCTCCATGTGGGGACTTTTCGGTTCCCAAGGCAGGTGCCACATCAAAGTTGTGCATAGGTATACAAACATCACGCAATACCATGCAGGCGGTGGTTGGTCCATAGGAACTCGCTCGCGTGTGGTGCTTCCATTTGTGGGTTCGTGAGGTCGTCCTCCATCACTTTGACCCAATTATAGAGAGGCACATTTGACAAACAAGGAGCATTAATTCTCTTAGGGTTGTGTTTGGGTAGGAGTATATATATAGTACATGTCGAAGGGGGGATGGGACCAACAGATACTAGGTGTCACACATGAACCTGATCACTCTGTGTGGGGACTTTGCGATTTTTGAGGCAAATGCCACTTCAAAGGTTGTGCATTAGGTATTCAATGGTTGGGACACATGCATGCAATGGTTGTCTTTGGACACTCTCACTCGCTTGGTTATGGGCAGCAAACCTATATATATTCATGGGCCCACGTAGACGTCCATCATTTCGACCGACGACGAGAAAGGTTACTAGGGTGGATTCTTCTTCTTTGTTTCGTGTTACCGTATAGTAGGTCCATCATTCTAGGGCTAATTAAGTTTGAGCGCATGCATGCTATGCATCATGAACCCTCGATCTGTGTGGGGATTTTTACGGTTCCAAAGCATGGTGCCACATCAAATTTGCGCATTGCGTATTCAAACACCACACACACCACTTCCATACATATAATTGGGCCACATGCACAGAGTGGGTTTTTTCTTTAGACAGTACTCCCTCTCGACTTTATCAGCGACAAGCTAGCCCATTTTGCAGGGCCATGTGGATGTCCATCACTTTGACCAACTGTGACGCCCCCGATTTGATCGTACACTAATCATGCACGCAAACGTGTACGACCAAGATCAGGGACTCACTGGAAGATATCACAACACAACTCTAGACACAAATAAAATAATACGAGCTTTATATTACAAGACAGGGGCCTCGAGGGCTCGAATACACAAGAGTGAGCGGAAGCAATAATATCTTAGTACAAACATAAGTTAAACAAGTTTGCCTTAAGAAGGCTAGCACAAAACATCAACGATCGAAAAGGCAAGGCCTCCTGCCTGGGACCTCCTAACTGGTCATGGTTGTCAGCTGTTTCCCGGAAGTAGTAGGCTTTTTCGAGGTAGTAACAGTCGTCAAGGGTGGCATCTGGCTCCTGGACTCCACCATCTGGTTGCAACGACTAGAAAGAAGAAGGAATGGGGAAAAGGGTACCAAAGCAACCGTGAGTACTCATCCAAAGTACTCGCAAGCAAGGATCTACACTACATATGCATCAGTATCCATGAAAAGGGGTAGTATCTATGGACTAAGTTGTAGAATGCCAGAATAATAGGGGGAGAAACTATTCCTATTGAAGACTAGCATCTTCTGGAAACCACCGTCTTGCAGCAAGAGAAGGGAGTACAGAATAACATATTATAGTTATCAAGCATGTTGTAGCATTAACGCCCAGAGATCCTTCCTCGACTCCCTGCGAGGAAACAATCTCGGAGCCACGTATCCATTCATGTCTCAGCATACATTCTAGTTGTATCGATCAGGATACAACTCCAAGCGTCTGTTACCGTAGGACAGGCTATCGATAGATGTTTTCTTCCCTGTAGGGGTGCACCAACTTACCCACCATGCTCGCTTAACTCCGGCCGGACACACCATCAGGTCATGCCCGGCCTCGGCCAAACAATACGTCCCAACCCGAACTAGGCTTAAGAGAGAGGCCAGCACGCCGGACTAAACCTATGCCCCCAGGGGTCATGGGCCATCTCCTCGGGAACTCCTGCACATTGTGTACGTGGTCGATGAGCAGACTTGGGCTACCTCCTTAAAAAGGCAGGTGCTTACACGGTCCAACCCGGCACGTGCCGCTCAGTCGCATGACATCAGTTAAGCTTCGGCTGATGCATACGACGCAGAACGCCCATACAATGCCCACGTGATGGTTAGCGCTATCAAGCCAGAGGCCCCTCGGATCAAATATCCAAACCGTTTAGTGTCTTGGGAAATGCGGTAACGAGCAGAGACTCGCGATCATGTGACCCCATCACCCCATCTCGAGGACTTGCGGCAAGGGCTAAGAGTGCCTGGCCACGCCTCGTATTCAACTCTCGGGTAACCTCCACGTCAACCCGTCTCCACATCACTCGCGGGTACCCCTCAGGGTCGACCCACCTTTCCATGTAACAATTGTAAAGTCATAGTAACCATAGTAACTGTGTGACTAACACCAAGGGGAAACCCTGAGGAATCACCCTATATGGAATTCCACCTGATATTATCGTCAAGGTGAACGAAGGAGGAATCACCCTCGAGGTCCACTCTTGAGGAGTTGCACGACAGTGTCATTATCGGGAGTGGAGAAGGAGGAATCACCCCCGATGACCATAACCGATGAACTAACTTACAAGGTTAACATCAGAAGTGCTGATGAGGTCTCACCCTCGGCACTCTATAGTAACCCAGTAGTGTCGAGCAACTAAGGGGAAAGTGATGTGCGGTGCCGGGGCCTGGTCTTCGGTCCCGTTGATCGGGTCTTCTAATAATCCAGTGGGGTAGTCGGGACAACGTGGGGGTCTTCGATGGATCTCTAACCCACCCATACTAAGCAGTTACAATAAGCAGGTAAGGTCTGAAAGTAGGTAACAGCAACAGGCTATGCATCAGAATAGGATCATACAAAAACAGTAGCAGTTCTAATGCAAGCATAAGAGAGAAGGGAATGGGCGATATAAGAATGATCAAAGGGGGTTGGCTTGCCTGGTTTCACAGACGAGAAGGAGCGGTCATCGTCGATGCAGTAGATCACCGAGGTAGCATAAGTCTCGCGGTCTACCAAAGAGAAGAGGGGGAAGAAGCAATAAATACAAAGCATACTGATGCAACAATGAAGCACGACAAGTCAACACACAGTGCCAGGGTGCTCTAAAGCGGTGCTACACGGTACCGGCGAAGGGGGATAACTCCCGGGAAAGTATCCCGGGTGTTTCGTGATCTCGGACAGATGAAATGGAGGGCGAAAGTTGCAGGTTCGCTATGCTAGGGACGTGTGGTAGACGAACTGACTGTATATTCCGGTTTGTCTCGTCGTCTTTAGCAATTTTCATATATATAACTTTTTCATCCGAGTTATGGTTTATTTTATATGATTTTCTAAAGTTTAAACCATTTTCTGAATTTATTTATCTATTTAAATCTAACGTTATCCTGAATAGTGTCTGCTGATCTCAGCATGATGCCATGCAGAGGTCAGCAGTCAACAGTGAGGTTGACTGGGTCAAAACTGACCTGTTGGTCCCGGTTGTCATTGATTGATAACTAATTAACAGTTTAATTTGTTAAAAAGTTAATTAGGTTAATCAAAAGGATTAATTAAGTTAATTAGTTATTTAACTAATTAATTAATTATTATTTTTATTATATTTTTAAAAAACTTCTTTTTTTGACAGGGGTGTGGGCCCGTGTGGTCAGTGGCCCACAAGGCCTTAGCGGGGCAAGCGCGTAGTAGCGGGTGTGGGCTAATGGGCGGGCATAGCCCGTGTGGTAGCGAAGGCGGCCTCACGCTCACTCGCACGGGCGTGCGTACTGGGTGCCGGTGGCTGAGCCAGCCACGCCAGCAGCCGGCAGCAGCGCAACACCAGCGGGAGTGCACACACACGCGGGCTGGGCGATCGCGTGTGAGCGTAGCCTTGGCGAGGTGGGACGCGGCCAGGAGAATGTGGCGCGCGGGGTGGCATGCGAAGGCCAGGCGCACGCCTTGGCGCCGATGGCCATGGCCGGAGCGGGTGGGGAGGACAGGGGGGCGGCTGGTCGGACGGGCGCGGTCGCGGCAAGCGGAAGAAGGAGGCGGGGCCGGTGAGCTGCGGGGAGCCGCATGGCGGGGCGATCTAGAGCAAAAAAGGGGGCTCGTGGGGCAGCACGTGCAGCGGGCGGAGGGGCGGGTGAGGCACCGGTGCAGCGGGACGACGCGAAGCGGCGGCACCCGCGGGAAGGGGAGCAGGCCATGGCCACGGCGGCGCGGTGCGCGGGTGGAGGGCGACGCGGTAGCTACGGCGATGGAAAGAAACAGAGGGGGGAGGATGATGCGGCTGCTCACCCCCGTTGTAGAGCAGGGATCCGACGAGGGGTGGAGAGGTGGACGAGGACGCGTCTGGCGAGGTGACGGCGAATGGCGGCGAGCGTTGGCACCGAGGATCGGCTACGGTGCCGATCCAGATCCAGCGAGGGGGGCGCTCTGGCAAGGTGGTCCTCGGGAAGGCGGCGGCATCGATGGGGTCGGGGGCAGCTTCGTGCGACGGCGACGTTCGGCAGCATAGGGTCGTCGAGCCGTGATGCAATTTTGGAACGGGGGGGAGAGCGGCGTCGGGGGGAGTGGAGACGACCAACT
>LR738710.1:522470125-522485719 GCA_902687465.1 Secale cereale
GCTCAATCCAAGTGGGCCGGCCTGACTGGTCTTGGTCAGCTGGGCCGAGGCCCAGTGGGGAAAATGGAGGGGGGCTCTCTTCTCTTTTCTGTCTTCTTTTAGTGCCCTTTTATTTTTGTTTTAGCAAAATACCAAAATGGCACCTATTTTTATGTTACCAAATATGCCACAGCCACACTAACTTGTTACCCAAACTAAACTAGTTTCTTAATTGTTTAATATTTAAAAGTATTTAGATAATATTTTTCGCCACTGTTTTATTCATCTATTGGTATTTAAATATTTAATAAAGGAGTGGTTTTCCACCATAATTACTTATGTATTATTTGGGTCACTTCGTACATTTTAGTTTGACAAATGAAAACTTTTATAGTTTGACTTAATTTTAAATTTTAAATCGAACGAGTTTTGAATCATCGCGAGATTAATCACAGTAATCATGGTGACGTGGTGTCATTAGCAGAGGGTTGTTGTAGCTTGATTACCCGGGCATCACAATTCTCCTCGACTACAAGAAATCTCGTCCCGAGATTTAAGAGGTGGAGTAAGGGGGGAAGAGTTGGCTACGAAATTCTAACGGGTCTTCTCAGTCTTGGTTGCTTTTCCTGAAGTAGTTGATCCTCTTCGTTGACGTCTTTATTTCTCCGCTCCAAGTCATCATGATGAAGTCATCACACTTACTTCAGGGTCTCCATCATACTTAAGAATACGTAAGGGGGAGCTCGGCAACGAAAGAATGTTCTAAGGCTAATCATCTGGGGTTACCCCATGAATGATCATATGATTATCTCTCGAGTTGGAACTCAGGAAATACATCGAGAGAATTAAAGTAGGCATGAGAATTTTCAAGCGGTAGGCAAATGTTCGATGCTTGAAATAGAGGGTGAGCGGGATTCAGAACAACGAAATAAGTGTCGCGTTTGACACCGTAATAGAATAAGTGAGGGAAGGTTGCTTGTAAAATACATATGAATCCAAGTGCAAAGTATACTTCAGAATCAAGGTTGTATAGGAGAGTCAGGTTTCGATCCTGTGGAACAGTGGGTTATGGGCCCACCATGTGGGTTAAAAGTAGAAAGGGGGCCGATAGCAAGACATGTCAGAAGATAGACTGTCACTTATGTTGGCAAGAACATTGGTACCAAGGGCGAGGGACGAAGAGAACCATTTTCCTGCTCAATGAAACGAGGCAGACCAATAGGCAAAGTTCTCGTCCATCGATGGTTACCGGAATGTTATGAACAATAGTAGCAGGGTCTTATTGACAGAGTTGTACACCAAGGTGTTTACATAAGCAGAAAATTATTACTGCTTAAGTTATATGTAGATCAAAGAAGGTTAAACAAACACATGGAAAGGAAAATGTGTTTAAAAAAATTAATACGAGTAAATCATCCCCAAGATTAAGCAGGGCATGATATACGTGTCAGCAGATCAGAGTCATGATCATATAGATAAAAGGGGTATGAACAATTATGATATGTAACCACACAACAATGTTGGATAGTTGATTAAGAACATTTAGCACTTCGCTTACAATGTTCTTGTGGATCTTCGGACTACCACATAGATGCTTCAAGATAGCCCCGACATGGTCCTCAAGCAAAAGTCAGACTTGGATACACCAGGATCCATCGGAAAAAACTTATAAAATAAGTCATACAATTTCAGCAAGGGAAGATGAGGATGAGGCCGACGAGCTCAGAAACAATTCCTCGAGATTTCCCTAGACATGAATTTTCACAATTAAGTGAACAAGGCGATAGAATTGGACACACCAAGGTATATAATGAAGTGTGTTCGTGGAGAACATCCACAATTAAGTATTGAACGAGATGCACCTAGAAATATGTACCAGAAATACGTACCAGGTAGAAAGATCGATGTTATCATGGAGGTTTAATAACCAGAAGGGTTGGAATGAAACTATCGACCATTCACTTCAAAGCAGTTGGTTTCCTAGAAGTTTTGAATTCACATGTCATACTTCAATTGTTGGATTTCTGGTTAGAAACAACACGGGGAGCAGGGAACGAACAAAGATAGCGAGAAGTATTACTTGTATCAAGAATTCATAAGGGGTGGTGAAATTCTCACGACATTCTTGACATGAAAGATGGTAGTACTCCAAGGTAGAGCATAACATAAGTAGGATAACAATGAACTCAAGGTATAACACAAAACAAGAACAAGTTTGTGTTGGAGGGAATGCAAGAATGTTGTCGATGTTAATACCAATCATCGAGGGGAAAGGATGGTATTTTCCCATCATGAATTCGATTCACAAGTTGGAAGAAGGCAAATCATTGTTGATGATGATCACGACACATTTGTCGAGAGATTTCATTAAGATGTAATCGACCGGCGATGACATCAAGTCATTGAATGATGGAGTGAAAGGTTATTTAAACCACTAGTACAATACAAACTTGAAATCAAGCTAGTTGTTCAAGGCGATATGATATGCCAAGGAGGATTGGTGTAAGCTTAGCTCATTGCCTAAATTGTGCTCCGAGAAGAAGGACCAGGTAGCACAGTTAACAGATGCACGATAATGATATAGCCGATCAGGCTAGATATGACTTGAAGGATTAATATGCTCATAAGCAATTGAGATTACTTAGATTTATTGAATCAGAGTGCGGAATTGATTCACGTCTCGGTGTCCTTGAGTGTCTAACATCTCAGGACCCGAGGAAAATTGGAGTCGGTGAAAATGTAACACATAATGAAGAACTCATAAGAAGCTATGCAGTTCCGTGATAATCTCGAGATACCAGGGGGGTAATACTCGACGAGGGCTCAAAGTAGAGGTTGGGTTGCGGTATTGCTCTGTAGGAGACAAGTGCTTAAACCTGCACAATAAATGGTATTTAAAGGAGAACAATGTCGGAACCACGATTGCAAAGGCCAGTTCCCGGATATAAGATGAACTTATATCAAGGGGATAATTAATTTAAGAGAAGCTTTAATGATAAGATCTACATCGTGTCCATGGGCATGAACACAAAGTTCAAGGTTGACTCCCACTAATTAAATGTATGACCTTTCATTCACTTCTTGTTTCAAAAATGGCATTAGTGTTGAAAGTTTTACCTGGTGAAATAACAGATGAGTAAGACCCATGAAATCTTTCGGGTTCACTCGGTTTTATGGGGTATAGGTTCAACCCATCAGGGCATCTGAGGAACATATACCACAAACTTTTAGGAGTACTTATCACAAGCTCGATAGTAGAGCCTGGTTGACAAAGCAGAGGATACAATTTACCAAAGGCATTATGTATCCGAGGAAAGACTCACAAAGTTATGGAATATGAAGGACAATGTCAGATAATAATTCAACAAAGGATCGGACAGTCCATAATGGAGCTGATGTGTGCATCGGCACACAACCAAAGGAAGAAACAATTCAAAGGAATTGGAGCATAGAAACAACTGACTAATTCAAAGCTCCAACACGGAGGAATATGATGTTCAATTCAAGGGATCAGGAGCAAACACTCTGATTACGGATTGACAAGTTGAAATGGCTTAGGGGTGCAATCGACGACAATTTGGTTGGTCGAGAACCAGCTCATATTTGGAATGACGTCTAAGCTGGAAGAACGAATTCTGGTTTGACTGATGATTGCGAGTATTTGCAACCTATTGAATCAATAAGATCGTAAAGTCAATCACAAAAGATTTTAATGAATATTGATATACATATGGAATTAACCATAATGCAAGCAGGTAAAACTTTCCAGAGCAATAGGTTGCTGAGGATTTGGAAGATTGCATAGCATTTCGAAGACCTTTGTGAAAGGCATGAACAATGGAGGATGAACAAACCCCCGGTAAGTGTGAGGAATTATTCATACATGTATTAATGCGGAAAAGGAGCTGCAAGGCAGTGGGAACAAAGGATTCTCAGAATATCTGAAGTATTTCAGGGTATCTTGTAATAACAAGATCAATTGAAACGAAGGTATGGACGACAAGTGTATGCGGCTATACTTAGGATTTATCGGTGATATGCAATTGTAATGGCGGACGGCACAAGGGTCTCGGGGGAACATCGGAGAACATCTTCGAAGTCTTCTGTGAAGCAGGCAACCATCCGGGATGAAGGGGTGTTGGGGAACATAGTATTTCAAAAACATTCCTACGCACACGCAAGATCATGGTGATGCAAAGCAATGAGAGGGGAGAGTGTCGTCCATGTACCCTCGTAGATCGTAAGCGGAAGCGTTATGAAAACGCGGTTGATGTAGTCGTACGTCTTCACGATCGACCGATCCTAGTACCGAACGTACGACACCTCCGCGATCTGCACACGTTCAGCTGGGTAACGTCCCACGAACTAACGATCCAGTAGAGCTTCAAGGGAGAGTTCCGTCAGCACGATGGCGTGATGATGGTGATGATGAAGTTACTGACGCAGGGCTTCGCCTAAGCACTGCAACGATATGACCGAGGTGTGTTTCTGTGGAGGGGGGCACTAAAGATCAATGATCAACTTGTGTGTCTATGGGGTGCCCCCCACCCCCGTATATAAAGGAGTGGACGAGGGGGAGGGGTCGGCCCTCTATGGCGCGCCCTAGGAGGAGTCCTACTCCCACCGGGAGTAGGATTCCCTCCCTTCCAATAGTAGGAGTAGAAGGAAAGGAAGGAGGGGAGAGGAGGAAGGAAAGGGGGGTGCCGCCCCCCTTCCTTATCCAATTCAGACCAGAGGGGGAGGGGGCACGCGGCCAACCCTCAATGCCCCTTCCTCTCTCTCCTAAGGCCCATGAGGTCCACTTCACTCCCCGGGGGTTCCGGTAGCCCCCCGGTACTCCGGTAAATGCCCGAACTCATCTGGAACCTTTCCGATGTACAAACATAGGCTTCCAATATATCGATCTTTATGTCTCGGACATTCCGAGACACCTCGTCATGTCCGTGATCATATCCGGGACTCCGAACTACCTTTGGTACATCAAAACTCATAAACTCATAATACAGATCGTCACCGAACGTTAAGCGTGCAGACCCTACGGGTTCGAGAACTATGCAGTCGATCACCGAGGTAGCATCAGTCCCGCGGTCTACCGGAGAGAAGAGGGTGAAGAAGCAATAAATACAAAGCATACTGATGCAACAACGAAGCACGACAAGTCAACACACAGTGCTAGGGTGCTCTAACGCGGTGTTACACGGTACCGGCGAAGGGGGATAACACCCGGGAAAGTATCCCCGGTGTTTCGTGTTTTCGGACAGATGAATCGGAGGGGGAAAGTTGCAGGTTCACTATGCTAGGGACGTGTGGTTTACGAACGGACTGCATATTCGGGATTGTCTCATCGTCCTGAGCCATTTTCATATATAAAACTTTTGCATCCGAGTTACAGTTTATTTTATATGATTTTCTAAAGTTTAAACCATTTCTTCAATTTATTTATCTATCTAAATCTAACATTGTCCAGAATAGTGTCTGCTGATGTCAGCATGATGCCATGCTGAGGTCATCAGTGAACAGTGAGGTTGATTGGGTCAAAACTGACCTATGGGTCCCGGTTGTCATTGTTTGATAACTATTTAACAGTTTAATTTGTTAAAAAAGTTAATTAGGTTAATCAACAGGATTAACTAAGTTAATTAATTATTTAAATAATTAATAAGGAAAAAGTCCAAAACAAACCTTGAATTTATAGACGAAAGCTAAATCAAACCCCGAACTCGCAATCCCTGAAATCAGCACACCAAACTCTCTAATACCGGTCTATTTTAAACCTTGAGAGGACTTCGCCGGTATTTGCTGAATTGGGCCAGCCCAGTAGCGCAGTCGCTCACACGCGTGCACTAATTCGTTTTTTCTTAGTTTTTTCTTTTACGTTTTCATTTCTTTTTTCATTTTTTCACATGTCTAATTTTACTCAGTATCCAATGTACATTTTTAACGCATACATTACATATTTGATAATTTTTTGATATTTTCAAATACATTATGGACATTTTCAAATTAAATATTTTCAAAACTCTTTTGAATACATGGTAATATTTTTGCAAATACACGTTTTATTTTTTCTTAAAGACAATAATCATTTTATAAAACTACACAAACACTCTTGTACATGGATCAACATTTTTAAATTTGCATACACTTTTTTCAAACACATGTCACGTATATTCGGTTAAGGTTATGACACTTTTTTTACAACATGCCAACACTTTTCAAAATGCACTTTATAAAATGTTAGAAGATTTCAGAAATAAATAAGTTTTCAATACTTGTTTGCCCCTAAAAAAGATTTTCAAAGTTCGACGCGTTGGTTTCTGATTAAATATTTTCGGCCTCTTATTATGGACGTCATAGTCGTCTGATGTAGTAGCTAGTGAAATCAGGTTAACCATGCCAGGTCCCAAGTTCGACTCCACAAAATTTTTTCTCTTTTGGAATTATTACATCGCGCGTTAAGAAAAAGAAAGAAAGAACTTTTACGGCTCGTGATAAGAAAAAAACATTATTTACGAAATAATATACGTAATTCCAAAAACGTTATTAAAAAATGTGACACAATTCTGAAAATCCAAAACATTTTTCATAGCATGTGAAAAACGGTTGGAATTCTGAACATTTTTGACAACTGTGATTTTTTAAAATGTGAATAGAATTTAAGAATTCCAAATGTTAAAAAAACACAAAATGAATTGAATTCATGCCAAAAAATATATAACAAGAACATTTTTTGCGTCTGAACAATTTTGGAAATGTGCGAACATTTTTTAATCTTCACGAATTCTTGTTGTGTTATAGTGGGCCGGCCGAAATTCTTGTTCGTGAGAATACCTGGTTATCCCGGCCGGGATTGTAGGATTCCTGGTGTGCCAAACAGCTCTAGGGTCTAAAATAGACGGGGATTGCAAATTCAGAGTGGCAATTTCCGGGATTCAAAGTTCAGGGTTTGATTTAGCTTTCGTCTATAACTTCAAGGTTTATTTTGGACTTTTTCCAATTAATAATTGTTTTTATTATTATATTTTTTTAAACTTCTTTTTTGGACAGGGGCGTGGGCCCCTGTGCTCTATGGCCCACAAGGCCTTAGCGGGGCGGGCACGTAGTAGCGGGTGTGGGCAAATCTGCTGGCATAGCCCATGTGGTAGAGAAGGAGGCCTCACGCGCGCTCGCACGGGCCTGCGTACATGGTGCCGGCGGCTCAGCCAACCACGCCAGTAGCCGGCAGCAGCGCAGTACCAGCGGGAGCGCACACACGCGCGGGCTGGGCGCGTGGTGTGAGCGCATCCTCGGCGCGGCGGGACGCGGCCAGGAGCAAGTGGCGCGCGGGGCGGTGTGTGAAGGCCAGGCGCATGGCTTGGCGCCGGTGGCCATGGCCGGAGCGGGGGGCAGGACAGGGGGCGGCTAGTCGGACGGGCGTGGTCGCGGCAAGCGGCAGAAGGAGGCGGGGCCGGCGAGTTGCGGGGATGGCCGGCGCGGTAGCCACATGGCGGGGCGAGCTGGAGCAAAAAAGGGGGGCTCGCGGGACAGCACGTGCAGCGAGCGGAGCAGCGGGTGTGGCGCCGGTGCAGCGGGACGGCGCGAAGCGGCGGCGCCCGCGGGGAGAGGCGCATGCCACGACCACGGCGGCACGGTGCGTGGGTGGAGGGCGACGCGGTTGCTACGACGATGGAAAGAAACGGAGGGGGGAGGATGACGCGGCTACTCACCCCCATTGCAGAGCAGGTGATCGACGAGGGGTGGGGAGGCGGACGCGGACGTGTCCGGCGAGGTGACGGCGAACGGCGGCGAGCGCTGGCACCTGGGATCGGCTCCGGTGCCGATCCAGATCCAGCGGGGGGGGCGCTCTGGCGAGGTCGTCCTCGGGAAGGTGGCGGCATCGATGGGGTCGGGGCAGCTTCGTGCGACAGCGACGTCCGGCAGCATAGGGTCGTCGAGCCCCGATCCAATTTTGGAACGGGGGGGAGAGAGAGAGCGGCGTGCCGGGAGGAGTGGAGACGACCGACTAGGTCACGTGGAGAGGGGGGTTAGTAGTGGGGCTCTGTCCAAGTGGGCCGGCCTGACTGGTCTCGGTCAGCTGGGCCGAGGCCCAGTGGGGAAAACGGAGGGGGGGCTCTCTTTTCTTTGCTGTCTTCTTTTAGTGCCCTTTTATTTTTGTTTTAGCAAAATACCAAAATGGCACCTATTTTTATGTTACCAAATATGCCACAGCCACACTAACTTGTTACCCCAACTAAACTAGTTTCTTAATTGTTTAATAGTTGAAAGTATTTAGATAATAGTTTTCGCCACTGTTTTATTCATCTATTAGTATTTAAATATTTTATAAAGGAGTTGTTTCTCCACCATAATTACCTATGCATTATTTGGGTCACTCTGTACATTTTAGTTTGACAAATGAAAACTTTTATAGTTTGACTTAATTTTAAATTTGAAATCGAACAAGTTTTGAATCATCGCGATATTAGTCACAGTAATCGTGATGACGTGGTATCATTAGCTGAGGGTTGTTGTAGCATGATTACCCGGGCGTCACACCAACAACGAGCGAGAGTGGTTATACGATCAAGTTGGATTCTGTTTGGTTTGCGTTATAGTACATCTTGGTTAGATGCCCTCCCTCCGACATGTGTGTGTGGGGGGTGGGGGTGGGGGCTACTTCGCACTACCCGCAACCTCCATGGGAGGGAAGTCCGGTTATTTTGCAAGGCACACGTGCCACATCAAAGTTGTGAATGGTAGTTAAATAACACCACACCCTTTTCATACATATAGTATAGGGCCACCCGCAGGTGGTTCGTATGTGGTCTCACCCATCTCCTGCCACAAACACACATTTTTGGGTCGGCACACGGTCCACCATTGTCCGGAAGTGAAAGGGGAAGTTTGACCATATATATGATTGATGGACTGTAGGTATTGTGTTACGGTAGGGTGAGATTTCAAACCTAACTATCTGGGGGCATGCATTCATAACTAGGACTCCCTTACCGCCGACACAAAGTGGGGTTCGTAGGGGGTGGCTGACTAGCAATGTTGTGCGCTTTGTGCGATAGGTGCCACATCAAAGTTGTGCATTGGGTTCGAACATCGAACCACCCTTTTCATATATATATATATTTGGTCCACATGCAAGTGTGTGTTCGTGTTTTGACCCTTTCCAGCGTTTATTCTTTTTTCCAAATTTATAAGGGTTAATTTGATAAATGCCACTCCAATTATGATGATTCCGATAAAAGCCACTGCAATTTCCAAACTTTGAAAAATGCCCTTTCATGCAATTTCCAATGGCATTTTTCGAAGTCTGCAGTGGCGTTTTTCAAAGTTTGCAAAAATTGCAGTGACATTTTTCAAAGTTTGGGAATTGTAGTGGCATTTTTATGAATCACCATAATTGGAGTGGCATTTATCTAATTAACCCAATTTATAAACATCACACGAGTTAGATGCAGAAATCGTCTACGATTGGGTATGCAACAGACACAGTTTGATTCACTCACATCAGCACGGTAGATTAGTCTCCATGAGTGTCGGGGATATACCCTGCGGTATGACCCGGCCGGAAGTATGACCCGGTCGGACTTGGCGCTTCATTGTAACCCGCCGGAGGACTGGCGACTCACGGGTCTGGTGGATCACTGGTCTGACGACTCACGAGCCTCGCGACTCACGGATGGCCCCGACGGCGGGTTAGATAGAGGACTAGGCCCAAGGCCCAGAAGGCCGGCTCATGTTATGGTGGGCCGGTTTAAGAGGAAAGCATAAGGAGTATTCCCTTACAAAGGAAGAAAGACTAGGAATCCACTTGTAATAGCGTAATCCTAATCCTACTAGGACTAGTCATGTAACCCACCCCTTCAACTTATATAAGGAGGGGCAGGGCTCCCCAAGAGGGACAAGCAAGAACAAACAATCTCTAGGGTTAGACACAACTAGAGGAGAGCCAGCTTACCAGCGACTCCCTCATGATCATAATGAGACCTAGCCACAAATAGCATGTAGGGTTATTACCGGATGATATTTCCCGAGGCCCGAAGCTGTCTAGATCATTGTCTTGTGTTGCGTCTCTCGATTCCGCTCAACCTCTCTCAAGCTACAACATAGATGCGTTGGCCTCGCGACTAAGTCAATAGGACATCTGCCGTGAAATATCCACGACAGTTGGCGCCCACCGTGGGACCTGCGCACAGTGCTGTTGTGTTCTTGGAGGGATTTCTTCAGAAATGGAGAAGCTCGCAGTGTGCCGCAGGAAAGAAGAGCCGGTACGAAACAATCACGCAAGATAACCCGGCATGGGATAAAGCTTGGTCAGAGCCGGCGAGTTCACCATGTTATGCTCATAATCATGATTAACCTTGGAGCTCGATGTACGACGAGGTTTTGGTCGAAGAGAAACCAGAATTGCGTCGGATACGCCGCCGCAAAGTTGCTAAGTTGATATGACCGACAGGCGATCCAGCCCAAAGCCAGATCGATTTTTTTGGAGCTGTGACCCGCGTCGCTAAAACCGACTGGATATCCGTCACGCACCACAAAAAGATTAATGTTGCAATACGTAACTTCCGTCCACAGCAGCCGTGCTACAAAAACGCTTCAAGTCCTGATGGAGGAATACTACTTTGCTTTTCAAGAAGGTTTGATTGTTGCTAGCTCGTATGATCAAAACCGACGCTCAACGAAAGCCTCGTATGACCATTGGTCTACGTCATCACATCAAGGAAAACATCAGTCGTTATTAATTGACGACCAAGTCACCACCGCAAGACGACCACGACTCGGAGAAATAAAGATGGATTAGCCAGAATGGCCACAAGCCGGATTCATCTGCCACCACGGGTCGTGCCTCGCCTCTCGTCCGAGTCGCCATCGCGCCTCACCTCCCGGCCGGGTCACCATTGCGCCATCACGCTGTGTTACGCATGCACCTCCGTGCCGGGTCTCCGTGCGCCGGGCCTCGCCGTCAAACCGGCAGAGCCATCCTTGGTTCACCCTTTGCCTCTCCAACTCATTGCCATTGCGGACGCACTCATTGTTCACTTGATTCTCCGCCATCTGCACTGAACCGCTGTAGCGGTCTCCGCTTCTATTCGGGGAGTTCATAATACGATCAGATTTTTGAGAGAGATTGATGCGTCAGATTACCCCAACGAAATTAATGGTGTTACAGCTACTACCATCAATTATGTGCAAAGCTCCATGCATGGATTCTAGACTTGATTGATGCTTTTAAAACCCTCACGTGAAGACCAAGGTCAATACATCTCTCGAGTACTACCTTTGATCTCTGCAGGTTGAAGCAAATAAACACAAAGAAGAAAGAAGATGGTCACGACCCGGAGTGACTCATCAGCTACGGCCCTACCTCTGCTTCCGCAACATGCCTCAAGTCGTGGCCTGTGAGCCGTTGTGACCTCCGGTGAACCGCCTAGCCTCAAGTCGCCATCGTCGGGTTACTCTGCCTCCGCCCGAGAACCGCCTGTGCTGGCTGCTCGCTGGCCTATAGTGAGGGATCAAATAATGCGGATCGAGGCAAGACTACTACAGGGATCCCAAGACCGGCCAAGCCTCAGTTGAGCCGTTGTGTCCTGTTTCCATTTAGACCCGCCGCCAACCATGCCTCTACAAACCACCACAGCATTGTTCCACTACCGACGTTGTTCCAAGTCACCGGGGCCGTTGAGCCACCTCTGCCGCGTTGAGCCGCCTCTGCCGTGTTGAGCCGCCCGGGCTATATTGAGTAGTCAGTCTTTCTGAGCCGTCTCTGTCGCGTTGAACGGATCATTCGTCATCCTAATGCATTAGACAATTATGCAAACCGGTTTACATCAACTCATCCATCCGCCTGATTTACCATGTCAGCGATTGACTCGTCCGTCTGTGCCGGCTTACAACGCTGCGGCCGACTCATCCGTCTGAACCACCTCTGATGCTACGGTCGTCTTTACCGTCCGTCTCTCGTGGCCTGGTCTACATCAACACACCAGGCCGCACCTGTCTGCATGAGCTGTTTATTGAGTATAAAGCCAGTCACTGCTTGGGTAGCCCGGTTTTCTTCCAACAACTCTGAGGCAAATTATCATGTATTATCACCCGCCGTCTGCATTGGATGGCTCAATGGGCAGGCGCACAAGTCGCCGCCACTACAATTTGGTTAACTTCAAACAGCCAGTTGGAAGGAACCATTGGCCGAGTTGCTGACACAGCTCATATGGGATCATTTATAACCCGCCGCAGTCACCTCAACCTTCTGTGGATTCACATTGTACTATCAACACCAATGATATACACCTTATGCTATCGTCAAATATGTAGAATCTCAAGCCAACTCTTGGAGTAGTCTTAAGACTCGAGGGCTACAATGATATGACTTAGCAAGTCTTGCCAGTTTCAGCAAATTCAATAACCCCAGGGAATGATGAAAAAATAACCCGGCCCTGGAGGCAACCGCCCTATTTGTGAAAAATTCAAAACCGTCAGAAAAATTTCCGGCTCGAAATGAAGATTCTGGCTCAATATTCGGTTCAGGGAAAAACTGCCTCTCACAAAGCGTTGAAGCTCTTAATATCCTGTTCAAAATCTGGTTCAAGGGAAATATGTCTCCCACAAGGCTCTAAAGCTCTCAATATCCGGTTTACAACTCTAGCTCAAGAAGAATATCAATCTCTCACAAGTTTGGATTCTCAGAAAGATTACAAGGATGAAAGAGAGTTGGATACATAGCATAGCTCAAATCGTAAGTATTTCACTTGGGGGCTTCCTGTTCAAACATAGGCGTATTCGACCAAAGAGAACATAGCGTTACTACCCATTTGACCAGGTTATGTTCAAACATAGGCGTATTCGACCGAAGAGGACATAACTTGTGGATCATCCTACATGTACCCAACTCCTTCAACTCCATCAGGTCATCCTGATTGACCTAGCGAACTCTTGGCGATCAGTCATATATGGCGTATTCGACCAAGACTTGAGCTTGCTAAGGTTCAAACGCCGGCTGTCATGTGAGAGCATGGCTTACAGATAGTCAAGATAAGATCCAGGCTCAAAATGCTGCCTTCCTTGAAACTTGGATAAATCGGCATGTGATGCGAGATGCAACTCTGACCCCGCGTACTCTAGATAAGTCTATCTTTCAAGCAAAGACCTGCACTTGTCTAGGTTCAAATGTCGATTGGGTACTGTGAGAGCCGGCTCACAGCAGCACGTACCTTCCAGTGGTCAACGGGCTAATTTCATTGAAGTATTTTGTCATCGTACACATACATCATCATACATTGCATCGTACGCATACATCATCATATATTGCATCATACATTGCATCATCATAACATGCATCATATATGCATAGATATACTGATTTATATTGCAGGAACTAGTTTTCAAACCAGATTATATTATTCAAATCTTTAATAGCCAACATGGCTGGATTTATTATGGTTATCAATAACCAGTATTATGATTGAGGTTTTCAAAGTCGCTTTCGTGCAATGTCTATTATCTTACCAATGGATATGATTTATTCTATAATGAAAGGAATAGTCCCGAGTCACTGTAGGCTTAAGACCCGGTACTTGGGGGCTACATTATTCAAATTGAGATTACATCAAATATTGAAGTCCCATGTCACTGCCAGCATGCACCATGGCACTTGGGGGCTAATGCAAAGTCACTTTTTGCTCACCTTATTGAAGACCCGACTCATCACATTATAATGACCCGGCCCTTGGGGGTTACATGTTGCTGTTCAAGTCTACATGATCATATTTATGAAGTCCCTGCTCATTATTGCATAATGACACGGCCCTTGGGGGCTACACTGGTTGAAGTTTTTATGAGTATAAGGAAATTAAAAGTCCCGGGTTGTTGCAAGCATGACAACCCGGCACTTGGGGGCTACATATGTGGAATATTCATTTTTGACTGAGATGAACAATCTGGATTTCTTCAAGGTTGCATTTATGTTGAAGCAAGTCTTAAGCTATCACTACGTTCTCCTCTTAAGACTTGGGGCCTACATGTAATATGCATATAAAGGAGGAACGTCTTCAAATTCTCAGTTTTGAGTAAACCAGGAAGATCAATTTTGTGACCCGGCATTGGCAACAATCATGACCCGACGTCTATAACAGTCATGACCCGGAATCATCAGTCTTTTATAACCCGGAGATTTTGGAAATTATAACTCGGCAAGTTCTACATCTTTAAGACGGCTGAAAATCAGATGAGTATTTCAAGACCAATGTTTTTAAGCCAGTGCTTTGGAAGCCGACTCAAGTGGATTCTTTCTTACAATATTTCTCTACAAGATACCAATGTCAGCAAATTGATTCTGAAGCCGGCCTGTTGTCCCGGATTTTTCAGAAGAAGTGCGCGGATTTTTTGCATTGGCAAAGTTTAAACATATCTGCTAAGGATATTTACTATGAGATCATGGATACATATCAAGGAGGAAATGACAAGGAATTAAAGATGATCAGGTGCCGGTTTATTAGAATTTTTAACCCGGAGAATAACCTGTCAAATTTGTTCTTGTGTTTATGTTGCAGGAAAGATCAGTTTAACATGTATAAATCCAAATTAAACTGGGGGCTAATGTCGGGGATATACCCCGTGGTATGACCCAGCTGGAAGTATGACCCGGCCGGACTTGGCACTTCATCGTAACCCGCTGGAGGACTGGCGACTCATGGGTCTGGCGGATCACTGGTCTGACGACTCACCAGCCTGGCGACTCACGGATGGCCCCGACGGCAGGTCAGCTAGAGGACTAGGCCCAAGGCCCAGAAGGCCGACTCATGTTATGGTGAGCCGATTTAAGAGGAAAGCGTAAGGACTATTCCATTACAAAGGAAGCAAGACTAGGACTCCACTTGTAATAGCGTAATCCTAATCCTACTACGACTAGTCATGTAACCCGCCCCTTCAACTTATATAAGGAGGGACAGGGCTCCCCAAGAGGGACAAGCAAGAACAAACAATCTCTAGGGTTAGACACAACTAGAGGAGAGCCGGCTTACCAGCAACTCCCTCATGATCATAATGAGACCTAGCCACAAACAGGATGTAGGGTTATTACCGGATGATGTTTCCTGGGGCCTGAAGCTGTCTAAATCCTTGTCTTGTCTTGCGTCTCTTGATTCCGCTCAACCCCTCTCAAGCTACCACATAGATGCGTTGGCCTCGTGACTAAGTCCTTACACTAGGACATCTGCCGTGACACTTCCACGACAATGAGGCTTGCCTCCCGCTCTTGAAAATATCTACTGCCTCGTAATCTCGAAAATATCTACCGCCTAGAAGGTTTTTATGTTTGATAGCACACGATTAGTATGTGCAGACCGTGTGCGATGTCTATTACTCCTGCTCTGCTTCAATCCCATGATTTCAATAGCCCCGGCATTTTACTCCCGCCTCTGCATCCCTCGCAATCTCAAAAATATCTGCTCGCCCTTGATTAAAAAATTCAGTAGCCCCGCCTTGTTAGTCCTGCCTCTACACCCCTCGCAATCTCAAAAATACCTGCTCGCCCTTGATGCAAATTTTCAGTAGCCCGACATTTTACTCCCTCCTAGTAACATTTTAAGTTGCCGGGGTATTTCCTCAAACACCACCTTCCCC